>CM038221.1:170501036-171701036 GCA_021442155.1 Cymbidium sinense | reverse complement strand
AGATAGGTCTAGGCTAATGTAAACTCCTTCTCAGTATGAACCCTCAAAAACTAACATGGTCCATGATAAACAAACTAAATAAAACAAATAAATTAATTTGCTTGTGGATTAGAAATTTAAGCTCCCAAAGGGTGCCTCTTCCCAAGCAGGCATCCTATCTTCAGGGCAGTGTCAATAGAACTCCCTATAGGAATTGCCTGACTACCTGAGTTGAGATAAAGCCCTGAGTTGGTACTCACTCTGTATTCACTCTTAGGTTAGGTCTAATCTATTTTTCCACAAGCAGGTTAGGCTGGAGTTCATTCCACTTTGGAAGATGTACGACTATGAGGCATTCTTTCTAGCATGACTATCACAAATCGACGGGCAGCCCTAGGTCAGGTTTGATTTCTTGCCTAAAATAACCAATCGCCCTAGTGGTCTTTTGTAGTAGAAGATGTGAGTCCCCAAGCTTTCTTCCCTTAAATTGATCACTATAAATCGAAGGCACTCCTTTGGTCAGATAGTTCTCCCATCGATTGGGAAGCTACTCTCTTTGGTTCAGTAAATCTGAGTTAGGTCTATGCCTTTATAGCTCCTTCTCAGTGTGATCCATCAAACGAAATACATAAAAAAAAATATAAAAAAATTAATCTTGACTATCTTTGAGCTGATCTAAGTCCCCTAGCAGGATTCACTCAATAGTCAGCCCTAGGTTGGGTTTGATTTATTGCCTTGCCAATAGATTACCTCAATAACTAGTCCCTACTTTGGAGGATGTAAGTCTACTATGATTTCTTTCTAGTACAGCTACTGCATATCGAAAGTCATCCTTTGGTTGGCTAGTCTTGCTATGTATTTAGTAGATTACCCCTTTGGATTGGTAAATTTGAGTTAGGTCTAGGCCTCCATGGCTCCTACTCAGTGCGATCCCTCACAAACCAACAAGGTCCATTTCAAAACCCAAAATTAAAAATCTGAAACAAATTCAACCCTCCTCCCTCAGTAAAGTGAAACGAACAAAATAAAATAATCAATCAATCTAAATAAAAATCTTTTGCCTCTCTTTGTCTTCTATCCCTAGTGGATTCCTCCTTCCTCTTTTTTTATGTCCTTGACATGGTAGAGTCACATTACTAAGCTCGGATTCTCACACCTCGGGTTAGGAGTAGATCATCTTTGCTAGTGCTTGTGATTGTTCAGTGTTGTTGATCATTTTGGGTCAACACCAATACATGTGCTGTACCTTGTCAGTCACACCATACCTATTGGGCATCCTTTGTTGTCCTCATTTTTAAGATGAGCTCTCAACCCCTCCATCTTATACATAGGACTTCTATTAGACTTTAAGAGTTCCTTATTCTTAAGACATATCAAGTGATTAGGTGGACACTCAACCTAGCCATAGAGACTTAGAAGAGTTAGCCATAGGAATAGGTCATGCTTTAGGGGTGTTAAAAAAATTTGTCTACTCTATAGCTTGAACCAAATTCCTCATTTCCTTCCTTCAAGTCAAACTTAAATCAATTCCAACTTAATTGATTTTTTCCAAACTCAAATCAATTTCAAAATATTGAAATCCATGATTGAAATAAATGATTTAAGCTTATGATTGAAATTCCAAGTTCAAAATATTTCCTAATTCCTTAGATTCCCTCTCATGGACTTAGCCTAAATCAAATCTAAATCAATTTAAATTCATATAATTTTCACACAATCCATTTATATTCTCATTTATATTCACATGTATAAATAAAATGTAAATTTAAATCAATTAAACTAAATCCAAATAAAAAAATCTTTCCTAAGTCACTTTGATTCCCTCTTAAGGACTTTGCCTAAATCAAGTTCAAATCACTTCAAATTCATGAAATTTTCTCATAAACCATTCATATTCTCATTTATATTCACAAATATAAATTAAATATAAATGCAAACAACCAAAACCAACCCCAAAAATCAAACTCAAATTCAATCAAAATCCAACCTAAGCCTTTCAAGTCAAAATCTTGAACTTAGACAAATTAATTTTAAATCAAGCCAAACCCTTGATTTTTCTTCATTCAATCAACCCTACAATCATGAATTAAAATATAAACATAAACTCCAATCATCCTAGCCAAAACAAAATCCCAAAAATCAAACCCAAGTCAAGCGCATGTTTACCCTTTTGAACTTGAAATTGTCAAATGAATCAAAACCTGTTTGACTTCAAACCACTTGGAAATGGATTTATATTTCAATCATAAGTCCATATGTGAGTTCAATCAAACTCAAATCAAGCTTTGACCAAGCCATTTGACCTACTTAGGCTCACTTGACCCAAAGTGACCTAAAGTACCTTTTATGAGCCAAGCTCTAATCCTAACCAAATTGGAATGAACTAAGCCCACCTAAGCCTCTCATCAAGATCAACAATCATCATGAGATGATCAATCACTAAAATTAGATCAAACCAAGTCAAACCTAAGGATTGACCAAGTCAACACTTAGCCAAAATGAAACCCAACATAGAAAAAATCCACCATAGGCCAAATTGACCATAAACCCAACACAGCCAACTAGACCTAACCTAGCCCAATTGACCATAAACCCAACTTGACCTAAAGGTTATATTGAGCCAAAATAAAATTAAACCAAAATTGATTGGAAATAAAGATACCAATCCATTTTCATATGACTAACAAAACCTAAGCCAACCCATGACTTAACCCAAATAGGTTAAATGGATCAAATTGGTCAACTTGAACCATTTGACCTAAATGAACTCAATTGAACAAAAACTAAATATAAATCAAATCGAACCTAACTAAAACCACCAACACATTTAAAATGGCCATATGAACTTGACCCGACCCTTGGTTCGACCCAATTTGACCAATTAGTCAACTTGACCAAAGTTGACCCATTTTGACCTAAATGGGTCAACATGAGCCAAATCATATCAAATCAACTCCAAATCCATTGAAACTTGGCCCAACCCAATTTTAAATCATACCAAACATATTCAAATTGAAACCCAAGCCAAATAACCATTTTACCCCTAGGCCATAGCGTAAATTTTGGCCAAATTCATTGGAATTTGGTCAAATCCTCTTCATGATCTCTTGGCACCCTCTTAGTAGACCAAGTGGATACTAGTGAGTGTGGTGCACCTAACCCAATGGGTTTGGGTCAGCCCAACCCAACCTAAGGCTAAAAATGACCACCTCACTTGAAATTAAGCACATGTAATCCCTCCACTCAATTAAGGCACATGAGAGCTCCACTACTCCACTCTACACTGCAAAATAAATGCAAGGACACTCCTAACAGCCTAGTTAACCCACGTAATGAGGTCAATTGGTCAAAATGGTAAGATCCTTCTCAACCATCTGATTGCTCTAGAAGGAGATATCTCCTCCTAATTCTAATTCATTTCATCATTCTCCAATTCGATTGAGCTTAGGGAAGTCAGAGCAAGCCTCCCCAAGCTTTCTATAGTGAGTTTAAATTTTCATTTTCTTGATTTTCATAGACTGAAAATAAGGGAGCTCCACTTGAATTCCATCTTAGCCAATACTCAAAACCAACCTAATTACCCCTTCAAGCACCCTCGTAAGATCAAATTGAACTCACTTCAAGCTTCACACAAGTTCTCCAAGCAAGGGAGGAGTGCCTTTGACCAAGATTGAGCTCAAGTGAAGGTGAACTTGGCCTATAGGAAGATCTAACCAATTTAAACACCTCAAAACTTTAACAAGGTTTGTCTCCACTAGACGAAGCTAGTTCAAGGGAATCGAGCACCGGTGATAGCCTCCGGTGAGGTATGCCATTAAATCGAGCTTAAATTAGCCATAGTTTGGTCCTTTGTGAAGTGAAGTTTCATCCCATGAGAAACTAGCCATTCGATGTGATCTTTTTTGCATGGTGATAGTGTGGGTTAAATTTTGTTTCAATCCGAGCTTAATCGAGCTCGAATCTTTTCTTAGAAGATGGATGATGGCCATCTCTCTCAGGGAAGATCAAGGGTGAATCATGGGCCGTCCATCTGCACATTTTGGATGGACGAACATGATTAAAATACGTAGGATCCATGGATTAATCCTTTAATACCGCTGGTTTAATCTCAATCATTTGATCCTTGATCGGACGAATAGGGAGAAAGCACATAGCACCATCAGTGCGGACGATGTGATTACTTTAATAGCCACTCTAATCACTCCACATAGAAAGTATGCGCTGCGTCAACCTCCACGTGGCACCGACATGATTAGCTATATAATTAGAAGATTAAATTATCTAATTAATCAAGAAAATCTCAATTATTCATATCTAAGTGTAGAAAAATCATAAAAATATGAAATAAATTGCATATGAAAGATAATTGGATGCAAAATATTATAAAATTGATTTTGATGAATTTTAAATAGTGTTATTTTTTTAATTTAGGTTTTATTGGGAATATTATTAGGCTAATTACACTTTGATTATTCCTTTAATTAATCTTAAATTTCTTGTGTGTATTTAGTGGGATGACTTCTGCCTCCCCTAATTTTCTTGGGATTTATTAATATTTTAATTAGGGTAATTGCTGGATTCATTCCTAATTACTCTCCTAATGTAATTAAGCCTAATTAAGTGTGTAATTAGTGGTTTAATCCCATGATTAAGTTATTTAAGGTTTGTTTAAATGAATAGGTGATTTAGGGAATAATTTTAGGATATTTTCCTTATGCTATTCCTTAAATCCCCTCTTACTTCCTTAATCCAAACTTAATTAAGGATTAATCCACTAATTACCTACCTAATTAATTTGATAAAATTCTAAAACCTTCAAGAACTTAACTAATTCATCTTGGGTAGGTGCTTAGGTGTTCAATAACCTAAGTGCATTGAGGAAATCAAAATCCAACTCACATGTGTGAGAGGGATTATGAAATTACTTAACATAAACCCCTTAACTTAATTAATCATTAATCATGAGTCAAATGCAGTAGGCCCATTTCTTCTTAGGTGAATTGATGATTTAAATTTCTTGTGTGATTTTATGTCATATCATTGGCTCATAATTATTTGATTAAATATGCTAAGGTGGTATAGGTAAGGGGTAATTAACACAGTTAATTCACACCTTAACCTAATCAAAATATAAAAAATCATCTAATCATCCAAAGATTAAACTAAAATGCCATCACATGGGGGAAATGGGTTAAGACCAGCAAACTTTCTTTCACATTTCCTAAACCAAAAATAAAGCAAATTCAAAATAAAAATCACATTAAACAAACTTTGATTCACTTTAAACATTCTTATTTCATAGGATTGCCCTTAGGAATTAATTAGGGTGAATGAATTTATATCGCTTTCATCACTTTATTCCTTTCCTGGCATGCTAAATGTGTATTTCATATGAAATTCATGCATTCATATCTTTTAAAATCAAAATTAAAATTGAAATATTTTCTTTATGTCAAATTGCATGTTTTGGCTAAAGTAGAAATATGAATGGCTATTATCACTATTAAATTTAAAATTATTTTTAAAACTTATAAATAAAATATCAAAACTGAAAGGTATGCTACTTATATTTTATTTATAAGCTTGCATGTGAATACAAAAATGTATCTTATGTTTGCTTCCTTTCTTTCCTCTTAACATGGATTGAATAAGATTTGCAAAGTGTATTGTTCTTTTAAAATAACACAACACTTGTTTAAAATCTATTCTTATCCTCTTCCATGTTATAACTTAAGAAGGATCTTATCATCTACATACATTAATTGCATAAACAAAATAAAAATTAAATAAACATAAAGTTTGCATCTTTCTTTTTCCATTTATTTCTTTTGTACATGCATATGTATTTAAGAAAAGAGGTATATTAGTCTGGAAAACCCCATAGTTGCAAGGCTTTAAGTAGCCCTAAGTAGGTCTTGTATCTTACACCCCTGGTGGTAACAATGGCGCCGTACTCACTTATGCCTTTCATACATACACATGTGCATATAAATAAAGAATAAAAGAATACCCTTTTTTCTATTTAATGAAAATTATGCATCATAGAGCATTCCAATTTCCTTAAGTAATATTTCTTAGCATTCATCATAAAGTGTGCTAAACATTTCCATTTGTATGTATAGATATTCTTAAGAGTCATTCATATGCATGTTATACATGTTGGGAAAGAAAATGAAGTGATGTGTGTTTTGTGATATTAATTTACCTTACTTAATCTTAAAATGCCTTTCTTTCTGAATAGGTTTGTTTAGGAAAATCTAAACTTAGGATTAATTAAAACACCTAATAAAACATCCACTAAACAAAATCAAACATGAACTTACTTTAGAAATTACTCAAGGTAAGGATGGAAAGAGAAATTCTCTTCTCTTTTCCCTCTGTTTACAACTTAGTAATTAATTATAGGATTCACTTAAACCTATTCAAAATACAAAATAAAATTAACCCAAAGCAACTAAACAATTTAAAATGGAAACCATCCTGTAAGTTGAACATTTTCATACTTAGGGAATCTAAACCTTAAAGCCATAGCTAAGCCATACCACACAAACCTTTTAAAGCACACACATTAGGCTATGCCATACCACTTCTAGCTTTAAGTTAGGGTGGTGCATGGAGTGATATTTGCTTTTATTTTGTGATATATTATTTCTAGTCTAGATATTAGGGTGAATGTGTGTAGAATGAATGGTAGGACAATTTAGTCTAATCATTATCTTCTACAGGGGATTGTGCTTAAGGGGCATTGTAATAAAAATATAAATGCTTTTGTTGTGGAGGTGCTTATATCCATAAGCATAATCCAATAGGCCAGGTGGACTTAGTTACCCATGTGTGGGGTGCGAAGTTCAATATACATGCTTGGAAATTGTATGGTTTGTTTAGCTAATCTCTATTTTACAGGTTTTAGTTAGATTTACTTTTCCTTTTCCTGTATTTTTGTAATTAGGATTTTGGAATGATTATTATCAGGGATTAGGATGAACATTCATCATAAGATCTCATCTTATGTACCATGTGAAGCCTTTGAACAACCACCTTCCAACCATCCAAAAGAAGGAACTAAAAGAAGAAAGAAGAAATAAGAAAGAAGAAAAGAAGAAATGAAGACCCCATAACATGAATTTCCTTACTTGATTGTAAAGTAATTCATTTGTAATTCAAGTTGTATAAGGGTAGAGCTCGGCTACCCTTTTTTTTTTGGTTTGTGCGATGGTGCCCGACCATAAATGGCCATTTATTCTTTTCGTTAGCATTATAAAATGTTTGACATTTTGTTTAGATTGTGCATTAAGATGGCATCCTTTTCCTAGTTTATTCCTTGCTTTGATGTATGGCCTGGATTACGATTAGGCTCTTAGGAAAAATAAATCTTCTACTAAATTAATCAACTCAAAATTAAAAATAAATAGCTCATAATCTCACCTAAAGCTTAAGTTAAAATCAAGATAAAAGAGTTAGCAACCCCTTAGCTGGATGCACACTTTGTTTTCTAACACCATGCAAAAAAGCATATTATTTCACTCTTGATTGGAGGGCTTTCCCCTTTGCTAGAGAACTTGGCTTGACCTGAGAGCCATGGTGGAAATACACCTACTTATGTCATAGATCTTGGCCCATAATCATATTTCTCATGTATTAGGCATATGAATCCTATAGTATGAGTCAAATGATTGTCCAAAAATAAAAATAAAATAAGTGAAAATTTTGCATTTCGATTTAAGTCATTTGAAGCATGTCCTTACATGATCCAGTCTCTTTAGGGAGTGTGTTTAAGGACTTAGTCTCTTTCTGAATAAATAATAATCTTATTATCTTGCATAAACATAAGACTTTCCTACATGAATTTAAAGATGTAGGAAGAGTTAGTTGGTGGCCACCCCCATGAGGTTGGAAGTCCAACAATTTTGTGGTTTATCCTCTCTTGTGAAGGTAAACCAAATACCCATTTTCACCTTTGATTTAGGTCGTGCATTTGGCCCTCGCCAAAGCTCCCTAGATTTAGGTTCTGAGGTTGCTTCTCCCCTTTGTGGGCCATAAGTATAAATCCTCACTTCTTAGGCATTTCCATGGCCTTGTATCATGGAATTGTAAGCCCTAACATTCTAATGAAAATTCAACTCAAACACATTAATTCAATTTCAAAAATGTAAACCCAACCATAGAGTAGTCTGGGGTGCTTATTAGTCTTCCTAGTATCTTAAGCACCCCTTACTTATTTTCATTCAACTTCGATAAAAACTCCCTTCTCTTGATCGATCCCACTTGACTCTCTAAAAATAAACCAATCAATTGATAGTCCTACCTTTTTGAAATCTTTAGAGACAATGATCATTTACCTTAATCAAGAGTATTCCTAAGAAATCTCATTCCTTAGGATGTAATTAACTATGGTGGCTTGCCTCCATAGGGAACTTAACGAACTCGATTTAAAATAAACCCTACTTTACCAATCCATGTAAAGTAGGAGAAGAATCTCTAGTATATATGCAGACACATTGTATTTAAGAGTCCTTATTCAGGTTATTAGGTCAATTGTAGGGTGGTGACTTCTAACTTTTGAGGTAGTACACCTTTGCTCAATGTAGTATCCGATCACCCTATTAAGAACATCTACGGATCTACGTGGTGTCCAAATGCTAAGAGTATATTTCTATATTCATTTTATACATATAGATTGAAGATGGAAGTATACACTTTGAAATGAAAATTTTTCACCACATAGTCTCATTTTCAAAAGCAAACAAACACAAATCAATCACATTTGGCTTCCACTTAACTTACCAAATTTTTTAGGTGTGAGTCTCATTTTCAAAAGCAAACAACACAAATTAATCACATTTGGCTTCCACATAACATACCAAATTTGTTAAGTTAGAGTCTCATTTTTCAAAAAAATAAACAAATCACTTTTGACTTCCACTTAACATACCAAATTTGTTAAGTGTGAGTCTCATTTTTCAAAAACAAGTCAATAACATTTGACTCCCACTTAACATACCAAATTTTTTAAGTGAGAATCTCATTTTCAAAATACAAATCAATCACATTTGGCTCTCACCTAACATACCAAATTTGTTAAGTGAGAGTCTCATTTTCAAATACATATCAAACACATTTGCCTCTACTTAACATACAAAATTGTTAAGTAAGAAGCCCCACTTTCAAATCAAACCAACAAATATCACTCACATAAGAAACAACCATCATAAACAAAGATGTTTTCCCAAAATTTTCAAAATATATAATCAAAACCTTTATAACATACCTAAATTTGCTAAGTAAAGGTTTTCCAAATCAAAATTTTCAAACAAGACACACAATACAAATATCTTCAAAGGGCTCTCCAATATTTGAACTCACCCAACCCACTTAAATCGATTGAGTATGGGTTCTAAATCAAAATCATATGGCCATGACTCTCCTCACATATCAAAATCTCTCCAATGAGCCCCACTTAACATAACTAAATTTATTGAATGTGGGTTCAAATTTTGGAATCAAGTCTAGAAATTACTTCTGAAGCTGAATACTAAAGCGAGGTACTGATTCAGTGATATTTTTAACAAATATAGAATTTTAGCTCAATCAGTTTCTGTTCAGCTCAGTTCAATACACATGGCTCCTAGCAAGTTTGTGTTCTTCTTCCTATCTGGTGTTGACTTGGCCTTGGATCAGGCCAAACTCACCTCACCCACAATGCATTTGATTCAGTTTGGTCATGGATTCGAGGCTATGTGAGTTACTTGTGAGGGGATAGTCCTTACGATAGTCAGTAGGGAGGAGGTGGTAGGATAGACGCCACTAATACACTTTGACATGTCTTCTGACTCTGAGTTTCCTCCACTGAAGATCAAAGCAGTAGAGGTTCACACATGGAAATTAACAACTTCAGCATGATCAGTTCTAGTTCCAGTGATAGCGCCAGTAGTGTTAGTGGTTCCCTTGTCCGTTCCATCAGTTATTCATCCTGTTGCCCCGATGAGGGCTAAGACCTCCTCGTTGGTCCCCTTAAAGGGGAAGACTATCTTGGCCTCTGAGATAGTCTCCCCTACTTTTGAGGTAGGTTCCAACTTTTGCCCCACTCAACTCACTTGCACTAAGTTCCACAATAAGATCCGGAAGGTCAAGCAGCATCACGAGAGAGTAGCTGTAGAGGCAGAGGTAGCATCCCATGTTATAGAGGAAAGTTCACCCTGGGAGGTTTCTCCCTTACTTAGTGGGAGTAGATTCCATCCCCTCTTAGTATCAAATGGAGAGGAAGACAATAGGAGGATTGCAGCATTGCCTCCACCACCAGCTTAATATGAGGTACAGACTAGGGAGAAGAAGAGGCCCTACGTCAGATTACGATCAATTATTCATGAGATAGGTAGAGCCCACGAATGCTCGGAGTCTGGTGCATTGTTCAACTTGAGGTCTTTGATCCCTAGGAGAATCAAGGATTAGATACATAGAACTAGATAAATAAAGGCTCAAGTGGCAGTGTAGGTAGATAAGAGGGAGAGGAGGAGGTATGCCCGACAGTCGGTAGCCTCCACTCTTGTGGATTTCCTAGGTCGACAGGCTACCAGAGCTGACAATACCAATAGTATAGTACTTGCAAGCGCATTCTATCACAGGAGGAGAGCTCCCGCTGAGCGGTAGCTAGTGTCTCCACTAGATTGAACTGCTTGTCATCTACCTTTGCTAGTTCATGTTCCAGCATCCCCTGTGCCGACTAAGACACAAAAGACAGCATCGAGGGAGAAGAAAGCCCCATTGGTGATCCAACTATGACCTCAGGGTCCCATTCCATCTACCCTACTCATTGAGGTGAGGTCGAGCTCTCCTTCTCAACCTTTCACTTCAACTGTGGTGAAGAAAGAATGGTGACCCAAGAGAACCATAGCCATTCCACCACCTCCACTTTGGTTGGCGGTAATGATAGTAGAGGGGAGGGAGCGCCGTCCCATGGTAGTAGGTCCCCCGAAAGATAGAACACCATCAATAGTCCTCATGAGCATTTATCTTCTAGCGAGCCTAGTCCTCCCAGAGATAGAACTCCAATGTTAGGCAGTGTTAGATGCATTTCTGTCAGTGAGCATAGCCCTATTACTTGTCAGCTGCGAGTGTTCATACCAGTATAGTTAGATCGTTCATTGGATGACATTCTAGCATAATATTTCATAGAGAAGAGATAGATTTTTAGGAGTGATTATTTCAATCAGGTCGAGGGTAAGGTTAGTTTGGACCCTGATGAGGATGATTTATTGGGGACTTGGCCAAGGTCCACATGGTCGATACTAGGAGCTCCCTCCATAGAGACCAGCAGAGTCAGAAAGGTATTGTGGTCGAAGAGGACAAAGCCATCCATTCAACTCATCACCTCATCCACCAGCTTAAATAGAGTGAAGATCACATTAAGAAGATGGGGAAAATTGAGGAGTTGATGGTAGTAGTTTCAGCATTGCAGAACTTAGCCCTAGTTTCACAACCTTCTCCCATAGTAGCCGACAGAGCAAAGTTGGAACATACCTCAAATCATGCTAGATGCATTCTGACAGAGAAAGATAGCGGTAGCTTGCATAGGAAGGTGGTGGATAGTACCTTTATGCATGGGAAAGATATCAAACACATGGTGGAATAACATGTGAGAGAAGCACTGATGCAAGCTCGGGGTGGCTCATCTATTCTAAAGGGTATACCCTACCCAGAGGAATTTGATATAGTCCAATATCCTTAGGGTTTCATGCCTTCTTTTAAAATATTTGACGATAGTGAGAACCCTCGCCAGCACATTGCACATTTCAGGGCCGATTATTGCAATGTTGGTGGTAGTGATTCCCTTCTTTTCAGATTATTTATTATCAATTTAATGGGTGTTGTGTTTAACTGGCATGCTGAATTTCCCAATGGATCAGTAAAGACATTTGATGAGTTGGAGCACCTCTTCATCAAGAGGTTTGCTGGAGCTCATCAAAGGGTTATTGTAGGCGATCTTGTTGTAACAATGCAAGTTCTCAATGAGTCCCTTATTGATTACATTCTCAGGTGGCAAAACTTGAGTATAAAATGTGAACCATAAATGTCTAAACAACACACCATAGAGATTCTTCTAAAGAACATCCATGTCCTAATTGATTTTATGCTTAAGGGTTTTACAATAAAAACCTTTGAAAAATTAATCAACAAGGCAACTAGTCTACAAGAAGAGGGTAATAATTTTCTTTCTAAGACCAATCAACAAAGCCCAGACCTTAGAACATATTTGAGAAGAAACCAGGGGCAGTCAAGTAGTTGATAAGGGGAAGCAGCCAACTAGGGTTCAGTCAGATAGGCTCCAGCTTAGCAGTCTCCTTTGCCACCTCCTCTACCACCACCTCGTCCATCATAGGCAGCTCAATTGCCATAGTGGCCTCCACCCCGCCTCCTCATCAACAACAATATTCCTACCCACTGCTAGGTAGCTATTACTTTCCTGCTCTTGTTGATAGATTGAATAAACTTTATTCATTCAAGAGGGAGGTAGTCAAGAAGATCTTCAAGAATCTATTAAAGAAGCTTGATTTCCAGTTACTGGAGCCTTGGAGGCCGGAGAAAGTGGGCAAGAGTCATGATCCAAACTATTGCCCCTACCACCACATGCTAGGCCATGTCTTAGAAGATTGTATTAAATTTAAGGATTGTCTTGAGCATAGCTTCAAGTTGGGTGACATTATTATCCCTAAGGAATACCTATTAGAACAACATTCTAGTTTTATTATGGTAATCGTTGGGGATACATGTGATCCTATTAAGAAAAAGGAAGATTAGGATACCATCCTATCTCAAACCTCCAAAAAAATTATTTCTATGATCAGGAAGTTACCTGCAAGTGCCTGAAGCAGCTCAAACCTCCAACTCCAAGGAATGTTTGCAAGTTTCTATGGACAACTTTGGGAAAGTATGAGCCCAACAGCAGCGAAAAAACATCCACTTTCCCGAGATAGTATAGTAGTGCAACCACCACCGATTCCAACACTCCTTTCATTGTTGCAGCTACAGTTCCTCCAGCGAGCACTTTTTTTAGTGGCCGTGTGCTGAGAGGAGGAATGCCAAATCCCTCACTCAGCTTACTTTATTTAATTTCTATTTTGTATCTCCATCCAAATCTAAGAAATCAATGAAGCGAGCTAATTCTGCTTATATTTGTGCCACTTCTGATGATCTTCATGATTTTATTTCTATAGATAGCTCTCTAAGTCTAATTAATAATAACTGTAACTCCGATCACTCTTCTTCTTCTGATTTGGAGATGGACTTTCCATTTCTAAATCATCCATTTTTTCCATTGAGATTGATTTAGGGTCATCCGACTCTGATGATCCCATAGAAGAAGCTATAGGTGAACCTGATGAGTAGGTAAAACTTTCTACTAAATGATCTCATGAAGTCACTGAAGTCGACCTTCATAGTGGCAAAGTTCTACCTCCTAGGGTAGCACCTCAAAATAAGGGTAAGCAAGTCATTAGTTCTAGTGATCAAGAAGCCCCTCCACAGGATGCTCCACCTATGGATATGCTTGTGGAGGATCAGCCCAGAGTTGACTATAATGTCCCCGCTCACCTAAGAAAGTTGCTAGCTAAGCTAAGCATATATGATGCCCTTATCTTATCCAAAGAGATGAGGGAGTCATTGATCAAAGCCCTTCTCGATCCATAAATATGCTTAGCTCAGTTGACCATTATTGGAGAGGAGGCATGTTATTCAAGAAAAGCCCGTGGAGTTACATTCACTGATGAAGACCTTCTAAGATCAAAAAGTTACCCTTGTAGGTGCCTGAAGCAGCACAAACTTCCAACTTTAAGAAAGGTTTACAAGTTGCTAAGGAAAACTTGGGAGAGGTAGGAGCCCATCAGTAGTAGCAACAACTTCCACTTGCCTGAGATAGTATAGTAGCATAACCACCGACTGATTTCAACACTCCTTCCACAATTGCAGTTATAATTCATCTAGTTAACTCTTCTTCTAGTGGCCATATTATGTAGCGGAGGGGGGGGGGTGCGAAATCTCTCACTCTGCTTACTTTACTTAATTTCTACTTTATACCTCCATCCAAATCTAAGAAATCAATAAAGCGAGCTAATTCTACTGACATTTGTGTCACTTCTGATGATCTTTTTGATTTTATTCCTATAGATAGCTCTCCAAATCTAATTAATAATAACTCTAGTTTCGATCACTCTTCTTCTTTTAATTTGGAGATGGACTTTCCATTCCTAAATCATTGAGTTCACCCATTGAGATTGATTTAGAGTCATTCGACTCTGATGATCCCATAGGTGAAGTAGTAGGTAAACTTGATGAGCAGGTAGAACTTTCCACTAAACCATATGATGAAGTCACTGAAGTCAACCTTCATAGTGAAAAGTTCTACCTCCTAGGGTAGCACCTCAGGAAAAAGGGTAAGCAAGTCATTAATTCTAGTGATCAGGAAGCCCCTTCATAGGATGCTCTGCCTATGGATATACTTATGGAGGGCCAGCCCAGAGTTGGCTACAATGTCCTCACTCACCTGAGAAAGTTGCTAGCTAAGCTAATAATATACGATGCCATTGTCTTATCCAAAGAGATGAGGGAGTCATTGGTCAAAGCCCTTCTCGATCTAGAAATATTCTTAGCTTAGCTGATCACTATTGGAGTGGAGGCATGTTATTCAAGAAAAGCCCATAGAGTTACATTTATCAATGAAGACTTTATTTTGGGGACAATAGCACAACCGTCCCCTCTACATCATAGTGGACATGGGCAGATTCAGACTCTCAAGGGTGGTAATTGATCTAGGTGCATCAGTGAACATTATGAGTCTAAAGACCCTTCCTTACTTGAGGATTGACATCTTTGAACTCTAAGGAGATCAGATGATGTTGAGAGGACTCAATGAGCATGGTGAGAGGGCTTTAGGTTCCATAGTGTTTCCATTGGAGATAGATGATTGGAAGATAGAAGCCAAGTTCTATATAATTGATTTAGATACATCTCTCACTACTTTGCTTGGTAGGCCTTGGATATATGGAAATAACATGATTCCATCCTCTTTAGATCAGTGCATCAAATTTCAAAGCGGTGGAATAAAGTATTGTGTCAAATGAGACTTGAAGTCATTTTCAGTTGAGAGGTCGAGATATATGAGCCACATCCTTCTATCTTCCTCCAAATCAAAAGTAAATTCTTGCAAACTTGGTGAAAGTTCAAAAATAAAAGAATAAGAAATAAAAGAAAAAGAAAAAGAGGAAAAAAAAGGAAAAGAAAAAAGAAAAAGAAAATAAAATTACAAGTGAGCGAGAATTAGACACTAAGGAAGAAGTAGAGCTTGAAGTTAGATTCCACCCATAGTTTGTTCCTCTATATGAACACATGGGTAGAATGACTTGACCCCCACCAGGTAGAGGAAGAGGCAGATTCTAAGGTAATTCCAGAGGTGGAAGACCTCCTTGCTAGTGGCCAGCCAATAGGAGCTATATTCCAACTCATAGGAGTAACCCAGCTGTCCACATAGACTTAGAGTCCAGCTTAGAGGATGAGTCTCATGTGGTTAGCATGACAACCAACCCCTCTTAGTAGGTCCCTTTGGAGGTGACATTTCAATGAATACCAGGCCTCCAAGCAAAGTATGAATGTATTCAAATCATCATTATGTAGAACAATCAGGCAGTAGTTGGAAATTTTAGCTCTAACCTCACTCTCTTCTCAGAAAGTTGAAGGTTTGGAAGTTAAGGAGGCCCCCAAGTCATCCACAGATGTCAAGCCAAAGAGATTTTTGTTGGGAGCATCATCCTCAAGTCAGGAAGTCGATGTAGAACTTGAGGATGATTTATATAAAGATTTAATATAAATGTATTTTGATTGGTATTCGCCTTGTGTTCTTAATTTGGCAAAGAAGGGATTAATTTCACATACTTGGTCTAAACACTAGTCAAATTACTTTAAAATATTATAGGACAACCAAAGCAAACATTCTCAATCAAGATCAGGACTAGGATTCAACATAGTTGGTCTAGTTGATGATGACAACCATTATCTACTCATCACCAATCATTTAGAGTATGATAGGTTCTTTTTAAATCATGCTAACTTTTATGAGGAGGTATGTTTAGAAACTTAGATAACTCAAATGAGCTTGAAGTCAAATATGTACTGCCAGAGTTTGAAGAAGAAAGCAAGTCAACCATTGATGAACTTAAAGAGATCAACTTAGGGAAAGAAGAAAATCCACGCATGACATACATCAGTTCCTTGTTGAATGAAGAAGAAACCAATGACTTGGTTAGGCAATTAGCTAAGTTTAAGGACTGCTTTGCATGGAGTTATGAAGAAATGCCTAGTTTATCTCCTAACGTAGTAGTTCACAAACTAGCAATAGATTATAATGCTAACCCTATCAAGAAGGCTCCTAGACAGATGCGATTAGAAATTTAGCAACATGTCATTTCTGAAATCAAGAAACTAATCAATGCTAGTTTTATTAGAGAAGAAAAATATCTCACCTAGTTGGCCAGTGTCATTCTAGTTAAGAAAAAGAATGGTTAAATTTGTATATGCATCGATTTTAGGGATCTAAATAAGGCAAGTCCTAAAGATGAATTTCCACTTCCCATACCAGAGTTGATGGTGAACATTGCTTCATCTCATGCAGTTCTCTCTTTCATGGATGGGTCATCTGGCTACAACCAAATTAATATGGCCATCCAAGATGAGAAAAATGCTACTTTTTGAACCCCGATAGAATTATTATTATAAGGTCATGCCTTTTGGCCTTAAAAATGTCGATGCTACATACCCATGGGCCATGATTAGGATCTTCAATGAACTCATTCATCATCAGGTTGAATGCTATGTTGATGATCTTGTAGTCAAAAGTGAAGAAAAGGAAGACCATCTCTCTGACTTGAAGGAGTTTTTGAATGATTAAGATAATACAACCTCAAATTGAATCCCCTAAAGTGTGCATTCAGAGTAGTTTCAGGGAAATTTTTGGGCTTATTTTCCAACACTGGGTAATAAAAATTGACCTAAAGAAGATCAAGGCTATCTTAGAAATGCCACCCTCTAAAAGTCTAAATGAACTCAGATCATTTTAAGGGTGGTTATCATATCTAAGAAGCTTCATTTCTAACATATCAGGAAGATACCAGCCATTCTCAGCATTTGTCAAAAAGGACACTAAGTTCAAGTGAGATTATAAGTGTCAGCATGCCTTTGAAGACATCAAGCACTACCTGATGACGCCACTAATTCTAGTGGCCCCTATCCTGAGAAAACCATTGATATTACATACTACTATATTAGATGATTCCCTTGGCACTTTGTTGGCTCAAACCAATGATGAAGGGAAAGAGAATGCACTCTACTATCTCAGTCATCATCTAATCCCTGCTACCCACCTATTCTAAAGCACTGTCTAGCTTTAATCTTTGCATCCCAAAAGCTATGACATTACATGCTTTCTCAGAAGGTGAATATGATCTCTAAGATCAATCCGCTGTAATATCTCATGACATGATTAATGCTATTCAAATAGTTGGCACATTGGTCCATGATTTTATCGTAGTTCGATATCACATTCGTACCCCTCCCTGTAGTGAAAGGATAGACACTAGCAAATTTCTTAGCAGCACACCCACTTCATTCTGATTTTTGGCTTAGTGAGACCTCCTCGGTGAACAAATCATGAACTTAGGGGATACTAGCATTTAGCATTGGGAGATGTATTTTGATGGTGTGGCTTCCTTTCAAAAAGGAGAAGAACCATGATCTACTCTTCCAAGAATGGCGGGGTTAGGAATAGTTCTCCTAATTCCAGACTGTGATGTGATGAGATTCTCATATCATCTGTCTAATCCATGCACCAACAACGAAGCCAAATATGAGGCTCTGATTGCCAGTCTAGAGTTAGCCATTACGCTATGCATCTAGAGCATCAATATCTTTGAAGATTCTCAATTAGTCATCAACCAAATTGTCAGGTCGTATAAAGTTCTAAAGCCTAAGCTCCATCATTACCATAAGTATACCATGGAGTTGCAGGCCCAAATCCCAAAGGTTACTATTTACAAGATTTCTCAAGGTGAGAATGCAATAGCATAGGCATTGGCCAAACTTGCCAATGAGTTAGCATGTACAGAAGATAAGTCCATACCAATAAAAGTCTAACATAGACAAGTCCTATCCCTTATTGATACTGAACTCATCGAGAGACTCTCTCTTAAAGGGGATATTTTCATTGCCAAAAAGGATGACGAGTCAGATTGGAGGAAACCATTCATAGATTACTTACATACAAAAAAAATATCTCAAGAGAAGTCACTAGCCCATCAGGTGAAGCAGAGAGCTCACTCATACGCTCTCGTGGATGGCACCTTATATCGACGGTCCTTCAATCTTATATGGTTATGTTGTTCAGACAAACATAAAGCCCATAAGATCGTTACTGAGGTACACTCAAGTTTATGCGGAGCTCACCAATCCGGTCCCAAGATGAAAGCTAAGATCAAGAGACTAGAATATTACTGGCCATTGATGATCACATACTGTGTGGATGTAGCTAGGAGATGCCACTAATGTCAGGTGCACAGTGTGGTCCTACACCAACCACCTGACATTCTACATCCTATATTGGCCTCATGTGCCATTCAAGTGTCGGGGTACCGACATAATGGGTCTGATTGATCCTTCTTATTTCAAGGATCACTGGTTCATTATAGCTACCACTGATTACTTTTCTAAGTGGGCAGAGGCGATCCCACTCAGAAAGGTCAAAGCTCACCATGTGCTCCAATTTTTCAGGAATCATATCGTATATAAGTTCGGTGCCTCAATGAATTATATCTGATAATAGCATTGTGGTGAAATTTTATATAATTTCTAAAGAATAAAATATATACTTCCATCTTCACTCTATGTGGGATAAAATGAAGATAGAAATATACATCTCTTTTTTATGCATTTTTGACACAACTTAGATCTGTAGATATTCTTATTGAGGGTGATCGGATAAGACATTGAGGAGAGGTGTACTATCTCGAAAGATAGAAGTCATCACCCTACAATGGACCTAATCACCTCAACAAGGACTCCTAAGGACAATGGGTCTGCATGTGTACTAAAGATTCTTCCCCTACTTTACATGGAAAAGTAAAGTAGGGTTTATTTTAAATCAAGCTCATTAAGTTCCCTATAGGAGCATGCCCCCATAGTTAATTACATCCTAAGGAATGAGATCCCTTAGGAATACTCTCGATTAAGGTAAATGATCATTGTCTCCAAAGATTTCAATAGATAGGACTATCAATCGATTAGTTTATTTTGAAAGATCAAATGTGATTGATCAATGAGAGGGAGTTATTATCAAAGCCAAATGAAGATAAATAGGAGATGCTCACGATGCTAGGAAACCTAGCAAGCATCTCAAACTATTCTATGATTGAGCTTTACATTTTTTTTTGAAATTGACTTAATTTATTTTAGTTGAATTTTTCATTAGAAATTTAGGACTTATGATTTCACAACACAAGATTATAGAAATGCCTAAGAGATGAGGATTTATGCTTATGGCCCACAAAGGGGAGAAGCAATCTCACAACCTAAATCTAGGGAGCTTTGGTGAGGGCTAAAAGCACAACCTAAACCTAAGGCAAAAATGGTATTTGGTTTGTCTCTACAAGAGAGGATAAATCACCTGACTACTTGGATTACAACCGCCTGGGGGTGGCAGCCAACTAACTCCTCCTACAATTTTAAATTAATGTAGGCAAGTCATATACTTTATGTAAGATAGCTCAGCTGTTACCTATTTAGAAAGAGTCTAAGACCTTAAATGCAGTCCCTAGGAGATTAGATCATGTACGAGCATGAGTAATGACCTAAATCTAATGCAATTCATATTACATTTTATTTTTATTTTTGTACAATCATTTTGACTCACGCTAATAGGATTCATATGCCTAATGCATGAGAAATAAGGTTATTGGCCAAAATCAGCGGGAAGGGAGAATGTGTATTTCCATCATGACTCTCAAATATAAAGCTAAGTTTCTCTGGCTAAAGTGAAAGCCCTCCAATCAAGAGTGAAAATAATATGCATTTGTGCATGATGTTGTAAAAGAAATACTCATCCAGCTAAGGGGTTGCTAATTCTTTTATCTTGATCTTTTAGCTTATGCTTTATGAGAGGTTGTGAGTTCTTTATTTTAATTTTGAATCATTAAAATTTGGTAGAAGATTATTTTTCTATAAGAGCCTAATCCACATCCAGGCCCTACATAAAGCAAGGATTAAACTTAGAAAAGATGCCATCTTAATGCACAAGCTAAAAAAATCATCAATCAATTTTTAAAGTTAACACAAAAGAATAAGAGGACATTTTTGGTCGGGCACCACTACCCAAACCTGAAAAAATAGATTGGGTAGCCGAGCTCTACCCTTATACAACCTAGATTATAAATGAATTAAGTATAATTAAGCAAGGAACTCATTGTTATGGGGTCTTCAAGCTTCATTTCTTCTTTCTTCTTTTCTTCTTTCTTTTATTTTCTTCTTTCTTCTTTGGTTCTTTCTTTTGGATGATTGGAAGGTGTTTGCTTCAAAGGCTTCACATGGTACATAGGATGATATCTTATGACCAATGCTCATCCTAATCCCCATAACAATCATTCCAAAATCCTAATTGTAAAAATTACATGAAAAGGAAAAGTAAATCTAGCTAACACCTACAGGATAGAGATTAGCTAAACAAACCACACAAATCCCATGAATGTATATAGGACTTAGCACCCACACATGGGTGACTACGTCTACCTGGCCTATTGGATTATTCTTAGGGGTATAAGAATCTGCACAGCAAAAGCCTTTATTTTTTTATTTATTACAGGGCCCCTTACGCACAATCCCCCGTAGAAAATAATGATTAGACTAAATTATCCTATCATTCATTATACATACATTCTCCCTAACATCCAGACTAAAACATATATCATAAAAGAAAAGCAAACATCGAACCTTATACCGCCCTAACCTAAAGCTAGAAGTGATGACCTAGTCTAAAGTGTGTGCTTTTAAGGTATGTGTAGTAAGCTTAGCTATGGATTTAAGTTAGAATTTTCTAAGTGTGAAGAATGTTCAACTTAGAGGAGGGTTTCATTTAAGTGGTTTAATTATTTTGGGTTGATTTTATTTTATGTTTTGTTTGGGTTCAAGTGAATCCTACAATTAATTACTAAGTTGTAAAGAGAGAGAAAGAGAAGAGAACTTCTCTTTCCTTCCCTAACCTAAGTAATTTATAAAGTGGATTCATATTTTAGTTTTGTTTTGTGAATGTTTTATCATGTGTTTTAATTAATCCTAAGTTTAGATGAATGCTAAACAAACATATTAAAAAAGAAAGGCATTTTAAGATTAAATAAAGTGAGTTAAGATCACAAAACACTCATCACTTCATTTGTTTCCCAACATGTGTAGCATGCACATGAATGAATCCTAAGCATATCTATATATACCAAATGGGAATTTTTAGCACACTTTATGATGCATGCTAAATAAGTTACTTAAAAAAATTTGAACACTTATGATGCATGATTTTCATTAAGTAGCAAAGGGGTTTCTTATCCAAATTTCACATGCACATATGAATGTATGAAAGGCATAAGTGAGTCGATGCCATTGTTAGCACCAGGGGTGTAAGGTACTTGGGGCTATTTAAAGCCTCACAACACCGGGGTTGTCTAGACTAATATGCCACTTTCCTTAAATACAAGCATGTGTACAAAAGAAATGATAGAAAAGAAATATGCAAAAGTTTGTATTTGTTTTATTTTGGTTAGTTTATGCAATTTATATATGTAAGTGTAGGTGTCCTTCTTAAGTCATAGCATAAGAATGAATATGAAATAGAATTAGGCAAGTATTATGTTCTTTTCAAATGAACTATACACTTTGCCAAATCCTATTCAAAGCTATACCAAAAGAGAGGAGAAGGAAAACCACACAAAGAACATCCTTAAATTTTACTCACATGCAAGCTTGTAAATAAGATATAAGTAATACACTTTCAATTTTGATAATTGATTCATATATTTTGAAAATAATTTGGATTTAACAGTGATAATAGCCACTCATATTCTTACTTTAGCCAAAAATATGCAATTTGACATAAAGGAAATATTTTCATTTTAAATTTGATTTTTTAAAAGAATGAATGTATGAAATCATATGACACACACATTTAGCATGCTACGAAATAACTAAAGTAATGAAAGCATTTAAATACATTCAACTTAATTAATTTTTAAAGATAATCTTATGAAAAAAGAAAGCTTAAAGCAAATCAAAGTTTGTTTAATGTGATTTTTGTTTGATTTTGAGTTTGATTTAATTTGGAAAATGTGAGGTGAGTTTGCTGTTCCTAACCCATTTCCACATGTATTTGATATTTTTATTCAATTTTTAGGTGATTAGATTTATTTTATATTTTGATTAGGTTAAGGTATGAATTAAGCATGTTAATTATCCCTTACCTACACCACCTTAGCATAGTTAATCAAATAATTATGAGCCCATCAGATGACATAAAACCATAAAAGGAATTTAAATCAGCAATGCACCTAGGAGGAAAAGGGTCTAATGCAATTTGGCTCATGATTAATGATTAATTAAGCTAAGGGGTTTAACTTAAGTAATTTCAAAACATCCCTCACACATATGAGTTGAATTTTGATTCCTTTAATTGTATTTAGGCTCTTGAACACTAAGCATCTACCTAAGAAGAATTAATTGAGTTATGGAAAGTTTTAGAATTTTATGAAATTAATTAAGGGGATAATTAGTTAATTAACCTTTAATTAAGGTAAGATTAAAGAATAAAAGGGGTTTAATGGATATCTTAAGGAAAGTATCCAAAATTATTCTTTAAACCTCACAATCACTTAATCAAAACTTAATTGGCTCAATTAGAGGGTTAAATCACTAATTATACCCTTAATTAAGTCTAATTACATTAAGAGAGTGATAAGGAATGAATTAGCAATTCCCCTAATTAAGCCACCAATAAATCCCAAAAAAATTCGGGGAGGTTTAAGTCATCCCTTTAATTACACCCAAGAAATTTGGGATTAATTAGTGGATTAATTTAAGAGTAATTTATAAATTAATATCCCCAATAAAACCCAAATTCAAAGAAAAGAACGATTCAAAATCAATCAGAATCAAGTTTAGAATATTTTATGTTCAATTATCTTTCTAATGCAATTTATTTCATTTTTTTATTTTTCTATATTGAGATATGATATTATAAGTTTAGGTGATTAATTAGAAATTAAATAAACCCTAATCATATTATTAATCCCACTGGTCCCACGTATGCCGCTGATGCGGCATGCTCTTTACACACGTCACAACTGGATTGGGTATTTAACCCATCACATCGTAGTGCCACATGGCGGTGGACTTATGTGCTTTCTCCTCAGCCGTCCGATAAAGGATGGGACGGTTGAGATTAAAGTCACGGATCTGAGGAGAAAAATAAATATATTACACGTTTAATCTCGACTGTCCATCCAAAATGCGCAGATGGATGGCCAAAGATCCATCCCTGCAATTCTCTATGGGAAAGGAAATTCGTCCATGTTCTAGGCCATGATCCGATCTCGATTGAGCTTGGATTAGGCTAGAATTTAGCCCACACCTTCATCATGCATCCCAAATCACATCTAATGGCCAGAACCCTATGCCATGAAAATTTCTTTCACAAAGCTCCAAACCATATTGGATTTAAGCTTGGAAAATGGCTTACCTCGCTGACACTCAATTCCTTTGGAGAAGCTTCATCTAGTTGAGACAAAGCTTTGCTGAAAGTTTGAGCTCTTGAAATTGAGTGGAGGCTTCTATGGACCAACTCCACTTACACTTAAGCTCAGCTTTGATCTATGGCACTCCTCCTTTGCTTCAAGAACTTC
This sequence comes from Cymbidium sinense, assembly GCA_021442155.1. NCBI lineage: Eukaryota > Viridiplantae > Streptophyta > Magnoliopsida > Asparagales > Orchidaceae > Cymbidium > Cymbidium sinense. The sequence continues at coordinate 171,677,088 of CM038221.1, read as the reverse complement.
TATGAAGCTTTTGGCAAGCTCGATTAGGCTCCCTAAGAGTGCTTGCAAAGGGAGTAGGCTGAGGTTGAGTGTAGAGAAAATTGGGATTTCGGTGGGGCTCCTCTATTTTCAAGTGATGAAAATCAAGAATGGATATTTTTAAACCCTCTCTAGGAAGCTTGGGAAAACTCTCTAAAGCTTACTCTAAGTTCCTATGCTTCAATGGATTGAGGGGAAGTGAAAATTCAAATGAATTGTGGGGAGTATATCCCCCCCTTTGGCAATCGGATGGCCTAGCTTCCCTTTGTCATTTTGATCCAATTTCCCACAAGGAGTGGTTTGTTAGGCTGCTAGGAGTGTCCTTGAGTTCGATTTTGGCCAGGGAGTGGAATGGTGAACTCCCATGTGCTATAATTGAGTGTAAGGAGAATTTTCATGTGGCCATTTCAATGCACATGGTCAGTTTAGCCATTGGATTGGGTTGGGTTGACCCAAGCCCATTGGGTTGGGTGCACCACCCTCCCTAGTGTTCACTTGATTCATTAGGAGAGTGCCAAGTCGGTAAGAAGAGGATTATACCAAATTCAAAGTGGAATTGGCCAAAAGTTACCCTATGGCCTAGGGGTAAAATGGTTTGGCTAATTTTTGAATTTGGGTATGTTTGGTATGTTGATAAAATAGGTTTGGCTAAGTTTTAATGGATTTGGAGTTGATTTGATATGATTTGGCTCATGTTGACCCATTTAGGTTAAAATGGGTCAAGTTGACCAATTGGTCAAATTGAGTTAGACCAAGGGTTGGGTCATGTTCATATGACCATTTGAAATATTTTGATGGCTTTAGTTTGATTAATTTGGCTTAGGTTTGAATTTAGTTCAATGTAGTTCATTTTGGTTAAATGGGTCAAGTTTACCAATTTGACCCATTTGACCTATTTGAGCTAGGTCATGGGTAAGTTTAAGTTGGGTTGGTCATATGAAGTGGATTGGTATCTTTGTTTCCAATCAATTTTGGTTAAGTTTAAATTTGGCTCAATATGATCCTTTAGGTCAAGTTGGGTTCAAGGTCATTTGGGCTAGGTTAGGTTAATTTGGCTAATTGAGGCTTTAGTCAAGTTCAACAAGTGATTTAGAATGAACTTGACCCATTGGTTATAATCAATTTGGCTTAGATCAAGTTTTGACACATTTTGACTTTTTAGGTCAAGTTGGGTCAACTTAGGTCAAGTGGCCAATTGGTCTAGGTTAGGCTCAAATGTTGACTTGGTCAAGTTCAACCATTGATCATGAATGAACTTAGATCATTGGTTTCAATTAATTTGGCCTATGGTGGATTTTGGCTATGTTGGATTTTATTTTAGCTAAGTGTTGATTTGGTTAACCCTTAGGTTTGACTTAGTTTGACCCAATTTAGTGATTGATCATCTCATGACGATTGTTGATTATGATGAGAGGCTTATGTGAGTTTGAATTGATTTAAAAATAATTTCGGCTAAGTCCATGAAAGGAAATCAAAGGACTTAGGCATGATTTGGAATTTAGAATTTCAACTTTGAATTCAATCATGAATTTCAATCATGGACTTCAATCATGGGTTTCAATCATATGGTATTGATTTGAGTTTGAAAAAAAAATCATTTAGGCTAAAATTGATTAAGGTTTGATGTTGATTAGATTTTGCATTTAACTTGAAGGAAGGAAGTAAGGAAAGTGGTCCAAGCTATAGGGCAGGAAAATTTTCCTAACACCCCTAAGGCATGACATACTCAGATGGCTAACTCTTCTAAGTCTCTTGTGTTAGTTGAGTGTCCACCTAATCACTAGATGTGTCTTAGGACTAAGGATCTCTTAAAGTATAAGAGGAGTCATATGTTTAAGATGGAGGGGTTGAGGACTCATTCTAAAAATGAGGTCAACAAAGGGCGCCCAATAGGTGTCATGTGACTGACAAGGAATACTACACGTATTGGTGTTGACCGCAATAATTAACAACATCGAACTATCATAAGAACTAATAGAGACAATCTACTCCTATCCCGAGGTGTAGAATGAATCTAGAACTTAATGCAATATGGCTCTACTTATGTCAAGGACATAATAGAGGGAAGGAGGAATCCACTAGGGATAGAGTATGTGGACCTTCCACTAGGGAAGCAGGTTCAAGTCATCCACAAAAGGATGAGGGGTTTGATTTGATTTGAGTCTCATTAGGGAGAAAAATTTGATTTGTTTAAGTAAGTTTCGTTGGGGAAGAGAGTTGAATTTGTTTCAATTTTTTTAGATTTGGATTCTTGAGATGAACCCTGTTGATTTGTGATGGATCAAACTGAGAAGGAGCTCATATCAACCTAGACCTATCTCAGATTTACTGAACCAAAGGGAGTAGCTTCCCGGCCCATGGGCGAACTATCCGACCAAAGGAGTGCCTTTTAGTTTGCAATAATCAATTGAAGGGAATAAAGCTCGGGACTCACATCTTCCACTACAAAAGACCATGGCGGTGATATGTTTCTTTGGGTAACAAATCAAACTTGACCTAAGGCTACCCGTTAGTTTGCGATAATCATGCTAGAAAGAATGCATCATAGTCTTACATATTCTAAAGCAGAAAGACTGCCAGGGTAACTTTCTTTTAATAAAAATAGATTAACCTAACCTAAGGGTGACTATAGAGAGAGTGCTGACTTGGGGACTTATCTCAACTCAGGTAGTCAGAAATTCCTTTAGGGGAGTTCTGCTAACATTGCCCTAAAGATAGGATGTCTGCTTGGGAAAAGGGACCCTTTGGGGGCTTGAGTTCCTAATCCACAAGTGAATTAAATTTATTTGTTTTTTTAGTTTATTTATCGTGGACTCTATTAGTTTACGAGGGATTAAATTGAGAAGGAACTTATATCAGCTTAGACCTATCTCAAATTTACTAAACTAAGAGAGAATTTGCACATCCGCTGAACAAATTCTCCAACCACAGGGGTGGCTACTAGGAAAGAGGGACTGTGCAATCCAAAAGTAACCTAGGTAGTGTCTAAATGGGATTGCAAAGGATGTGATCCAAATAAAGTGCTCGCAGGGGATAGGGCTGCTAAGGGCTTAATCTAAAATCCTGAAAAAGATGACATGGCTAGTCATATATTAAATAGGTATTTGGTGGTCAACTCAAGAAAAAATCACGGGGACTCACCATCTACCAAGAGTGGTGTATCCACCGGGTGAGTCACTGTCAGCATAGCAAACGTCAACCAACCTAAGGTGCTCATGGGTTTACAATAAATAATCTTGGAAGAAAGCTCGAGGACTCACATCTTCTTATAGCAGAATAGATTGTTGGGATAGTCTGTCTTCGGCTCGATAGATTCTATCGTCTTAGGGTTACTACTGAGTGAATGCCACTGGAGAATTTATATCAACTCAAATATAGTGAAGAGGAAAGAAGCCTGTGGGGGACTTATCTTGAACCTCAAATATACTCGACCTAGTTAGATCATGATGATTAGTTCAAGAAGAAAGTATGAGGACTCACATCTTCTTAAATAAAATCAACACGAGGTAGCTTACTGGCTGGGCAGTGAAGTCTACCATACTAACAAGGCGCTCGTTGGTTTGTAATGGTCAAGTTAGAAAGAAAGTGTGGGGACTCACATCCTCCAAACAAGTGACCATTGGGGTGACATGTTAACAAGGTAGCATGTAGAACCGACCTAGAGCAACTAGTGAGTGAGTGCCATAGAGGGCTTACTCCCACATCAAAGTAGCTCGAGATAAAAGATATGTGTTTATTTTTGTGCACGTGTTAAAAGGGAATAGGATGCCTCTTGGGACTTTTACACCTATCTTAAACATGCTTGGGGATTTTGAGAAATGGTGCCATGGATGGAAAATAGGAGATTCCCACTAAGAAAGGATGCCACTTGGGTTCTCTTACACCTAACTTAGTTGTGTTAATCGAAATAGGATGCCTCTAGGATTCTCTTACACCTATTCTAATAGCACCAGAAGATTGTGTTTGTGTTGTGAAAGAGGGATAGGATGCCACTAGGCGGATTCGCAAGATAAGTAAACAATGCTTCGAAAGAAGAGAAGATTTGATGAAATGGAATCATATTTTTGTTGATTGATAGAATTGTTTTCAAACATGATTTTTTTATGTGTAATATTTCTTCAAACAGAGCCCATTAATTGGAAGCATCGAGTGTTCCTCTTTGCAATTAATAAGCTGATAAGATCCTTCTTGGTAGGCCTTATTTATAACATAGGGGCCTTTCCAAGTGGGTTCAAACTTGCCTCCCATCCTTCGATGGGCAACAATTGGTCTCCTTAGGATTAACACTAGTTCTACTACTTAGAAAGACCTAGGGAGGACCAGCTTATTGTGAGCTTAAATCATTTTGGCCTTGTACAACTTGAGATTCTGGTACGCCCGTAGGTGACTCTACTCCAAATCTTCATGCTCTTCTAACTAAAACTTTGCATTTTGCTCTATAGTGATCTTATTACCCAATGCTATCCTCAGTGATGGGAGTTGAACTTCTAAAGGTAGAACAGCTTCAAACTCATACAGTAAGGAAAATGGGATAGACTGAGTTGGAGTTTGGTATGTGGTGCGGTAGGCCCACAAGGCTTCAATCAACATTTCACTGTCGTTTATTGTTGTCGATATTCTTCTTTAGTATTTGGATGAGAGTTTTGTTGAATGCTTCTGCTAAGATATTTGCTCTGGGATAGTAGATGGTGGAGTATCTCCAATCTATACCATGTCTTCTGGCAAAGCTATTGATCTTGGTGCTTTTGAATGCAGTACCATTATTGGATATAATTCGTTGAGCACCTCGAACCTATATACGATATGATTTCTAAAAAATTGAAGCACATGCTGAGCTATAACCTCTCTGAGTGGGATTGCCTCTACCCACTTAAAAAAGTAGTCGGTGGTAGCTAAGTTGAACCGATGACCCTTGGAAGAAGGAGAATCAATCGGACCCACAATGTTGGTACCCCAACACTTGAATGGCCATGAAGCCAATGTAGGTGTAGAATGTTGGGTGGTTGGTGGAGGACCACACCATGCACCTGACACTTATGAAATCTCCTAGCTACATCCATGCAGTATGTAATCATCGAAGGCCAGTAGTATCCTAGTCTCTTGATCTTCATCTTCATCTTCAGACTGGATTGATGTACTCTACATAGACCTGGATGTACCTCAATTATAATACCATGGGCTTCATGTTTGTGTAAACAATGTAACCACATCTGGTCAAAGGACGTAGGTATAGGGTGCCATTAGCGAGAGCATAAGAGAGAGCTCTCTATTTCACCTAATGGGATTATGACTTTTCTTGAGGTAGTTTGTCAGTGTTCAAATAGTCTATGAATGGTTTCCTCCAATACAACTCCTTATCCATTTTGGCAATGACAACCTCCCCTTCAAGGGAAATTCTCTTGATGAGTTTCACATTAATAAGAGATAGGACTTGTCTATTTTGGATCCTTATTAAAATGAACTCATCTTCCAGGCATGCCAATTCTTTGGCAAGTTTGTCCAAAGCATCTACTACTGTGTTCTCTACTCAGGAAACCTTGTAGATGGTGACTTCTAGGATTTGGACCAATAGCTTCATGATATACTCATGGTAAAGATGAAGCTTGGGTTTGAGAACTTTGTAAGACCCAGTAATCTAGTTGATGACCAACTGAGAATCCCCAAAGATGTTGATGCTCTTGACACTGATAGTGATGGCTAACTCTAGACCGACAATCAAAGCCTCACACTCAGCTTCATTATTGGTGCAGGGGTTAGAAAGATAGTATGAGAATCTCATCACATCACGGCTGGGAGTTAGGAGAACTATTCCTACCCATGTCTTTCCTGAAAGAGTATATCATGGTTTGTCCCCTTTATAAAAAGAAGTTACACCATCAAAATACATCTCCCATAGGCGGTTGTCAACCTCCCATAAGTTCATGATTTGTTCATCATGGAGATTGTCACTAAGCGAAGAATCAGTAGAGAATTGGGTGTAATGCTAAAAAACTGCTAGTGCTTGTCCTTTTACTGCACGGAGGGGTACGAATGTGATATTGAATTATGAGAGAATCATGGACCATTGTGCCAAACATTTAGATAGTGTTGGCCATTTCATGAGATAATGCAGTGGATTGGTTCTCGAGATCAAGTTCACCTTATGAGAAAGCATATAGTGTCGTAGCTTTTGAGTTACAAAGACCAAAGCTAGGCAATATTTCTCAATAGGTAAATAGTTTGCTTCAATAGGAATAAGATGATGAGTGAGTTAGTAGAGAGCATTCTCCTTCCCTTCATCATTGGCTTGAGCCAATAGAGTGTTGAGAGAGTCATCTAATGCAGCAGTGTAGAGTATGAGTGGCCTGCCTGGGATAGGGGCTGCTAGAGCTGGCGGCTTCACCAAATACTGCTTGATGTCTTTGAAGGTATGCTGTCACTTATCATCCTACTTGAACTTGGTGTCCTTCTTGACAAGCACTGAGAATGGCTTCCATCTCCCTGATAGGTTGGAGATAAAGCATCTTAGATATGCTAGTCATCCTTGGAAGGATCTGAGTTGAGTTAAACTCTTAGAAGGTGGCATTTCTTAGATATCTTTAATCTTTTCTGGATCTATTTCTATTCCTTGGTGTCAGACAACAAACTTGAGGAATTTCCCTAAAGCTACTCCAAATGCACACTTCATGGGATTCATTTTGAGGTTGTATTGTCTTAACTGTTCAAAAAATACTCTCAAGTCAAAAAGATGGTCTTCCTTTTCTCTGCTCTTGACTACTAGATCATCAGCATAACACTCAACCTAATGATGGATGAGTTCATTGAAGATCTAAGTTATGGCCCGTTGGTATGTAGCACCAACATTTTTAAGGCGAAAGGCATGACCCTATGACAGAAGATTCTGATTGGGGTTCAAAAAGCAGTGTTTCTTTCATCTTTAAGAGACATCTTGATTTGGTTGTACCCAGATGAACCTCATGAGATGAGGCGATGTCCACCATTAGTTCTGATATAGGAAGAGGAAACTCATCCTTAGGACATTCCTTGTTTAAGTCCCTGAAATCGACGTATATGCAAATTTGACCATTCTTCTTCTTAACTTGGATAACACTAGCTAACCAAGTAGGGTATTTTTCTTCCTTGATGAAATTAGCATTGATCAATTTCTTGGTTTACTAATTACATTAAACTCATCCTCCGAGCCGATTCTAAGTCTATGTGAATAGTAGGGGTACTCCTATGAACTAGAACATACCTCTAGTGATGGCCAACCAGGGGGTCTTCCACCTCTGGAACTGCCTTTGTTTCTGCCTTTGCCTCTGCCTGGTGGAGGTTAGTCATCCTACCTTCATGTCGATATGATGGAATGAACTGTAGGTGGAATGAGATATGGATCTATTTCTTCTTCAATTCTCATTTCTTATTCACTTGGATTTTCATTTTTTTCTTTTTCTTTTGAATTTGAGTTTTGTCCAAGTTCACAAGAAAGGGTATTTTGAGGAAGATAGTAGGTCGCATCCTCATAAATCTTAACCTCTCTAATTAAAAATGGCTTTTCATCTTCATTGACATGGTATTCAATCCCATCCTTTCTGAACTTGATGCATTGATGGAGGGAGGACATAATTTTCTTATTCTGATGTATCCAAGGCCTACTGAGCAAAGTAGTAAATGAAGTATTCAAATCAATGATGTAAAACTTAGCTTCAGTCTTCCAGTCACCTATCTCCAAAGGTAACACTATGGAGCCTAATGCTCGCTCGCTTTGTTCATTGAATCCTATCAACATCATCCGATCTCCTCGGAGTGTGGAGATGTCAATCCTTAAATAGACAAGGGTCTTTAGACTCATAATATTCATCGATGCACCTGGATCAACAAGAACTCTGGCAAGTCTGAATCTGCCCATGTCAATTGTAATGTAAAGGGGACATTTGTGCTCCAAGTCCCCTAGAAGAATGTCTTTATTTGTGAAGGTGATCCCCTGAGCTTCTTTTGTGTAATGTGCCTCCTCAGCTATAGTGGTTAGTTAAGCTAAGCATATCTTATGATTAAGGAGAGCCTTGATTAATGATTCCCTCATCTCTTTGGATAAGATAAGGGCATCATATATGCTTAGCTTAAATGGCAACTTTCTTAGATGAGAGAGGACATTATAGTCCACCTTGGGTTGATCCTCTATAAGCATATCCATGGGTGGAGCATCCTGTGGAGGGACTTCTCGATCCTCTATACCAATGACTTGTCACCCTCTATCTTGAGGTGCTGCCCCAAGAGGTAGAACCTTGCCACTACAGAGGTTGACTTCGGTGATTTCTTGTGGCAGGATAATGAAATGTTCTACCTGCATATTAGGCTCACCTATAGCTTCTCCTATGAGACCCTTATAATTGGATGATTCCATGTCTATCTCAAGAGGTGAACCCATAGTATTCAGAGTAGGGAAGTCCAACTCTGAATCAGAAAGAGGAAGATCAAAATTATTATAGTTATTTTGACTTGAAGAGTTATTATTTGGAATAGAACTAGAAAACCCATCGGCAACATGATGTAATTCTAGCTTTATTCTTCAATTTCTTGGATTTGATAGGAGGTACAAAGTAGAAATCAAGTAAAGTAAGTGGGGTAAGGGATTTGATGCCTTTATCCATCGATACAAGAGTTCTACTAGTAGAAGAAGAAGAACTAGTTGAAGTAGAGGAAGTCACTGATATGGTAGCAACAATGATAGACTGGAGGCTGGACTCGATTGGTGATTGCACAATTGGGCTATCCTGGGCTGACACATGCTGCTACTGCTGTTAATCTCCCCCTTCCCTAGAGTTGACACTAACAACTTGCAAACCTTCCTTGATGTTGGAGGTTTGAGCTGACTCAAGCATCTGCAAGGAAAATTTCTTGATCTTCTGAATGATCTTTTTAATGGTTTTGGATGAAGAGATATCCCAACCTTCTTTAGTTTTGGAAGGATCACAAGTATCACTTAGGATTACCCTAATGGAACTAGATGGTTGTTCCACAAGGTATTCCTTCGGGATGACTACAACACCGGCCTTGAAGCTATGTTCAAGCCAATCCTTAAATGTGAAGCAATCCTCTAAAACATGACCTAGCATACGATGGTAGGGGCAAAAGTTAGGATCATCACATTTGCCCACTTCTTATGGTCTCTTAAGCTCGGGTAGCTAAAAATCAGGCTTCTTTAAAAGATTCTTGAAGATCTTTCTGATTACCTCCCTCTTAAATGAATAAGGTTTGTTAAGCTTATCTAAAAGTAGGGACCATACTTGGCGGTATGTGTGCCATTATTGTGGAGGCGAAGGGTTGCTCGGTGGTGAGGAGGTGGAAGGTCACGAGGTCATGGTCTCTTGAACTGATCTCTAGCTGGTTGCTTCCCCCTTATCTACCACTGTCACTGCTCTCGGATTCTTCTCATAGAGTTTCCGTGGCTTTGCTTTGGGCAACTGGTCTTGAAGAGGCAACTATTTGGCCTCTCTTTGTAGATTAGTCACGTTGTTGATTAGCTTCTCAAATGTTTCAATAGTGAAGCCCTTAAGCATGATGGCGAATAGACAATGAATATTCCTTAGAAGAATCTTAATGGCATGCTGCAGTTATGGCTCACATTTCATACACAAGTTATGCCATCTGAGAATATAGTCAACAAGGGACTCACCTGGGTGTTGTTGTGCTACAACGAGATCGCCAACAATAACCCTTTGCCGAGCTAGCAAACCTCTTGATAAAGAGTTGCTCCAACTCAGCAAATGTCTTTACTGAACTGTTGGGAAGTTCAACATACCAATCGAATGCTATCTCTACTAGGCTACTGACGAAGAGGCATAATAGCAAAGCATTGCTGCCACCGACATTGCAACAACTAGCCCTGAAGTTTGCAATATGCTGCCTTGGGTTTCCACTGCCATCAAAGCTCTTGAAGGAAGGTGCACGAAACCCTTAGGATATTGGATTACATCAAATTCATCTAGGTATAATCTACCCCTTGGAACTGATGATCCTCCCCAGGCTTAAGCCAATGCTTCCTTCACTTGCTACTCAACCATAGACTTGATGTCTTTCTCCTATATAGAGGTACTTTCCATTACCTTCTTATACATGCTAGTGCTACCTTGCTCGATGGGAGGTAAGGTATTGGCTGGGTCCAAGACATGCACTAACTCTGGCTAACTAATCTCAATTGTAGTAGAATGAACTGCTGGGGCTTGTTTCTGAAGTACTGAGACTACTGCTAACAAGTCCTCAAGCTGCATCGTCATCCTATCTATTTGTTTGCCTTTCTGCTTTAACTAATATCAAAGGTGTTGGGCTGATTAGGCTGTGTCTTCCTACTCAACCTTATCACCTTCCATAGCTTGCTGCTCTTTGAGGAGGGATCCTCTGGTATCTACCATGCAAACCCTGGCCGAGTCTCCAAACAAATCATCTTCGTTGGGATCAAAGCTGATCTTCTCCTCATCAGATCAATCATACCCCAAAATTTCCTTCTTTTCTAGAAGATAATATGCCACTATGTCCTCAAGAGAATGATCAATCTGAATGGGCATAAATAATTTTGGTGAGGTGTGATCTGAATGTGAGAGGCAGACCTCCTTACTCGGAGAATCAATCCTATGAGGACTGTACTCACTAGAAGAGACACACTCCTGATTGTCACTAACTTTGAAAGGGGTGACACTACTAGGAGGTTCTACTATCATTGATGCAACTGGGCTATCATCTGCTCCCTCTGCAACAACTGATACCATCTTCCTGTCCTGCTGAACTTATGGTGTTGGTGAATGGATGACCACTATGCTTCGGGGTCGCCATTCCCTCTGCACCACAACTGGGGTAGAAGGTTGAGTAGGAGAGCTCGACCTCACCACAGTAGGATGTGTAGATGGAATAGGAATGATCACCAACGGGTACTTTTCCCTGGATATGGCCTTCATGGTGTTTGGCTGAACTAGAGATGCTGCAACATGAATAGGTGATGGTGAACGGGGGGTAGAGCAGTGTGGTGGAGACACCACCAACTCTCTCAGAATAAGGACCCTCTTCCTATGATGGGTCATTCCTATAAGAAAAATACTATCTATGTGATCGATGCGGGTAGCACGCCGATCAGGGAAATCAATGAGTGCAGAGGCTGCTGCCTACCGACCAAACCTCCGCCTCTCTCTGCTAGTGATATATACTGAAGTGTAGGCCTCTCTGACCCTCTCCTGTCATAGGTGTTTCCCCATGCTATAGGGAATGGCAAATCTTAAATTGAATTGAGCTCCAGACTCTGAACGTCCGTAAGCTCTATCAACATGGCATAGAATTGATCAGAGGCCTGCATATGACCTCCTAGTCTGACTAACTGGGGCCTGGTGCTAAACAACTAGGAGGTGAAGTACGGATCTTCCTAGTATCCTCTCTGTTAGACCCAGAGAGAAGATGAAACGGGTTCACTGTAACTAGCGGGGTGATCAGAGTGGGTACCTCCTCCACAATTGACCGTGTAGCGGCCTCCATCTCCATGGCAATACGTGTATGATACTACTTAATCATGTAGTTTTTATTTCTCCTCTGAGTCTTGGTAGGGTGAGTGGAGTAAGAACTAGACTCGACCTCAAAGGATGGGGAGGCAATCTCTGGGATCAGAGGAGCCTTACCCTTAGAAGGTGCCAATGAGTGGGTGCTAGCCCTTATTGGGGCAGCACGGGAAACCATGGGACATGCAGACACTGTGACTATCACTGTCACCGGCACTGTTGGAACTGATGGAATTGATGAAACTACCACTGCTTTCCTCTTTAGTGAGGTGATGTCAGAATCCAATGGCAAATTGATCGAATGACGCTTCCCACCACCACATTCTTCTAATTATGAGGAGTGCCCTCACAGGTGATCCTCACCCCCTCGAACCCTCTGCCAAAATGGATGAGATGGGTGTGATTATCTCAGGGGGAGATTGGTCTGATCTAAGGCCAAGTCCATGCCATAGGGGAAAGTATACACAAACTTTTGTGAAACTTCCATTTATAGTCAACTAAAAATTAAAGAATTGAACTGTAGCTGTAATTGAGACTGATGTTGAGAATCTATAATGTTTGAAACAAGCTTGGATCAGATTTCTATTTTATTGATTTATGAATTCAAATTTTAAAATTTAAACCCACATCCAGCATCTTAGAAGTATTAAGTAGGGTTCAAATGGATTTAGAGAAGATTTTAGAGATTTGATTGGAAAGAGGAATTTTTGAAAATGAATCTAACTTCAACAAATTTAGGTATATTGAAAAATGGATTCAAATAGTTTTAGAAAGATGCTTCCATAGGTTTATGTTTGAAATTAGATTTTGATTTGAGGACCCTTTCCTTTAACAAATTTGGGTATGTTAAAGTAAGGGTCAATTGGTTTTATTTTTGATTTGGTATTTTAGAATTTACTCACTTAGCAAATTTGGATATGCTAAGTGAAGTGTTTGAAAATAACTGTTTCTTTTTTCTTTATTTGTTTTATCTTGTGAATTATTGTTGATTTTGAAAATTGGAATTCTCACTTAGAAAATTTAGGAATGCTAAGTGGAGAACTCAAGTGTGTTTTATTTTTAAAAGATTTTTAAAAATAGGATTCTTAGCAAATTTGAGTATGCTAAGAAAAACCTAAAGTGTTTCATTTGTTTTGGATATTTTTATTTTTGTAAAAGTAGGATCCTTTAGCAAATTTGTGTATGCTAAGGAAATCCTAATTTGTTTCTTTTTTTGTTTTTGATTTATTTTTGAAAAGTAGGATCCCTAGTAAATTTAAGTATGCTAAGGGAATCCAAATGTGTTTCCTTTTGATTGTGATTTGTTTTTGAAAAGTAGGATCCTTAGCAAATTAATGTAAGCTAAGGGAATCCTAATGTGTTTCCTTTTTGGTTTTAATTTATTTTTGATTGAAAGTGGGGACTTCACTTTAGCAAATAAGGTATGCTAAAAAAAATGAAGTTCCACTTAATTTTGTGAAATGGAAATTTCACTTAGCCAATTTGAGTACGCTAATTGAAATTCCAAAATATATATTTTAAATTTTTGTGTTTTGGCTTTATTTTGAAAATGGAAGCTTCACTTTAGCAAATTTTGTAAGCTAAAGAGTGAAGTTCAAAAAGTGCTTTATCAGAAATTTTGTGAAGTGGAAATCTCATTTAATAAATTTGAGTATGCTAAATGAAATTCCAAATGTGTTTCAAATTTTTGTTTTGGATTTTGAAAAGGGGAGACTTCATTTTAGCAAATGGGGTATGCTAAATTGAAGTTCCAAATGTGTTTTGAAAATGTTTATGGAATGGATATTTCACTTAGCAAATTTGAGTATGCTAAATAAAATTTCCAAAAGTGTGTGTTGGCCTCATTTTTAAAATGAGCTCTCAACCCATCAATCTTAGACATAGGACTTCTCTTAGACTTTAAGAGTTCCTTAGTCTTAAGACACATCTAGTGATTAGGTGGACACTCAACCTAGCCCTAGAGACTTAGAAGAGTTAGCCATAGGAATAGGTCATGCCTTAGGGGTGTTAGGAAAGTTTGCCTACCCTTAGCTTGAACCATTCCTCACCTTCCTTCCTTCAAGTCAAACTCCAAATCAATTCTAATTGATTTTCTCAAAATCCAAATCAACTCCATTTGATTGAAATCCATGATTGAGATCCATGAATGGGATTCCTAAGTCTAAATCTTCCTTAAGTCCTTAATCTTCTTTTAAGAACTTAACCTAAATCATGATCAAACCAATTCAAACTCATGAGATTTCTCATAATTCATTTATATTCTAATTTATATTCACATATACAAATGAAATATACATTCAAACCAATCAAACTAAACTCAAAATTCAAAATCAATTCATAAATTTTTCCAAGTCCTTTAAGTTGTCCTTCATGGACTTAGCCAAAATTAAATCTAAATCAATTTGAATTCATTGGATTTTTTCATAACTCATTTATATTCTCATTTATATTCACATATATAAATAAAATATAAATACAAATCTATCAAATCAAAGCCAAAAATTAAATTCCAAATTTAAATTCCTTCTTAAGTCCTTAATTTTCCTTTTAAAGACATAGCCTAAATAATGTTCAAATCAATTCAAATTCATGGGATTTTCTCATAGCTCATTTATATTCTCATTTATATTCACATATATAAATGAAATATAAATATAAATCAATCAAATATAATTCCAAATTTCAAGTTCCACACTCCAAAAACTTCCCAAGTCCTTTAAATTCCCTTTTAATGGACTTAGCTTAAATCATGATCAAATCACTTCAAATCCTTGAAATTTTTCATGATCCATTTATATTCACATATATAAATGAAATATAAATTAAAACAATCAAAACCAATTCCAAAAATCAAACTCAAATCCACTCAAAATTCAACTTAAGCCTTTCTTGTCAAAATCTTGAACTTAGCCAAATCAACTTGAAATCAAGCCAAACTCTTGATTTTTCTTCATGATTCAATCAACCCAACAATCATGAATCCAAATTTAAATACAAACTTCAATCACTTAACCAAAATCCAATTAACAAATCAAACCCCAAATCTATATTCATATTCTTCCTTTGAATATGAAATTGTCAAATGAATCAAAACCCATTTGACTTCAAACCACTTGCAAATGAATTTATATTTTAATCATAAGTTCATATACAAGTTCAATCAAACTAAAATCAAGCTTTGACCAAGCCATTTGACCCATTTAGGCTCACTTGACCCAAAGTGACTTAAATTACCCTCATGAGCCAAATTCTAATCCTAGCCAAATTGGATTGAATCAAGCCCACCTATGCCTCTCATCATGATCAACAATCATCATGGGATGATCATTCAATCAAATTGGGTCAAACCAAGTCAAACCTAAGGGTTGACCAAGTCAACATGTAGCCAAAATGAAACCTAACATATCCAAAATTCACCATAGGCCAAATTGATTGAAACCAATGATTTAAGTTCATTCATGAACTATGTTTGAACTTGACCAAGTCAATATTTGAGCCTAACCTAGCCCAATTGACTAAAGTTGACCCAACTTGACCTAAAAAGTCAAAATGTGTCAAAATTTGATCTAAGCCAAATTGATCAAAACTAATGGGTCAAGTTCATTTCAAATTACTTGTTGAACTTGACCAAAGTCTCAATTTGCCAACTAGACCGAACCTAGCCCAATTGACCTTGAACCCAACTCGACCTAAAGGGGTCATGTTGAGCCAAATTCAAACTTAACCAAAATTGATTGGAAACAAAGATACCAATCCACTTCATATGACTAACCAAACCTAAACCTACCCATGACGTGGCTCAGATAGGTCAAATGGGTTAAGTAGGTCAACTTGACCCATTTGACCTAAATGAAGTCATATGAGCCAAATCAAAACTAAACCAAATTGAATCAAACTAAGGCCACCAAAACATTTCAAATGGTCATATGAACTTGACCCAATTTAACCAATTTATCAACTTGACCCAAGTTGACCCATTTTGACCTAAATGGGTCAACATGAGCCAAACCATATAAAATGAACTCCAAATCCAATGAAACTTGGCCAAACCTATTTTCTCCACAAAATCAACATATTCAAATTCAAAAATTATCCAAATGACTATTCTACCCCTATGCCATAGAACAAATTTTTGTCTAATCCATGGGGAAATTGGTCAAGCCCTCTTCATATCAACTTGATACCTTCCTAATAGGTCAAGTGAACCCATGGAGGGTGGCGTACCGAACCCAATGGGTTTGGATCAGTCAAAATGGAACCAAGGCCAAATTTGACCAAAATGAAAACCTCCCTCCACTTGATTTGAAGTACATGGGAGGTTACTAACTCACTCCTTGGCTCAAACTTACCATGTGCCAACTTCAAACAGCCCAAACAACCTTTTCCATATAGTCGATTGGATCAAAATGACAACCCAAGCTTCGACTGTCTAATTTCCATAGGGGGAGATATACTCCCCCTAATTCAATTCAATTGATACATCCTCATTCTTGATTGAGTGCTAGAGAGTGTTAGGAGCCATCAAAGGGCATTCCTAAGCTTCCTAAGAGGGATTTGAATCTTGCATTTCTCAGTTTTCTTCGATAGAAAATTGGGGAGCTCCTCTCATTTCCTAACTTCTTCCACACTACAATCCACTTCAATTCTATTTGCACATTCCCTTAGGCTAAGTCGAGTGCACCCAAGCCTTCATGCAAGTTCCCAAGGCAAGGAGGAGTTCAATTTTATCAAAGCCAAAAAAGAGAGGAGGAGGTGTTGGTTCATAGAGCCATCCACTCAACCTCAAGAGCTCAAACTTTCAGCAAAGCTTCGTCTCAACCTGAAAGATCCTCTAAGGGAATCAAGTGCTAGTGATCACCTCTGATGAGTATGATATTTTTTGAACACTAGGCTTAAGAGGTGTTTGTCCTTTGTGAAAGAAAGTGTCATGGCATGAGAATTCCACCATTGGATAGGCTTGTAATTAGGGTTAGATGTTGTGTACAAAATCCTATCCAAATCTGAGCTCAATCAAGCTCAGATCATGGCTTAGATCATGGATTGTCTCCATTGATCCTCAGAGAAGGACATGGATAATCCTGGTCGTCCATCCACATATTTTAGATAGATGGCAGAGATTAAACCCATATTTTATAAATCCTTTATCCTTTTAAAACCACGGGGTGATGCCTGGCCATTTGATCCTTGATTGAATGACAGGTCTCAAACCGCGCCCGCCGCCATGCATGGGACATTTAAGTGACCCGCTCATAGCATGATGCATGAAAAATGCATTAACCGCCACCGCGTGTTGAGCTGTGGGCTAAGGGATTAATTAAGGTTTTAATTAATTTTAATTAGTCCTCTAAGCTCTAAAAATTCATATCTCCCTAAACAAAAAATAGAAAAATATGAGGTAAATTTCTATGGTAAGATAATTCAATCTTGTCTAAAAATATTTTTAACAAATTTTGAAATATATTTTTCTCTAATTTTGGGTTTTAATGGAAATTTTATTTTCATAATTACCCCTAAATAAGCCTCTAATTAAACTCAAACTTCTTAAGAATATTTTGGGAGATGACTTCTTCCTCCCCTAATTTTCTTGGGATTTATTGAAGGCTTAATTGGGGGAATTGCAAATGCATTTCCTAATTACTCCTTTAATGTAATTAAGGGTTTGATTAGTGTTTTAACCCTTATTGGTTGATTAAAGTTTGATCCAATGTAGGCCTAGGAATAATTTTGGGGTATTTCCCAATTTCCATAAACATCATTTTCTTTCCTTAATCCTCTCTAATTAAGGGTTAATTCATTAATTACTCTCTTAATTAATTTTTAAAAATTCTAAAACTTTCCAGAACTTAATTAATCTACTTTGGGTAGATGCTTAGGTGTTCAAGAGCCTAAGTTTAATTAAGGAAATCAAAACCCTACTCACATATGTGAGGGGTGTTTTGAAATTACTTAAGTTAAACCCCTTAGCTTAATTAACTATTAATCATGAGCCAAATTACATTAGGCCATTTTCTTAGGTGCATTACAAATTTAAATTTCTTGTGAGATTTTATGTCATCTCATTGGCTCATAATTATTTGGTTAACTATGCTAAGGTGGTGTATGTAAGGGTTAATTAACATGCTTAATTCATACCTTAACTTAATCAAAATATAAAATGAATCTAATCATCTAAAAATTAAAAAAAATGTCATATACATGTGGTAATGGGTTAGGAATAGCAAACTCAATCCATATTTTCAAAATTAAATCAAACTCAAGATAAAAAAATCATACTAAATGAACTTTGATTTACTTTAAGCTTTTTTATTTCATAAGATTGTCTTTAGGATTTAATTAAAGTGAATATGTTTACATGATTTCATTGCTTTAGTTCTTTCCCCAACATGCTAAATATGTAAGTCATGTGGATTCATGCATTCATTTTCAAAATTCAAATTTAAAATGAAAATGTTTACTTTATGTCAAGTTTGTATGTATTGGCTAAAGTAATAATATGAGTGGCTATTATCAATATTAAATTCAAATTATTTTTAAAAACATATGAATCAATTATAAAAATTGAAAGTGTGCTACTTATATTTTAATTATAAGCTTGCATGTGAGAGAATACAAGGATGTGCTTATTATAGATTTTCCTTCTCTTCTCTTTTAGCATAATTTTGAATCGGAGTTGGTAAGATGTATGGTTCATTTGAAAGGAATATAACCCTTGCCTAATTCTATATCCTATTCATTCCTATACTATTACTTAAGAAGGATACCTATGCTTGCACACATAAATTGCATAAACAAAATGAATCAACTAATACAAATTTTTGCATTCTTTCTTTTCCATTCATTTCTTTTGTACACATGTTCATATTTAAGGAAAGTGGTATATTAGTCTGGACAATCCCGAGGTTGTGAGGCTTTAAGTAGCCCTAAGTAGGTCTTGTACCTTACATCTTTGGTTAACAATGGCACTGTACTAATTTATGCCTTTCTTACTTTTATGTGTGCATGTGAAAATTGGATAAGAAACCCCCTTTCTACTTAATGAAAATCATGCATCATAGACTTTCAAATTTCCTTAAATGAATTACTTAGCATGCATCATAAAGTGTGTTAAACATTCTCATTTGTGTGTATAGATATGCTCAGACTCATTCATTTGCATGTTATACATGTTGGGAAAGAAATGAAGTGATGTATGTTCAGTGAATTTGGTTCATTTTATTTAATATTAAAATGCCTTTCTTTTTTGAATGGGTTTGTATAGAGTTCATCTAAAGTTAAGATTAAGTAAAACATTTAATAAAAAAATTCATTAAACAAGACTAAAAACATGAATCCACTTTAGAAATTACTTAGGTTAGGGAAGGAAAGAGAAGTGCTCTTCTCTTTCCCTCTCTTCATAACTTAGTAATTATTGTAGGATTCACTTGAACCTAATCAAAACATGAAATAAAATCAACCAAAAATAATTAAATAACTTAAATGAAACCCTCCTCTAAGTTGAACATGCTTCACACTTAGAAAATTCTAACTTAAAGCCATAGCTAAGCATACCACACAAACCTCTAAAGCACACACATTAGACTAAGTCACCAGCGATGCATAGTTTGATGCTTGCTTTTGTTTTGTGATATATATTTTAGACTAGATGTTAGGATGAATGTGCATAGAATGAATGGTAGGATGATCTTAGTCTAACCATTATTTTTTGCAGGGCGTTATGCTTAAGGGGCGCTATAATAAAAAAATATATAAATGCTTTTGCTGTGCAGGTGCTTATACCCCTAAGCATAATTGAATAGGACAGTTGGACTTCATCACCCATGTGTGGGGTGATAAGTCAAATATACATGCTTGGGATTTGGTGGTTTGTTTAGCTAACCTTTATTTTGCAGGTGTTAGCTAGATTTACTTTTCTCTTTTATGTAAATTTTGTAATTAGGATTTTGGAATGATTGTTATGGGGATTAGGATGAGCATTAGTCATAAGATCTTATTTTATGCACCATGTGAAGCCTTGGAACATCCACCTTCCAACCATCCAAAAGATGGAACCAAAGAAGAAAGAAGAAAAGAAGAAGAAAGAAGAAATAAAGAAAGAACAAATGAAGCTTGAAGACCCTCATAATAATGAATTCCTTGCTTAATCATACATAATTCATTTGTAATCCAGATTGTATAAGGGTTGAGCATGGCTACCAAATTTGTTTTTGGGTTTGTGGTCCTCTTATTCTTTTGTGATTGGCTTTGTAAATTGATTGATAATTTGTTTAGCTTGTGCATTAAGTGGCATCTTTTTCCTAGTTTCTTCCTTGCTTTATGTATAGCCTGGATGTGGATTAGGCTCTTAGGGAAAAATAAATATTTTGCCAAATCTAACAATTGAAAATGAAAAATAAAGAACTTATAACCTCACCTAAAGCTTAGGTTTAAAATCAAGATAAGAGAATTAGTAACCCCTTAGCTGGATGAGTACTTTCTTTTATAACATCATGCACAAATGCATCTTGCTTCATTCTTGATTGGAGGGCTTCCACCATTGTTAGAGAAACTTGGCTTGACCTTTGAGAGCCATGGTGGAAACACACCTCCTCCCTTCTCATTGATTTTGGCTAATAACTTTATTTCATGCACATATTTTAGTTAAAATAATTGTCCAAAAATGAAAATAAAATGAAATCTAAATTTCATTAGATTTAAGTCATTTGAAGCATGTCTTTACATGATCTAGTCTCTTTAGAGAGTGAGTTTAAGGACTTAGTCTCTTTCTAAATAAATAATAACTTAGTTATCTTGCATAAAGAATATGACTTGCCTACATGAATTTAAAATGGTAGGAGGAGTTAGATGGCAGCCACCACGAGGTGGTTGTAAGTCCAAATAGTCTGGTGATTTGTCCTCTCTTGTGGAGGCAAATAAAATACCCAATTTTACCTTAGATTTAGGTTGCGCTTTTGGCCCTCGCCAAAGCTCTCTAGATTTAGGTTCTGAGGTTGCTTCTCTCTTTTGTGGTCCATAAGCTTAAATCCTCACCTCTTAGGCATTTCCTTAATCTTGTGTTATGGAATTATAAGTCCTAAACATCTAATGAAAAATGAACTCAAAAAATTAAATCAATTTCAAAAATGTAAATTCCAACTATAGGATAGTTTGAGATGCTTGCTAGGTTTCCTAACATCGTGGGCATCTCCTACTTATCTTTATTTTGGCTTCGATAATAACTCCCACTTATTGATCAACCCCATTTGATCTTCAAAAATAAACTAATCGATTGATAGTCCTTTCTATTAAAATCTTTGAAGACTATTAATCGAGAGTATTCCTAAGGGATCCCATCCCTTAGGATGTAATTAACTATTGGGGCTAGCCCCTGTAGGGAACTTAACGAACCTGATTTAAAATAAACCCTGCTTTACTTTTTCTTATAATGTAGGGGAAGAATCTCTGGTACATATATAGACTCATTGTCCTTAGGAGTCCTTATTGAGGTGATTTGGTCCATTAAAGGGTAGTGACTTCTATCTCCCAAGATAGTACACTATCCCTTGATGACGCACTGATCACGTGAATAAGCACATCTAAGGATGAGCATGGCATCCCAAAAAGATAAATTTTTATATTCTCACTTTTCATCACAGATGAAGGTGACTATATAGAAATTTTTCACCATGATTTTTGGTGACTCGCTAGGATAGTTCCTCTTCCATCTTTAATGATCATTGTCTTGTATCGATATTGGGTTTGTACTTTGGTTTGAATGAGACTATCTTTCTTTCCATTGGCACTTAGCGATTTCATTCTTAAGTTGAGTTAACCAAAAATCTTTAGGTTTTAGGACCTCACATGTTGGTCTTAAAACCCTATTCTCAATGAGTAAAATAAAAGATCTAAATAAAAAGAAAAAAAATATATTTAAAGACTTCTTCCTTATCATTTTTATGATAAGGAAAGGTTCATTCTAAAATAATAAAGACAAAATAAATTTTCCATAAGAACTTTGCTTTCCAAAAAAAGCACTCTTTCAAAAATGCACATAATAAAATATTTTCCACAAAAAATTTTATCACCCTCATTTAACAATTCCCATAATTATTACATGTAGGAATTTCCAAAAAATAAAACTAACAATATTTTCCAAAAGCACAAATGAACATCTTCCTTCAATTCATTTTGATGAAGATTTCATTATCAAAATAAAATGTACAATCATCTTTCCAAAAGTCAAAATCAAAATCCAAAAATAAAATTTTCAAAAAAAGCACACATGAACCTATCCATACAATACACTCACACCTATTGAATGCAAATTTCATCTTCAAATAAAATTAAATTTTTCAAAAGCACAAATGAACATCTTCCTTCAATTTATTTTGATGAAGATTTCATTTTCAAAATAAAACAAACAATCATCTTTCCAAAAATCAAAATCAAAAATAAAGTTTTCAAAAAATACACATGAACCTTTCCATTCAATATACTCACACCTATTGAATGAAAGTTTTATTGTCAAATAAAATTAAATTTTTCAAAAGCACATATGAACATCTTCATTTAATATACTCAAATTTATTCAATGAAGATTTCACTCCCAATTTAAAATTATACCATTTGGAAATCCCACTTAAACATATCCCACAAATGATTAAGTTGGAATTTCCTCTTTCAAAAAGCAATAAGCACACACAAAACAAAAATTTCACATTTCAAAAATAAGATTGATTTCCATTCCTACATACCCAAATTTGTTGAATGGAAGTCCCCTTTTCAAAATAAATAAATTTTTTTTTTGACAATCATATTTCTAAAAATATTTTCAAACACACTTTGGAACTTCATTTAGCATACTCAAATTTTCTAAGTGAAGTCTCCAAATCCAAAATAAAAAATTTTCAAACATATTTTGGAACTTCATTAGGATACTCAAATTTGCTAAGTGAAGTCTCTAAATCCAAAATCAAAAATTTTCAAACACATTTTAGAACTTCATTTAGCATACTCAAATTCCAAGTGAAGTCTCCAAATCCAAAATAATAAAAAAAATCAAACATATTTGGAACCTCAACTAGCATACTCAAATTTTCTAAGTGAAGTCTCCAAATCCAAAATCAAAAAAAAAAAAAATAATTTCAAACACATTTGGAACTTCATTTAGCATACTCAAATCTTAGTGAAGTCTCCAAATCCAAAATAAAAAAATTTTCAAACACATTTGGAACTTCATTTAGCATACTCAAATTTGCTAAGTGAATTCTCCAATTCCAAAATCGAAATTTTTTTCAAACACTTTGGAACTTCATCTTAGCATACTCAAATTTAAAGTGAAGTCTCCAAATCCAAAATCAAAAATTTTTCAAACACATTTGGAACTTCATTTAGCATACTCAAATTTTCTAAGTGAAGTTTCTAAATCCAATATCAAAATTTTCAAACATATTCTGGAACTTCATTTAGCATACTCAAATTTGCTAAGTGAAGTCTCCAAATCCCAAAATCAAAAATTTTCAAACACATTTGGAACTTCATTTAGCATACTCAAATTTTCTAAGTGAAGTCTCCAAATCCCAAAATCAAGAAATTTCAAACATATTTTGGAACTTCATTTAGCATACTCAAATTTGCTAAGTGAAGTCTCCAAATCCAAAGAATAAAAATGTTTCAAATACTTTTTGGAACTTCATTTTAGCATACTCAAATTTACTAAGTGAAGTCTCCAAATCTAAAATCAAAAATTTTCAAACACATTTGGAACTTTATTTAGCATACTCAAATATGTTAAGTGAAGTCTTCAAATTCAAAAAAAAAAAAAAATTTCAAGCACCTTTCGAACTTTATTTCTTAGCATACCAAATTTGTTAAGGAGAAGTTTTAATTTTTCAAAACTAAAACACAACAAAATTTTGAACACATCTTTTGGAATTTCATTTAGCATACTCAAATTTGCTAAGTGAAATTTCCATTTCACAAAACCAAGTGGGACTTCATCCTTAGCATACCATATTTATTAAAGTTAAGTCTCCACTTTCAATCAAATCAAAATAAAAAATGAAACAAATTAGGATTTCTTTAACATACCAAATTTGCTAAGTATCTTACTTTTTCAAAAAATCAAAACATCCAAAAATAAATGAAACACTTAGGATCTTCTTAGCATACTTAAATTTGCTAAGAATCCTATTTTCAAAAACCAAACAAAACACACTTGGGTTCTTCACTTAACATACCTAAATTTGCAAGTGGGAATTCTAATTTTCAAAATCAAACAAAAGAAAAAACCATTTTCAAACACTTTACTTAGCATACTCAAATTTGCTAAGTAAGTAAAATTCCAAAATCACCAAACAAAAACAAAATCAATTGACCCTTACTTTAACATACCCAAATTTGTTAAAGGAAAGTGTCCTCAAATCTAAAATCTAAATTCAAACAAACATGAACCTATGGAAGCATCTTTCTCAAAAAATTTGAATCCACTTTTCAACATACCCAAATTTGTCGAAGTTGGATTCATATTCAAAATTCCTCTTTCAATCAAATTTCTAAATATTCTCAAATCCATTTGAACCCCACCTAACACTTCCAAGATGTTGGATGTGCATTCAAAATTTTCAATTCAAATTCAAAAATCAATAAAGGCAAAAATCTGATCCAAACTCATTTCCTATTGCAGATTCTCACAGTCAGTTACAGTACAATGACAGTTCCATTTTTCTAGTCTTTGCAGTTGATCTGAAATGGGCTCACAGAAGTTCATTTTCACATTCCCTCATGGCATGGATTTGGCTTTGGACCAAGCCAACTTGTCCTAATTGGATCATACACATCTTATCCACTTTGGTAGAGGATTCGAGGGAGCAAGGATTACATGTGAGGGCACTTCCCTCATGACAGTCAGTAAGACCATGGTGACCGGAAGCCAGTCATCTGGTTTGATTTACCTTTCGATTCTAACATTTTCTCGCTGAAGAGAAAGCTGATAGTCCCACTTTCAGTGCAGTCAAAGTAGCTTTAGTTTCGTGCCCCATGGTTTCTCAGTTGTCCCAATGAGGGCTAGCACCCTCTCATCTGTACCCTCTAAGGGTAAGGCTCCCCTGATCTTAAGGATTGCCTCCCCTACTTTTGAGTATGGGTCTAGCTCTCACTCCTTTAATCCTACCAAGCACATCGTAAGAAAAAAATGCATGATCAAGCGGTATCACATTAGGATTGCCAGAGACATAGTGGTAGCTGCCTGTTTAACTATTGAGGAGTTCCATGTTCTTACTTCACCACTAGTTACAGTAAACTAGTTCCATCCTCTCTCTGAGTTAGACAGAGAGGATGTTAGGAGGATTTGCACATCACCCCCACTAGTGGTGCAACATCAGCCAATAGTTTCTAAGAGCAAGAGGTCGTACGCTAGCCTCTAATCAATCTTATGCCAGGTAAGTGGAGCTTTCGGACGTTCAGAGTTCGAGAGCTCAATTTGATCTGAGATCCATCATCCCCCACAGTGTAGGGAAACATATCCATAAGTAGAGGGGTAGAGAGGCCCATATAGCTCACATTACCAGTAGGGATAGATAGAGGTTCAGTCTCCAGTTGGCAGCTTCTTCATTTATTGATTTTCCAGCTCGGCTTGCTACCTGCTCTGACCATACTGACACCATCTTACTTACTGGGACCAGTCATCAAGAGGATAGCTCCTATTCATTGAAAGTCAGTGGTGTCTCCACCCCACTGCTCTACCCCTCATCCACCATCACTAGTCCAGGTCATATCATCTCCAGTTCCATCAAAGGCCATGATGGCCATATATGGGGAGAAGCACACCCCGTTGGAGATCCAGCTATGACTGAGGGATTCTACCCCATCTACATCACCTATTGTGGCAAGTCAAAGCTCTCCTACTTGATCTTCTGCCCTAGTGGTGGTGTAGAAGGAGTGGCGACCCTGAAGCATCATGGTCGTCCCTTCACCAACTTCGTCAGTACAGGAGGATGTGGAGATGGTAGCAGTTATTTTAGAGGTGGCATATGATAGTCTAGCTGCACTAAGGATAGTGGAAACTTCTAAGGATGTCACCCCTCTCATACCTAATGACAGTCACGAGTGTCACTCATCTAGTGAGTATAGTCCACATTGGATTAACTCTCCAGTGGCAGGCGAGGTCCGGTGCCTCTCAGTGCACGATAGTGATCACACCGATCATCCTAGATTATTTGTACCTGCTCAAATTAATCATTCTTTAGATGAGATAGTGGCACATTATTTCACAAAAAAGATGGAGATCTTGAGGTATGATTGGTCCAATGGGAAGAAAGTCAGCTTCGATCCTAATGAAGATTACTTGTTGGGAGACTCAGCTGGAGTCTATATGGTTGATACCAGAGGATCTCTTCTCAAGGAGTAGCATGCCATGGAAGGTGATGAGGTTGATCAGGAAGACACCGCACAATCAGCCCAGCACCTTCATTAAGGCAGAAGGATGAGTAGATAGATAGGATGTCACAGCTATTAGAGGACTTATTAGTAACAATTTTAGTACTCTAGAAATAAGCCTCATTAGTTCATCCTACTACAGCCAACATCAGTCAGCCTGAGTTAGTGCATGTCTTGGACCCAACTAATACTTTACCTCCCGTTGAGCAAGGAAGCACTAGCATGTATAGGAAGGTAGTGAAAAGTACCTCCATACAAGAAAAGACATAAAATCCATGGTTAAGAAACAAGTGAAGGAAGCATTTGTTCAAGCCTGGGGAGGATCATCAGTTCCAAAGAGTAAACCCTACCTAGAGGAATTTGATGCTATCTAGTATCCCAAGGGTTTTGTGTCACATTCTTTCGAAAGCTTTGGTGGCAGTGGAAACCCAAGGCATCATATAGCACACTTCAGGGCTAGTTATTGCAACATCGGTGGTAGTGACGCTTTACTTTTCTCTCTTTGTTAGTAGCCTAGTAGGGATTGCTTTCGATTGGTATGCTGAACGGCCCAACGGTTCAGTAAAGAAATTTGCTAAGTTAGAGCAACTCTTTATCAAGAGGTTTGTTGGAGCTTAGCAAAGGGTTACTATAGGTATCTAATTATAGCACAACAACACCCTGATGTGTCCCTTATTGATTATATTCTCTGATGGTGTAACCTGAGTATGAAGTGCTAGTGGTAGCTGTCTGAACAACATGCCATTGAGATTCTCTTGAAGAATATCCATGGCCAGGTCACCTTCATGTTTAAGGGTTTCACTATCAAGACATTTGAGAAGCTAATCAACAAGGTGGCTAGTCTACATGGAGAGGCCAAATAGTTGCCTTTTTAGGATCAATTGCCTAAAGCAGAACCACAAAAGGTCTATGAGAAGAAACCGGGAGCAGTGACAATGGTAGATAAGGAAAGGCATCTAGCTAGAGATCAGTCTGAGAGACCACGACCTCAGCTGCATCCACCTCTTTTGCCACCACCGAGTAGCCCTAATGGCCTCCAGCATGGCCAGATAAACCACTACTCACCATACCACCATGACACTCATACCCAGTGTGGTTATGGTCCACCTACTCTTTTAAATAAGCTTAACAAACCTTATTTTTTAAGAGGGAGGTAATTAGGAAGATCTTTAAGAACCTCTTAAAGAAGCTTGATTTTTAGCTACCCGAGCCTAGGAGATCCGAGAAAGTAGGAAAAAGTCATGATCCAAACTTTTGCCCCTACCATCGTATGCTAGGCCACATTTTGGAGGATTGCTTCACATTTAAGGACTGGCTTGAACATAGTTTCAAGACCGATGCTTTAGTTATCCCAAAGGAATACCTTATGGAACAACCATCTAATTCCATCAGGGTAATTCTTGGGGATACATGTGATCCTACTAAAATTAAAGAAGGTTGGGATATGTTTTTATCCAAAACCTCTAAGAAGATCATCTAGAAGATCAAGAAGCTTTCCTTGCAGTTGCTTGAGTTAGCTCAAACCTCCAACATCAAAAAAGGTTTAAAAGTTGCCAGTGCTAACTTGAGGAAAGGGGGAGCTTAACAGCAGCAGCAGCAACATGTGTTAGCCGAGATAGCCCATTAGCACAGCCATCGACCAAGTCTAGCCTCCAGCCTACAGTTGCAACTTCTACACTGGTGACTTCTTCCACTTCAGTCA
Source organism: Cymbidium sinense (assembly GCA_021442155.1). Lineage (NCBI taxonomy): Eukaryota > Viridiplantae > Streptophyta > Magnoliopsida > Asparagales > Orchidaceae > Cymbidium > Cymbidium sinense. Next base: position 171,649,437 of record CM038221.1, on the reverse strand, counting down.
TGGTTTGTGGTTATGTTGTTTAGACAAACACAAAGGCCATGGCATTTTAACCGAGGTACACTCAAGTATATGTGGAGCACATCAATTTGGTCTGAAGATGAAGATGAAGATCAAAAGACTTGGATACTACTGACCTTCTATGATCATAGATTATATGAATATAGTTAAGAGATGCCATCAGTGTCAGGTGCACAGTGTGGTCCTCCACCAACCACCCAACATTCTACACCCTACATTAGCTTCATGGCCATTTGAGTGTTGGGGTGCCGACATTGTAGGTCCGATCGATCCTCCTTCTTCCAAGGGGCACCGATTCATCTTAGCTGCCACCGACTACTTTTCAAAGTGGGCGGAAGCCATCCCACTCAAAGAGGTCATTACTCACCATGTGCTTCAATTTTTTAGAAACCATATTGTATATAGGTTTGGGGTGCCCAATGAATTATATCCGATAATGGTACTGCATTCAAAAGCATGAAGATCAATAGCTTTGCCAGAAGACATGGTATAGATTGGAGAAACTCCACCATCTACTACCATAGATCTAATGGTTTAGTAGAAGCATTAAATAAAACTCTCATCCAAATACTAAAGAAGACTCACGATTACAACAAATGATGGTGGAAGTTGGTTGAATAGTTTTCCTACCCATACACTAACTCTAACTCAGTCTACCCCATTTTACTTAGTGTATGGGTCCAAAGCCATTCTTTCTTTAGAAGTTCAACTCTCATCACTAAGGATAGCATTGGGTAACAAGATAACTATTGAGTAGAATGCAAAGTTGTAATTAAAATAGCTCGAAGGTTTGGAGGAGAGTCTCCTACGGGAGTGCCAAAACCTTGAGTTGTACAAGGCCAAAATGATTCATGCTCATAATAAGCTGGTCTGCCCTAGGTCTTTCCAAGTAGGAGAACTTTTGTTAGTCCTAAGGAGACCAATTATTGCCCATCAAAAGATGGGAGGCAAGTTTGAACCCACTTGGGAAGGCTCCTATGTCATAGAGAAGGCCTACCAAGGAGGATTTTATCAGCTTATTGATTGTAAAGGGGAACACCATTTGCTTCCAATTAATGGGCTCTACCTAAAGAAATATTACCCATGAAATAAATCATGCTTGAAAATAATCATTAATTAAAAGAAAAAATTTGATTCCATTCATCAATTCTTCTCTTCTTTCGAAGTGTTGTTTGTTTATCTTGTGAATCTGCCATGACGTATTTAAGGTAGGTGTAAGAGTCCCCCAGTGGCATCCCATCCCTCTTTCACAACACAAACACAATCTCTCGATGCTATTAGAATAGTGTAAGAGAACCCAAGAGACATCCTATTTTGATTATCATAACTAAGATAGGTGTGAGAGAACCCAAGCGACATCCTTTCTTAGTGGGAATTCTTGTTTCCATCCATGGCATCATTTCACCCAATTCCCCAGCGTGTTTTAAGGTAGGTGTAAGAGTCCCCCAGAGGGCAACCTATTCCTACTAACACTTACACACAATAAACACAAATTTTTTGTCTTGAGTTATTTTGATGTAGGAGCAAGCCCCCTGTAGCACTCACTCATTAGATGCTCTAGGTCGGGTCTACATGCTACCTTGCTAGTATGTCATCCCAGTGGTCACTTGTTTGGAGGATGAGACTCCCCTTGCTTTATTCCTAACTTGATCATTGCAAACTAATGAGTGCCTTATTAGTATGGTAGTCTTCACTGCCAAGCCAGTAAGCTACTTCATGTTGACTTTGCTTAAGAAGAAATGAGTCCCCGTGCTTTCTTCTTGAACCAGCGATCATGTTGTAACTAGGTTGAGTATATTTAAGGCTTAGGATAAGTCCCCAGGCTCCTTTCCTCTTGAATACTTTTGAATTAATATAAGTCTCCTGGTGGCATTCACTCAGTAGTCGCCCTAGGTCAGATAGCACCCGTTGAGCTGAAAATAGAATATCCCAATAGTCAGTTCTGCTATAGGAGGATGTGAGACCCAAGCTTTCTTCCTAGATCGATTATTGCAAACTAATGGGCAACTTAGGTTGGTTGATGTTCGCTATGTTGATAGCGACTCACCTGACGAGTACACCACTCTTGGTAGATATAAGTCCCCGTGCTTTCTCCTTGAGTTGGACACCGAATACCTATTAGATATATGACTAACCATGTCATTTTCTCTAGGGTGTTAGATTTAAACCCTTACCAGCCCCATCCCCTGGGCACTCTATTTGGATCAAGTCATTTGCAACCCAATCTAGACACTACCCATGTTATTTTTGGATTGGACAGTCCCCCTTTCCTAGTAGCCACCCTTGTAGTTGGAGAATTTGTTCAACGGATGCGCAGATTCTCCCTTGGTTCAGTAAACCTAAGATAGGTCTAGGTTGATATAAGCTCCTTCTCAGTTTTATCCCTCACAAACTACCAGGGTCCACGATAAAATAAACAAACAACTAAATAAAACAAACAAAATTAATTCACTTATGGATTTAGAATTCAAGCCCCCAAAGGGCACCTTCTCCCAAGCAGGCATCTTATCTTTAGGGCACTGTCAGCAGAACTCCCTATAGGAATTGTCTGACTACCTGAGTTGAGATAAATCCTTGGGTTGGTACTCACTTTGTAGTCGCCCTTAGGTTAGGTTCAATCTATTTTGCCACAAGCAGGTTACCTCGGCAGTCATTCCTCTTTGAAAGATGTAAAACTATGATGCATTCTTTTTATGATTGTCGCAAATCGACGGGCAGCCCTAGCTCTGGTTCAATTTGTTGCCCAATGAAATTGATCACCCTAGTGATCTTTTCTAGTGGAAGATGTGAGTCTCTATGCTTTCTTCCCTTTAATTGATCATTGCAAATTGAAAGATACTTCTTTGGTTGGATAGTTTTCCCATCGGCCGAGAAGCTACTCCCTTTGCTTTAGTAAATCTGAGATAGGTCTAGGCTTTTATAAGCTCCTTCTCAGTGTGATCCATCACAAACCAACAAAATATATAAAATAAATTAAAAAAATTAATCTTTGATTATCTTTGAGTTGATCTAAGTCCCCTAGTAGGGTTCACTCAATAGTCAGCCCTAAGTCAGTTTTGATTTGTTGCCAAAGGAACCAATTAGCCCAATGGTTTCTTATGTTTCTAGAAGATATGAGTTCCCACGCTTTCTTCTTAAGACTTGACCATTGTATACCAAAAAGGCATTTCTCCTTGGTTAGATAGCCCTATCTTGTGGTTGGTAGATTATTCCCTTTGAATTGGTAAATTTGAGTTAAGTCTAGGCTTCTATAAGCTCCCACTCAGTGCAGTTTATCGCAAACTGATGGGATCCATAATAATCAAAATAAATAAATTTAAAAAATAAAATCAATCTTAACTATCTTTAAGTTGATCTAAGTCCCCCAATGGCATTCACTCAATAGTTAGCCCTAGGTTGGGTTCAATCTATTATCTTGCCAATAGATTACCCTAGCAACTAGTCCCTACTTTACAGGATGTAAGTCTATTATGCTTCCTTCCTAGTACACATGTTGCATACCGAAAGACATCCCTTTGGTTGGTTAGTCCAACTACGTATTTAGTAGACTACCCCTTTGGATTAGTAAATTTGAGTTAAGTTTTTAGCCTCCATGGCTCCTATTCAATACAACCCATTGTAAACCAACCGGGTTCATCTACAAATTTAAACCTAACAAAATTGAAACAATTTCAACTGTCTACCCTATCAAAACAAATCAAATCTTTTTCTCCTCAGTGAGAATTAAATCAAACCTCTCATCCCCTTGTGGATTACTTGAACCTGCTTTCCTAGTGGAAGGTTCACACTCTATCCCTTAGTGGATTTTTCCCTCTCTCTTATGTCTTGGACATAAGTAGAGCCACATTACACTAAGCTCTGGATTCTTTCTTTTTTCTTGGGTTAAGGATAAATTATTTCTATTAGTGCTTATGACCTCTATGTGTTTTTGATCATTTCGATCAACACCAATACGTGTGGTATTCATTGTCAGTCACACCACACCTATTGGGCACCCTTTGTTGACCTCATTTTTAGAATGAGCTCTCAACCCCTCCATCTTAGGCTTAGGATTTCCTCTTAGACTTTAAGAGTTCCTTAGTCTTAAGACACAACTAGTGATTAGGTGGACACTCAACCTAGCCCTAGAGACTTAGAAGAGTTAGCCATAGAAATAGGTCATTCCTTAAGGGTGTTAGGAAAATTTCCTACCCTTAGCACTTTCCTTCTTTCAAGTCAAACCCCAAATAAATTCTAATTGATTTCCTCCAAACCCAAATCAACTCCATATGATTGAAATCCAGGATTGAAATCTATGATTGAAACCCATGATCAAAATCCATCAAAAATTCCTAAGCCCAAATTTTTCCCAAGTACTTAAACCTCCCTTAAAGACTTAACCAAAATCATGATTCAAACCTATTCAAATCTTTGAGAATTTCTAATAACTCATTTATATTCTCATTTATATTCACATACATAAATAAAATATAAATTTAAATTAATCCAACTAAACTCAAAATTCCAACACAATTCATGAAATTCCAAAGCCCAAAATTTCCTAAGTCATTAATTTTCTATTAATGGACTTAGCATAAATCATGATCAAATGAATAAAAATCCTTAGGATTTTCTCAAAACTTTTTTATATGTTCATTTATATTCTCATATATAAATGAAATGAAAATATAAATCAATCAAATCCAACTAAAAAATTAAATTCCAATTTAAAATTCCCTTAAATCTTTTAATTTTTCCATTAATGGATTTAACTTAAATCATGATCAAACCTATTCAAACTCATAAGGTTTTCTCAAAAATTATTTATATTCTCATTTATATTCTCACATATAAATGAAATATAGATATAAATCAATCAAACCCAATTCAAAAAAAAAAATTAAATTTCAATTTAAAACATTTCTTTAAATCCTTTAAATTCCCTTTAATGGATTTAACCTAAACCTTGATCAAACCTATTCAAATCCTTGAAAATTTCTAATGATAAATTTATATTCTCATTTATATTCACATTATAAATGAAATATAAATTCAATCAATCAAAATTAATTTCAAAAATCAAACTCAAATCAACCCAAAATCCAATCTAAGCCTTTCAAGTCAAAATCTTGAACTTAGCCAAATCAAGCCAAACTCTTAATTTTCCTTCATGGTTCAATTAACCCTACAATCATGAATTCATATATAAATACAGACTTCAATCAAACAACCGAAACCTAAGTCAACAAAAAAAAAAAAAATCAAACCCAAAACCACTTCATATTCTTCCTTTGAATATGAAATTTTCAAATGGATAAAAACCCATTTGACTTCAAACCATCTTGTAAATGGATTTATATACAAGATCAATCAACTTCAAATCAAGCTTTGACCAAGCCATTTGACCCACTTAGGCTCACTTGACCTAAAGTGAGCTAAAGTACCCTTATGAGCCAAATTTTGATCCTAACCAAATTGGATTGAACCAAACTCATATATCCCTCTCATCATGATCAAAAATAATCATGGGATGATCAATCAATCAAATTGGGTCAAAGTCAAACCTAAGGGTTGACCAAGTCAACACTTACCCCAAAATGAAACCTTTAGCCAAATTTCACCATAGGCCGATTGAAACCATTGATCTAAGTTCACTCATGACCTATGTTTGAACTTGACCAAGCCAACATTTGAGCCTTACCTAGCCCAATTGGTCAACTTAACCCAAGTTGATCCATTTTGACCTAAAGGGTCAAAATGTGTCAAAACTTGATCTAAGCCAAATTGATTGAAACCAATGGGTCAAGTCCATTCTAAATCACTTATGGAACTTGACCAAAGCCTCAATTGGCCAACTAGACCTAACCTAGCCTAATTGACCTTAGACCCAACATGACCTAAAGGGGGGGGTCATGTTGAGCAAATTTGAACTTAACCAAAATTGATTGGAAATAAAGATACCAATACACTCCATATGACTAACGTAACCCAAACCTACCCTTGACCTACCTCAAATAGGTCAAATGGGTCAAATGGGTCAACTTGACCCATTTGACCCAAATGAAGTCATATGAGCCAAATTCAAAATCATACCAAATTGAACCAAACCAAAGCAGCAAAACATTTCAAATGGTCATATGAACTTGACCTAACCCTTGGTTTGACCCAATTTGACCTATTGATCCATTTTGACCTAAATGGGTAAACATGAGGTAAACCCTATCAAATGAATTCCAAATCTCATGAATCTTGGCCAAACTTAGTTTCTCCACATACCCACCATATCCAAATGGAAAAATAGAAAAATAACCATCCTACTCCTATGCCATAAAATAAATTTTGGCTTAACCCATGGGTAATTTTGGCATACCCTCTTCACATTTACTTGAGGCTTTCCTAAAAGCTCAAGGGGACTTAGTGATGAGTGGTGCACCCAACCCAATGGGTTTGGGTCAGCCCATTTGGTCCCTAGACCAAACCCATCCCTATAGTCAAAAATTGAAATTTCAAACTCCCTCTTAAGCTCAAATTCAAGCACATGGGAGGTTGGCAATCCACTCCTTGGATCAAACCGACCATGTACACACTCCTAACTGATCAAACAACCCTCAATCTATGATCAATTGGATCAAAATGGCATGTCCATTGTCAATCGTCCGATCGTTCAAGGGGGGAGATATACTCTCCCTAAAAAAACTCAAATGCATAATTCCCTAATTCAATTGAGTGCTAGTGAGACTTAGGAGCCATCAGAGAGTGATAGCAAGCATCCTAAAGCTCATTCCATTCTCCCATTTCTCGATTTTCAAATAGTGAAAATAGGGGAAGCCAATTGAATTGCCAACTTCTTCCACAATTCATTTCCTTCCAATTTCTTTTGCAAGCACACTTAGGTGACCAAGTCAAGCTCACCTAAGTTGATTCCCAAGTCCTAAAAGCAAAGGAGGACTGAATTGGATCAAAGTCAGAGCTTAAGCATAGGAGGACGTGACCCATAGGAGGATCCACTCAACCTCAAGTGCTCAAAACTTCAGCAAGGCTTCGTCTCAACCAGACGAAGCTTCTCCAAGGGAATCGAGCATTGATGATCACCTTCAATAAGGTATGGGATTTTTGGACCATTAAACTCAATGTGGTGTGGAGCTTTGTGGAAGAAATTTTCACCCCATTGATTTTTTATCATTGAATTTGCCGCTCTCTATCTTTAGATGGCGTGGGTTGAATTTGGTTTGATTCTATGCTAGATCGAGATTAGATCTTTTCCTTGATCATGAACGGTCTCTGTTGATCAAGGGGAAGAACTTGGGATGATCTCAGTCATCCATCCATGCATTTTAGATGGACAACTGAGATAATTCAGCACATTTAGAAATCCTTTTATTCGATTTAAAATGTGGGGAGATCCTTAATCGTCCGATCTTTGATCGGATGAGGATTAAAGCGCACGCGCCACCGCCCCATGATTTGACAAATTAAGTGATCCCCTCACAGTGCGACGCATGTAAAGTGCGCTGACTGTCGCTGCCACGCGTCGTGCCGTGAGCCAGAGATTAGTTAGGGATTAATAAAATGCCTTAATTAATTCTTAATTCACTTAGAGATCTTCCAAAATTCATAAATCTTGCTAGAAAATTCAAATAATGTGAAATTAAATCAAATGGATAGATAATTAAACCTAGAACATTTTAAAATTAATTTTGATGAGTTTTCATTTATGCTTTTCTTTGAATTAGGGTTTTATTAGAAAGTGTATTTTGCTAATTACTTTTTAATTAAACCTATGATTAATCCCAAATTTCTTGGGTAAGTTTTAGGGGATGACTTCTGCCTCCCTTAATTTTCTTGGGATTTGTTGAAGGCTTGATTAGAAGAATTGCATATGGTTTCCTTAATTACCCTCCCTATGTAATTAAGCATAATTAGGGTATGATTAGTGATTTTATCCTATGATTAGAGTTGATTAAGATTAGATCCAGTAAGTAGGAGGTTTATGGAATATTTTTGGTGCATTTCCCCTAAGCTATTCCCTAAACCCCTTCTTCTCTCCTTAATCTTCTCTTAATTAATGATTAATTCATTAATTATACCCTTAATCAATTTCTAAAAATTCTAAAAAAAGTTCCAAAACTTAATTAATTTACTTTGAATAGATGCTTATGTTTTTAAGAGTCTAATTTCAATTAAGAAATCAAAACCCCATTCATAAGTATGAAAGGGTGTTTTGAAATTACTTAAGCTAAACCCTTAGCTTAATTAACTTTTAATTGTGAGCCAAATTGCATTAGGCCTTTTCATTATTAGGTGCATTACAAATTCAAATTATTTATGGGTTTTATGTCATCTTATTGGCTCATAATTATTTAGTTAATTCTTCTAAGGTGGTGTAGGTAAGAGTTAATTAAGTTACTTAATTCATACCTTAAACTAATCAACACATAAAAATGGATCTAATTATCTAAAAATTAATCAAAATAATCAAACACATGTGGGAATGGGTTAGGAACAACAAATTCATCTCACCTTTTCAAAATTAAATCAAACTTCAAACTAAATAAAAAATCATTTTGAATTCACTTTGATTTATTTTAAACTTACTTATTCTATAAGAATTTCTTTAGGATCTAAGTGAAGTGAGTTTTTTTTACATGCTTTCATTACTTTGGATCTTTCACCAACATGTTAAGTTGTATGTCATGTGATGTCATGCATTCATAATTTTGAAATTTAAAATTTAAAATGAAATTGTTTACTTTATGTCAAATTTGCATGTGTTGGCTATAGTAGAAATATGAGTGGCTATTATCACTACTAAATCAAAACTATTTTCAAAAATATATAATTTAAATACCAAATCTGAAAGTATGCTACTTATACTTTAATTATAAGTTTGCATGTGATAGATTATAAAGGTATGCTTAGCATAGGTTTCCTTTCTTTCTTATGTTAGCATAGTTTTGAAAAGGAGTTGGTAAGATGTAGGGTTCATTTGAAAAGAACCCAACACTTACTTAATTTCATACCCTATTCATCCCTTTGCTATCAGGTAAGAAGGGTTGCCTATACTTGCATACATAAATTGCATAAACAAAAATGAATCCATTAAATAATTTTTGCATTCTCCTTTTCCATTTCATTTCTTTTATACATATGTTTGTATTTAAGGAAAGTAGTATTTTAGTCTGACAACCCTGAGGTTACGAGGCTTTAAGTAGCCCTAAGTAGGTCTTGTACCTTACACCTCTGGTTAATAATGGCGCTGTACTCACTTATGCCTTTCTTACTTTCATATGTGTATGTGAAAATTTGGATAAGGAAAACCTTTTCTACTTAAGAAAAATCATGCATATTCAACTTCTAAATTTACTTAAATAGATTTCTTAGCATGCATCATAAAGTGTGTTAAATACTCTCATTTGCATGTATAGATATGCTTAGGGTCCATCCATATGCATGTTATATATGTTGGGAAAGAAATGAAGTAATGTGTGTTATGTGAATTTTGATTCATTTTATTTAATCTTAATATGCCTTTCTTTTTGAATAGGATTGTTTAAAGATTATCTAAACTTAGGATTAATCAAAAGATGTAATCAAAACATTCACCTAAATAAAATTAAAATGTGAATCTACTTTAGAAATTACTTAGGTTAGGGAAGGAAAGAGAAGTCTTCTCCTTTTTCCCTCTCTTCATAACTTAGTAATTAATTGTAGGATCCACTTAAACCAAATCAAAAAATGAAATAAAATCAACCCAAAACAATTAAACAACTTAAATAAAACCCTCCTCTAAGTTGAACATGCCTTCACACTTAGAAAATTTGAACCTAAAGTCATAGCTAAGCATACCACATAAGCCTTCAAAGCACACACATTAGCCTAAGTCACCACTTCTAGCCTTAGGTTAGGTCGGTGCATGGTTTGATGTTATGTTTTATTTTGTGATATATATTTTAGACTGGATGTTAGTGTGTATGCTTATAGAATGGATGGTAGGACATTCTTAGTTTAACTATTCTTTTTTGTAGGAGATTATGCTTAAGGGGCGCTATCATAAATAAAAATATAAATGCTTTTGCTAGCAGGTGATTTATACCCCTAAGCATAATCCATAGGATAGATGGACTTAGTCACCCATGTGTGGGGTGATAAGTCTAATATACATGCTTGGGATTTGTGTGGTTTGTTTTAGCTAACCTTTATTATATAGGTGTTAGTTATATTTTCACTTTTCTTTTTCATGTAAATTTATGCAATTAGGATTTTGGATTTATTGTTATGGGGATTAGGATGAGCATTGGTCATAAGATCTTATGTTATATGCCATGTGAAGCCTTGGAGCATCCACCTTCCAACCATCTAAAAGAAGGAACAAAAGAACAAAATAAGAAAAGAAGAAGAAGAAAGAATAAAAGAAGAAGAAGAAGAAGAAAGAAGAATAAAGTTTGAAGATCCACATAACAATGAATTTCTTGCTTATTTGTAATTTGATTCATTTGTAATCCGGGTTGTATAAGGGTAGAGCTCAGCTACCCACATTTGATATTTTTTAGTTTGTGCGGTGGTGTCTGACCACAACGGCCTTTTATTCTTTTTGGGATTAGCTTTATAAATTGGTTGATGATTTATTTAGCTTTTGCATTAAGTGGCATGATTTTTCTAGTTTCTTTCTTGCTTTATGTATGGCTTGGATGTGGATTAGGCTCTTTAGGAAAAAATAAATCTTTTATTTAACCTAACAACTCAAATAATAATTAAACAACTCATAACCTCACCTAAAGCTTAGGTTTAAAATCAAGATAAAAGAATTAGCAATCCCTTAACTGGATGAGCATTTCTTTTACAATATCATGCACAAATGCATCTTATTTTAATCTTAATTGGAGGGCTTCCACCTTTGCTAGAGAACTCGGCTTGACCTTTGAGAGTCATGGTGGAAACTCACCTCCTCCCTTATCGTTGATTTTGGCCAATAATTCTATTTCTCATGAATTAGTCATTTGAATCCTATTATCCTGAGTCAAAATAATTATCCAAAATAAAAATAAAGTGAAATTTGAATTGCATTAGAATTAGTTCATTTGAAGCATGTCCCTTTACATGATCTAGTCTCTTTAGGACTTAGTTTCTTTATAAATAAATAACAACCTAGCTATCTTATATAAGCATAAAGACTTGCCTACATGTATTTAAAATCATAGGAGGAGTTAGTTGGTGGCCACCCCCAGGCAGTTGTAAGTGCAAGCTGTTGGGTGGTTTGTCCTCTCTTGTGGAGGCAAACCAATTACCCATTTCCCCTTAGATTTAGGTTATGCTTCCGGCCCTCGCCGAAGCTACCTAGATTTAGGTTCTGAGGTTGCTTCTCCCCTTTGCGAGCCATAAGCATAATTCCTCACCTCTTAGGCATTTCCTTAATCTCGTGTTAAGGAATCTTAAGACCTAAAATTATAATAAAAAATGCAACTCAAATAAACTAGATCAATTTCAAAAATATAAAGCTCAACTATAGGATAGTTTGAGATACTAGATAGGTTTTCTAGCATCATGGCCATCTCTTACTTATCTTCCATTTTGGCTTCGATAATAACTCCCTCTTTTGATCAATCCCATTTGATCTTTCAAAAATAAACTAATCGATCAGTAGTCCTTCCTATTGAAATTATCACAGACAACGATCATATCCCTTAGGATGTAATTAACTATGAGGACTTGCCCCTATAGGAAACTTAACGAACCCAATTTAAAATAAGCCCTACTTTACTTTTCCATGTAAAGAAGGGAAAGAATCTCTGGTACATATGTAGACCCATCGTCCTTAGGAGTCTTTATTGAGGTAATTAGGTCCATTAAAGGGTAGTGACTTCTATCTCTCGAGATAGTACACTACTTTCTTGATGATGTACCCGATCACCTAAATAAGTACATCTATAGATCGATGTCGTGTCCTAAAAAGACAAATTCTATAAGGGTCTTGTCCTATTTCATTTCTCACCAACAAATTTGAAAGGCGAATCTGATCCCTTCTTAGGAATTTTTCTCCACAGCTATTGACTGAATTTAAAGACTACTTCACATGAAGTTATGAAGAAATGGCTAGATTATCTCCTGATGTAGCAGTCCATAAACTAGCAATAGATCCTAACTCTACCGCTATTAAGCAAGCTCCTAGATGCATGCGTTAGAAATTGAACAATAAGTCATTTCTAAAGTCAAGAAATTGATTGATGTTGGTTTCATTAGGGAAGAAAATTATCCTACTTGGTTAGCTAGTGTCATCCCAATTAAGAATAAGAATGACCAAATTTACATCTGTGTCAATTTAAGGGACTTAAATAAAGCATGTCCTAAGGATGAGTTTCCTCTTCCTATACTAAAGTTAATGGTGGACATTGCCTCATCTCATGCAATTTTCTCTTTCATTGATGGGTCATCTGGCTATAATAAATTAAGATATCTTGAAGATGAAAGAAACACTACTTTTTGAACTCCAATCAGAATCTTTTATTATAGGGTCATGCCTTTCGGCCTTAAAAATACTAGTGCTACATACCAACAGGCCATGACTCAAATATTCAACGAACTCATCCATCATTAGGTTGACTGCTATGTTGATGATCTAATAGTCAACATCAGAGAAAAGGAAGACCACCACTTTAACTTGAGAGTAGTTTTTGAATGGATAAAATAATATAACCTCAAAATGAATCCCCTGAAGTGTGCATCAGAGTAGCTTTGGAAATTCCTTGGATTTGTTGTTCAACTCTCGAGAGTAGAAATATATCCTAAAATGATCAAAGCTATCTTAGAAATGCCACCTCCTAAGAGTTTAACTTAACTCAGATCCTTTCAAGGATGGCTGACATATCTAAGACACTTTATCTCCAACTTATCAGGGAGATGCAAGCTATTTTCAGCACTTGTCAAAAAAGGATGCCAAGTTCAAGTGGGATGACATGTGTCAACATACCATCAAAGACATCATACAGTATTTGGTAAAGCTGCTAGCTCTAGCAACCCCTATCTCGGGCAGGCCACTCATCCTTTACACTACTGGATTGGATGGCTCTCTCGGTGCTCTATTGGCCCAAGCTAACGATGAAGGGAAGGAGAACGCTCTCTACTACCTCAACCATCATCTGATTCCTGCTGAAGTGAGCTATCCACCTATTGAGAAATATTGCCTAGCTTTAATCTTTGCTTCCCAAAAGCTATGACACTATATGCTTTCTAATAAGGTGAACTTAATCTCGAGAGCAAATCCACTGTAGTATCTCATGACACAACCAACGCTATCCAGATGTTTGGCATATTGGTTCATGATTCTCTCATAGTTTGATATCACAATCGTACCCCTTTGTGAGGTAAAAGGATATGCACTATTGGATTTCTTAGCACCACAATCACTTCCTGTTAATTCTTCGCTTAGTGACGATCTCCCTGATGAACAAATCATGAACTTAGGGGAGGCCAGCAACCGATGATGGGAGATATATTTTGATGGTGCAGCTTCTTTTCATAAAGGGGAAGCACCAAAATCTATTCTCCTAGGAAAGCAAGGGTAGGAATAGTTCTCCTAACTCTAGGCCACAACGTGATGAGATTCTCATACTATCTTTCCAACCCCTGTACCAACAATGAAGCCAAGTATGAGGCTTTGATTACCGATCTAGAGTTATCCATCACTATCAGTGTCAAGAGCATCAACATCTTTGGGGATTCTCAGTTGGTCATCAACCAGATTGTCTGGTCTACAAGGTTCTCAAACCCAAGCTTCATCATTACTATGGTATACCATGAAGGCTTGACCCAATTCCCAAAGTCACCATCTACAAGGTTCCTAGCGAGAGAGCACACTAGCGATGCTTTGGCCAAAAACTTGCATTGGCATGTTGAAGATGAGTCCATTTCAATATAACCAAAAATAGACAAGTCCTATCTTATTGATTGAACTCATCAAGAGACTTTCTTGAAGGGAGGTTGCCAAAATGGACAAGGAGCCGAGGGAGGCAACCATCATAGATTATTTGAACATCGCAAATTACCTCAAGAAAAGTCATAAGCCCATTAGGGGAAATAGAGAGCTCTCTCCTATGCTCTTGTTGATGACACCCTATATTATCGGTCCTTTAACCAAATATGGTTACATTTTTTAGACAAATATGAAGCTCGTGGCATTGTAACTGAGGTACATTCAGATCTATGTGCAGCACATCAATCCGTTCCAAAGATGAAGATGAAGATCAAGCAACTTGGATACTACTGGCCTTGGATGATTACAGACTGCATGGATGTAGCTAGGAGATGCCATCAATATCAGGTACATGGTGTGGTCCTCCACCAACCACCCAACATTCTACACCCTACATTGGCCTCTTGGCCATTCGAGTGTTGGGGTATCCACATTATTGGTCCGATCCTCCTTCTTCCAAGAGGTATCTGTTCATCTTAGCTGCCACCGACTACTTTTCCAAGTGGGCGGAAGCCATCCCACTCAGAAAGGTCACAGGCCAGCATGTGCTTCAATTTTTTAGGAACCATATCGTAGATAGGTTTGGGGTACCTCGATGAATTAGATCCGATAATAGTACTGCATTTAAAAGCACAAAGGTCAATAGCTTCGCCAGTAGACATGGTATAGATTGGAGATACTCCACCATCTACTATCCAAGAGAAAATGACTTAGCAAAAGCATTCAACAAAACTCTCATCCATATACAGAAGAAAACACTTGATGATAACAAACAATAGTGGAACGAGCAGTTGGTTGAGGCTTTGTGGGCCTACCGCTCCACATATCAAACTCAAACTCAGTTTATCCCATTTTTCTTAGTGTATGGGTCAAAAGTTGTTCTACCTTTAGAATTTTAATTTCCATCACTAAGGATAGCATTGAGTAACAAGATCACTACAGAGCATAATGCAAAGTTGTGGTTAGAAGAGCTCAAGGTTTGGAGGAAAGTCACCTACGGGCGTGCCAGGACCTCGAGTTATACAAAACTAAAATGATTCAAACTCACAATAAGATGGTCCACCCTAGGTCTTTTTGAGTAGGAGAACTCGTGTTCATCCTAAGGAGACCAATTGTTTCCCATTGAAAGGTGGGAGGCAAGTTTGAACCTACTTGGGAAGGCCCCTATGTCATAGAGAAGGCCTACCAAGGAGGATCTTATCTACTTATTGATTGTAAAGGGGAACACCCGATGCTTCTAATTAATGGGCTCTATCTAAAGAAATATTACCCATGAAACAAATTATATTTGAAAATAATCATTAATAAAAAGAATAAAAATATGATTCCTTTCATCAAATCTTCTCTTTCTTCAAAGTGTTGTTTGCTTGTCTTCAAATCCATCGTGACATGTTTAGGATAGGTGTAAGAGTCTCCTATCCCTCTTTCACAACATAAACACAATCTCCCGATGCTACTAGAATAGGTGCAAAAGAACATGAGAGGCATCCTATTTTGATTAGCACAACTAATTTAGTTGTGAGAGAACCCAAGCGACATCCTTTCTTAGTCAGAATCCTGATTGCCATCCATGGCACCATTTCATCAAATCCCCTAGCGTGTTTTAAGATAGGTGTAAGTGTCCCCTAGAGGCATCCTATTCTTTTTAACACATGCACAATAACAAACACAAATCTTTTATCTCGAGCCATTTGGATGTGGAAACAAGCCCCCTATGGCACTCACTCATTAGCTGCTCTAGGTCGGGTCTACATGGTACCTTGCTAGTATGTCACCCTAGTGGTCATTTGTTGGAGGGTGTGAGCCCCTGTGCTTTCTTCCTAACTTGACCATTACAAACCAATGAGTGCCTTGTTAGTATGGTAGGCTTCACTGCCCAGCTATTAAGCTACCTCATGTTGACTTTGTTTAAGAAGATGTGAGTCCATGTGCTTTCTTCTTGAACTATCCATCATGCTCTAATTAGGCCGAGTATATTTGAGGCTTAGGATAAGTCCCCTAGAGGCTCCTTTCCTCTTGACTATGTTTGAGTCGATATAAGTCTCACAGTGGCATTCACTCAGTAGTCCCAAGGTCGGATAGCACTCCGAGTCAAGAGACTATCCCAAGCCCACCATAGGAGTATGTGAGTCCCAGAGCTTTCTTCATAGACTTATTGTTACAAACTGATGGGCACCTTAAGTTGGTTGATGTTTGCTATGCTTACAGCAACTCACCTGGTGTATACACCACTCTTGGAAGATGTGAGTCATCAAGCTTTCTCCTTGAGTTAGACACTGAATACCTATTGGATATATGATTAGCCATGTCATCTTCTCTAGGGTGTTGGACTAAGCCCTTAGCAGCCCCATTCCCTACAAGCACTCTATTTGGATCACATCCTTTGTGACCCCATTTAGACACTACCTGGGTTAGCTTTTGGATTGGATAGTCCCCTTTTCCTAGTAGCCACCCCTGTGGTTGGAGAATTTGTTTAGCGGATGTGCAAATTCTCCCTTGGTTCAGTAAATATGAGATAAGTCTAGGCTGATATAAGCACCTTCTCAATTTGATCCCTCGCAAACTAACAGGGTCCATGATAAAACAAACTAAACAAACAAACAAAATTAATTCTCTTGTGGATTAGGAATTCAAACCCCTAAAGGGCCCCTTTTCCCAAGCAGACATCTTATCTTTAGGGCAGTGTTAGCATAACTCCCTATAGGAATTGCTTGACTACCTAAGTTGAGATAAGTCCTTGGGTCGGCACTCACTCCGTAGTCACCCTTAGGTCGAGTTCAATCTATTTTGTCATAAGTAATTTACCCCGACAGTCATTCCGCTTTGGAAGATGTAAGACTATGACACATTCTTTCTAGCATGATTGTCATAAACTGATGGGCAGCCTTAGGTCAGGTTTGATTTGTTGCCCAAAGTAGCCAATCACCCCAGTGGTATTTTCTAATGGAAGATGTGAGTCCTCGAAGCTTTCTTTCCTTGAATTGATCATTCAAACCGAAAGGCACTCCTTTAGTTGGATAGTTCTCCTATTAGCCAGGAAGCTACTCCCTTTGGTTCAGTAAATCTGAGATAGGTCTAGGCTGATATGAACTCCTCCTCAGTGTGATCCATCGCAAACCAATGGAATCTATCAAAATAAACAAATTTAAAATAAAATTTAATTTTAACTATCCTTAAGTTGATTTAAGTCCTCCAGCAACATTCACTCAATAGTCAACCTTAGGTCGGGTTCGATTTGTTGCCTTGCCAACCGCTCACCCCAATGGTCCCTTATTTTGGAAGATGTGAGTCCCTGCACTTTCTTCCTAACTTGACCATGGCAAAACAAAAGGCACCCTTTTGGTTGGATAGTATTACCTTGTGGTTGGTAGACTACTCTATTGGGATTGGTAAATATAAGTTAGGTCTAGGCTTCCAGGGCCCCTACTAAGTGCAGTCCATCGAAAACTAATAGGATCCATCATAATCAAAATAGATAAATCAAAAAATGAAATTAATCTTGATTATCTTTGAGCTGATCTAAGTCCCCCAGCATTCACTCAATAGTCAGCCCTAGGTTAGGTTCAATCTGTTGCCTTGCAAATATATTACCCCAGCAACTGGTCCCTACTTTGGAGGATGTAAGTCTACTACGCTTTCTTCCTAGTACAAGTGCTGCATAATGAAAGGAATCCCTTTGGTTGGCTAGTCCTACTATGTGTTTAGTAGAATACCCCTTTGGATTGGTAAATCTGAGTTAGGTCTTGGCCTCCATGGTTTTTACTCAGTGTAGTCCATCACAAACAAACAGGGTTCATCTAAAAATCAAAATCTAAACAAAAATTGAAATAAATTCAATCCTCTTCCCTAGTGGAAATTTCTCCTTAGTGAGACCTAAATCAAATCAAACCTCTCATCCCCTTGTGGATGACCTGAACCTGCTTCCCTAGTGGAAGGTTCACAGTCTATCCCTTAGTGGATTCTTCCCTCTCTCTTATGTACTTGACATAAGTAGAGCCACTTTGCACTAAACTCTAGATTCTTTCTACACCTTGGGTTAGAGATAGATTGTTTTTTTAGTGCTTGTGATCTTTCAGTGTTGTTGATCATTTCGATCAACACCATACATGTGGTGTTCCTTGTCAGTCACACCACACCTATTGGGTGCCTTTTATTGACCTCATTTTTAGAATGAGCTCTCAACCCCTCCATCTTAGATGTAGGACTTCTCTTAAACTTTAACAGTTTCTTAGTGATAAGACATATCTAGTGATCGGTGGATACTCAACCTAGCCCTAGAGACTTAGAAGAGTTAGCCATAGGAATAGGTCATGCCTTAGGGGTGTTAGGAAAGATTGCCTACCTTTAGCTTGAACCATTCCTCACCTTCCTTCCTTCAAGTCAAACTATAAATCAATTCTAATTAATTTTTTCCAAATCTAAATCAACTCTATTTGATTGAAATCCATGATTGAGATCCATGAATGAGATTCCTAAGTCCAAATCTTTCTTAAGTCCTTAATCTTCTTTTAAGAACTTAACCTAAATCATGATCAAACCAATTCAAACTCATGAGATTTTTCTCATAATTCATTTATATTCACATATACAAATGAAATATAAATTCAAACCAATCAAACTAAACTCAAAATTCAAAATCAATTCATAAATTTTCATAAGTCCTTTAAGTTTTCCTTCGTGGAGTTAGCAAAAATCAGATCTAAATCAATTCAAATTCATGGGATTTTCTCATAACTAGTTTACAATCTCATTTATATTCACATATATAAATGAAATATAAATACAAATCAATCAAATCAAATCCAAGAATTAAATTCCAAATTTAAAACCCTTCTTAAGTCCATAATTTCCCTTTTAAGGACTTAGCCTAAATCATGTTCAAATCAATTCAAATTCATGGGATTTTCACATAACTCATTTATATTCTCATTTATATTCACATATATAAATGAAATATAAATATAAATTAATCAAATCTAATTCAAAAATTCAAGCTCCAAACTCCAAAAATTTCCTAAGTCCTTTAAATTCCCTTTTAATGGACTTAGCTTAAATCATGATCAAATCACTTCAAATCCTTGAAATTTTCTCATGATTCATTTATATTCTCATTTATATTAACATATATAAATGAAATATAAATTCAAAAAAAATCAAAGCCAATTCCAAAATCAAACTCAAATCCACTCAAAATTCAACCTAAGCCTTTCAAGTCAAAATTTTGAACTTAGCCAAATCAACTTCAAATCAAGCCAAACTCTTGATTTTCCTTTCATGATTCAATCAACCCTACAATCATGAATCCAAATATAAATACAAACTTCAATCGCTTAACCAAAATCTAATTAAAAAATCAAACCCCAAATATGAAATTGTCTAATGAATCAAAGCCCATTTGACTTCAAACCACTTGCAAATATTTATATTTCAATCTTAAGTCTATATACAAGTTCAATCAAACTCAAATCAAGCTTTGACCAAGCCATTTGACCCATTTAGGCTCACTTGACCCAAAGTGACCTAAAGTACAATCATGTGCCAAATTCTAATCCTAGCCAAATTGGATTGAATCAAGCCCACCTATGCCTCTTATCATGATAAACAATCATCATGGGATGATTAATCAATCAAATTGGGTCAAACTAAGTCAAACCTAAGGGTTGACCAAGTCAACATTTAGCCAAAATGAAACCTAACATAACCAAAATCCACCATAGGCCAAATTGATTGAAAGCAATGATCTAAGTTCATTCATGAACTATGTTTGAACTTGACCAAGTCAACATTTGAGCTAACCTAGCCCAATACTTGACCCAACTTGACCCAACTTGACCTAAAAAGTCAAAATGTGTCAAAACTTGATCTAAGCCAGATTGATTGAAACCAATGGGTCAAGTTCATTCCAAATCATTTGTTGAACTTGACCAAAGCTTCAATTGGCCAACTAGACCCAACCTAGCCGAATTGACCTTGAACCTAACTTGACCTAAAGGGGTCATACTGAGCCAAATTCAAACTTAACCAAAATTGATCGAAAATAAAGATACTAATCCACTTCATATGACTAATCAAACCTAAACCTACCCATGCTCTAGCTCAAATAGGTCAAATGGGTCGAATAGGTCAACTTGACCCATTTGACCTAAATGAAGTCATATGAGCCAAATTCAAAACTAAACTAAATTGAATCAAACCAAGGCCACCAAAACATTTCAAATGGTTTTATGAACTTGACCCATCCCCTAGCTTGACCCAATTTGACCAATTGGTCAACTTGACCCAAGTTGACCCAATTTGACCTAAATAGGTCAACATGAGCCAAACCATATAAAATGAACTCCAAATCCAATGAAACTTGGCCAAACCTATTTTCTCCACATACCCAACATATTAAAATTCAAAAATCTACCAAATGACCTTTCTACCCCTAGGCCATAGAATAAACTTTGGTCTAATCCATGGGGAATTTGGTCAAGCCCTCTTCATATCAACTTGATGCCTTCCTAATAGGTCAGGTGAACCCTATGGAGGGTGGTGCACCCAACCCAATGGGTTTGGTCAGCCAAAATAGACCTAAGGCCAAAATTGACCCCTAGCTCAATTTGGACAATTTGAAAAACTCCCTCCACTTGATTTGAAGCACATGGGAGGTTACTAATCCCCTCCTTAGCTCAAAATGACCATGTGCCAACTTCAAATAGCCTAAACAACCCTTTTCATATGGTCAATTGGATCAAAAAGATAACCCAAGCTTCGGCCAGCCGCCCGATTGCCATAGGGGGAGATATACTACCCCTAATTCAATTCAATTGATACATCCTCATTGTCGATTAAGTGATGGAGAGTGTTAGGAGCCATCAGAGAGCATTCCTAAGCTTCTTAAGAGGGATTTGAATCTTGCATTTCTCAGTTTTCTTCAATAGAAAATAAAGGAGCTCCTCTCATTTCCTAACTTCTTCCACATTACAATCCACTTCAATTCTCTTTGCACACTCCCTCAGGGGACTAAGTCCAGGGCACCAAAGCCTTCACACAAGTTCCCAAGGCAAGGAGGAGTTCAATTCGATCAATGCTGCAAAATAGAGGAGGAGGTGTTGGTCCATAGAGCCATCCACTCAACCTCAAGAGCTCAAACTTTCAGCAAAGCTTTGTCTCAACCAGACGAAGCTCCTTCAGAGGAATTGAGCGCCGATGATCACATCGAGCCAGGTATGACATTTTTTGACCATTAGGCTTAAGAGGTGTTGGTCATTTGTGCAACAAAGTGACATGGCATGGAAATTCCACCATTGGATAGGCTTGTAATTAGGGTTAGATGGTGTGTGTAAAATCCTATCCTAATCTGAGCTCAATCGAGCTCGAATCAAGGCTTAGATCATGGACGGTCTCCATTGATCCTCAGGGAAGAACAGGGATAATCTTGGCCATCCATCCGCATGTTTTGGATGGACTACTGACATTAAACGCACATTTTATAAATCCTTTATCCATTTAAAACCACGGGGTGATCCCTGGCCATTTGATCCTTGATCGAATGGTGGGTATCAAATCGCATTCCACCGCTATGCCGCTGTGGTGATGGGATGTTTAAGTGACCCGCTTACAGTGCGATGCGTGTAAAGCACGCTGACCATCACCGTCGTGTGTCAAGCTATGGGCTAAGGGATTAATTAAGGTTTTAATTAATTTTACTTAATCCTCTAAGCTCTAAAAATTCATCTCCCTAAATAAAAATAATAAAAATATGAGGTAAATTTCTATGGAAAAATAATTCAATCTAAAATTTTCTAAAATTATTTTTAATGATTTTGAATACTATTTTTCTCTAATTTTGGGTTTTAATGGAAATCTTGTATTGCTAATTACCCCTTAATTAAACCTTTGATTAATGTCAAACTTCTTGGATATATTTTGGGGGATGACTTCTGCCTCCCCTAATTTTCTTGGGATTTATTGAAGGCTTAATTAGGGGAATTGCAAATGCATTTCCAAATTACTCCCTTAATGTAATTAATGATAATTAAGATTTGATTAGTGTTTTAATCTCTTATTGGAGTTGATTAAGGTTTGATCCAGTGAGTAGGAGGCTTAGGGAATAATTTTGGGGTATTTCCCCTAAGCTATTCTCTAAACCCCCTTTTCTTTCCTTAATCCTCTCTTAATTAAGGGTTAATTCATTAATTACTCTCTTAATTAATTTTTAAAAATTCTAAAACTTTCTAGAACTTAATTAATCTACTTTAGGTAGATGATTAGGAGTTCAAGAGCCTAAGTTCAGTTAAGGAAATGAAAACCCAACTCACTTGTGTGAGGGGTGTTTTGAAATTACTTAAGTTAAACCCCTTAGCTTAATTAACTATTAATCAGGAGCCAAATTGCATTAGACCCTTTTCTTCCTAGGTGCATTGCAAATTTAAATTCCTTATGAGATTTTATGTCATCTCATTGGCTCATAATTATTTTGTTAACTATGCTAAGGTGGTGTAGGTAAGTGTTAATTAATATGCTTAATTCATACCTTAACCTAATTAAAATCTAAAATGAATCAAATCATCTGAAAATTAAATGAAAACATCAAACACATGTGGGAATGGGTTAGAAATAGAAAACTCAATCCATATTTTAAAAATTAAATCAAACTCAAGATCAAACTAAAATCATACTAAATGAACTACGATTTACTTTAAGCTTTCTTATTTCATAAGATTGTCATTAGGATTTAATTAAAGTGAATATGTTTACATGCTTTCATTGATTTATTTCTTTCCACAACATGCTAAATATGTATGTCATGTGGTTTCATGCATTCATATTTTTCAAAATTTAAATTTAAAATGAAAATGTTTACTTTATGTCAAGTTTGCATGTATTAGTTAAAGCAATAATATGAGTGGCTATTATCACTATTAAATTCAAATTATTTTTCAAAACATATAAATTAATTATCAAAACTGAAAGTGTGCTACTTATATTTCAATTATAAGCTTGCATGTGAGAGAATACAAGGATGTGCTTAGTATAGGTTTTCCTTCTCTTCTCTTTTAGCATAGTTTTGAATAGGAGTTGGTAAGATGTATGGTTCATTTGAAAGGAACATAACCCTTGCCTAATTCTATATCCTATTCATTCCTATACTATTACTTAAGAAGGATACCTATGCTTACACACATAAATTGTACAAACAAAATGAATCAGCTAATACAAATTTTTTGCATTCTTTCTTTTCCATTCATATCTTTTGTGCACATGTTTGCATTTAAGGAAAGTAGTATATTAATCTGGACAACCCCGAGATTATGAGGCTTTAAGCAGCCCTAAGTAGATCTTGTACCTTACATCTCTAGTTAACAATGGCGCTATACTCACTTATGCCTTTCTTACTTTCATGTGTGCATGTGAAAATTGGATAAGAAATCCCCTTTCTACTTAATGAAAATCATGCATCATAAACTTCCAAATTTCCTTAAATGAATTGCTTAGCATGCATCATAAAGTTTGTTAAACATTATCATTTATGTGTATAGATATGCTTAGGACTCATTTGTATGCATGTTATACATGTTGGGAAAGAAATGAAGTGATGTATGTTTTGTGAATTTGGTTCATTTTATTTAATATTTAAAATGCCTTTCTTTTTGAATGAGTTTGTTTAGAGTTCATCTAAACTTAAGATTAAGTAAAACATTTAATCAAAACATTCATTAAAAAAATATAAACATGAATCCACTTTAGAAATTACTTAGGTTAGGGAAGGAAAGAGAAGTTCTCTTCTCTTTCCCTCTCTTCATAACTTAGTAATTAATTGTAGGATTCACTTGAACCTAATCAAAACATGAAATAAAATCAACCCAAAATAATTAAATCACTTAAATGAATCCCTCCTCTAAGTTGAACATGCTTCACACTTAGAAAATTCTAACTTAAAGCCATAGCTAAGCATACCACACAAACCTCCAAAGCACACACATTAAGCTAAGTCACCACTTCAGCTTTAGGTTAGGGCGGTGCATGTTTTGATGCTTGCTTTTATTTTGTGATATATGTTTTAGACTGGATGTTAGGATGAATGTGCATAGAATGAATGGTAGGATGATCTTAGTCTAACCATTATTTTTTGCAGGGGATTATGCTTAAGGGGCGCTGTAATAAGTATATATATATATATATATATATATATATATATATATATATATATATATATATATATATATATATATATATATATATATATGCTATTACAAGTGCTTATACCCTTAAGCATAATCCAATAGGCCAGGTGGACTTAGTCACCCATATGTGGGGTGATAAGTCCAATATATATGCTTGAGATTTGGTGATTTGTTTAGCTAACCTTTATTTTACAAGTGTTAGCTAGATTTACTTTTCCCTTTTATGTAAATTTTGTAATTAGAATTTTGGAATGATTGTTATGGGGATTAGGATGAGCATTAGTCATAAGATCTCATCTTATGCACTATATGAAGCCTTGGAGCATCCACCTTCCAACCATCCAAAAGAATGAAGTAAAAAAGAATGAAGAAAAGAAGAAGAAAGAAGAAATGAAGCTTGAAGACCCTCATAACAATGAATTCCTTGCTTAATTGTACTTAATTCATTTGTAATCCAGGTTGTATAAGGGTAGGGCTCGGCTACCAAATTTATTTTTGGGTTTGTGTGGTGGTACCCGACCACAATGACCTATTATTCTTTTGTAATTAGCTTTATAAATTAATTGATGATTTGTTTAGCTTTTGCATTAAGTGACATCTTTTTTCCTAGTTTCTTCCTTGCTTTATGTATGGCCTGGATGTAGATTAGGCTCTTAGGGAAAAATAAATGTTTTACCAAATATAATAATTCAAAACTAAAAATAAAGAACTCATAACCTCACCTAAAGCTTAGGTTTAAAATCAAGATAAAAGAATTAGTAACCCCTTAGCTAGATGAGTACTTTCTTTTATAACATCATGCACAAACTTGCTTCACTCTTGTTTGGAGGGCTTCCGCCTTTGTCAGAGAAACTTGGCTTGACCTTTGAGAGCCATGGTGGAAACACACCTCCTCCATTCTCGCTGATTTTGGCCAATAACTTTATTTCTCATGCATTAGGCATATGAATCCTATTATCCTGAGTCAAAATAATTTTCCAAAATGAAAATAAAATGAAATCTGAATTGCATTAAGTTTAGGTTATTTGAAGCATGTCTTTACATGATCTACTCTCTTTAGAGAGTTAGTTTAAGGACTTAGTCTCTTTCTAAATAAATAATAACTTAGCTATCTTGCATAAAGCATATGACTTTCCTACATGAATTTAAAATTGTAGGATGAGTTAGTTGGCAACCACCCCAAGGCAGTTGTATGTCTAAACAGTCAGGTGGTTTGTCCTCTCTTGTGGAGGCAAACAAAATACCCATTTTCACCTTAAATTTAGGTTATGCTTTTGATCCTCGCCAAAGCTCCCTAGATTTAGGTTTTGAGGTTGCTTCTTCCCTTTGTGGGTCATAAGCTTAAATCCTCACCTCTTAGGCATTTTCTTAATCTCTTGTTATGGAATTATAAAAACCTAAACTTCTAATGAAAATGAAACTAAAACAAATTAAATTAATTTCAAAATGTAAAGCTCAACCATATGATAGTTTGAGATGCTTGCTAGGTTTTCTAGCATTATGGGCATCTCCTACTTATCTCTTTTGGCTTCGATAATAACTCCCTCTCTATGATCAACCCCATTTGATCTTCAAAAATGAACTTATCGATTGATAGTCATTTTCTATTGAAATCTTGAAGACAATGATCATTTAGCTTAATTGAGAGTATTTCTAAGGGATCCCGTCCCTTAGGATGTAATTAACTATGGGGGCTTGAACCTATACGGAACTTAATAAACTCAATTTAAAATAAACCCTCCTTTACTTTTCCATGTAAAGTAGGGGAAGAATCTGGAACATATATAGACCCATTGTCCTTATGAGTCCTTATTGAGGTGATTAGGTCTATTAAATGGTAGTGACTTCTATCTCCCAAGATAGTACACTATTCCATGATGATGTACCCGATCACCTAAATAAGAATATCTGCGGATCTACGTGGTGTCTCAAAAGATGAATTTTTATATTCTTTCTTTTCACCACAGATGAAGGCGACTATATAGAAATTTTTCACCACAGTGTGTTTCAAATTTTATTTTTGGAAAAAAAGAGATTTCATTTTAGCAAATGGGATATGCTAGAATGAAGTTTCAAATGTATTTTGAAAATTTTTATTTCTTATTGATTTTTGAAAAGGAAGATTTCCATTTAACAAATTTGGGTATGTAAGATGGAAATCAATTATGTTTTATTTTCCAAAGATGTATATTTTGTGTGTGATTATCGCTATTTGGAAGAGGAAATGCCAACTTAAACATATGTTGGATATGTTAAGTGGGATTTAAAAGTGAAGTGATTTTTTTTGAAATAAAAGTTTCATTCAATAAATTTGGGTATATTGAATGGAGATATTCATATGTGCTCTTGAAAATTTTATTTTTGTTTGAAAATGAAACTTCCATTCAATAAGTATGGGTATATAGAATGGAAAGGTTCATATGTGCTTTTTGAAAATTTATTTTTGATTTCGTTTGGAAATGAGACCTCCACCCAATAAGTGTGGGTATATTGAATGGAGAGGTTTTATATGTGCTTTTTGAAAATATGAAAATCCCAACCTAACACATGCGAAATGTATTGGGTGGAAGTCCAAAGTTATGATTTTACTTGAAGAGGTAATATCCATTCAACACATTTGGGTGTATTGAACGGAAAGCCCTATCTTCAAATTTTATGCTTTTGAAAATATGATCATTGGAATTTTATTTTTGAAAAAAGAGGTCTTCACTAACAATGAATTGAGTAAAGAAATCCGTTTGTATTTTTTTTAAAAATATAATTGTTGGAATTTTATTTTTGTAACGATGATCTTACATATAATAATCATAAAGATTGTTAGATGAAGATTATTTAAGAAAAAGTTTATACAAAATATTTTATTATGTGCATTTTTGAGAGAGTGCTTTTTGAAAAGCATAATTTTTGATAAGGATTTATTTTGTATTTATCATTTTAAAATGAACCTTTCATTACCATAGAAATGATAAGGAGGAAGTATTTAAATGTTTTCTTTTTATTAGATCCTTTTATTTGTTTACCCATTGGAGAACCCAACGGGAGTTTTAAGACAAACACAGGCTGAGGTCCTAAAACCTAAAGATGTTGGCTAGCTTAACTTAAGGATTAAATAAGCTAAATGCCAATGGAACAAAAGATAGTCTTGGATTCATACCAAAGTACAAACCCACAATCGATAGTTGGAGACAATGATCATTTACCAAAGATGGAGAAAGGAACCATCCCCAGTTGAGTCGCAGAAATATCTGTGGTGAAATTTTATATAATTTCTAAAGAATAAAATATATACTTCCATTTTCACTCTATGAGGGATAAAATGAAGATAGAAATATACATATCTTATTTTATACATTTTTGACACCACGTAGATCCACAAATATTCTTATTGAGGGTGATCAGGTATGACATTGAGGAGAGATGTACTATCTCGAAAGATAGAAGTCACCACCCTATAATGGACCTAATCACCTCAATAAGGACTCCAAGGACAATGGGTCTGCATGTGTACTAAAGATTCTTTCCCTACTTTACATAGAAAAATAAAGTAGGGTTTATTTTAAATTGGGTTCGTTAAGTTCCTTACAGGGGCAAGCCCCCATAGTTAATTACATCCTAAGGAATGAGATCCCTTAGGAATACTCTCGATTAATGTAAATGATTTTTGTCTTCATAGATTTTAATAGGTAGGACTATCAATTGATTAGTTTATTTTGGAAGATCAAATGGGATTGATCAATGAGAGGGAGTTATTATCGAAGCCAAATGAAGATAAATAGAAGATGCTCGATGCTAGAAACTTAGCGAGCATCTCAAATTATTCATTGATTAGGCTTTACATTTTTTTGAAATTGATTTAACTTATTTGAGCTAAATTTTTTATTTGAAATTTAGGGTTTATGATTCCACAACATAAGATTATGGAAATGCCTAAGAGGTGAGGATTTATGCTTATGGCCCACAAAGGGGAGAAGCAATCTCATAACCTAAATTTAGGGAGCTTTGGTAAGGGACAAAAGCACAACCTAAATCTAAGGAAAAAATGGATATTTGTTTTGTCTCTACAAGAGAGGACAAATCACCCGACTACTTAGACTTACAACCACCTGGGGGTGGCTGCCAACTAACTCCTCCTACAATTTTAAATTCATGTAGGCAAGTCATATGCTTTATGCAAGATAGCTCGACTGTTATTTATTTAGAAAGAGACTGAGTCCTTAAACTTACTCTCTAAGAGACCAGATCATATACGGGCATGAGTAATGATATAAATCTAATGCAATTTATATTACATTTTATTTTTATTTTTAGACAATTATTTTGACTTAGGCTAATAGGATTCATATGCCTAATGCATGAGAAATAAGGTTATTGGCCAAAATCAAGGGGAAAAGAGGAGGTGTGTTTCCACCATGGCTCTCAAGGGTCAAGCCAAATTTCTCTGGCAATGGTGGAAGCCCTCCAATCAAGAGTAAAAATAATATGCATTTATACATGATGTTGTAAAAGAAATACTCATCCAGCTAAGGGGTTGCTAACTCTTTTATTTTGAACTTTTAGCCTAAGCTTTAGGTGAGGTTATTAGTTCTTTATTTTAATTTTGAATCATTAAAATTTGGTAGTTGATTTATTTTTCCCTAAGAACCTAATCCACATCCAAGCCATAAATCAAGCAAGGAATAAACTAGGAAAAGGATGTCATCTTAATGTACAAGCTAAACAAATCATCAATCAATTTATAAAGCTAACATAAAGAATAAGAGGCCATTTGTGGTCGGGCACCACCACACAAACCCGAAAAAAATAGATTGGGTAGTGAGCTCTACCGTTATACAACCCGATTACAAATGAGTTAAGTATAATTATGCAAGGAACTCATTGTTATGGGGATCTTCAAGCTTCATTTCTTCTTTCTTCTTTCTTCTTTCTTTTCTTTTCTTCTTTCTTCTTTGGTTCTTTCTTTTGGATGGTTGGAAGGTGGTTTCTCCAAAGGCTTCACATGGTACATAAAATGAGATGTTATGACCAATACTCATCCTAATCCCCATAATAATCATTTCAAAATCCTAACTGCAAAAATTATATGAAAAGGAAAAATAAATCTAGCTAACACCTGCAAAATAGAGATTAGCTAAACAAACCGCACAAATATGAAGCATGTATATTGGACTTAGCATCCCACACATGGGTGACTAAGTCTACCTGGCCTATTGAATTATGCTTAGGGGTATAAGCACCTGCACAACAAAAACATTTATATTTTTATTTATTACAGCGCCCCTTAAGCATAATCCCCTGCAAAAAATAATAAATAGGCTAAATTGTCCTATCATTCATTCTACGCACATTCACCTTAACATCAAGACTAAAATATATATCACAAAATCAAAAGTAAATATCGAACCATGCACCATCCTAACCTAAAGCTTGAAGTGGTGACCTAGTCTAAAGTGTGTGCTTTTAAGATCTATGTGGTATACTTAGCTATGTCTTTAAGTTAGAATTTTCTAAGTGTGAAAAATGTTCAACTTAGAGGAGGGTTTCATTTAAGTGGTTTAGTTATTTTGGGTTGATTTTATTTTATGTTTTGTTTGGGTTCAAGTGAATCCTACAATTAATTACTAAGTTGTAAAGAGAGGGAAAGAGAAGAGAACTTCTCTTTCCTTCCCTAACCTAAGTAATTTCTAAAGTGGATTCATGTTTTAGTTTTGTTTAGTGAATGTTTTATTATGTGCTTTAATTAATCCTAAGTTTATATGAACTCTAAATAAACCTATTCAAAAAGAAAGGCATTATAAGATTAAATAAAGTGAGTTAAGATCATAAAACACACATCACTTCATTTGTTTCCCAACATGTATAGCATGCATATGAATGAATCCTAAGCATATCTATACATACCAAATGGGAATGTTTAGCAAACTTTATGATGCATGCTAAATAAGTTACTTAAGAAACTTTGAATGCTTATGATGCATGATTTTCATTATGTAGCAAAGGGGTTTCTTATCCAATTTTCACATGCACATATGAATGTATGAAAGGAATAAGTAAGTATGATACCATTGTTAGCACCAGGGGTGTAAGGTACAATACCTACTTGGGGTTACTTGAAGCCTCACAAAAATGGGGTTGTCCAAACTAATATACCACTTTAAGCATGTGTATAAAAGAAACGAATTGAAAAGAAAGATGCAAAATTTTATATTTGTTTTATTTAGTTTGTTTGTGCAATTTATAGATGTAAGTGTAGGTATCCTTCTTAATTCATAGCATATGAATGAATATGAAATGGAATTAGGCAAGTATTTTGTTCTTTTCAAATGAACTATACACTTTGTCAAATTCTATTCAAAGCTATACCAAAAGAGAGGAGAAGGAAAACTACACTAAGCACATCCTTATATTTTACTCACATGCAACCTTATAAATAAGATATAAGTAACACACTTTTAGTTTTGATAATTGATTCATATATTTTGAAAATAATTTGGATTTAATAGTGATAACAACCACTCATATTCTTACTTTAGCCAAAAACATGCAATTTATCATAAAGGAAATATTTTCATCTTAAATTTGATTTTTGAAAAGCATGAATGTATGAAATCATATGACACACAAATTTAGCATGTTAGGAAAGAACTAAAGTAAAGAAAGCATGTAAACACATTCACCTTATTTAATTATTAAAGACAATCTTATGAAATAAGAAAGCTTAAAGCATATCAAAGTTTGTTTAATGTGATCTTTGTTTGATTTTGAATTTGTTTTAATTTAGAAAATGTAATGTGAGTTTACTGTTTCTAACCCATTCCCACATGTATTCAATATTTTATTCTATTTTTAGGTGATTAGATTCATTTTATATTTTGATCAGGTTAAGGTATGAATTAAGCATGTTAATTACCCCTTACCTACACCACCTTAGCATAGTTAATCAAATAATTATGAGCTAATGAGATGACATAAAAGCACACAAGGAATTTAAATCAATAATGTACCTAGGAGGAAAAGGGAATAATGCAATTTGGCTCATGATTAATGATTAATTAAGCTAAGGGGGGTTAACTTAAGTAATTTTAAAACAGCCCTCACACATATGAGTTGAATTTTAATTTCATTAATTGTACTTAGGCTCTTAAACACCTAAGCATCTACCCAAGAAGAATTAATTGAGTTCTGAAAAGTTTTAAAATCTTATGAAATTAATTAAGGGGATAATTAATGAATTAACCTTTAATTAAGGTAATATTAAGGAATAAAGGGGTTTAAGGGATATCTTAAGGAGAGTATCCCAAAAGTATTTCTTAAACCTCACATTCACTTAATCAAAACTTAATTTTTTCAATCAGAGAGTTAAATCACTAATTATATCCTTAATTAATCTAATTACATTAAGGGAGTGATTTAGGAATGAATTAGCAATTCTCTAATTAAGCCACCAATAAATCTCAAGAAAATTAGGGGAGGTAGAAGTCATCCCTTTAATTATACCCAAGAAATTTAGGATTAATTAGTGGATTAATTTGAGAGTAATTTGTAAATTAACATTCCCAATAAAATCTTACTTCAGAGAAAAGAACTATTCAAAATCAATCAAAATCAATTTTAAAATATTCTATGTTCAATTATCTTTCTAATACAATTTATTTCATATTTTTTTATTTTTCTTTGTTGAAATCTGAATTTAGAAGTTTTGGTGATTAATTAGGAATTAATAAACCCTAATAATATTATTAATCCCACTGGCCCCATGTATGCCATTGACACGGCATGCGCTTTACATGCGTCGTAGTCAGATTGGGTATTTAACCCGTCATATCGTAGTGCCGCGTGACAGCAGAGCTATGCATTTTCTCCTTAGACGTCTGATCAAGGATCAGACGGTTGAGATTAAAGCTGCGGATTTGAGGAAGAAAAATAAAGATATTACGTGTTTTAATCTGGTCGATCCAAATTGTGCGTATGGACGGCCAGAGATCCATCCTTACAATTCTCTGTGGGATAGGGGATCCGTCCATGTTCTAGGCCATGATCCAAGCTCGATTGATCTCGGATTAGGTTAGAATTAAGCCCACACCTTCATCATGCATCCTAGATCACATCTAATGGCTAGAACCCCATGCCATGAAATTTCTTTCATAAAGCTCCAAACCATATTGAATTTAAGCTCAAAAAATGGCTAACCTCACTGGAGGTGATCACTGACACTTGATTCCCTTGGAGAAGCTTCGTCTAGTTAAGATAAAGCTTTGCTGAAAGTTTGAGCTCTTGAAATTGAGTGGAGGCTTCCATGGACCAACTCCACTTTCACTTGAGCTCATCTTTGATCTAGGGCACTCTTCCTTTGATTCAAGAACTTGTATGAAGCTTTTGTCAAGCTAGATTAAGCTCCCTAAGAGTGCTTGCAAAGGGAATTAGGCTGAAATTGAGTGTAGAGCAAATTAAGATTTTGGTGGGGCTCCCCTATTTTAAAGTGATGAAAATTGAGAATGGAGATTTTCAAACCCTCTTTAGGAAGCTTGGGAAGACTCTCTAAAGCTTGCTTTAAGTTCCTATGCTTGAATCGATAGAGGGGAAGTGAAAATTCAAATGAATTAGGGAGAGTATATATCCCTATCCCTAGTGGATGATATGAACCTGCTTCCCTAATGGAAGGTTCATGAACTTATCCCTATCAGATATTTTCTTCCTGAATCATTATCAAACTCAATGTTTATCCTCTATGGATAACTTGAACCTGCTTCCCTAGTGGAAGGTTCATATGCTTACTCAGTGGATCCTTCCTTCCTCTCTTATGCCCTTGACATAAGTTGAGTTGCATTGTACTAAGATATTGATTTTGTCTACATCTCAGGTTTAGGGGTAGATCATTTCTATTAGTAGTTGTAATCCTTCGAACGTTGTTGATCATCTCGATCAACACAAATACGTGCGATGTACCTAGTTAGTTACACCACACCTATTGGGCACTCTTTATTGACCCCACTTTTGGGAGTGAGCTCTCAACTTCCTCATTATAGATTTAGGACTCTTGTAGACAATAAGAGTTTCTTAGTCTTAAGACACTTCTAGTGATTTGGTGAACACTTAACCTAAGCCTAGAGATATAGAAGAGTTAGCCATAGGAATAGGTTATAACTTAGAGATTTAGCAAGACTTGCCTACCTTATAGCCTTAAACCCAATCCTTGCTTCCTTCTTCCAAACAAAACCTCAAATTCAAATCCAAGATCATAAATCCAATCCCAAATCAAATGATTAAAACCCATGATTAAATTGAAATTCCAAATCATTTCCTAAGCCCTTTGATTTTATCTTGTGGACTTAGCCTTAACCAAATTCAAATAAACCCCAATTCAATTAATTTTTTCAAGATCATAAATCCAATCTCAAATCAAATCCCAACCCAAATCCCAAATCTAAATCCAACTCCAAATGATTGAAACCCATGATTGAATTCAAACTCCAAAATCCCTTCCTAAGCCATATGAACCATCTTCATATGCTTAGCCAAAAACTCTTTCAAAACAAATCAAATATGGTTGATTTCCTTATAAATCAATCATTCCTTCATTTATGTTCATAAATATAAATGAAATCAAAATTCAAACTGTTTAAATCAATTCAAACTAAACCAAACCAAATCAATTCCCTACTTAAGCCTTTTTGACCCACATCCCTTAATTTGGTCAAATTTGCTTCCAAATCACTCCAAGCTCAAGTGATTTTCTCATGAACCATTTATATCTTCATTTGTATTCACAAATATAAATGAAATATAAATCCAAATGACAAAAACCAAACCCAAATCAAATCAAATTCTCAATTTTATCCCTTTTAGCCAATTTCTTGAACTTGGCTAAATGATATCCAAATCAAGTCAAAACCCATGGATTTCTTCATGATTCAATCAACCCTTCAATGTTTGTTCTAAATATAAACATAAATTACAATTACCAAACCAAACCCAAATCAACCCAATTCAAGCCCATGTTGACCCCTTTTGACTTAAAATTGTCATATGAACCAAAACCCATTTGGCTTCAAACCACTTGCAATTGGATTTATATTTCTGTCCTAAATCCATATGTGAGTTTACTTAAACTTGAATCAAGGCATGATCAAGCCAATTGACCCATTTAGGTCCACTTTACTCAAAGTGACCTAAAAGTCCTTTTTGAGCTAAGTTTTAATTCAACCCAAATTGGATTGAACTAAGCCCATCCAAATCCCATATCATGATCAACAATAACCCTAGGGTGATTAACCACCTTGAATTGGGTCAAACCAAGCAAACTTAGCCTTTGACCAAGTCAACCTTTAGCCCAAATGAAATCCAAACTAGCCAAAACCCACCATATACCAAATTTATTGAAACCATTGACTCAAACTCACTCATAATCACTTATTAAACTTGACTAAAGCCATGATTGAGCCTAATTTGACCAATTGATCAACTTAACTCAACCTATCCCAAATTGACCTAAAGGGTCAAATTGACCAAAATACAAATTAAATCTAAATTAAACCAAACCAAAGCCTATAATCATTTTCAATTAATCAATTAAACTTGACTCAACACCTAACCCAACCCAATTTGGTCAAATTGGTAAACTTGACCCTTTTGACCCTTTTGAATCCAAATGAGCCAAAATTAAACCTAAGCCAAATTAATCAAAACCAATTGAATCAAAACATCCAAAATCATCATATGAACCTAACCCAAGTCTTTGTTTGACCCAATTTGACCAATTGGTCAACCCAACCCAACCTGACCCAAATGAGCCTATTTTGACCATATAAAGTGAAATCACCCAAAGCCACTTTATGGAACCTTAGTGGCTGACCTAACCTGACCCAAATGGACCCTAGGTCAACTACAAACCAGCCCAAGTTCATGTGGGACCCAATCCAAGGGGATTAACCAATGGACACCCTCTCTTTACATTGGATTCTTACCTTAAGAAGCAAAGTCCACTCTCCCATCTCCATGGCAGCCATCAAAATTCCCAATGAGGAACTCCTAGGCCACCTTAGCCCACCTTAAGCCATCCTAGCACTTATCATGGACCAAGGGAAGCAAGCCAAGTAGCCACCTCTCATGGCCGAACCCCATGGGTGCAAGGCAAAGAACCAACAACACACAATCCTCCCATATCAAGCCTTGAGACTCCTGCCACCACTTCCTCCACTTTTGGCATGCCACGTGGAGCTAACGATGACCCCTCAAATGACTCAATGGAGGCCAATCGATAGATTATTAGGGATCAATCCTGTCCATCCATCATGTACAATTGAGGGGTATACCCCCTCAATTCAAACGGCAAATGACACCAATTGCTTTGTGTGAGTTTCCTAAGCCATTTCAAAATCCCTCAAAGCTCCCTAGAGCATCCTAAGCCTTCCTCGATCGACACTACTCCTTGAGCAAAATCAAAATAGGATAACACCCTTTTGATCGATGCTACTCCTCTACTCAATCAAACTTCAATTCCTTGCACCCACACCATCCTCTTACTTCATTGAAGCCAACCTCCAAGCCTTCCTGAGTACTAGAGATCAGAGTTCGATTGGATTCAAAGCCTCTTGCATGTGTGGCTTGATCGACCGAGAGCTATACACCTATTCAAATCCCAAGCTTCTCAACAGGGTCTCATCTCAACTAGGCGAAGCTACCTCGGTTGATCCCACCACTGGACATTATCTATAGTGAGATAATTTTGCAAAATTAAGCCTTGTATGGAAAATTTCTTGGTCTTTTGTGAAATAAATTTAAATGTCATAGGATTTTAGCCATTAGATGTGTGCACCTCCCCTCCCTAAAGGCGTGAGATCGATTTGGAGGCAATCCGAGCTCGGGTGAGCTCGGATCAAATGAGGAAAGACGGATGACATATGTCTTTCACCGCTCGCGAATGGGACAGATCACGGACTATCCATTACACATGATTGGAATAGATAATCATGATCTAATCCTGTGTTAAATCCCTTGATTCCTTTCTTAAACTGTGGATCTTATTGTGGCCGTCCGATCTTAGATCGGACAATCCACGGAGTTAGCGTGTCCGCCACAATCTAAGTCAGCGGTGGATGTGATAACTTAAATAGCCAATCTTATCGTGCCACATGGAAAGTGCACAGCATCATCCTCCATGTGGTCTGACAGGATTAAGGCTTTAATTAGGCATAATTAATCTATTTTTAAGGCTGAAACTTCCTAAAATCATAACAAATCCTAGAAAAATCTAAAAAAAAATACTAACTTTGGCTAATTTTAAAGATATTTCAAAGTAAAATCTAGGAAAATTATTACTAATTAATTATGAATAGTGATTTTTGCTTAATTAAAGTATAATTATAAATCTAATTAGCTTAATTGCTCCTTAATTAATCATCCAATTAATCTTGAATTTTTTGTGGATGTTTAAGGGGATGACCTCTGCCCCCCTCCTATTTTTTTTTTGGTATTTTATTGGTTGCTTAATTAGAGAAATCAATTGATTAATCCTTAATCACTTTTTTAATTTAATTAGTGATAATTAGTGAATGAATAGTGGTTTAATTAATTATTTAAGCCTAATTACTTTTGTTGAACTGTAAGAGAGCTTAAAGAATGCGATTGAAATTTTTTCCTAATTAATTTCCTAAGTTTTCTTTACTTTTGAATCAAATTAATTAATGATTAATGATGTAATTAATTAATTAATTAATTAATCTTTGAGATAAAATTAGAGCCTAAGTGATCAAATATGGGGCTTAGCGATTGAGATTAAGGCCTCTTTCTTGATCTCTTTCCTTAAGTTAATTCTATTCCATTAATTGAAAATGCTTCATGCTTAACCAAATGGATTAATGAGATTAATTAACTCAACCTAAAATCCACTTCATATCTAATCACCTTTAATCAATCATGGGTAGCTCTTTGGGTGTTCAATAACCTAATGGGAGAGTTAATGAAATTATGGTTAGCTCACATGTGTGAGAAAATCATAAAATAGTTAAGTGAGATTCCTTAAGCCTAATTAACTATTAATCATGAGCCAATTGCATTAGGTCCCTTTCATTTTTTAGGAGCATTACAAATTTACTCTTCATGTGATTGTATCATATTGGCTCATTATTAATTAGTTAATTAACTTAAGGTGATGTAGATAAGGGTTAATTAATTGACTTAATTCATACCCTAATCTAATTAAGATATAAAATCAATCTAATTATTCTTCATTAAACCAAATTAACTCACATATGGGGTATGGGATTAGGATTACAAACCTCTTTCACATTTCCTTAAATCAAATTAAACATGAAAATGAAATGACATTAAAGAACTTTGGTTTGTTTTAAATAATCTTATTTAGTTTGATTGTCCTTATGACTTAGTTGGAATGAATGACATTATATGCTTGTGTTTCTTTATTTCCCTCCATTCATGCTAAATATTGTATGCCACTTGTACTCATGCATTCATGTATTTTAAATTAATCAAATGAAAATGATTTTCTTTATGTCAAATTGCATGTGTTCATTTAAATTAAAAATGTGTTGCTGGTATTATTATTAAATCTAAAATATATTTTCAAAAGTTTACTAATGATTGAATATGCATATATATTATAAATTTAGTTATACATATACATTGGAAATGCAAGTGAATATAAATTTAGTGTGTAAAATAAAGTCTCTTCCTTACATTCATGTGTTGATTTGTATAAGTAAGAATGTTAGCAGGTATATTCTGGACATTCCAGGGATGCATGATTTTAAGTAGCCCCAAGGAGGTTCCTACCTCATTCCCTTGGTGCAGAACAGTGGCGATGTACCTTCTTGATTTCATTCTTATACATTTAGACATTAGAATTTAGATAGAGCTTTAATTCATTTACATAAAATAATTCAATCAAATCAAAAATATAATTTTTGCATGGCTTTCTATTCTTGTAGTAGTTTATACATTCATATGTATCTAGGAATAGCAGTATATTAGTCTGGACATTCCAGGGAAGCACAACTTTAAGTAGCCCCAAGGAGGTTCCTACTTCGTTCCCTTAGTGCAGAATAATGGTGTGCATTGATTAAAACTTTTATACATGTGCATGTGTACTTAGCTAATGAATAACCCATTTTTCTATTAAAAGACATGCATTCATACTTTATTTATTTGGTTGAGTTGATTAGTCATGATGTGATTTAAGGTTCTTTCATTATGCTTTTGCATAAGCACTTAGATAGAGCTTTAAATTAATATGACAAAATCATCCAACCAAATGAAATATTAATTCTAAATGCATTTACTCACATTCATCATTTAAGTGTGCTAAGATACAAATTACATGTATAACTATTCTTAGGATTTAATAATATGCAAGATATACATGATGGAAAGAAATGAATAAACATGTGTTATGTGATAGTAATTCATTCCAACTAATCTTAAGATGCCCTTCTTATTGAATGAGTTTATTTAAAGTGAACCTAAACTTAGGATTAATTAAAATATATAATAAGCCATTCACTAAAAGGAATTGATTAATTAATTTGCTTTAGATGTGACTTAAGGTAGGGATAAAAGAGAGTGATCCTCTCTTTCTTTCTCTGCATAACACTTAGTTATTTTGTATAGGTCAAATGAAACAAAAGAAAATTCTAAGTAAATTTGTAAATTGATTAAACCATTTAAAGTGAAATCACCCTTTATAATTAAATGACTTTCACACTTAGGAAATCTTAACTCTGAAGCCTAGTTAGGACATACCACACAATCCTTAACACACACATTAGATTAAGTCACCACTTCTATCTTTATGTTAGGGCGGTGCATGATTTTATGTATGTTTTGTTTTGTGATGTAATGTTGTAGACTGGATGTTATGATGTATGCGTATAGACTGGATGTTAGGCCGTGGTTAGCCTAATCATGTTTTATGCAAGAGATTATGCTTAAGGGGCTACTGTAATAAAAATATAAATGTTTTCCTGTGTAGGTTGCTTAACCCCTTAACATAATCTACATTAGGACATGTGGACTTGGTTACGCATATGCAGGGTGCTAAGTCCAAATTATTCATATAACTGCTTGGGTTGTATGGTGTGTTTAGCTAACACTTATTTTATAAGTGCAGTTAGATTAACTTTTCCTATTTTTAATGTAATTTTGCATTAGGAATCAGGATTAGTGCTATGGGGGCTTAGGATAAACATTGGTTACAAGACCAAGTCTTATGTATCATGTGATCCTGTGGAGCTTGCCCAACCAAATTAAAGAAGGAAATGAAGGAAAGAAGGAGCTTTGAAGATTTGAAGACCCCCCATAGCTCCCATTCATTTGTTGTAATTAAATTGAAATTATTCTTTTACATTACTGGGTTGTATAAGGGTAGAGCTCAGCTACCCATTTCTTTTTTCTGGGTTGTACTGGTACCCGACAGACCTCTTTAATCTTTGCGTAGATATTTTGTTTAGAAAGCTTGTGCATTAGTATGTCTCTTCATAGTTTATTTATGATTCATGATTATTGTGTGGCATGGATGCGATTAGGCTTTTATTAACTCATAATTAAACTTCTAAAATAACTCATAACCTCACATAAAGCCTAGACATTAAATCAAGATAATAAAATATTTAACAACCCCTTAGTTGGATGTTGTATGCATTAAATTTTAAGATAAGAGAGGGTTTACATCTTTGCGATAGTAAAAGGCTTATCCTTTGAATTGATGGCACTTTTTCTCCATTTATGTAAAAATTTAGTGCCAAAAATAAAGAGTCCAAATTCAAATAAAATTTAATAAGATTTGTATTAGACTAAGTCATTACTCATGCCACTCATGCTCTAGTCTCTTAGGGAGTGGGTTTAAGGATTTTAGTTTCTTTTCTAAATATCAACAACCTAACCATCTTATAAAATCATAACACTTGCCTACATGATTTTAAATCGTAGGAGGAGTTAGCTGGCTGTCACTCCAGATGGTTATAAGTCCACCAATCAGGTGGTTTACCCTCTCTTGTGGTGATAAACATAATACCCACTTTCACCTTAAATTTAGGTCATGTTTTGACCCCATCAAAGCTCCCTAGATTTAGGATCCGAGGTTGATGTTTTCTTTGGGGCTACAAGCATAAATCCTCACCTCTTAGGCATTTCCACAATCTCATATTATGGAATTATAAGTCCTAGATTTTTAATAAAATTTTAACTCAAATATATAATTCTCCTCAGTTCTAATATATAAAACCCAACCATAGGATAGTTCAGGATGCTCACTATATTTTCTAGTATCATGAGCATTCCCTACTCATCTCCTTTGACTTTGATAATAAGTCTTTCCTTTCAATCTATCACATTTGATCTTCTAAATATAACCAATTTATTGATAGTCCTATCTGTGAATTCTTTGGAGACAATAATTTCCTACTTTAATCGACAGTATTCCTAAAGAATTCACCTTCTTTAAGATTTAATTAACTAAGGGGGCTTGCCCCCATAAGGAACTTTAGAACCCGGTTTAAACAAAACCAACTTTATTCATTCATGTTAAGTAGGGGAAAAATCTCTGGTACATTCAAAGACCCATCATGGCTTAGGAGTCCTTATTAGGTGATTAGGTGCATTGTACGGTAGTGATTTCTAACTTTCGTGATAGTGCACTATTCCTTGATATTGTACACGATCACCTCAATAAGTACATCCTTAGATCTACGTGGTGTCCCCCTATATACACACACATACACATGAACCAAAAATAAACACCACAAATTTTTCTGGTAACTCCACTGGGGATGGTTCCTCTCTCCATCTCTAGTAGACAATTATTATCTCCAAGCATCGATAGTGGACTTGTATTTCATATGAGTCTAAGACTATCTTTCCTTCTGTTGGCACTTAGCTTATTTCATTCTTAAGCAAAACTAGCCAACATCCTCTAGGTTTTAAGACCTCACTCCTTGTAGGTCCTGGAACCCCTATAAGGTTTCTCAATAGGTGAAAAATTAAATTAATTCATGAAAGGAAATGACAAAAATTTAGAACCTCCTTACCACTCACTTGGTGAAGCAAGGTTCATCTTAAGGATTGAGAAAATAATTTCTTTTGCAAAGTGCCACTTTCCAAAAGCACCTTTTCAAAATTCATATAAACAAACCTCACCTAACAATCCCTAAGATTGTTACATGGAGTTTCTTTTCAAAATCAAGGTCAAAATCATCTTTTCAAAAGCACATTTTTAAAAATGACCATATTCATTCAACATACTCAAAATTTTTGAATGAGGAGTCTATCTTCAAATAAAATCATAGCATAAGATTGAAACTCCACTTAGCATATTTCATATATGCTAAAGTTGGTGTTTCCATCTTTTGAAAAGCACATTTTTGAAAATGACCATATTCATTCAACATACTCAAAATTGTTGAATGAGGAGTCTATTTTCAAATAAGATCATAACATAATATTAAAACTTCACTTGACATATTTTACATATGTTAGAATTGAACTTTCTCTCTAAATTACACATGAAAGCAAGACATATCATTGAACTCTATCTAACATACATAAAATTGTTAAATAGATTTCCCTTCTTTTAAAAATTACATACATGTTTGGCTTTCTCTTAACATATCCAATTTGTTAAGTGAAAGTCTCATTTTCAAGACATGAATTTGACCTTCACTTAACATACCCAATTTGTTAAGTGAGAGTCTCATCTTTAAGACATACAATTAGTTCCCACTTAACATACCAAATTTGTTAAGTGAGAATCCCATCCTCAAATCATATTACATTTGGTTCCACTTAATATACCAAATTTATTAAGTGAGAAACACATAATCATGCCACATTTGATTCCCACTTAACATACCAAATTTGTTAAGTGAGAATCCCATCCTCAAGTCATATTACATTTGGTTCCACTTAACATATCAAATTTAGAGAATCACATAATCATGCCACATTTGATTCCCACTTAACATACCATATTTGTTAAGTGAGAATCTCATTATCAAATCATATTTACATTTAGTTTCACTTAACATACCAAATTTGTTAAGTGAGGATCATATTTTCAAATCATATCACATTTGGTTCCACTTAACATACCAAATTTGTTAAGTGAGAATCATATTTTCAAATCATATCACATTTGGTTCTTACTTAACATACCAAATTTGTTAAGTGGAGAACCTCATTTTCAAATCAAACAAACACACAATCAATCATCACAAGCAAAGATTTTTCACAAAATTTCCAAAACATACAATCACAACATTTCCTTAGCATGCTTAAATTTGCTAAGTAAAGTCTTTTAAAATCAAAATATTTTAAAACAAGAGATCTTCAAGTCCCAACTCAACCTACTTGAGTATGGGTTTTAGAGATACCATCAATGTCAAATCTCCTCAGATAAGATTTCTTGATTTTTAGTGACATAGTGATTTTCAACAAACTCTAGAAACTTAGAAGAGTTCCTGCTTCCTTCTTTCAAACCAAGCCTCAAATTCAAATCCAAATTTCAAATCAATTCCAAATTCAATGATTAAAATATATGATTAAACTCAAACTCCAAATCCCTTCCTAAGCCCTTTGATTTTATCTTATAGACTTAGCCTTAAACAAATTCAAATCAACCCCAATCCAATTGATTTTATCAATTATGAAATTCAATCTCAAATCAAATTCCAAATCATAAATCAACTCAATACTCTAGATGATTGAAACCCATGTTTAAATTTAAACTCCAAATCCTTTGCTAGGCCCTTTGATTTTATCTTATGGGCTTAGCCTTAACCAAATTCAAATCAACCCTAATCCAATTGATTTTCTCAATTATCAAATTCAATCTCAAATCAAATTCCTAATCATAAATCAATTCCAAACTCCAAATGATTAAAACCTGAATCAAATCAAACTCCCAATTTTAGCCATTTTAGCCAAATTCTTGAACTTGGCTAAATGATACCCAAACCAATTCAAAACTCATGGATTCTTTCATGATTCAATCATTCCTACAATTATTGACCCAAATATAAACATAAATCACCATTATCAAACCAAATCCAAGTCAAGTCCATGTTGACCTCTCTTGACTTGAACTTGTCATATGAACTAAAACCCATTTGGCTCCAAACCAATTACAATTGAATTTATATTTCAATCTTAGGCTTATATGTGAGTTCAACTAAACTTGAATCAAGACATGATCAAGCCAATTAACCCATTTAAGTCCACTTGACCTAATGTGACTTAAAAGACCTTCTTGATCCAAGTTCTAATCCAACCCAAATTAGACTGAACTAAGCCCTTCTAAACCTCACAACATAACCAACAATCACCCTAGGGTGACCAACCACCTTGAATTGGGTCAAACTAAGTCAAACCCAACCTTTGACCAAGTCAACATTTAGCCCAAATGAAATCCAAACTAGCCAAATTCCACCATATGCCAAATTGATTAAAACCATTGATTCAAACTAACTCATAATCAATGATTGAACATGACCAAACCCTCACTTGAGCCAAACCAAGCCTAATTGGCCATTTGACCCAAGTTGACCTAAATTGGCCTAAAAAGCAAAAATATGTCAAATCACAATCTAATCCAAATTGATTGTAACCAATGGCTCAAGTTCATCCCAAATTGATTAATGAACTTGACCAAAGCCATAATTGAGCCCAATTTGGCCAATTTGTCAACTTGACCCAACCTAGCCTAAATTGACCTAAAGGGTCAAATTGGCCAAAATTGAAATTAAATCTAAATTAAACCAAACCAAAGCCAACAATCATTTTTAATTAACTAATTGAAATTGACTCAACACCTAACCCAACCCAATTTGGTCAAATTGATCAAATTGGTCAACTTGACCCATTTGACCTATATGAACCCAAATGAGCCATAATCAAATCCAAAGCAAATTGAACCAAACCAATGGCACCAATACAATTCAATTGGTCATGTGCACTTGACCAAACCTTTGGTTTGACCCAGTTCAACTAATTGGTCAACTTGACCCAACCTAACCCAATTTGACCTAAATAGGTCAAATCAAGCCAAATCAAATAAAATAAACTCCAAATCACTTGAAATTTGGGCTAACCCACTTTTGAACCATCCTAAATCAAACTCATAGCTAAATGACCACTTTGTCCTTGGGACTAGGGCATCCAATGAGATAAGACACATGCATATTTGGTTATTTCTTCCCTTTGGCCACTTGGCACCCATTCATAGGTCCAATTAGGCACCAATGACCATGGCTGACCTGACCTAAAGGTGGTTGGGTCGACCATGACTTATGTGGAGCTGAAAATACCTCCCCATTCCCATTAGAGCATTTCAAATC
The DNA here is from genome assembly GCA_021442155.1 of Cymbidium sinense. NCBI lineage: Eukaryota > Viridiplantae > Streptophyta > Magnoliopsida > Asparagales > Orchidaceae > Cymbidium > Cymbidium sinense. The sequence goes on along the minus strand of CM038221.1, from coordinate 171,604,966 downwards.
ACTAAGGACATCCACTACCTCCCTTGATAGCCACCTCCACACCCTTACTTAACCAAATCGAGCCACATCATCCACACAAGGACCTCCATAACCCTCTCAAGAAAAATCCAAACTAGCCATAACCATTCGATCCAAGGAATGAGGGGGTATATCCCCCTCATTCTCACTCAAACTTAGAGACACACACTCGATTCAAGCCTAACAGCAAATGAAGGAGATCTTAGAGCAATTTCCAAGGCTTCCTGAGCTCCCCAAAATCCCCACTCTCGATTTTACATGAAACTGAAATAGGGGTGCCTCAATCTGATTGCCATTTGCTCAAACCTCCACCAAAGTACAATTAATTTTGCACACACCATCCTTGAACCTAAAAGAGCTAAAATGAATCATTTCCCAAGATTCTCGATGTTCAGAAGGTGGAGTTTTATCAATATCGATTGCTTATGTGTTGTGGGGTGGTCTTCTGAGCAAACTATGCCAAATCAAAGCTCCTACAGCTCAATAGGGCTTCTTTTCTACCAAATGAAGCTTCCTCAATCATTAGAACCATCGATCACAAGCTCCGGTGAGGTATGCCATTAAAAATGATCCTTGAATGAAAATAGGTTGGTCTTTTGTGAAAGAAAGTTCTATGTCATGTGATTTTCACTATTAGATTTCTTTATTTTGCTTCCGCGAAGGTGTGGGATAATTTTCATCTCCATCTGAGCTTGGGTGAGCTTGGATTGAGTGACAATCGACGGACGGTATCCATCGCTTGCCGCTTGGAAAGAGATAGATCACAGAGCATCCATTTCGCATAATCGGGATGAACGATCCAAATCTGATCACGTGTTGGATCCTTTGATTTCTCATCTTAACCACAGATCGAATCACGACCGCCCAATCTTAAATCATACAGTCCATAGAGTTACCACATCCGCTACCATCCGAGTCAGCCTTTGGATGTGATAACTTAAATAACCACTCCCATCGTGCCATGTAGAAAGTACGCCGCGTCAACCGCTATGTAGCCTAATGGGATTAAGGTTTTAATTAGGCCTAATTAATCTATTTTTAAGCCTGAAACTTTTAAAAATCATAACTAATCCTAGAAAAATTCCAAAAAATACAATTCTAGGCTCATTTCAAAGATATTTTAGAGTAGAATCTAGGAAGATATTTTAATTGGAAATCTAATTAGCTCAATTATTTCTTAATTAATCACCCAATTGATCTCCAACTTTCTATAGATATTTGGGGGGATGGCCTCTGCACCCCATTTTTTTGCAATTTTATTGGTTGCTTAATTACAAAAATCAATCGATCAAGCCTTAATCACTTTCTTAATTTAATTAGTGAATAAATAGTAATTTAATTAATTATTTAAGCCTAATTACCTCTGTTGAACAATAAGGGAGCTTAGGAAATGTGGTTGGGATACTTTTCCTAATTCATTTCCAAAGTTTTAGTCACTTTTTGGAATTTGACTAGTTAATGATTAATGAGATAATTAATTGCTTAATTAATTAATTAATCTCCAAAATAAAAATCAAAGCCTAATTAAGTGTTTGAATTGACTTAGGGGTTAGGATTTTGGCCTTGTCCTTGATCCCTTTCCTAAGTTAATTTCATCATTCTAATCAAAATATAATCAAAGAATTCAATCAACTAATTAATAAGCTTGATTAACTCAATCTAAAATTCACTTCATACCTAAGCAACCTTTAAATTATCTTAGGTAGCTCTTTGGGTGTTCAATAACCCAAAGTAGGAGATAATGAAATTATGATTAGCTCACATGTATGAGAAAATCATAAAAATAGTTGAGTGAGATCCCTTAAGCCTAATTAACTATAAATCATGAGCCAATTGCATTAGGCCCCTTTCATTTCTTTGAAGCATTGCAAATTTACATTTCATGTGGTTGAATATCATATTGGCTCATTATTAATTAGTTAATTAACTTAAGGTAATGTAGGTAAGGGTTAATTAATTGGCTTAATTCATACCCTAACCTAATTAAACCATAAAATCAACTTAATTACTTCTTCATTAAACCAAATTAACTCACACATGGGGAATGGGATTAGGATTAGCAAACCTCTTAGATTTCCTAAATCAAATCAAACTCAAAACCAAAAAATATCATTAAAGAACTTTAGTTTATTTTAAATAGCCTTATTTAGTATGATTGTCCTTAGGAATTAATTGGAATGAATGAGATCATGTGCTTATGTTCCTATATTTCTTTCCAATCATGTTAAATGTTACTTGCCATGTGTAATCATGCATTCATTTTTTTTCTTAAAAATTAACTAAATTAAATGGTTTCTTTTATATTAAATTGCATGTTTTGACTTAAATTTAAAATAAGTGCGGCTCTTATTATTACTATTAAATCAAAAGTTATCTTCAAAACTCCATAAATCAATTATAATATATGGAGTGATGTTAATTACAAATATCTATAAGTTTTCATGTGTTGATAATATAAGATATGCAATATGAAGCTCTCTTTCCTTACCTTATATGGATTTGCATGGGACTTATAAATGTATAGTTCATTTGAAAAGAACACAACATTTGTCTAAATCTACTCCTATGCATCTCCATGCTAAGACTTAGGAAGAATTTTATATCACATATGTAAATCATATAATCAAATCAAATATGACTTCTTGCATGGCTTCTCATTCTTGTGGTTCTTTTTGTACATTTACTTATATCTGAGAAAAGTGGTATATTAGTCTAGACATCTCAAGGTTGTGAGGCTTTAAGTAGTCCTAAGTAGGTCTTGTACCTTACCTTCTGGTATAGAACAATGGCATCGTACTCACCTAAAACTCTTATACATATGTATGTATGATATGACCAATGAATATGAATCATAAATCTAATAAATCAAGTTCAACTTTTGCATGGATTTTTCTATTCTAATAGTTGCTTATACATCTATATGTACATAAGAAAAGTAGTATATTAGTCCGACATCCTGAGGCTTTAAGTAAGTAGGTACCTTACGCCTAGTGTAAGTAATGACGCACTCACTTAAAAATTTTATACATGTGAATATGTACTTAGCTAATGGATGGAAAATCCCTCTTTTCTATTAAAAAGACATGCATTCGTAATTCAATGAAATGAAATATTTAAATTCCAAACACACTTCTTTGCATTCATCATTCAAGTGTGCTAAGACATACATTGTATGTATAGGTATGCTTAGGATTTAACCATATGCATGATATACATGATGAAAAGAAATGAATAAATATGTGTTATGTGATAGTAATTTATTCTAATTAATCTTAAGATGTCTTTCTTATTGAATAAGGTCATTTAGAGTGAACCTAAACTTATGATTGATTAAAACATATAATAAGCCATTCACTAAAGGAAATTGATTTATTTACTTGCTTTAGATGTGACTTAAGGTAGGGATGAAAGAGAGGTTCCCTCTCTTTCTCCTCTTTATAACACTTAGTTATTAAGTGTAGGTCATATGAAATAAAAGAAAACACTAAGTAAAATCTTCAAATCAATTAAATCACTTAAAGAGAAATCAACCCTTTATAAATTAATCCTTCACACTTAGCGAATTACAACTCTAAAGCCTAATTAGGGCATACTGCGCAAGCCTTAATGCACACACATTAGATAAGTCACTACTTCTTACTTTATGTTAGGGCGGTGTATGGTTTCATGTATGCTTATTTTGTGATGTATTATTGTAGACTGGATGTTAGGGTGTATGTGCATAGTATGGATGTTAGGCTAATATTAGCCTAATCATGCTTTCTGTAGGGGGTTGTCCTTAAGGGCCCGTTATAATAATATAAATAATTATGATGTGTAGGTTGCTTATGCCCCTATGCATAATCTAAGTTAGGACACGTAGCATTGGTTACCATGTGCGGTGAGCTAAGTCCAAATTATTCATATAATTGCTTGAGTTGTATGGTGTGTTTAGCTAATATTTATTTTGCAGGTGTAGCTAGATTTACTTTCCTAATTTTAATGTAATTTTTCATTAGGATTATGATAAGTGTTATGATGGATTAGGATGAGCATTGGCTCTATGACCAAGTCTTATGTACCATGTTATGCCTTTGGAGCAAGCACATCTAAATCAAGCCAAAAGGAAGAAAGAAATGGAGCAAATAAGATGAAGAGATGAAGAATGAAGAATGAAGAATGAAGACCCCCATAACATTTATCTTTTGTAACTATAATTATTATAAGTTGTATAAGGGTGGTATTCGACCACATCGACCTTTTATTCTTTTGCGACAGCTTTATAAAATTGTTTGATATTTTATTTAGCTTGTGCATTAGAAAAAAGCATGCCTTTTCATAGTTTGTTTAAGATTGGTGATTATTGTATGACCTTGATACGATTAGACTCCTAGGATAAAAATTAATTATTCTACCAAAACTAAAAACTCATAACTAAATCTCTAAAATAACTCATAACCTCATATAAAATCCTAGGCATTAAATCAAGATAATAAAATATTTAACAACCCCTTAGCTGGATGTTGTATGTTTAATATCATGCATAATTATCTTATTTCACTCTTATTAAGAGAAAGCTTCCATCTTTTCTAGATAGTAAGAGCTTAAAATTTGAGAGCCTATGATGGAAGAACACCTCTTTCCCTTTTGATTTGGCCCATAATGAACTTTCATGCATTTAGGCATACAAAATTCTATAGCATGTGTCAAAATAAAGAGTCCCAAATTAAATGAAATTTGATAAAAAAATTACATTAGATTAAGTCATTATTCATACCCCTCTTACTCTAATCTCTTAGGGAGTGAGTTTAAGGACTTAGTTTCTTTTCTAAATAATAACAACCTAGCCATCTTGCAAAAGTATATGACTTGCCTACATGGATTTAAATCATAGGAAGAGTTAGATGGCTACCATTCTAGGCGGTAATAAGTCCAGCAGTCGGGTGATTTTTCCTCTCTTGTAGAGGTAAACTATATACCCATCTTCGCTTAGATTTAGGTCACGCTTTGGCCCTCACCAAATCTCCCTAGATTTAGGATCTGAGATTACTATCTCCTGCGGGCTACAAGCATAAATTCTCACCTCTTAGGCATTTCCACAATCTTGTATTATGGAATTATAAGCCCTAGATATCTAATAAAATTTCAACTTAAATAAATAAGTCTCCTCAATTTCAAACATGTAAAGCCCAACCAATGGATAGATTGGGATGCTCACTAGGTTTCCTAGTATCATGAGCATTCCCTACTCATCTCATTTGGTTTTGATAATAACTCTTGTCTTTTTGATCCATCACACTTGATTTTCTAAAACACAACTAATTTATTGATAGTCCTATCTTTGAATTCTTTGGAGACAACAATCACCTACTTTAAGCGAGAGTATTCTTAAGGGATTAATTTTTCTTAATATGTTATTAACTATGGGGGCTTACCCCCATAGGGAACTTTAGAACTTGATCTAAATAAACCCTACTTTATTCATCCATATAAAGTAGGGAAAAAAATCTCTGGTATATTTGAAGACCTGACATGCCTTATGAGTCATTATTAGGTGATTAGGTCCATTGCAAGGTAGTGTCTTCTATCTTTTGAGATAGTATAATATTCATCAATGTCATACTCGATCACCTCAATAAGTACACCCTCAGATCTGTGTGTCCCCACCCATACATATGAATCAGAAATAAACACCACAAATTTTTTTGATGACTATTCTGGGGATGGTTCCTCTCTCTATCTCTAGTAGACAATTATTGTCTCCAAGCATTGATAGTAGACTTGCATTTTATGTGAGTCTGAGACTATCTTTTCTTCCGTTGGCACTTAGCTTATTTCATTCTTAAGAAAAGTTAGCCAACATACTTTAAGTTTTAAGACCTCACTCAGTGTAGGTCTCGAAACCCTATTGGGCTCCCCAATAGGTGAAAAATAAAATTTATCAATGAAGGGAGAAATAGTAAAAATCTAGAACCTCCTTACCACTAGCTTGGTGAGGCAAGGTTCATCATAAAATTTAAGAAATAAATTCTTTCATAAAATGACACTTTCCAAAAGCATTTCTTTTGAAAATAGCCACCTTCATTCAACAAACTCAAATTTGTTGAATGAAGTTTCTATTTTCAAATCATAACATAAAATTGAAACTCCACTCAATATATTTCACATATGCTAGAGTTGAAGTTTCTCTCTTTTCAAAATCAATCAAGCACATACATGGAATCAAAACATATCATTGAAATCAATTTAACATACTTAATATTTGTTAAATAAATTTCACCTCTCTTTGGAATCTTATTTGACATGCCACATTTGTCAAAAAAAGAATTCCCCTCTCTTTCCAAAAAAAGGAAGAGAGCACATCAAATACATTTGGTTCCCACTTAAACATATCAAAGTTGTTAAGTGAGAATCTCATTTTCATATGCATTTGATTCCCAGTTAACATGTTAAGGTTGTTAAGTGAGAATCTTATTTTCATGTCACATTTGATTCCCACTTAACATATTAGAGTTGTTAAGTCAGAATATTATTTTCATGTCAGATTTGATTACACTTAACATATCAAAATTGTTAAGTGAGAATCTCACTTTTATATACATTTGATTCCCGCTTAACATATTAAAATTGTTAAGTGAGAATCTCATTTTCATGACACATTTGACTTTCACTTAACATATCAAACTTGATAAGTGAGAGTCTTTTTTTTATAAATCATATTTTATTCCACTTAACATATCAATTTTATTAAGTAAGAATCTCATTTTCATGACATAATTAACTCACCACTAAACACACCAAATTTGTTAAGTGAGGGTCTCATTTTCATGTCACATTTGACCTCCACTTAACATATCAAATTTGTTAAGTGGGAGTCCCATTTTCAAAACATATATCAATCACATTTGACTTTCGCTTAACATACCAAATTTATTAAGTGAGAGTCTCATTTTCAATACACATTTGATTCCTACTTAACATACCAAATTTGTTAAATAAGAATCTCCTTTTTTTCAATCGCATCACATTTGGACTTTCACTTAACATACCAAATTTATTAAGTGAGATTCCCATTTTCAAAGAGATATAAAACACATATCAATCACATTTGGCTTTCATTTAACATACCAAATTTGTTAAGTGAAAGTCCCATTTTCAAACATAAACCAAACAAATGGGGCTTCTACTTGACATATCAAATTTGTTAAGTAAGAAGCCCCATTTTCAAATCAACATCTCACTCATCATAAGCAAAGACAATCTACCAAAAATTTCTAAAAACAAACAATCACAACCTGTTCTTAGCATACCCAAATTTTGTAAGTAGAGGTTCTTTCAAATCATCAATATTTTGAAACAAGATATACAAAATACAATTATCTCAAAAAATCTCTCCTCAAATTTATGAACCCCACCCAACCTACCTAAATTGGTTGAGTATGGGTTTTTAAATCAAAATCAAGTGGCAAAGACTCTCCTCAATTTCAAAATCTCTCCAATGATCCCCACTTAACATATTTTAATTGTTGAGTATGGGTTCAAAACTCCAAATCTATATTAATCTCTTGGGACAAGTATTAAAGAAAAAATCTCACTCAGGTTACATTTCAACACATTCAGAGCTAAAGTGCAGACCGGTCAGTGCAGTTTATTTTCACAGTCATTACCCATGGCCTCCCAAAAATTCATCTTTACCTTTCCGTTTGGGATGGATTTAAACTTCGATCGGGCCAGCCTCCCTAAGACTGACTCCACCCACCTGATTTTCTTCGACCAATGAGGGAGCAGGTGTTACCTGTGAGGGGGCAACCCTCACTACTGTCAATCGGGATGAGGTGGCAGGGTAGAAGCCAATCATCCACATTGACATGCCCTCTGATTCTGAGTACCCTCCATTGAAGAGGAAGGCTGCAGTGGTTCCCACACCGTTCAATAATAATTTCAACACTTGCCTATCTAGTCATCCCTACGATTGCTCCAGCGAGAGCTACTACCTCCTCATTGGTCACCCCAAAGGGGAAGGCTATCTTAGCCTCTGAGATAGTCTCTACCACTTTTGAGGTAGGTACTAGTTCCCTCTTTGCCTTGTTTACTCATACTCAGCACCACAATAAAAATTGAAAGATTAAGTGAGAGCACGAGCGAGCATCCAATAGAGCCTGAGGCTACATCCTAGGAAGCCGAGGAGGGTTCTCCCCATGAGGTCTCTGCACTTCTGACCAGCAATAAGTTCCACCTCCTCTTGACCTTAGACAGAGAGGAATATTATCGTAGGATTGCTGCTTCTCCTCCACCACCAACATACTATGAGATACCAGATAGGGAGCATAGGAGGCCCTATGTCAGACTTAGGACTGTCCTATGCCAGGTCAACAAAGCAAACAATTGCTCGGAGTCTGGTACTTCATTTAATTTATGATTAGTGATACCTAGAAATGTTAAGGGTCAGATCCATAGAGAGAGAGAGAGAGCCATGGAGGCTTGGACATCTATTCAAGCAGGAAGGAGAGAGGGACGGAGGTATGCTAGGTAGTCGGTAGCCTCCACTCTGAAGGATTTTTTTGATCATCGCCCTGTTAGGGCTGATCATTCAGATATGATTGTTCTTATTAGTGCTACCCGCTGCAGGCAGACATCTCCCATTGAGGGGAAGTCTGTGTTTCCTTCACACCACTCCCCTCATGGCCCGCCACTACCTGTACAACTTGTAATATCCACCACTCCCACTAAGATTCAGAAGCCCCCATCCAGGGAGAGACCTTCCCCTCTGGTGATCCAACTACGGCCCAAGGATCCCGCTCCCTCTATCCCATCTGTTGAGGTGAGATTGAGCTGTGGTTAGGCTGGAGTGGTGACCCCACAGCATTTTGGTCACACCACCGCCACCACCATAAAAACTAGTGGTAGCAGTAATTACAGAGAGGGAAGGGGACAGTTTTATAGTTCCCATGGCAATGATCTCCTCAGGGACACCACTCCACCAGTGAGCAGTTATGAGCATATCTCTTCCAATGAGCATGACCCTCCTAGAGCTAGCACTCCAGTGGCAGGCAATGTTAGATTTATCTCCGTCAGTGAGCACAGTCCCTCTACCAATCATTAGTGTGTGTTTGTACCGACACAGTTAGATTGTTCCTTAGATAATATTTTAGCATAGTACTTTGCTGAAAAGAGGGAACTCTTAGGCAGTGATCGCATAGATTTAGAAAATGAGATGGTATCATTTGATCCCTATGAGGATGACCTTCTTGAGGATTTGGTTGAATTCTACATGGTCGATACTAGGAGCTCCCTCCATAGAGATCATCATAGTTGGGAAGGTATTGTGGTTGAAGAAGACGATGTCATCCATTCAACTCAGCACCTTCTCCACCAGCTTAAGCAAAAAGATTATCACATTGAGAAGATGGGAAAGAAAATTCAAGAGTTGATGGCAGTAGTGTCAGCATTGCAGAATTTAGCCGTGGTTTCACAGCCTTCTCCCATAGTGGCCAACAGAGCAGAGTTGGCACATACCTCAGATCATCCTAGGTTCATTCCTGCAGAGAAAGATAGTAGTAGCTTGCATAGAAAGGTGGTGGATAGCACCTCCATGCATGAGGAAGATATTAGAAACATGGTGGAACAGTAGGCAAGGAATGCATTAGTGCAAGCCTGAGGTGGCTCATCTGTTCCAAAGGGTAGACCCACCTGGATGAATTTGATGTTGTCCAATATCCTAAGGTTTGTGCCTCCTTCCATTAAAATCTTTGATGATAGAGAGAACCCTCGCGAACACATTACAAACTTCATGGTTGGCTGTTGTAATGCCGGAGGTAGTGATTCCCTTCCTTTCAGATTGTTCGTTAGGAGTCTAGTGGGTGTTGCATTTCATCAATATGCCAATCTGCCCAATAGTTCAGTAAAGAAATTTGCTGAGTTAGAGCAACTCTTCATCAAGAGATTTGCTAGAGTTCAACAAAGGGTTACTGTAGGCGACCTCATTATGATCAAGCAAAATCCAAACAAGTCCCTTGTTGATTACATTCTTAGGTGGAGAAACTTGAGTATGAAATGTGAACCACAATTGTCTGAACAACATGCCATTAAGATTCAACAAGGTGGCTAGTTGTGTTATTTATTTTCAGAGTGTTCATTTCGTTAATGGGGGGACCACGCAGATCTGGGGTGTACTTTTTGAGGTGATTATGTATAACATTGATAAATAGTGTACTGTCTCCAAAGATAGAGGTCACTACCTTATAATGGACCTAATCACCTAATAAGGATTCCTAAGGCATGATGAGTCTTCGAATATACTAGAGATTTTTCTCTTACTTTACATAGATGAATAAAGTAGGGTTTATTTAAATCAGGTAATGGAGTTCCTTATGGGGGCAAGCCCCCATAGTTAATTATATCTTAAGAAAAATGAATCCCTTAAGAATACTCTCGATTAAAGTAGGTGATTATTATCTCCAAAGAGATCAAAGATAGGACTATCAATAAATTGGCTATATTTTAGAAAATCAAATGGGACTGATCAAAAGGAGAGGGTTATTATTGAAACTAAAGGAGATGAGCAGGGAGTGCTCATGATACTAGGAAAGCCTAGTGAGCACTACAATCTATCCTATGGTTGGGCTTTATATATTTGAAATTGAGGAGATTTATTTATTGAGTTAAAATTTTATTAGAAATCTAGGACTTATAATTCTACAATGCAAGATTATGAAAATGCCTAAGAAGTGAGGATTTATGCCTGTATCCCAAAGGGAAATGGAAACCTCAGATCCTAAATCTAGGGAGCTTTGATGAATACCAAAGCATGACCTAAATATAAGGTGAAAATGTGTATATGGTTTACCTCCAAGAGAGGATAAATCACCTGACTACTAAACTTATAACCACATGGAGTGGTAGCCAGCTAACTCCTCCAATGCTTTAAATCTATGTAGAAAAGTCTTATGCTTTTGCAAGATGGTTAGGTTGTTATTATTTAGAAAAGAAACTAAGTCCTTAAACCCACTCCTTAAGGGACTAGAGCTTGAAGGGTATAAATAATGACTTAAATCTAATACAAATTTTTATCAAACTTCATTCAATTTAGGACTTTCCATTTTGACACAGGCTATGAAGATTTTGTATGCCTAAATGCATGAGAAGTTAATTATGAGCCAAATCAAGAGAGAAAGAAGTGTTCTTCCATCATAGGCTCTAAATGGTTAAGCCTATTCTATCTGGCACAAATGCAAGCCCTCTCTAACCACAAGTGAAACAAGATGGTATGCGTGCTATTAAACATACAACATCCAGCTAATGGGTTGCTAAATATTTTATTATCTTGATTTACAACCTAAGCTTTAGATGAGGTTATGAGTTATTTCACAAGTTTAGTTATGAGTTTGTTAGTGGGATAGAAAATTTATTTTTTATCCTAGGAGCCTAATCGCATCCAGGCCATACAACAATCACCAATCATAAACAAACTATGAAGAGGCATGTTGTTTTTAATGCACAAGATAAACAAAATATCAATCAATTCTATAAAGCTATCGTAAAAGAATAAAAGGTCAATGCGATCGAGTATCAACATGCAACCCAAAAAGAATTATGGGTAGCTGAGCCCTACCTTTATACGACCTAGATTACAAAAGAATAATTACAAATAATGAATGCTATGGGGACCTTCATTCTTCACTCTTCATTCTTCATTCTTCATTCTTCATTCTTCACTTTGGTTTACTACATTTGATTTGTTCCATTTCTTTCTTTCTTTTGGTTTGGTTTGAATATGGCATCACATGGTACAGAAGACTTGCTCTTATAACCAATGCTCATCCTAATCCCCCATAACATTCATCCTAATCCTAATGCAAAATTACATTAAAAGAAGGAAAGTAAATCTAGCTACACCTGCAAAATAAATGTTAGCTAAACACACTATACAACCTAAGAAGTTATATGAATAATTTGGACTTAGCACCCTACACATGGATAACCAAGTCCACCTATCCTAGTTTGGGTTATGATTAGGGGTTAAGCAACCTACACATCAAAAAGTAATTTATATTTTTATTTAACGACCCCTTAAGCACAACCCCCTGCAGAAAATATAATTAGGCTAATATCGGCCTAACATCCAGACTACACACATACATCCTAATATCCGGTCTAAAAATAATACATCATAAAATAAGCACATATCAAACCATGCACCGCCCTAACATAAAGCTAGAAATGGTGACATAATCTAATGTGTATGCATTAGATCTTGTGTGGCATGTCCTAATTAGGATTTAGAGTTGTAATTTGCTAAGTGTGAGTGATTCAATTTATAAAGGGTTGATTTCTCTTCAACTGTCTTAATTGATTTGAAGATTTTATTTTATGTTTACCTTTTATTTCATATGGCCTACACTTAACATCTAAGTGTTATAAAGAGAAGGAAGAGAGGGAATCTCTCTTTCATCCCTAACTTAAGTCATTTCTAAAGCAAGTTAATTAATTAATTTCCTTTAGTGAATGACTTATTATATGTTAATTAATCCTAAGTTTAGGTTCATCATAAATGACCCTATTCAATAAGAAAAACATCTTAAGATTAATTAAAATGAATTACTATCACATAAAACATGTTCATTTATTTCTTCCCATCATGTATATCATGCATATGAATAATCCTAAGCATAGATATACATGCAATATAAATTTAGCACATGTTAATGATGAATGCAAAGAAGTATGTTTGGAATTCAAATGTTTCATTTAATTGAATTATGAATGCATGTCTTTTAAATAGAAAAGATAGGTTTTCATCCATTAGCTAAAAATAAATTCACATATATAAAAGTTTTAAGTGAGTACAACGCCATTATTTTCTACACCAAGGGTGTAAGGTACAAGTCCTACTTAGGGCTACTTAAAGCCTCATAGGCCCGGAATGTCCAGACTAATATATCACTTTTCTTAAATACATGTAGATGAATAAGCAACTATAAGGATAGGAAAACTCATGCAAAAGTTGTGTTTGATTTACTTAATTTGTGATTCTTATTCATTAGCCACATCACACATGCATATATATAAGAGTTTTAAGTGAGTATAGTGCTATTATTTTCTATACCAGCGGTGTAAGGTAGAAGACCTACTTAGGGCTACTTAAAGCCTCGCAGCCTCGGGATGTCTAGACTGATTTACCACTTTTCTCAAATACATATGAATGTACAAAAAAAGCACAAGAATAAGAAGTCATGTAAGAAATTGTACTTGGTTTGGTTATGTGATTTACATATGTGATATGAAATTCTTATTAAGTCTTAACATAGAAATGCATAAGAGTAGATTTAGGCAAATGTTGTGTTATTTTCAAATGAACTATACATTTGTGAAACCTATATGAATCCATGTAAGGTAAGGAAAGAGAACTTCACATTGCATATCTTATATTATCAACACATGCAAGCTTATAGCTATTTGTAATAAATGACATTTCATTTATAATAATTGATTTATAGGCTTTTGAAAATAACATTTGATTTAGTAGTGATAATCACCACACCTATTTAATTTTTAAATCAACATGCAATTTGACATAAAAGAAACCATTTCATTTGATTAATTTTAAAAGAAATGAATGCATGATAATATATGGCAAGGAAAATTTAGCATGAGTGGAAAGAAATAAAACAACACAAGCATGTGATTTCATTCAAATCCAATTAAGTCTTGAGGACAGTCATACTAAATAAAGCCACTTAAAATAAATCAAAGTTTCTTTAATGTCATTTCATTTTGAGTTTGATTTGATTCAGGAAATATGAAAGAGGTTTGCTGGTCCTAATCCCATTCCTCATATGTGAGTTAATTTTGGTTCAAGGAAGAAATAATTAAGTTGATTTTATGATTTAATTAAGTTAGGGTATGAATTAAATGGATTAATTAACCCTTACCTATGCCACCTTAAGGTAATTAATTAAATAATTATGAGCTAATATGATATGAAATCAGATAGAAAAGTAAATAGAAATGCTCCTATGAAATGAAAGGAGCCTAATACAATTAGCTCATAATTATTAATTAATTAAGCTTAAGGAGCTCACTTAATTACTCTTATGGTTTTCTCACACATGTGAGCTGACAATAATTTTATTAGCTCTCTCTTTAGGTTATTGAACATCCAAAGAGCTACCCATAAAATTTAATTAGATAAGTTCTAGAATGATTATGATTCAATTTAATTAATTAAGCTATTTAATTAATGAATTAACAATTAATTAATCCCAAATTAATTGATTTCAAGTCAAGTGAAATGAACTTATGGAAAAAAATGGGAAAGAGGTCCCAATCACATTTCCCATATCCATTCACTATCTCATAATGATTAACAAGCTTAATTAATGATTTTCTAATCATTTAGAATGTTAATTAATCACCTAATGAATTAAGAGAGTAATTAAGACTAAGACAAGCAATTTCCCTAATTAACCAAGTGATAAATCCCAAGAAAATTATGGGAGGTAGGGGTCATTCCATTAATCAACCTCAAAAAGTTTAGAATTAATTACTTGCATAATTAAGGAGTAATAAAGCTAATTACATTTTTCACTTAAATCCAAATTAAGCCTTAATTACTTTTCAAAATTAATTAAAATTAATTTTGAATTAATCTCCTCTAAAATACCTTTAAAATGAGTATTTATTTATATTTTGTGGAGTTTTCTATATTTAGTTGTGATTTTTCAAAGTTTCATGATTAAGATGATTTTCATGAAGTTTGTTAATTTATTTTATTATAATAAATCATTTGAGCTTCAAATTTCAATATCTTTCAATCAAGAAGTGATTTTGATTTGAACTTTTTATGGTAGGTATATTTTAAGTTTAATTTCAATATTTGAAAATTTCAACTTAAGCTGATGTGTATTTTTGGTTTGATTAATGAAATTTATTTTTTATGAAAACCCAAATTAAGCTCAAAATATCTAGTACAATTTGGGGATTTTGGGTTTGTTGAATTCTTCTCAGAAAGATGAATTCAACGAGCCATTATTTACAATTTGTAGTTAAGTATTTTAGTTTTTATGAATTTTTGAATTATTAGGTGATTTAAATATTTTTTAAAATCAAAAAATCCCTAATTTCCCACTTAACACAGTTAGCATCGCACGTGATGCTGTCGTGCCAATGTGGTACCGCACAACACCACGCGACTAGCTGCTTTGTGGAGCATCAACATGCGAGCAGGAAAATGGTAGGAATAGTGACCGCGATGCGCGGATCAGATCTGACAGTCCGATCATGGATCAGATGGTCCAAATCCTATCCGCAGGATCCGATAGCAGATTGCGTGATCTGGGAGTCAAAAAAATGAGGGTTTGACACAATCTAAGTTGTCCAATCCCCTGAACTTGGGATCGGATGGCTGTTGCTCTCTGACCGGTGAAATCGACGGGAAAAATGCAAAAAAAATGTGAAATGACGCCCGATTGAGCTCATTTTTGCGTCGAACTTTGCCAAAAAAATTTATTTCATATTGGGATCAATTAAACTAAAAAATGTGGTTTCTCTAAGGGAAATTCCTAAAATCCCAAGAAAATTATCATAAAAAGCAACAAATCATAAGGCCGACTATGGGTTTTTTTGAAGATTACCTCACTGGGGATGATTTTCGGCGGCGGTGATGATCCGAGCACGCTTTTGAGTGGGGGAAGAAGCCTTGAATGAGCCTAGACCTCTTGCCTTCCTTCAAAATGATGCCTTCTCCAATCGCTACTACTTCCTTATTAAAATACACTTATTTTTGGTGTTTTTCACCCCAAAATAAAGTGGGAATGATTGTTGGTTGGTTTGGGAGCTCTAAGGGATGTAAATGAAACTGGGAGGAGAAGTTTTGCTGCCTCTAATGCCTTGTGTTTGATTTTGTTCAAAAATCCTTATTTTATTTTGGCTTTAAAATGAGTGTCATTTGGCTTGGGGTGGTTAGGAATAGAAGGGAATCATCCTAGGTGGCTCATTTTGGTTGGCTAAAGCTTGGAAAGTGGCTGCCATGAAGGACAAATGGATGTCATAGTAAGGGGTGGTGGGAGTCCTTCATGCCAAATGTTCCAATGAGAGAGGTGAGGTGAATTTACCTCCCCATGAGTCATGGCTACGCCAACCACCTCTTGGGTCAGATGATCAGTGTCCTTAGTTCCTCTATGGATCAATGGATGAGTGCCAAGTGGCTAAGAAAGAGAAATGACCACTTGGGAAAGTGTCTTTTCTCATGGGAAGTCCTTGACCCAAGGGTAAAGTGATCATTTGATATTGAATTTGATTTGAACAGATTTAAATTATGTTAAAAGTGAGTTTGACCAAATTTCATATCATTTGGAGTACATTTAATTTAATTTGGGTGAATTTGACCCATTTGGGTCAAATTGGGTCAAAGTGGGTTAGGTTGACCAATTGGTTAAATTTGGTCAAACCAAGGGTTGGGTCAAGTTTAAATGAACATTTGGAGTATATTGGCTCAATTGGTTTCAATCAATTTAGTTTAATTTGGATTTTGGCCAATTTGATCCTTTAGGTCAAATTGGGCTAAGTTGGGTTAGGTTGACCAATTGGTCAAATTGGGCTCAATTGAGGCTTTGGTTAAGTTCAATAATCAATTTAGAATATGGTGGATTTTGGCTAGTTTGGGTTTCATTTGGGATAAATGTTAACTTGATGAAAGGCTAGGTCGGGCTTGGTTTGACCCAATCCATGACAATTGATTAACCTAGGATGATCAATAATCATGACATAAAGTTTGGATTAGCTTAGTTCAATCCAATTTGGGTTGGATTGGAACTTAGCTCAAAAAGGTATTTTAGGTCACTTTAGGTAAAGTAGACCTAAATGGGTCAATTGGCTTGATTCAAGTTTAGTTATATTGATAAATGGGTTTGAGATAGGAATATAAATCCAATTACAAGTGATTTGGATCCATATGAATTTTGGTTCATATGACAATTTCAAGTCTAAAAGGGCTAACTTGGGTTTGATTTGGGTAAGCTTGGATTTGATTTAAGAATGATGGTCATGTTTATATTTGAGTCAATGATTGTAGGAATGATTTAATCATGAAGAAATCCATGAGTTTTGAATTGATTTGGGTAACATTTAGCCAAGTTCAAGAATTTGGCTAAAAGGGTTAAATTTGGGAATTTGAATTGATTTGAGTTTCAATCATTTGATAGTTTGGAATTAATTTATGATTTGGGAATTTGATTGGAGGTTGAATTTGATAATTGAGAAAATTAGTTGGATTGAGATTGATTTGAATTTGGTTAAGACTAAGTCCATGAGATAAAATCAAAGGGTTTAGGAAGGGATTTGGAGTTTGAAGTTAATCATAGGTTTCAATCATTTGATAGTTGGATTTGATTTTAAAATTTGAATTTGAATTTGAGATTTTATTTGGGAGAAGGAAACAAGGATTTGGGTTTAGGCTATAGGATAGGCAGGTCCTCCTAAATCCCTAAGGAACTAACTATTCCTATGGATAACTCTTCTAAGTCTCTAGGGTTAGGTTAAGTGTTCACCTAATCACTAGAAGTGTCTTAAGAGTAAGGAACTCTTAATATCTATAAGAGTCCTATATCTATGATGAGAAAGTTGAGAGCTCACTCTAAAAGTGAGGTCAACACTAGTCTACAAGAGGAAGCAAGACAGTTGCCTTTCCATGACCAGTCAGCCAAGCCCAAACCTCAGAAGGCATTTGAAAAGAAGCCATGGGCAGTCACAATAGTTGTTAAGGGGAAGCAGCCAGCTAGGGTTCAGTTAGATAGGCCTCGAGCTTAGTAGCCTCCTCTACCACCTCCTCTGGCACCACCTCGGCCGTCATACCGGCCACCTCAGTTTCCACAGTGGCCTCCACAGCCGCCACCTCAGTAGTATCCTCATCAGCATCATCAGCAATAATATTCCTACCCGCTATCAAGTAGCTATCATTTACCTACTCTTATTGGTAAATTCAATCAACCTTATTCATTCAAAAGGGAGGTAGTCAGGAAGATCTTTAAGAATCTCTTAAAGAAGCCTGATTTCCAGTTATTAGAGCCTAGGAGGCTGGAGGAAGTGGCAAGAGTCATGATCCAAACTATTGTCCCTATCACCACATGCTACAACATGTCTTAGAAGATTGCTTTTCCTTTAAGGATTGGCTTGAGCATTGCTACAACTCAGGTGCCACTATCATCCCTAAGGAATACCTACTAGAACAACTATTATGAATATTTTTTTATTTTCATATATTGAGTAAATAAAAATAAAAATATGCTTAGTTGGACACCACGTAGATCCACAGATATTCTCATTAGGGTGATCAGGTATGACATTGAGGAATGATGTACTATCTCAAGATACAGAAGTCACCATTCTATAATGGACCTAATCACCTAATGAGGACTCCTAAAGACAATGGGTCTTTGAATGTACTAGAGATTCTTCACGTACTTTACATGAAAAAGTAAAATAGAGTTTATTTTAAATAGGGTTCATTAAGTTCCCTATGGAGGCAAGCCCCCATAGTTAATTATATCTTAAGGAATGAGATTCCTTAAGTATACACTCTATTAAGGTAAATGATCATTGTCTCCAAAAATTTTAAAGATAGAACTATCAATAAATTGGTTATTTTTGGAAAGATCAAGTGGGATTGATCAAGAGGAGGGAGTTATTATCGAAACCAAAAGGAGATGAGTAGGGGATGCTCATGATGCTAGGAAATCTAGTGAGCATCCTAAACTATCTTATGGTTGGGCTTTATATTTTTGAAATTTAAGAGGAATTTTGTGTTTGAGTTAAATTTTTATAAGAAATCTAGGGCTTACAATTCCACAACATAAGATCATGAAAATGCCTAAGAGGTAAGGATTTATGCTTGTAGCCCGCAAAGGGAAACAAGAACCTCTAAACATAAATCTAGGGAGCTTTGGCAAGGTTCAAGGCATGACCTAAATCTAAGATGAAAATGAGTATATGGTTTAGCTCCACAAGAGAGGATATACCACCTGATTGTTGGACTTACAATCACCTAGGGGTAGCTGCCAACTAACTCCCCCTATGATTTTAAATACATGTAGGCAAGTCTTATGTTTCTACAAGATAGCTAGGCTATTATTTATTTAGAAAGAGACTAAGTCCTTAAACACACTCCCTAAGAGACTAGATAATGTAGAGCATGAATAATGACTTAAATCTAATTCAAATTTTGTTAAGTTTTATTTTCATTTTTGGACAATTTATTTGACACAGACTATGGGATTTCATATGCCTACTGTATGAGAAATTTGATTATGGGCCAAAATCAGCAAGAAGAAGGTGTGTTTCCATCATGGCTCTCAAAGGTCAAGCCAAGTTCTCTGGCAATGGTGGAAGCCCTCCATTAACAAGAGTGAAGTAAGATGCTTTTTATGCATGATGTGAGACATACAACATCCAGTTAAGGGGTTGCTAAATCTTATATTATCTTAATTTTTGTCCTAGGCTTTAGGTGAGGTCATGAGTAGTTTAATTTTAATTTTGAGTTGATTAATTGGATAGAAAATTTATTTTTCCTAAGAGCCTAATCGTATCTAGGCCATTCATCAAAGCAATGAAGAAACTAGGGAAAACATGTCATCTTAGTTCACAAGCTAAACAAACATCAAAATTTTTTATAAAGCTAGTGCAAAAGAATAAGAGGTCGACCACACCCAACCAAAAAAGCTCTACCCTTATGCAACTCAGATTACAAATGAATAATTACAATTTAGAAAGAATTCATATTTTTGGGGTCTTCTTTCTTCATTTCTTCATTTCTTCATTTCTTTCTTTCCTTCTTTTGGTTAGTTAGGATGTGGTTACTCTATGGCTTCACATGGTGCGTAAGACTTAGCCTTATGACCAATGTTCATTCTAATCCCCCATAACATTTATTCTAAATCTTAATTACAAAATTACTTGAAAATGAGAAAGATAAATCTAATTAAACCTGAAAAATGGAGATTAGCTAAACATACCACACAATCCTAAGAAATTATATAAATAAGTTAGACTTAACACACCACACATGGGTAACCAAGTCTACCTTTCCTAGTTTAGATTATGCTTAGGGGTATATTTAACCTGCACAATAAAAGCATTTATATTTTTATTACAGTGCCCCTTAAGCACAATCCCCTGCAGAAGATAATGATTAGACTAAGATCATCCTATCATCAAGTCTACACACATACACCATAACATCCAGTCTAAAAACATTACATCACAAGATAAATTTAGGCATCAAATCATGCACCGTCATGACATTGAGCTAGAAATGGTGACTTAGCCTAATATGTGTGCCATTTAAGGCTTGTGTGGCATGTCTTAGCTAGGCTTTAAGGTTGGAATTTTCTAAGTGTGAAGGATTCAACTTAGAGGGTGGTTTCATTTAATTGATTTAGTTGATTTATTAATTTTATTTTGATGATTTGATTTGATTTGAATGACCTACATTTAATTACTAAGTATTGTAAAGAGAAGAAAAGAGAAGAGAACTTCTCTTTCCTCCCTACCTTAAGTAATTTCTAAAGTAGATTCATTAATGATTTTTCTTTGGTGAATGTTTTATTATGTGTTTTAATTAATCCTAAGTTTATATTTGCACTAAATAAACCTATTCAATAAGATTGGCATTTTAAGATTAATTAATGTGAATTACTATCACAAAACATAACCATTTATTTCTTTCCAACATGTGTATCATACACATGAATAATCCTAAGCATATCAATACATGCAATGCAAATCTTAGCACACCTTAATGATGAATGCAAAGAGATGATGTTTAGGAAAATTTGGATATTCCATGAATGCATGATTTTGTTATGTAGAAAAGGAGGGATTCTTTTATCCATTAATCAAGTTCACATCCACAAGTATGAAACACATAAGTGAGTATGACACCATTATTTTCTACACCAAGGGTATAAGGTATAAGACCTTCTTAAGGCTACTTAAAGCCTCGCATCCCAGGGATGTCCAAACTAATATACCACTTTTCTTAAATACATGTGCATATACTAAAAGAAAATAGATGGATGAAGAATCATGCAAAAGATTTTTGTTTGTTTGATTTGGTTGTATAATTTATATGTGTAATGTGAGGATCCTTCTTAAGTCATAGCAAAGAAGTGTATAGAGATAGATTTAAACAAGTGTTATGTTCTTTTTCAAATGAACTATACACTTTGCAAATCCTATACAAACCAATGTTAAGAAAAGAGAAGAAAATCACATAACATATTTTATACTATAATCACATGCAAGCTTATAAGTATTTATAAGTAGCATACCTTCATTTATAATCTTTGATTTATAGGTTTTTTGAAAATAGTTTTTGATTTAATAGTGATAATAGCCACTCGTATTCTTAATTTAGCCAAAAACATGCAATTTGACATAAAGGAAACATTTTACTTATTTTGATTTTTCAAAAGATATGAATGCATGAGTTCATATGGCATACAACATTTAGCATGCTTGGAAAGAAATAAAGTGATGTAATCATGTAACTTCATTCACCCTAATTAATTCCTAAAGACAATCCCATGAAATAAGATCATTTAAACTGAATCAAAATTTTTTAAAGAGATTTTCACTTTTGTTTTTTTGGATTTGATTTGAAAATGATTTGTGAGAAAGAGTTTGATGGTCCTAACCAATTTACTCCATGTGTGAATTGATTTAATTTAATTTTTAGAACAATTAGATTAATTTTATGTTTTATTTAGGTTAAGGTGTTAATTAAATGCATTAATTACCCCTTACCTATACCACTTTAACATAATTAAGCAAACAATTATGAGCCAACATATGATATGCAACCACATGAAATTTAAATCAGCAATGCACCTAAGAAATGAAGGGGCCTAATGCAATTGGCTCACAATTATTGATTAATTAAGCTAATGAATTTTAATTAAGTACTTTCATAACCTTCCCACACATGTGAGTTGGAAATGATTTCCTTAAACTTACCTTAGGCTTTTGAACACCTAAGGATCTACTTCGCAAGAGATTGACTAAGTTCAGATTGGTTTGAATTTTATTAGACTAATTAAGTAGATCATTAGTGGATTAATCCTTAATTATGTTTGGATTAAGGAAGAATGGGGGTTTAGGGAATAACTTGGAGAAAATATCCCAAACTCATTCCATAAACCTCCCCCTTACTTAAATAATGCTTAATTATCTTAATTATGGGATTAAACTACTATTCATATGCTTAATTACTCTTGATTACATTAAGGGGTGATTATGGGTTCATTAATTAATTCTCCTCATTAACTCATTAATAAATTCCAAGAAAATTGGGGAGGCAGAAGTCATCCCCCTAAACATGTCTGTGAAATTTGGAATTAATCAAGTAATCAAGGAGTAATTAAGTTAATTATATTTTTAATTAAACCCTAATTAAGGTAAATCCACTCTTCAAACTCAATTAGAAATAATTTTATTGGATTCTCCTTTGAATTATCTTTAAAATGAACTTGAGTTTGCATTTTTTTCTATACTTAGTTATGAATTTATGAAGTTTATGTGATTAATGGATAATTAAATGCCTAATTAATTAACTAATTCTGTCGGTACCATGTGGACCGCTAATGCAACGTACTTTCCATGTGGCATGATGGGATTGATTATTTAAGTTGTCACATCACATGCCACATCAGCTGGCGGTGCAACACACTTTCTCGTGGGTCATCCAATCAAGGATCGAATGGTCAGGAATAAGCCTGTGGTTTTAAAAGAATTAAATCAGAGATCTAATGTATTTTTATCAGGGTCGTCCATCCAAAACATGCAGGATGGATGGCCCATGATTCATCCCTGCCTAAGCTACAGGAGACGGAGGTCTTTCGTCCTCCATGGCTTGATCCGAGCTCACTTGAGCTCAGATTAGGCAAAGATTTAGCCCACACCATCAAGAAGCATAAGGGAGATCATCCAATGGCTAGATTTTAATGGGATGATAATTCCCTTCACAAAGGACCAAGCATTTTCAATGGAGGATCGATTTTGAGTCATACCTAGCTAGAGGCTATCATCAATGCTTCCAATGTAGGAGGTAGCTTCATCTAGTGGAGACAAAGCTCTATTGAAGGTTTCAAGCTTTGATTTTAAGTGGATCTTCTAGTTGACCAAGCTCCCATTCAATGGCTTGCAGTTTTGATCAAAACCCCTTTTCTCGGGGCTTGGATGCTTGGGAAATGCTTTGGGTGAGCTCGACTAGGTGCCTTTATGGTGCTTGCAAGAGTAATTTAGGTTTGGTGGAGAATTGAGTGAAGTGGAAAATCCTTAGGCCTCCCCTAGTTCGGCCATGAAGAAAACCAAGAGAGGGAAATTCAAAGGAGCTTGGGAATTCTTGGGAAACTTGGAGAAGCTTGCCTTTGATCCTTTCAGCTCAATCGAATGCGAGGAAGTTTGTTTGAGTGGGAATGAGGGGGAGTATATCTTCTCCTATGAGATGGCTGAGGCTTGCCTTGCCATTTTGATCAAATTGAGGAGATTGATTGGGTTATTTTGGTTGTTAGGAGTGCCATGTGATTCAGTTTTGGTAGAGGAGTGGAGGGGAGGAGGTGCACATATGCTAGGTGAGTGTGGGAGGTGATCTAAGTGGAGAATTTTCATTGGAGGGGTTGGTTTGGCCTTAGGTTGGGTCATGGATGACCTAAACCCATTGTGTCATGTTCCCTCCTTAGTGTCCATGTAGTCCACTAGGAAGATGCCAAGTGGCCATGACAAGGAAATGACCAAATTCTAAGTGAATTTGGCCATAGGTTACTCTTTGACCCAAGGGTAAACTAGTCATTTGGTTTTGATTTTGATTTAGGAAGATTTGAGATGTCTCAAAAATAGGTTGGGCCAAATTTCAATGAATTTTGGAGTTGATTTGATATGATTTGGCTAAAGTTGACCCATTTAGGTCAAAATGGGTAAACTTGGGTCAAGTTGACCAATTGGTCAAATTGGGTCAAACCATGGGTTAGGTCAAGTTCATATGACCATTTGAAGTGTTTTGGTATCATTGGTTTGGTTCAATTTGGTTTATATTTGGTTTTGGTTCATTTGAGTTCACTTAGGTCAAATGGGTCAAGTTGACCAATTTGACCCATTTGACCCAATTGGGTTAGGTCATGGGTTGGTTTAGACTTGGTTGATCATTTGAAATATTTTGCAAGCTTTGGTTTCAATCAATTTTGGTTTGGTTAAGTTTTAAGTTGATTTGACCTTTTAGGTCAAGTCGGGTTCATGGTCAATTGGGCTAGGTTGGGTCTAGTTGGCCAATTGGAGCTTTGGTCAAGTTCAACAAGTGATTTAGAATAAATTTGACCCATTGGTTGCAATCAATTTGGCTTAGATCAAGATTTGACACATTTTAACTTTAGATTAACTTGGGTCAAGTGTCTAATTAGGCTAGGTTTGGCTCAATTGATTGTTTGGTAAAGTTCAATCATTGTTTATGAATTGGTTTAGATCAATGGTTTCAATCAATTTAGCCTATGGTGGATTTTGGTTAGTTTAGATTTCATTTGAGCTAAATGTTGACTTAGTCAAAGGCTAGTTTTGACTTGGTTTGACCTAATTTGAGTGATTGATCATCCTATGATGATTGTTGCTCACAATGTGAGTCTTAGATGGACTTAGTTCAATCCAATTTGAGTAGGATTAGAATTTGGCTCAAAAAGGTGTTTTAGGTACCTTTGGGTCAAGTGAGCTTAAGTGAGTCAATTGGCTTGATCAAAGCTTGATTCAAGTTTGGTTGAACTCACATATGGACTTATGATTGAAATATAAATCCATTGACAAATGATTTGGAGTCAAATGGATTTTGATTCATTTGACAATTTTAAGTTAAAAGGATGAACATGGGTTTAAGTTGGTTTGATTTGATTTTGGTTTGATAATTGATGTTTGTGTTTATATTGGTTTGTGATTGAAGGAATGATTATTTGGAGAGAAAATCCAAAGGTTTGGATTGATTTGAGAATGATTTGGCTAAGTTCAAGGATTTGACTTGAAGGATGTAGGTTGGATTTAGGTTAGATTTGGGCTTAAGTTTTGGATTTGGTTTTGTTATTTGAATTTATATTTCATTTATATTTGTGAATATAAATAAGAGTATAAATGGGTTATGAGAATATCTTTTGAATTTGGAATGGTTTGAATTTGATTTAAGCTAAGTGCATAAGATGAAATCAAAGGTTTAGGAAAGATTTTTGGATTTAGATTTGATCCTGGATTTCAATCATTTGAAATTGATTTGAATTTGAAAAAATTAATTGGGTTGGAATTGATTTGGATTTGAAATTGATTTGAGTTTGAAGTTGATTTGAAAGAAGGAAGTAAGGATTTCGTGGGTAGGCAAGTTTTTCTAATACCCCTAAGACAACCTATTCTTATGGCTAACTCTTCAAAGTCTCTAGGGTTAGGTTAAGTGTTCACCTAATCACTAGAAGTGTCTTAAGGCTAAGGAACTCTTAATGGCTAGAGGAGTCTTATGTCTAAGATGAATATGTTGAAAGCTCACTTCAAAAGTGAGGTCAATAATAACCCTCTAGTTCTATTAGGGTATTCCTTGGGGAAACGTGTGATCTTCTTAAGACAGAGGAAGGTTGGGATATCTCCTTATCCAGAACCTCTAAGAAATTTATTTTTAATATCAGATAGTTGCCCTTGCAGGTACCTGAAGAAGCTCAAACCTCCAACTCTAAGGAAGGTTTACAAGTTGCTAAGGATAACTTGAGGGATGTAGAAGCCCAACAACTGCAGCGATAGCCTCCACTTGCCCAAGATAGCATAGTAACACAACCCCCAACCGAGTTCAGCACTCCTTCCACAGTTGCAGCTATAGTTCTACTAGCCAGCTCTTCTTCTAGTAGTCATATTGTATCAGCGGAGGGGGGTGCCAAATCTCTCACTCTGTTTACTTTACTTGATTTGTATTTTGTACCTCCATCCAAAACTAAAAAATCAATGAAGAAAATTGATTTCACTTACATCTGTATCACTTCTGATGATATTCTTGAGTTTATTCCTTTAGATAGCTCTCCAAGTCTAATTAATAATAACTCTAGTTCCGATCACTCCTCTTCTTTTGATTTAGAAATGGATTTTCTATTTCTTAATCATCCGTTGCCATTGAGATTGATTTGAGTCATCATCGATGATCCCATAGGAGAAGGCGTATGTGAACGATGAGCGGTAAAATTTCCACTAAACCATCTCATGAAGTCACTGAAGTCAACCTCTGCAGTAGCAAAGTTTTACCTCCTAGGGTAGCACCTCAGGATAAGTGTAAATAAGTCATTTGTTCTAGTGATCAAGAATCCCCTCCATAGGATGCTCCACCTATGGTTATGCTTGTGGAAGACCAGCCCAGTGTTGACTATAATGTCTTTGCTCATCTGAGAAAGTTTCCAGCTGAACTAAGCATATATGATGGCCTTGTCTTATCCAAAGAGATGAGGGAGTCATTGATCAAAGCTCATCTTGATCCAAAAGATGCTTAGCTCAGCTGACCGCTGTTGGAGAGGAGGCATGTAATTCAAGAGAAGCCTGTAGAATTACATTCACAGATGAAGGCCTTATGTTGGGGACAACCGAGCACAACTGTCCCCTTTACATCATAGTGGACATGGGCAGATTCAGACTCTTCAGGGTGTTAGTTGTTCCAGGTGCATCAGTGAACATTATGAGTCAAAAGGCCCTTGCCTACTTGAGGATTGACATCTATAAACTCTGAGGAGATCAGATGATGTTGAGAGGATTCAATGAGCAAGGCAAGAGGGCATTAGGCTCCATAGTGTTGCCATTGGAGTTAGATAACTAGAAGATAGAAGCCAAGTTCTACATAATTGATTTAGATACATCTTTCACTGCTTGCTCGATAGGCCTTGGATACATAGGAACAACACGGTTCCATCCTCGTTACATCAGTGCATCAAATTTCCAAGAGGTGGAATCGAGTATTGTGTAAAAAGAGACTTGAAGCCATTCTCAGTTAGAGAGGTTGAGATATATGAGGACACAGCCTACTATCTTCATCCAAATCAAAAAGTCTATTAAGAAAAAGAAAAAAGAAGAAAAAGAAAAGAAAAAATGAAAAGAAAATGAAAATACAAGTGAGCGACAATCAAACACCGAGGGAGAAGAAGAGCCAGATATCAGATTCTGCCCATAGTTTGTTTCTCCATAAGAACACATGGGTAGGATGACTCGACTCCCACTAGGTATAGGTAGAGGCAGATCTAGAGACAGCTCCAGAGGTGGAAGGCCTCCTCCATATTGGCCACCCAATAGGAGCTATGTTATTACTCATAAGAGTACCCCCGCTATCCACATAGACTTAAAATCTAGTTCAGAATATGAGTCTCATGTGATTACCATGCCGACCAACCCCTCTCAATGGGCCTCTTTGGAGGTGACATTCAAGCCAGACAGCGATGAAGACCAGGCCTCCAAGCAATGCATGATTATATCCAAATCACTATTATGTAGAACAGTTAGACAATAATTAGGAACTTTAGCTCTAACCTCACTTTCTTTACAGAAAGTTGAAGGTTTAGTAGTTAAGGAGCCCCCCAAGTCTTCCACAGATGTCAAGCCAAAGAGATTTTTGTTGGGAGCATCATCCTCAAGTCAAGAAGCCGATGTAGAACTTGAAGATGATTCATATAAAGATTTAATACAATTACCTTTTGATTGGTATTTGCCTTTTGTTCTTAACTTAGCAAAGAAAGGATTAATCCTACATACTTGGTCTAAACATCAGTCAGATTACCTTGAAAGGTTATGGGACAACTGAAGCAGATATTCTCAATCAAGACTGGGACAAGGATTCAGCACAATGGGTCTAGTCAATGATGACAACCATTGCCTAGTCATCACCACACATTTGGAGTCTGATAGGTTCTTCTCAAATCACACTAACTCTTATGAGGAGGTATGTTTAGAAACTTTAGATGACCCAAATGATCTTGAAGTCAGAGATGCACCGTAAGAGGTCGAAGAAGAGATCAGATCAACCATCAACGAGCTTAAAGAAATCAACTTAGGAACTGAAGACAATCCACGTCTAACATATATCAGTTCTTTATTAAATGAAGAAGAAACCAATGACTTTATTAGGCTATTAGCTGAGTTTAAGGACTTCTTCACATGGAGTTATGAATAAATGCTCAGTTTATTTGCTAATGTACAGTCCATAAACTAGCAATAGAACCTAATGCTAATCCTATCAAGCAAGCCCCTTGACACATGCGATTAGACATTGAACAGCAAGTCACTTCTAAAATAAATAAAAAAATTGATCAATGCTAACTTTATTAGGGAAGAAAAATATCCTACCTGGTTGGCTAGTGTCATCCCAATTAAGAAAAAGAATGGCCAAATTCACATATGCGTCAATTTTAGGGATCAAAATAAGGCATGTCTTAAGAATGAATTTTCACTTCCTATACCATAGTTAATGGTGGACATTGCTTCATATCATGTAGTATTCACCTTTTATGGATGGGTCATCTAGATACAGCCAAATCAAGATGGCCCTCAAGGATGAAAGAATCATTGCTTTTCAAACCCCGATCAAAATCTATTATTATAAGGTCATGCCTTTAGACTTAAAAATATTGGTGCTACATACCAGCGAGACATGACTTGGATCTTCAACAAACTCATTCATCATCAAGTTGAATGCTATGTTGATGATTTAGTAGTCAAAAGCAAAGAAAAGGCGGACCATCTCTTTGACTTGAGAGTAGTTTTTGAATGGTTAAGACAATACAAACTCAAAATGAATCCCCTGAAGTGTGCATTCAAAGTAGCTTCAGGAAAATTCCTTGGGTTTGTTGTCCAACACCGAGGAATAGAGATAGATCCAGAGAAGATCAAGGATATCTTAGAAATGCCACCTCATAAAAGTCTAACTCAACTCAGATCATTCCAAGGGAAGTTAGCATATCTAAGACACTTCATTTCCAACCTATCGAGAAGATGTCAACCATTCTCATAACTTGTCAAAAAGGACACAAAGTTCAAATGGGATGATAAGTGTTAGCATGTTTTTGAATACATCAAGAACTACCTGATGATGATGCCAATTCTAGTAGCCCCTATTCCAGGCAAGCCATTGATCCTCTACACCACTACATTAGATGATTCCCTTGGTTGTTGGCTCAAACCAATGATGAAGGAAAAAATGCACTATATTATCTCAATCATCGTCTAATACCTACTGAGGCAAACTATCCACCTATTGAAAAGCACTGCCTAGCTTTAATCTTTGAATCTCAAAAGCTATGGCATTACATGCTTTCTTAGAAGGTGAATCTAATCTTCAGGATCAATCCACTGTAATATCTCATAACATGACCAATGCTATCCGGATGGTTGGCACGTTGGTCCATAATTTTATTGCAGTTTGACATCACATTCATACCCCTCCATGCGGTGAAAGGATAAGTACTAGCGGATTTCTTAGCAACACACCCACTTCCTGCTGATTCCTTGATTAGTGATGATCTCTTCGATGAACAAATTGTGAACTTAGGGGACACTAGCATTCACCACTGGGAGATGTATTTTGATGGTGCAGCTTCCTTTCAAAAAGGAGAATAATCATGATCTACTCTTCTAGGTAAGGCAGGGGTATAAATACTTCTCCTAACTATGGACAACGATGTGATGAGATTCTCATATCATCTGTCCAATTTATGCACCAATAATGAAGTTGAATATGAGGCTCTGATTGTCGGTCTAGAGTTAGTCATTGTGATATGTGTAAAAAGCATCAATATCTTTGTGGGTTCTCAGTTAGTTATCAACCAAATTATTGTGCCCTATAAAGTTTTGAAGCCTAAGCTCCATCATTACCACTAGTATACCATGGCGTTGTTGGCCCAAATCCCAGAGGTTACTATTTATAAGATTTCTTGAGGATATAATGCAGTAGAAGATGCATTAGCCAAGCTTGCCAAAGAGTTGGCATGTCCGAAAGATGAGTGTATACCAATAAGGGTCCAAAATAGACAAGTCTTATCCCTTATTGATATTGAACTCATCGAGAGACTCTCTCTTCAAGGGGAGGTTTCCATGGCCAAAAAGGATGACAAGTCAGATTGGTGGCAACCATTCATGGATTATCTAAATATAGGCAAACTATCTCAAGAGAAGTCATTAGCACATCAAGTGAAGTAGAGAGCCCTCTCATACTCAATCATGGATGGCACCTTGTACTGATGGTTCTTCGATCATATGTGGTAATGTTGCTTGGACAAACACGAAGCCCATAAGATCATGACCGAGGGACACTCAAGATTATGTGGAGTGCATCATTCTGGTCTAAAGATCAAAACCAAGATCAAAAGACTAGGATACTACTAGCCTTCGATGATCATAGACTGTATGGACGTAGCTAGGAGATGCCACCAATGTCAGGTGCACGGTGTGGTCCTACATCAACCACCCAACATTCTACATTCTACATTAGCCTCATGGCCATTTGAGTATTGGGATACCAACGTAGTGGGTCCGATTGATCATTCTTCTTCCAATGGGTCACCGATTCATTCTAGCTGCCACCGACTACTTTTCCAAGTGGGCAGAGAAAATCCTACTTAAAGAGGTCATAGCTCAGCATGTGCTCCACTTTTTCAAGAACCATATCTTATATAGATTTGGGGTGCCTTGATGAATTATATCTAATAATGGTACTACATTCAAGAGCACTAAAATCAATAATTTTGCCCTAAGACACAACATAGATTGGAGATATTTCACCATCTATTACCCGAGGGAAAACGGTATAGCAGAAGCATTCAATAAAACTCTCATCCAAATATTAAAGAAGCCACTCAACAAGAATAAATAATAGTGGCATGAGTAGTTAGTTGAAGCCTTATGGGCTTACCGCACCATATATAGAACTCCAAATCAATCTACTCATTTCTCCTTAGTGTATCGGTCTGAAGGACCTTTAGAAGTCCAACTCCCATCATTAAGGATAGCTGTGAGAAGTAAAATCACAATAGAGAAAAATGCTAAGTTGTGGTTAGAAGAGGTTGAATGTTTGGAGGAGAGATGCCTTCAGGCATGCCAGAACCTCGAGTTATACAAAGCCAAAATGATTCAAGCTCATAACAAGTTGGTTCATCCTAGAGATTTTCAAGTAGGAGAGTTTTTTTAATTCTAAGGAGACCAATTATTGCCCATCAAAAGATGGGAGGCAAGTTTGAACCCATTTGGGAATGCCCTTTTGCCATAGAGAAGGTCTACCAAGAAGGATCTTATCAACTCATAAATTATAAGGGAGAGTGTCCAATGCTTCCAATCAATGGGCACTATCTAAAGAAATACTATCTATAAATCATGTTTGAAAATATTAATCAATAAAACTTCCATTCATATCAAATTCCATTTCTTATGTGTTAGAAATATCTTTTGCTTGTGAATCCGCCACGGCCTGTTTAGGGTAAGGGTAAGAGAACTCAACTGACATCATATCCCTCCACAACACAAACTCAAACTACAAATAATTCTCCAGTGCTATTAAGTTAGGTGTAAGAGTACCCAAGATGCATCTTATTTTGACTAGTTCAACTAAGTTAGGTGTAAGAGAACCCGAGCAGCATCCTTTCATGGTGGAGTCACACTTCTATGTGTTTAGGGTAGGTGTAAGAAAACCCAAGTGGCATTCTATTCCTTCTTTCACAACACAAATGAAGACATATCTTTTATCTCGAGCAATTTTGATGTGGGAGCAAGCCCCTCGTGGCACTCACTCATTAGTTACTCTAGGACGGGCTGATATGCTACCTTGTTAGTGTGTCACCCTGGTGGTCAGTCATCTACCGGATGTGAATCCCTATGCTTTCTTCCTGACTTGACCATTGCAAATCGACGAGGGCCTTGTTAGTTTGGTAGGCCTTACTGTGCAACCGATAAGCTACCCCATGTTGACTGTGTTTAAAAAGATGTAGGCCTACATGCTTTCTTCTTAAACTAGCCATCATCAGTAACTAGGTCGAGTATATTTGAGGTTTAGGGTAAGTCCCCTAGTGGCTCCTTTCCTCTTGACTACTTCAAGCTTGGGTTTAGTCCTTACACATGACTCCTCATTTACTAGTCACCCTAGGTCAGATAACACCTGTCAAGCCAAAGACAGACTATCCTGATAATCAGTTCTGCTTTAGAGAGATGTAAGACTACATGCCTTATTTTTAAACTGATTATCGTAAATTGACGGGCACCTTAGATTGGTTGGTTATTGTCATGTTGACGGTGACCCACCCGATGGATACACTACTCTTGGCAGATGTGAGTCCCCATGCTTTCTCCTTCAGTTGGCCACCAAATACCTTCAAGCTTTCTTTTACAGGGTTTTGGATAATGCCCCTAGTAGCATCTTTCCTGTGGGCACTCTATTTGGATCACATCCTTAGAGACCCCAATTAGACACTACCCCGATTACTCTTGGACTAGACAGTTCCCCTTTCTTAGTAGCCACCCCTGTGGTTGGAGAATTAGTCTTACAGATATGCAAATTATCCCTTGGCCCAATATGTCTGAGATAAGACTAGACTAATATGAGCTCCTTCTCAGTGTGGCCCCTCGCAAACCAACATGGTCCATGATAACATAAAATAAACAAAATAAACTTGTATTCCCCAGCGAGTGCACCCTTAAAAAAAATCTCATCAAATCCTTATCTCTAGTGGATAACTTGAATCTTGTTCCCTAGTGGAAGGTCCATGCATCTATCCCTGGCAGGTTATACATTCTAATCCCCAGTGAATACTCTACCCAAAT
This sequence comes from Cymbidium sinense, assembly GCA_021442155.1. NCBI lineage: Eukaryota > Viridiplantae > Streptophyta > Magnoliopsida > Asparagales > Orchidaceae > Cymbidium > Cymbidium sinense. The sequence goes on along the minus strand of CM038221.1, from coordinate 171,572,131 downwards.
CATATCGTGCATCCAAATTCAAACCCCTTATCCCTAGTGGAAGGTTCACTAGCTAGATCCTTCAGTGGATTCCTTCTTCCTCCTATATGCCCTTGGCATGAGTGGAGTTGCATTGCATTAAGATCTTGATTCTTTTACATCTCAGGTTTAGGAGTAGATCATTTATGTTAGTGTTTTTGCGACCCTTTGGACGTTGTTGATCATCTTGGTCAATATCAATATATGCGATGTGTCTTGTCAGTCGCACCACACCTATTGGGCGCCCTTTGTTGACCTCACTTTTGGAGTGAGCTCTCAACTTTCTCATCATAGATCTAGGACTCTTATAGATACTAAGAGTTTCTTAGTCATAAGACACGTCTAGTGAGTAGGTGAACACTTAACCTAACCTTAGAGACTTAGAAGAGTTAGCCATAAGAATAGGTTGTGCCTTAGGGATTTTGGAGGACTTGCCTACCCTATAGCCTAAACCCAATCCTAGCTTCCTTCTTTCAAACCAAACCTCAAATTCAAATCGAATTCCAAATCAATTCCAAATTCAATGATTGAAATCCATGATTAAAATCAAACTCCAAATCCCTTCCTAAGCCCTTTGATTTTATCTTATGGACTTAGCCTTAACCAAATTCAAATCAACCCCAATCCAATTGATTTTCTCAATTATCAAATTCAATCTCAAATTAAATTCCAAGTCATAAATTAAATCCAAACTCTAGATGATTGAAACCCATGATTAAATTCAAACTCCAAGTCCCTTCCTAAGCCCATTGATTTTATCTTATGGACTTAGCCTTAACCAAATTTAAATCAACCCCAATCCAATTGATTTTCTAAATTATCAAATTCAATTTCAAATCAAATTCCAAATCATAAATCAATTCTAAACTCCAAATGATTGAAACTCGAATCAAATCAAATTTTTAATTTTAGCCCTTTTTGCCAAATTCTTGAAATTGGCTAAATGATACCCAAACTAATTCAAAACTCATGGATTCCTTCATGATTCAATCATTCTTATAATTATTGACCCAAATATAAACATAAATCACAATTACCAAACCAAGCCCAAGTCAACCCAAGTTAAGTCCATGTTGACCTCTCTTGACTTGAAATTATCATATGAACCAAAACCCATTTGGCTCCAAACCAATTACAATTGGATTTATATTTCAATCCTAGGCTCATGTGTGAGTTCAACTAAACTTGAATCAAGTCATGATCAAGCCAATTAACCAATTTAGGTCCACTTGACCTAAAGTGACCTAAAAGATCTTCTTGAGCCAAGTTCTGATCCAACCCAAATTAGACTGAACTAAGCCCATCTAAACCTCATAATATAACCAACAACCACCCTAGGGTGACCAACCACCTTGAATTGGGTCAAACCAATTCAAACTTAGCCTTTAACCAAGTTAGCATTTGGCCCAAATGAAACCCAAACTAGCCAAAATTCATCATATGCCCAATTGATTAAAACCATTGATTCAAATCAACTCATAATCAATGATTGAACATGACCAAACCCTCACTTGAACCAAACCAAGCCTAATTGTCCATTTGACCCAAGTTGACCCAAATTGGGCTAAAAAGCTAAAATATGTCAAATCAAAATCTAATCCAAATTGATTATAACTAATGGCTCAAGTTCATCCCAAATTGATTATTGAACTTGACCAAAGCCTTAATTGAGCCCAATTTGACTAATTGGTCAACATGACCCAACCTAGCCCAAATTGACCTAAAGGGTCAAATTGGCCAAAATTCAAATTAAATCTAAATTAAATCAAAATAAAGGATACAATCATTTTCAATTAGTCAGTTGAACTTGACTCAACATCTAACCCAACCCAATTTGGTCAAATTGGTCATATTGGTTAACTTAACTCATTTGACCTATATGAACCCAAATGAGCCATAATCAAAACCAAAGTAAATTGAACCAAACCAATGGCACCAATACACTCCAATTTGTCAAATCAAGCCAAATAAAATCATGTGCACTTGACTCAACCCTTGGTTTGACCCAATTCAACAAATTTGTTAACTTGACCCAACTTATCCCAATTTGACCTAAATAGATCAAATCAAGCCAAATCAAATCAAATAAACTCCAAACCACTTGAAATTTGGGCTAACCCACTTTTGACCCATCCCAAATCTACCCAAATTAAACCCATAGCCAAATGAACACTTTTCCATTGGGTCTAGGGCATCCCATGAGATAAGATGCATGCATATTTGGTCATTTCCTCCCCTAGGCCACTAAACACCCATTCATAGTTCCACTTAGGCACCAAGGACCATGGCTGACCTGACCCAAAGGTGGTTGGGTCAGCCATGACTCATGGGGAGGTGAAATCACTTTCTTATTCCCATTGGAGCATTTCAAAACACCAAGGACAACCACTACCTCCCTTAGCAGCCACCTCCACACCCTTACCCAACCAAACCGAGCCACATCATCCACCCAAAGACCTCTATAATCCTCTAAAATTCCTAATGATCAAGAAAAGGCCAAGCTATCCATAGCCATCCAATCCAAGGAATGAGGGGGTATAACCCCCTCATTCTCACTCAAACTCAGAGGCATGCACTCGATTCAACCCTAGCAGCCCAGGAAAGAGATCCTAGAGCAATTTCCAAGGCTTCCCGAGCTCTACAAAATTCCCCTCTCAATTTTACGTGAAACCAAAATAGGGGAGCCTCAATCTGATTACCATTTAGAATAATGCAATGTACTCACCTAAAAATTTTATACATGTGAATGTGTACTTAGCTAATGGATGAAAATCTCTCTTTTCTATTAAAAATGCAAGCATTCATAATTCAATTAAATGAAATATTTAAATTCCAAACACACTTCTTTGCATTCATCATTTAAGTGTGCTAAAACATACATTGTATGTATAGGTATGCTTAGGATTTAATCATATGCATGATATACATGATGGAAAGAAATGAATAAACATGTGTTATGTAATAGTAATTCATTATAATTAATCTTTAGATGTCTTTCTTATTGAATAAGGTCATTTAGAGTGAATCTAAACTTAGGATTGATTAAAACATATAATAAACCATTCACTAAAGGAAATTGATTAATTAACTTGCTTTAGAAGTGACTTAAGGTAGGGATGAAAGAGAAATTTCATCTCTTTCTCTTCTTTATAACACTTAGTTGTTAAGTGTAGGCCATATGAAACAAAACTAAACACTAAATAAAATCTTCAAATCAATTAAATCACTTAAAGAGAAATCAGCCATTTATAAATTAAATCCCTCACACTTAGTAAATTATAACTCTAAAGCCTACTTAGGACATACCGCACAAGCCTTAATACACACACATTAGATTAAGTCAAGACTTCTAGCTTTATGTTAGGGCAGTGTATGGTTTGATGTATGCTTATTTTGTGATGTATTATTATAGACTGGATGTTAGGGTGTATGTGCGTAGTCTGGTTGTTAGGCCGATATTAACCTAATCATGCTTTCTGCAGGGGGGTTATGCTTAAAGGGCTGCTGTAATAAAAATATAAATACTTTTGCTATGTAGGTTGCTTATGCCCCTAAGCGTAATCTAAGTTAGGACAAGTGGGCTTGGTTACCCATGTGTGGGGTGCTAAGTTCAAATTATTCATATAACTACTTGGGTTGTGTGGTGAGTTTAGTAACATTTGTTTTGTAGGTGTAGCTAGATTTACTTTCCTTCCTTTAATGTAATTTTGCATTTGGATTAGGATGAGCATTGATTATAAGACCAAGTCTTATGTACCATGTTATGCTTTTGGAGAAAGCACATCCAAATCAAGCCAAAAGGAAGAAAGAAATGGAGCAAATAGATGAAGAATTGAAAGATGAAGAGATGAAGAATGAAGAATGAAGACCCTCATAACATTCATCATTTGTAACTGTAATTATTCTATTGTAATGCGGGTTGTATTAGGGTAGAGCTCGACTACCCACATTTCTTTTTTGGGTTGTACGGCAATACCTGACTACATCAGCCTTTTATTCTTTTACGATAGCTTTATAAAATTGTTTGATATTTTGTTTAGCTTATGCAATAGAAAAAAGCATGTCTTTTCATTGTTTATTTATGATTGATGATTATTGTATGGCCTGGATGCGATTAGGCTCCTAAGATAAAAATTAATTTTTCTACCTAAACTAATAACTCATAACTAAACCTCTAAAATAACTCATAACCTCATATAAAAGCTTAGGCATTAAATCAAGATAATAAAATATTTAACAACCCCTTAGCTAGATATTGTATGTTTAATATCATGCATAATCATCTTATTTCACTCTTGTTAAGGGAGGGATTCCATCTTTTCCAGATAGTAAGGGCTTAACCTTTGAGAGCCTATGATGGAAGAACACCTCTTTCCTTTTTGATTTGGCCCATAATCAACTTCTCATGCATTTAGGCATACAAAATCCTAGAGCCTATGTTAAAATAAGAGTCCCAAATTAATTAAAATCTGATAAAAATTTGCATTATATTAAGTCATTATTCATACCCCTCATGCTCTAGTCTATTAGGGAGTGGGTTTATGGACTTAGTTTCTTTTCTAAATAATAATAATCTAGCCATCTTGCAAATGCATATGACTTGCCTTACATGGATTTAAAGTGTAGGAAGAGTTAGCTGGCTGCCACTACAGACAGTAATAAATCCAATAGTCGGGTGATTTATCCTCTCTTGTAGAGGTAAATCATATCCCCATCTTCACTTAGATTTGGGTCATGCTTTGGCCCTCTCCAAAGCTCCCTAGATTTAGGATCTGAGGTTGTTATTTCATGCAAGCTACAAGCAGAAATCCTCACCTCATAGGCATTTCCACAATCTTGTATTGTGGAATTATATGCCCTAGATATCTAATAAAATTTCAACTCAAATAAATAATTCTCCTCAATTTCAAACATATAAAGCCCAACCATAGGATAGATTGGGATGCTCACTAGGTTTCCTTGTATCATGAACATTCCCTACTCATCTCCTTTTGTTTCGATAATAACTCTTCCCTTTTTGATCCATCCCACTTGATTTTCTAAAACATAACCAATTTATTGACAGTCCTATCTTTGAATTCTTTGGAGATAATAATCGCCTACTTTAATCGAAAGTATTCTTAAGGGATTCATTTTCCTTAAGATGTAATTAACTATGGGGTCTTGCCCCTATAGAGAACTTTAGAACTCGGTCTAAATAAACCCTACTTTATTCATCTATCTAAAGTAGGGAAAAAATCTATGATATATTCGAAGACTCATCATGCCTTCTATCTTTTGAGATAGTACATTATTCCTCAATTTTATACCCGATCACATCAATAAGTACACCCTCGATGTACATGATGTCCTCCCCATCAAAAATAAACACCATACCCACTTAAAATATTTGAATTATTGAGTGTGGGTTCAGGACTCCAAATATCTATTACTCTCTTGGGACAAGTATTAAAGCAGAGATTTAACTCAAGTTACATTTCAACACACACATAGATACAATACAGACCAGTTAGTGCAGTTTATTTTCACAATCAATATACATGGCCTCCCAGAAGTTCATCTTCACCTTTTCCGTTCAGGATGGATTTGGCCTTGGATCGGGCCAGCTTCCCTCTGATTGACTCCACCCACATAGTTTTCTTTGGTTGAGAATTTGAGGGAGCCCGCATTACCTATGAGGGGGCGACCCTCACCACTTTAGTTGGGATGAGGTGGCTAGACAAAACTAGTCATCCGCATTGACCTACCTTCGATATTGAGTATCCTTCCTTAAAGAGGAAGGCAGTTGAGGTTCCACCAGTCAGTTCAGTTCTCATGCAGTCAGTTTCTCCTACAACCTCTCAGGTGCATACTAACACCTCCTCATTGGTCCCCTATAAGGGAAATGCTATCTTGAGTTCAGAGATAGTCTCCCTATCTTCGAGGTAGGATCTAGTTCTCGCACTGCCTATTCAGTCGCACATAGCACTGTGCATAGTGCCACAATAGAAGCCGTAAGATCAAGTGGCACCACGAGCATGTAGCCCGAGAGATAGACGTAGAATCCCATGTTACTAAGGAGGGATCTCCCCGTGAGACCTCTCTACTTCTTAATGGAAGTAGGTTTTTACCTCCTCTCAGCATCAGATGGAGAGGAAGACTATAAGTGGATAGATGCATTTTTTCCACCGCCTACATACCATGAGTTTTCGACTAGGGATAAGAGAAAGTCCTATGCCGGTCTACGGACGGCACAACGCTAGGTTGGCAGAGCACACGGACGCTTAGAATTTGGCACACTATTTGACTTGAGGGTGATCATCCCCAGGAGTGTTACTAGGCAGATCAGCAGGGATAGAGCATGAGGGCCCGAGTAGTAACTCAGTTAAGGAGTAGGGAGTGATGAAGTTTGTCAGGCAGTCGGCAACCTCCACCCTAGTTGATTTCCCATCGAGCCACTCGATAGGACCAACAATATAGTGTTGATGGGTACCATCAGTCGCATGGGTAAAGCTCCGACGAGGGTGGAGCCAATGTCATCTCCACCACACCGATCCACTCCTCACCCGCCATCACCAGTTCAGGTCCCGCCATCCACCGTTCTCACAAAGGTACAAAAGATGGCATCTTGGGAGAAGGAAGCCCCTTTAGTGATCTGGTTACGGCCAAAGGATCCCACTCTATCTACTCCACCAATTGAGATGAGGGCGAGTTCCCCTACTCGACCTCCTACTTCATTCTTGGTGAAGAAGGAGTGGCAACCCTGCAGTGTCATGGTCGCACCACCACCACCACCACCATCAGAGCTAGTGATAGTGATAGTAGTAGAGGGGGAGGGAGATAGTTCTGTAGTCCCTATGGCAGTGGATCCCCCTAAAGATAGCACTCCACCGATACTAGGCAGTCATATGCATGTATCTTTTTGTGAGCATAGTCCTCCCAGAGATAGCACTCTAGTGGTATGCAGCATTAGATGTATTTCTATCTGTGACCACAACCCTATTACCGGTCATCAGCAAGTCTTTGTTCCGGTGCAGCTCAGTAAGGTAGGGGATCGTTCCTTAGATGAGATTGTAGTAGCCTACTTTACCATGAAGAGAGAACTCATTGGCAGTGATCGCATAGATTTGGAGGATGATAGGGTAGCATTTGATCTTGATAAGGATGACCTTCTTAAGAATTCAACTTAAGTCCACATGGTTGATACTATAGGCTCCCTCCATAGAGATTAGTAAAGCTAGGAAGGTATTGTAGTTGAAGAGGATGATGTGACCATTTAACTCAACACCTCCTCCACCGGCTTAGGCAGAGGGATGATCATATTAATAAAATGGGAAGAAGATTGAGGAGTTGATGGTAGTGGTTTCAACATTGCAGAACTCAACCCCAGTGTCATAGTCTTCTCCCATAGTAATCGATAGAGTAGAGTTGGCACATATCTCAGATAATCCTAGATCCATTCCTGTAGAGGAAGATAATGGTAGCTTGCATAGAGAGGTGGTGGATAGCACCTCCATGCATGAGAAGGATATCAAATAGTTGGTGGAGTAGTAGGTGAAAGATGCATTTGGCACAAGCCCAATGTGGCTTATCTGTTCCAAAGGGTAGACCATACCCAACAAAATTTGATGTTGTCCAGTATCTTAAGGGCTTTATACCTCCTTCTTTCAAGATTTTTGACGGCAGTGGGAACCCTCACCAACACATTGCACATTTTATGGTCGGGTGCTATAACGTTGAAGGTAGCGATGCCCTTCTTTTTAGATTATTTATTATCAATCTAGCAAGTGTTGCGTTTGATTGGTATGCCAAATTTCCCAATGGTTTGGTACAAATATTTATTGAGTTGGAGTGCTTCTTCATCAATAAGTTTGCTGGAGTTCATCAAAGGGTTAATGTAGGCGATCTTATTGTAGCAATGTAAGTCCTTAATGAGTCTCTTATTGATTACATTCTCAGGTGACAAAACTTGAGTATGAAGTGAACATTATGAGCCTAAAGACCCTTACCTACTTGAGGATTGACATCTCCAAACTCCAAGGAGATCAGATGATGTTGAGAAGACTCAATGAGCAAGGCGAAAGGGCTTTAGGATCTATAGTGTTGCCATTAGAGATAGATGACAGGAAGACAGAAGCCAAGTTCTACATAATTAATTTAGATATATCTTTCACTGCATCAAATTTTAAAGAGGTGGAATCGAATACTGTGTCAAAGGTGACTTGAAGTCATTTTCAGTTTGAGAGGTCAAGATATATGTGGATGTGATGTACTATCTTCCTCAAAATCAGAAAGTCTATTCTCATGAACTTGGTCAATGCTCAAAAACAAAAGAAAAAGAAAATGAAAATATAAGTGAGCAAGAATCAGACACTAAGGATGAAGTAGAGCCTGAAGTTGGATTCCACCCATAGTTCATTCTTCTATATGAACACATGGGTAGGATGACCATGAGGAAGAGGGATCAGGTTCTAGAGGTGGAAAATCTCATTACTTGTGGCCAGCCAGTATGAGCTATGCTCCAGCTCATAGGAGTAACCCTGTTATTCATATAGATTTGGAATATAGTTTGGAGTATGAGCCTTATGTGGTTAGCATGCTAATCAACCCCTCTTAGTGGGTCTCATTAGAGGTGACGTTCGAGCCAAATAGTGATGAAGACTAGGCCTCCAAGCAAAACATGAATGTATCTGAGTTAGTATTATGTAGAACAGTCAAGCAATAGCTGGGAACCTTAGCTCTAACCCCACTTTCCTCTCAGAAAGTTGAGGGTTTGGTAGTTAAAGAGGACCCTAAGTCATCTACAAATGTCAAGCCAAAGAGGTTTTTGTTGGGAGCATCATCCTCAAAGTTAGGAAGCTGATGTAAAATTTAAGGATGATTCATATAAAGATCTAATACAATTACCATTTGATTAGTACTCGCCTTGTGTTCTTAACTTAGCAAAGAAGGGATTAACCCACACTTGGTCTAAACACAGGTCCGACTGTTGAAAGGCTATGGGACAACTAAAATAGACATCCTCAATCAAGACCAAGACTAGGATTTGACACAGTGGGTCCAGTCGATGATGATAATCATTGCCTAATCATCACCAATTATTTAGAATCTGATAGGTTCTTTTCAAATCATGCTAACTCATATTGAGATATGTTTAGAAACTTCAGATGATTCAAATAACTTTGAAGTCAAGGATGCACTGCCAGAGTTTTGAAGAAGAGATCAGATCAACCATTGATGAATTTAAGGAGATTAACTTAGGCACTAAAGATAATCCACATCTGACATACATCAGTTCCTTGTTGAATGAAGAAGAAACCAATGACTTAGTTAGGATATTAGCTGAGTTTAAGGATTGCTTCACATGGAGTAATGAAGAGATGCTTGATTTATCTCCTGATGTAACATTCCACAAACTAGCAATAGAACCTAATGTTAACCCTATCAAGCAAGCTCCTAGATGCATGTGATTAGACATTGAACAATAGGTTATTTCTGAAGTTAAGAAATTGATTGATGCTAGCTTCATCAGGGAAGAAAAATATCCTGCCTAGTTAGCCAATGTCATCCAAGTTAAGAAAAAGAATGGCCAAATTCGCATATGCGTTGATTTTAGCGATCCAAAAAAGGTATGTCCTAAAGATGAATTTCCACTACCAATCCCAGAATTGATGGTGGACATTGCTTCATCTCATGCTGTCTTCTCTTTCATGGATGGATCATCTAGCTACAACTAAATTAAGATGGCCCCCAAGGATGAGAAAAATATTGCTTTTTGAACCTTGATCGGAATCTATTGTTATAGGGTCATGCCTTTTGGCCTTAAAAAAGTTGGTGCTACATACCAGTGGGCCATGACTTGGATCTTCAACGAACTCATTCATCACCAGGTTGAATGTTATGTTGATGATCTTATAGTCAAAAGTAAAAAAAGGAAGACCATCTCTTCAACTTGAGAGTAGTTTTCGAACGGTTAAGATAATTTAACCTTAAAATGAATCCCCTGAAGTGTGCATTCAGAGTAGCTTTAGGGAAACTCTTTGAGTTTATTGTCCAGCACTGTGGAATAGAAATCAATCTGGAGAAGATCAAAACTATCTTAGAAATTCCACCCCCTAAAAGTCTAACTCAACTTAGATCATTCTAAAGGCAGTTGGCATATTTAAGATGTTTCATTTCCAATCTATCAAGAAGGTGTTAACCATTCTTAGCACTTGTCAAAAGGATGCCAAGTTTAAGTGGGATGACAAGCGCCAACATGCCTTCAAAGACATCAAGCACTACCTGATGATGCCACCAATTCTAGCAGCCCCTATCCGGGTAAGCCACTCATACTATATATTGTTGCGTTAGATGACTCCCTTGGTGCTTTTTTGGCTCAAACCATTGATGAAGGGAAAGAAAATGCTCTCTATTATCTCAGTCATCGTCTAATCCCTACTAAGGCAAATTACTCACCTGTTGAGAAGCACTGACTAGCTTTAATCTTTGCATCCAAAAAGCTACAACATTACATGCTTTCTCATATGGTGAACTAGATCTCTAGGATCAATTCACTACAATATCTCATGACACGGACAACCCTATATAGATGGTTGGCATGTTAGTACATGCTTTTATCGCATTTTGATATCACATTCATACCCCTTCGTTTGGTGAAAGGACAAGCAATTACAAACTTTTTAGCAGCATGCCCACTTTCTGCCAATTCTCCTTGATGACCTTCCCGATGAGCAAATCATGAACTTAGGGGATGCTAGCATTCTCTGCTGGTCCTACATCAACCACCCAATATTCTACATCCTACATTGGCCCCATGGTCATTCGAGTGTTAGAGTATGGACATAATGGGTCTGATCGATCCTCCTTTCAAGGGTCATCGGTTCATTCTAACTGCCATTGACTACTTTTCCAAGTGGGCAGTATCAATTCTCAAACCATCACATGAAAATAGATGAGAGATATTCTACCATCTATTAAAAAATGGTTTAGTAGAAGTCTTTAACAAAACTCTCATCCAAATATTAAAGAAGACACTCGACGACAACAAGCGATAGTGGCATGAGCAGTTAGTTGAAGCCTTGTGGGCTTACCACACCACATACAGAACTCCAAGTCAATCTACCCCATTCTCTTTAGTGTATGGGTCAGTGTTCTACCATTAGAATTCCAACTCCCATCATTAAGAATAGCTATGGATAGTAATATAACAATGGAGCATAATGCCAAGTTACGATTAGAAGAGATCAAAGGTTTAGAGAAGAGATGCCAACGGCAATGCCAGAACCTAGAGTTATACAAAGCCAAAATGATTCAATCTCATAACAAGTTGGTCCGTCCTAAAGCCTTTCAAGTAGGAGAGCATGTTTTAGTTCTAAGGAGATCAATTGTTGTTCATCGAAAGATGGGAGGAAAGTTTGAACCCACTTGGGAAGGCCTTTTGCCATAAAGAAGGCCTACCAAGAAGGATCTTATCAGCTTATAAATTGTAGGGGAGAGCACCCTATGATTCCAATCAGTGGGCTCTACCTAAAGAAATGCTATCCATAAATCTTATTTCAAATCAATTATCAATAAAATTTCTTTCATCTCAAATTTCATCTCTTCCTTATTAAGAAATATCTTTGCTTGTGAATCTGCCATGATGTGTTTAAGGTAGGTGTAAGAACCCAAGCGGTGTCTTATCCTACTTCATCAACACAAACACAAACTACACACAATCACATATAAAATAAACACATATATTTTGTCTCGAGCTATTTCGATGTGGGATAAACCCCCCTGTGGCACTCACTTTTTAGCTGCTCTAGGTTGAGCTGACATTTTACCTTGCTAGTGTGTCACCGCAGTGGTTACTTGTCTGGAGGATGTAAGTCTACAAGCTTTCTTCCTAACTTGACCATTGCAAATCGATGAGCACCTTAGTTCGGTAGGCCTTACTACGCAGCCAGTAAGCTACCTCATGTTGACTTTGTTTAAGAGGATGGAAGCCTACATGCTTTCTTCTTGAACTAGCCATCATGCACTGATTGGGTCGAGTATATTTGAGGCTTAGGATAAGTCCCCAGTGGCTCCTTTCCTCCTGACAACTTTATGTCTAGGTCCAATTTTTACATGGGACTCCCCACTTAATAGTCGCCCTAGGTCGGATAGCATCTATCCCGCCAACGACAGACTATCCCGGTGATCATTTTCATCTGTTAAGATGTAAGTCTACAAGCCTTCTTCTTAGATTGATCATCGAAAATTGATGGGCACCTTATGTTGGTTGGTTATCTCTATACTGATAATGACCCACCTGATGGATACACCAGTCATGGTAGATATAAGTTTACAAGCTTTCTTCTGGAGTTGCGCACCGTATACCTATGGGATTTCTTTTATAGGGACCTCGATAAAGCCCCTAGAGGCACACCTCCCCAGCCTATCGACACTATATTTGGATCACATCCCTAGCGACCCCATTTAGACACTACCCAGGTAAGTCTTAGATAGGTCTAAGTTGATATGAGCTCCTTCTCAATGTGGTCCCTCACACACCAACAGGGTGCACACATATATAAACAAAATAAAATATATATCTTCACTTGTGGATTAGTAAAAAAAACCCCAGTGATACCTTTTTCCAAGCAGACATCTTATCTTTAAGGCTGTGTCAACAAAACTCCCTATAAGAATTGACTGACTACTTTCAAGTTGAGATAAGTCCTCGAGTCAACACTCTCTCAGTAGTCACCCTTAGGTCGGGTTCAACTTATTATGCCACCAATAGATCACCCCAGCAATCATCCTTGCTTTGGGAGATATAAGTCTATCACACATTCTCTCCAGCATGATCGTCGCAAACTGACGGGTAGCCTTAGGTCGAGCTTGATTCATTATGTTATCAATCGATCACCCCAGTGGTTCCTTGTTCAGAAAGCTATAAGTCTACAAGCTTTCTTCCTAACTTGATAATTGCACACCGAAGCGCACCCCTTAGGTTGGTTAGCTCTACCTCACAGCCGGTAGTTTATTTCTTTGAATTTGTAAATCTAAGATAGGTCTAGGCAGATATTATCTCCTTCTTAGTAGATCCATCGCACACCAATAGGGTCCATCTAAAATTAAATTGATCTTGGCTATTCTTGAGCCGATATGAGTCCATAGTGGCATTCACTCAAATAGTCATCTTAGGTCAGGTTTGATTTGTTGTGCTATCAACCAATCACCCCAATGGTTCCTTATTTAGGAAGTTATAAGTCTACAAGCTTTTTTCCTAACTTAACCATTGCACACCGAATGACACCCCTTAAGTTAGTTAGTCCTACTTGATGGCTAGTAGACTATCCCTTTGGATTTGTAAATCGAAGACAGGTCTAGGTTGATATTAGCTCTTTCTTAGTAGATCCATCATAGGATCCATCTAAAATTAAATTAATCTTGGCTATTCTTAAGTCGATATAAGTCCACAGCAGCATTCATTTAAATAGTCACCTTAAGTTAGCTTCAATCCATTGTGTTATCGACTTATCACCCTAGTGGTTCCTTATTCAGGAAGTTGTAAGTCTACAAGCTCTCTTCTTGGCTTGACCATTGCACACTGAAAGGCACCCCTTAAGTTAGTCAGCTCTACCCCACAACTGGTAGACTATCCCTTTAGATTTATAAATCTAAGATAGGTCTAGGCTAATATTATCTCCTTAGTAGATACATCGCACACCGACAGGGTCCATTTCATCAAATCCATCATCCTTCCCTAGTGGAATCCAAATTAAATCCATCTTATCCCCAACAAATCTGAGCTCATATCTCCAGCAGATGTGCCCTCCAAATCTAAATCATATTCTCTCCCCAATGGAGCCTCAAATCATAAGCCAACAAGTCAAATTCTCATCCCCAGTGGATGGCCACCAATTAAATAAAATCAAATTTCTCCCCAGCGAGATGCAAATCATATCCTCTCTCCAATAGGGCCCTCATAAAATTAAACCAAATCAAATCCCTATCCCTAATGGGTAAACTAAACCTACTTCTTTAGTGGAAGGTTCATGCACTCATCCCCAACGAATCTTTTCTCCCCAAATCATATCAAACCAACACAAACTCTTATCTTTTATGGATAACCTGAACCTACTTCCCTAGTGGAAGGTTCACATACCTGATCCCTCTCTTATGCCCCTAGCATAAGTTGAGTTGCATTGCACTAAGATCTTGATTCCGTCTAGGGGTAGATCATTTCTATTAGTGATTGTGATCCTTCGGACGTTGTTGATTGTCAACACCAATACATGTGGTTTGCCTCATCAATTGCACCACACCTATTGGGTACACTTTTATTGGCCTCACTTTTGGAGTGAGTTCTCAACTCCCTCATCATAGATCTAGGACTCTTGTATACACTAAGAGCTCCTTAGTCTTAAGACACTTCTAGTGATTAGGTGAACACTTAATCTAAGCCTAGAGACTTAGAAGTGTTAGCCATAGGAATAGGTTATGCCTTAGGGACTTAGGAAAACTTGCCTACCCTATCACCTAAACCCAATCCATGCTTTCCTTCTTAAACCAAACCTTAAATTCAAATTCAAATTCTAAATCCAAATCCAAATCAAATCCAATTTCAAAAGATTCAAGTCGATGATCAAATCCAAATGTCAAAACATTTCCTAAGCCCTTTGATTTCATCTTATGGACTTAGCCTTAACCAAACTCAAATCAACTCCAGTTAAATTGATTTTCTCAAATATCAATTCAATATCAAATCAAATTCCAACTCATAAATCAATTCCAAACCAAACAAATCAATCTTAAATCAAATCCAAGATCAAATTTTCCTCATAAGTCTTATGAACCACTCCCATAAGCTTGGTCAAATATCAATCCAAATCACTCCAAACTCAAGTGATTTTCTCATGAATCATTTATATCTTCATTTATGTTCTCAAATATAAATGAAATATAAATCTAAATAGCCAAAACCAAACCCAAATCAAATCAAAAATCTAATTCAAGCCTTTTTAGCTAATTTTTTGGATTTAGCCAAATCCCATCCAAATCAACTCAAAATCCATGGATTTCTTCATGAGTCAATCATTCATTCAATCACTTACCCAAATATAAATATAAAATACAATCACTAAGCCAAAATTAAGCTAACCCAAGTCAAAACCAAATCAGCCCTTTTGATTTGAAGTTGTCATATGAACCAAAATCTACATGACTTCAAACCATTTGCAATTGGATTTATATTTCCATCTTGTTGACCTCACTTTTGGAGTGAGCTCTAAACCTCCTCTTCTTAGACTTAGGACTCTTCTAGACACTAAGATCTCCTTAGTCATAAGACACTTCTAGTGATTAGGTGAACACTTAACCTAAGCCTAGAGACTTAGAAGGGTTAATCATAGGATTAAGCCATGCCTTAGGACTTAAGAAAATCACCTACCCTATAGCCTAAACCCAATCCATATGCACCTTCTCAAATTGAACCCAGATTCAAATATCAATCCAAACCTCAAATTCAAATTCTAATTTTAATTCTAATTCCAATTTTGACTCCAAATGATTGATACCAAAAATTAAATTCAAATCCTAAGACCCTTCCTAAGCCATATGAACCACCTTTATAAGCTTAGCTAAAACCCCCTTTAAATCAAATCAAATTCAATTGATTTCTTTATAAGTCAATTATTCCTTCATTTATATTCACAAATAAAATAAAATCCATATCCAAATGATCAAAATTAAATCAAACTAAATCAAACTGAACCAAAACCCCTTTTAAGCCAGATGGACCCACCTCCATGTGCTTAACCAAATTAACCTTTAAACCAACACAAACTCAATCAATTTTTTTATAAATCAATTATTCCTTCATTTATATTCACAAATATAAATGAAATCCAAATTCAAATGGCCAAAACTATATCCAAAATCAAATCCAATTCCAATCTAAGCCCTTTGAGCCAATTCTTTGGACTTAGCCAAATTCCATCCAAATCATGTCAAAACCAATATATTTTCTCTTGAATAATAAATCATTCCTTCAATCATCTACCAAATATAAATGAAATCTACAATCATCAAACCAAATTCAAGCCAACCCAAGTCAAGCCTAACTTAGCCCTTTTGACTTGAAACTTTCAATCGAACCAAAACCTATTAGACTCTAAATTAATTGTAGTTGGATTTATATTTCAATCCTAGGCTCACAAATAAGTCCCCCTAAACCTAAATCAAGCCAAAACCAAACCAATTGACCAACTTAGGTCCACTTGACCCTGACCTAAAGGATCTATTTGAGCTAACTTCCAATCCAACCCAAATTGGATTGAAACAAGCTCACAAAAATATTTCACCATGATTGTTGATCACCCTAGGATGATCAATTGTAATCAATTTGGTCAAACCAAGTCAATTTGGTCCTTTGACCACGTTAATATTTATCCCAAATGAAACCTAAACTAGCCAAAACCCATCATATACCAAATTGATTGAAATTATTGATCCAAATACCCTCATAATCAATGATTGAACATGACCAAACTCTCAATTGAGCCAAATCAAATACAATCAACCATTTTACCCAAATTGACCCAAATTGACCTAAAAAGCCAAAATAGGTCAAATCCCAGTCTAACCCAAATTGATTGCAACCAATGACTCAAGTTCTTTTCAAATTGATTATTGAACTTGACTAAAGTCATAATTGAGCCTAATTTGACCAATTGGTCAATTTGACCCAACCTAGCCCAAATTGACCTAAAGGGTCAAATTATCCAAAATTCAAATTAAATCCAAATTGATTCAAAATAAAGACTACATTCATCTTTAATTAGCCAATTGAACATGAATCAACTCATAATCCAAGCTAATTTGACCAATTTTGGTCAAATTGGTCAACTTGACCCATTTGACCCATTTGATTCCAAATGAGCCAAAATCAATCCTAAGCCAAATTAAACCAAATTGATCAACCTAAATCACTTCAAATCATAATTTCAACCAAGCCTAAGCTTTGGTTTGACCCAATTTGACCAATTGGTCAACCTAACCCAACATGACCTAATGTGACTCATTTGACCTAAATTAAGCCAAATCCTTTGAAACCAAGCCATGACCCTTTAGGGGCTGATCAAACCCGACCCAAACCCATTTAGGATCAGCCCAAAATCAACCCAACCTAATCAAATCTCTCATGGATCCTCCACCACATAGGATTTCACCCAACCTCATTTCATTCTCCCCATCACATGCATTCAACTCCCCCCATCAATAGCATTCAATGGAGCTGACTCCACAGTCCCAAAAGAGGACTTTAGAGCTAAATTCAAAGTTCTCAATAAAGCCATCACCATCAACCCATCTCCCCCATCACTATTTTTTACATTTTTTGCCATGCCCTTCAAATAAAGAAATGAAGCCTCATTCCAAGAGGTCCTGAGCTCATTCATCCCCCAAAAAACTTTCCAAAGCCAATAGCAACCTTCCCCCACTTGATTTGAGCCAAAAAGCATCAAAATGAATCTTTTTCAGTGAGAAAATAGTGGTCATTGGTGATCACGATGTTTCAAAGGAAAGCAAAGGTTCAAACTCATTCCAAGGCTTCCTCTTATATTTAAAACCATGCTCGAGTCATCACCACCATCGAAAACCATCCCCGATGAGGTAATTTTGCCAAACTCTAGCTAGCCATAGAGTATATTATTTGTGAGATTTTTTACACAATCTTAGGAATTTCCCATAGATAAATCTTGTAATTTTTATTTTATATCATTCTCATGTGAATCGGAAGATTTTTCGTTGAAGATCACCGAGAAAATGAACCCAATCGGATGAAATTTTGCAAAAAATGTAAAATCATTGGATGACAGAACACACATCTAGTTAGCCATTTGATCCCGCTTTCGATGGGATAGATCGCAATTGAACATTTTGCCCTTGATCCGGTCGATTTGGACCATCTGATCCAAGATCGGACGGCCCAGATCACGCACCATTCTGCGCAATTTTTACCTTTAGATCCGCAGATCAGATCTAGACCGTCCGATCTGTGATCAAATAATTGGATCCGATCCACGTGTCGCTATCCTGTGAGGCATGACTTTTCGCCCGGTTTAACGCGTCGCGTGCCACGTCAGCTCGATTCAATCACTTTGCACCGCAGCGCGCATTATCACATCAACGCGTTGCGTCGTTTCACTATGTTGTGAGAAATTAAGGTATTTTTTTATTTTAAAAATTATTTAAATTACCCAAAACTTTAAAAATTCATAAAAATAAAATAATTAACAAAAAAATTGTAAATTAGGGTTCGTTGGATTCATCCTTCAGAGAGGAATCCAACAAACCCAACATCCCTAAATGTTATTGGATATTTTAAGTTTAATTTGAGTTTTAATAAAAATTAAATTTTATTATTTAAACCAAAAATAAACATTAGATTAAGTTGAAGTTTTTAAGGATTCTAATTGAACTTAATATCTACCTACCATAAAAATATCATATCAAAATGATATTTGTATTGAAAGATATTAGATTTTGAAGTTCAAATGATTTATTTTAGTAAAATAAATTAACAAACTTCATGAAAATCATCTTAAATCAACTGAAACTTTGAAAAATCATAACTATTTGTAGAAATGTCCAAAAAATACAAATAAATACTCATTTTAAAGGTATTCTAGAGGAAATTAATTTAAAATTAATTCTAATTAATTTTCAATAGTAATTCATGCTTAATTTAGATTTAACTAAAAGTTTAATTAGCTTAATTACTCTCTAATTACCCAAGTAATTAATCTCAAACTTTTTGAGGTTGATTAATGGGTGACCCTTGCCTCTCATAATTTTCTTGAGATTTATTGCTTGATTAATTAGGAAAATTGCTTGCCTTAGCCTTAATTACTCTCTTAATTAATTGGGTGATTAGGTAACATTCTAAATAGTAAGAAAATTATTAATTGAGCTTGTTAATCATTATGAGATGGTGAATGGAAATGGGGAATGAGATTGGGACCTATTTCTCATTCTTTTCCCAAAGTTCACTTCACTTAATTTGAAATTAATTAATTTGGGATTAATTAATGGTTTAATTTATTAATTGAATGACTTAATTAATCAAATTGAAATCATAATCATTCCAAAACTTGTCTAATTAAATTTCTTAGGTAGAATCTTAGGTGTTCAACAACTTAAGAGAATTCTAAGGAAATTATAACTAGCTTACATAAGTGGGTGGGTTATAAGAGTACTTAATTAAAACCCTTAGTTTAATTAGCCAATAATTATGAGCCAAATTGCATTAATCCATTTTATTTTCATAGGATCATTATTGATTTTATTTTCAAAGCATGTGCATATCATGTTGGCTCATAATTACTTGGATAATTATGCTAAGGATGCATAGGAAAGGGGTAATTAATTGATTTATTACATATTACAACTTAATTAATCCATAAAACTCACTTAATTTCTTTTCATTAAATCAAATTAACTCACACATATGAGAATGGGATTAGGATTAGCAAACCTCTTTCATTTCCTAAATCAAGTCAAACTTAAGATTAAAAATAACATTAAAGAACTTTGGTTTATTTTAAATAGCCTTATTTAGTATGATTATCCTTAGGAATTAATTGTAATGAATGAGATTATTTGCTTATGTTCCTTTATTTCTTTCCAATCATGTTAAATGTTGCTTTCCATGTGCAATCATGCATTCTTTTTTTTTTGAAATTAACTAAATGAAATGGTTTCTTTTATGTCAAATTGCATGTGTTGATTTAAATTAAAAATAGGTGTACCTATTATTACTATTAAACCAAAAGTTATTTTCAAAAGCCCATAAATCAATTATAATGATGGAGTGATGTTAATTATAAATATATATAAGTTTCCATGTGTTGATAATAAAATATATGCAATATGAAGCTCTCTTCCCTTGCCTTATATGGATTTCCATGGGATTTACAAATGTATAGTTCATTTGAAAAGAACACAACATTTTCTAAATCTACTCCTATGCATCTCTATGCTATGACTTAGGAAGAATTTCATATCACATATATAAATCATATAATCAAATCAAGTATGACTTCTTGCATGACTTCTCATTCTTGTGGTTCTTTTTGTACATTCATATGTATATAAGAAAAGTGGTATATTAGTCTAGACATCTCAGGGCTGTGAGGCTTTAAGTAGCCCTAAGTAAGTCTTGTACCTTATGCCCCTGGTGTAGAATAATGATGCTCTACTTACTTAAAACTCTTATACATGTGAATGTGTACTTAGCTAGTGAATAAAAATCCCTTTTTCTATTAGAAAGACATGCATTCATAATTTAATCAAATAAAATATTTAAATTCCAAACACACTTCTTTGCATTCATCATTTAAATGTGCTAAGACATACATTATATGTATAGGTATGCTTAGGATTTAATCATATGCATGATATACATGATGGAAAGAAATGAATAAACATGTGTTATGTGATAATAATCCATTCTAATTAATGTTAAGATACTTTTCTTATTAAATAAGGCCATTTAGAATAAACCTAAACTTAGGGTTAATTGAAACTTGTAATGAGCCATTCACCAGAGAGAATCAAGGTAATTAATTTTCTTTAGAAGTGACTTAAGGTAGGAATGAAAGAGGGGTCCCCTTTCTTTCTTCTCTTTATAACACTTAGTTGTTAAGTGAAAGCCAAATAAAATAAAAGAAAACATTAATTTAAACTTACAAATTAATTAAACAACTTAAGCTGAAACCACCCTCTAAATTGAACCTTTCTACACTTAGAAAATTCTAATTCTAAAGCCTAATAAGGACATACCACACAAGCCTTAACAGACACATTAGAATTAAGTCACCACTTCTACCTTTATGTTGACGGTGCATGGTTTGATGTATGTTTTGTTTTTTGATGTTTTATTTTAGACTGGATGTTAAGGTGTATGTGCATAGTCTGGATGTTATGCCGATATTAGCCTAATCATATTTTCTACAAGGGGTTGTGCTTAATGGGGCGCTATAATAAAAATATAAATATTTTTGTTGTGCAAGTCGCTTAACCCCTAAGCATAACTCATGTTATGATAGGTGGGCTTAGTTACCCATATGTGGGGTGCTAAGTACAAATTATTCATATAACTGCTTGGGTTGTATGGTGTGTTTAGCTAACATTTATTTTGTAGGTGTAGTTAGATTTACTTTCCTTCTTTTGATGTAATTTTCCATTAGGATTAGGGTAAGTGTTATAGGGGATTAGGATGTGCATTGGTTATAATACCAATTCTTATGTACCATGTGAAGCTTTTGGAACAAGCACCTCCAAGCCAAATCAAAAGAATGAAGAATGAAGACCCCCATAGCATGCGTTCATTATTAATTGTAATTATTCTTTTGTAATCTGAGTTGTATAAATGTAGAGCTTCATTTTTTTTCTTTTAGGTATGGTAGTACTTCATCAATTTTTACGGTAGCCATAAAAAACTATTTGATGTTGTGTTTAGATTGTGCATTAGAAATGGCATGCTTTTCATAGTTTCTTTTTGATTGATATTTGAATGTGTGGATTGGATGCGGTAGGCTCTTAGGATGAAATTAATTTTTCTACCCCAATTAACAACTCATAACCTCACATAAAGTTTAGGTTATAATCAATATAATTAAAAGATTTAGCAACCCCTTAGCTGAATGGTTGAATGTTTCACAACATGCATATCATATTATTTTGATCTTGAAATAAGGGATTTCCATCCTTGTCAGATAAATAAAAGGCTTGACCTTTGAGAGCCTATGATGATAAACACCTCTTTTTCCTTTTGATTTGGCCTATAATCAACTTCATCATACATTTAGGCATACAAAATCCCAGAGCCTTTGTCAAAATAAAGAGTCTAAAATCAAATAAAATTTGTTAAAATTTGCATTAGTTTAGAACATTTTTCATACCACTCATGCTCTAGTCTCTTAGGGAGTAGGTTTAAGGACTTTAGCTTCTTTTATAAATAAATAATAGCCTAGCCATCTTGCAAAGCATAAGACTTGACCACATGATTTTAAAAGCATAGTAGGAGTTAGTTGGCTACCACTCTAGGCAGTTATAAATCCAGCAGGCAGGTGGTTTATCCTTTTTTGTGGAGGTAAATAATATACCCACTTTTGCCTTAGATATAGGTCGTGCTTTGGCCCTAGCTAAAGCTCCCTAGATTCAGGATCCGAGGCTGTTATTTCCCTTTGGGGCAACAAGCATAAATCCTCACCTCTTAGGAATTTTCATAATCTCGTGTTGTTGGATTATAAGTCATAGCTCTCTAATAAAATTTTAACTCAAACAAATAAATCTCTTCAATTTTAATTTCAAATATATAAATTTGTTGGGTAGTTGGAATGCTCACTAGGCTCCCTGCTATCATGAGCATTCCCTACTCATATCCCTTTGACATCCAAAAATAAGTCTCTCCTTTCAAACTTTCCCAATTGATTTTCCAAATATAACCAATCATTTGATGGTCTAACCTTGAAATCTTTAGAGACCTTAATTGTCAACTTTAAACGAGAGTATTCTTAAGGGATTTCATTCCTTAGGGCGTAATTAACTATGGGGGCTTATCTCCATAGGGAACTTAATGGACCTGACTTAAAATAAATCCTACTTTACTTTTCCATGTAAAGTAGGGAAAACATCTCTGGTACATTCGAAGACCCATCATGCCTTAGGAGTTCTTATTAAGTGATTAAGTCCATTATAGAGTGGTGATTTCTACCTTTCAAGATAGTGCATCATTCCTTAATATTGTACCCGATCACTTCAATAAGTACCCCCTAAGATCTGTTGGTACATTTGAAACCCTAAACCATAAACACCATAGATTTTTCTAATGACTCCGCTAGGGATAGTTCCTTTCAAAATCTTTACTAGACAATTATTATCTCCAAACATCGATAGTGGACTTATATTTTATATTAGCCCAAAATTATCTTTTTTTTTGTTGGCATGCAGCTTATTTCATCCTTAAGTAAAACTAACTAACATCCTTTAGGTTTTAGGACCTCACTCCATGTAGGTCTTAAAATCCCTATTAGGTCCCCTAATAGGTGAAAAGTAAAATTAACTAATAAATGGAGATGACTGAAATTTAGAACTTCCTTACCACTTGCTTGGTGAGGCAATGTTCATCTTAATAATTAAGAAAATGAATTCTTTTGCAAAGTGCCACTTTCCAAAAGTACCTTTCTCAAAACTCACATAACCAAACCCCACCTAACAATCCCTATGATCGTTACATGAAGGTTCTTTTCAAAACTAATATCAAAATTATCTTTTCAAAAGCAGATTCTTGAAAATGATCATATTCATTCAACATACTCAAAATTGTTGAATGAGGAGTCTATTTTCAAATAATATCATAGCATAAAATTAAAACTTCACTTAACATATTTCACATATGCTAAAGCTGGGGTTTCCACCTTTTCAAAAGCACATTCTTAAAAATGGCCATATACATTCAACATACTCAAAATTATTGAATGAGGAGTCTATTTTCAAATAAAATCATAGCATAAAATTGAAACTTCACTTAACATATATCACATATGCTAAAGTTGGGGTTTTCATCTTTTCAAAAGCACATTCTGGAAAATGACCACATTCATTCAACATACTCAAAATTGTTGAATAAGGAGTTGTGGTGAAATTTTATCTTTTATCCTTCATCTATCTTTCTGAGAGAAGAAAAATAAATGAAGAACAAAAATAAAACAACTTTCATGAAATGAAGAACAAAAATAAAACAACTTTCACGTATGCCGGGATCAGACCCAGATGAGAATTGATGGAAATTACCAGATAGAAATCACCATCTTACAATGGACTAAATGACTTAAAGACTCAAGACGTCCTCTGCAAAGACTCCCCACTTCTTAATAAAAGTAAAACAGATTTATTTTAAATTTGAGCAGGTAAGTTCCCATAGTTACCTTACATCCTAAGGAATGAGCATCCATATGGCGCATTCCTTAAGAATACTCCAAAGATTTTAAAGACTATTTTCCAGGCTTTACCTGGGGATCATCATTTGTGTAGAAGATCAAGTAAGATTGATTAAGAGGAGGAGTAATTATCGAACCAAAGGAAGATAAGTGGGATGCTTAGGATACTAGGGAAAACTCCAAGCACCCCAAACTATCCTATCCGGTATTTTGAAATTAAAGTGATTTATTTGTTTGAGTTGAATTTTTATTAGAAATCTAGGACTTATAATTCCATAACACAAGATCATGGAAATGCCTAAGTGGTTAGGATTTATGCCTGTAGCCTACAAAGGGAAGTAGTAACCTCTGGACCTAAATTTAGGGAGCTTTAGCGAGGGCCGAAGCATGACCTAAACCTGACTATTTGGACTTATAACTACTTGGGGTGGCCGCCAACTAACTCCTCCTATGATTTTAAATACATGTAGGAAAGTCTAATGCTTTTGCAAGATAGTTAGTCTGTTGTTTATTTAGAAAGAGACTAAGTCCTTAAACATACTCTTTAAGAGACTTGGCATGTATGGCATGATTAATGACTTAAATATAATGCAAATTTTTATTATGTTTTATTTTTATTTCTTGATAATTGATTTGACATAGCTATGGGATTTATATGCTTGATGCATGAGAAATTGGATATGAGCCAAAATCAACAAAAAAGGAGATGTGTTTCCACCATGGCTCTCAAAGGTCAAGCCAAGTTCCCTAGCAAAGGTGGAATACCTCCATAACAAGAGTGAAACAAGATACTTTTTATACATTATGTGAAAACATACAACATCCAGCTAACAGGTTTCTAAATCTTTTATCTTGTTTTATAACCTAGGCTTTATGTGAGGTTATGAATTGTTAATTTTTATTTTTGAGTTGATTAATTGGATAAAAAATTTATTTTTTTCTAAGAGCCTAATCGCATTCAGGCCATTCATCAAAGAAAGAAAGAAACTAGGAAAACATGTCATCTTAATGCACAAGCTAAACAAACATCAAATAATTTATAAAGCTAGTGCAAAAGAATAAAAGGCCTTTTATGGTCAAGCTCCACCGTTCAAACCCGAAAAAAAAATTGGGTAGTTGAGCTCTACCCTTATACAACCTGGATTACAAATGAATTGATTACAATCAAGAAGGAATTCATGTTGTGGTGGTCTTCATTCTTCATTCTTCATTCCTTCTTTCTCCTTTCTTCTTTCTTCTTTCTTCTTTCTTCTTTTGGTTGGTTGGAATGTGGTTGCTCCAAAGGCTTCATATGTTACATAAGACATACTCTTATGACCAATGTTCATCCTAATCCCCCATGACATTCATTCCAAGTCCTAATTGCAAAATTACATGAAAATGGGAAAAAATAAATCTAACTAAAACCTGCAAAATAGAGATTAACTGAACAAACCACACAATCCCAAGCATGTATATAAATAAATTGGACTTAGCACCCAACACATGGGTAACCAAGCCTACCTAGCCTATTTTTGGATTATGCTTAGGGGTATAAGAAACCTGCACAACAAAAGAATTTATATTTTTATTACAGCTCCCCTTAAGCACAATCCCCTATAGAAGATAATGGTTAGACTAAGATCACCCTACCATTCAATATATGCACATACACCCTTACATCCAGACTAAAAAATTACATCACAAAACAAAATCAAGCACCAAACCATGCACTGCCTTAACATAGGACTAGAAATTGTGACTTAGCCTAATGTATGTGTCATTTAGGGCTTTTGTGGTGTGTCTTAGCTAGGCTTTAAGATTAGAGTTTTCTAAGTGTGAGAAGTTCAACTTAGAGGGTGGTTTCATTTAGGTGATTTAGTTGATTTGGTTGATTTTATTTTATGATTTGATTTGATTTGAATGAACCTGCACTTAATTACTATGTATTGTAAAGAGAGGAAAAGAGAAAAGAACCTCTCTTTCCTCCCTCACTTAAGTAATTTCTAAGGTAGATTCATTAATGATTTTTATTTAATGAATGTTTTATTATGTGTTTTAATTAATCCTAAGTTAGATTTGCTCTAAATAAACTTATTGAAATAAGAAAGGCATTTTAGGATAATTGAAGTGAATTACTATTACAAAACACACAACACTTTATTTCTTTCCAATATGTGTAACATGCATATAAATGAACCCTAAGCATATCTATACATGCAAATGGAAATATTTGCACACCTTAATGATGGATGCTAAGAGATGTTGCTTAAGGAAATTTGGATGTTTTTTATGATGCATGCTTTTATTAAGTAGAAAAGAGAGGGATTCTTTTATCCATTATTCATATGCACATTTACATGTATGAAAGACATAAGTGGGTATGGTGTCATTATTTTCTATACCAGAGGTATAAGGTACAAGACATTCTTAGAGCTACTTAAAGCCTCGTAATCCCAGGATGTCCGGACTAATATACCACTTTTCTTAAATACATGTGCATGTACAAAAAGAAATGAATGGACAAAGGGTCATGCAAAAGATTTTTATGTGTTTGTTTGCTTTTGGTTGTTTAATTTACATGTGCAAATGTGAAGATCCATCTTAATTGATAACATAGTAATGAATAGGAATGGATTTAGGCAAGTGTTGTGTTCTTTTCAAATGAACTATACACTTTGCAAATCCTATTCAAAACTATGTTAAAAGAGAAGAGAAGGAAAAGTCACATAATGCACATCTTATATTATACTCACATGCAAGCTTATAAGTAACTATAAATAGCATACCTTTTATTATGCAATCTTTGACTTATAGGTTTTGAAAATAATTTTAGATTTAATAGTGATAATAGCCATTCATATTCTTACTTTAGCCAATACATGCAATTTGACATAAAGGAAATATTTCATTTTAATTTTATTTTTCAAAAGGTATGAATGTATGAGTTCACATGGAAAATAACATTTAACATACTTGGAAAGAGATAAAGTGATGTAAGCATGTAATTTCATTCACCCTAATTAATTCCTAAAGACAATCCTATGGAATAAGATCATCTGAATCAAAATTTCTTTAAAGGGATTTTATTTTAACTTTGAGTTTGATTTGATTTTAGGAAATGTGAAAAGGTTTGCTGGTCCTAGCCCATCTCCCACATGTGTGTATTGCTTTAATTTAATTTTTAGAACCATTAAGTTGATTTTTATATTTTATTTAGGTTAAGGTATGAATTAAATCAATTAATTACCCATTACCTACACCTCCTTAACATAATTATTCAAACAATTGTGAGCCAACATATGATGTGCAACCACATTGAATTTAAATCA
The DNA here is from genome assembly GCA_021442155.1 of Cymbidium sinense. Taxonomy (NCBI): domain Eukaryota; kingdom Viridiplantae; phylum Streptophyta; class Magnoliopsida; order Asparagales; family Orchidaceae; genus Cymbidium; species Cymbidium sinense. The sequence continues at coordinate 171,544,845 of CM038221.1, read as the reverse complement.
ACAATGCACCTAGTAAAGAAAGGGGGCTTAATGCAATTGGCTCATAATTAATGATTAATTAAGCTAAAGGTTTTAATTAAGTACTTTCATAACCTTCCCACACATATGGGTTGGAAATGATTTCCTTAAGCTTACTTAGGTTATTGAACACCTAAGTATCTACCCAGCAAAGGATTGATTAAGTTCAAATTGATTTTAAAAATTTGATTAAGCTAATTAAGAAGATTATTAGTGGATTAACCCTTAATTAGGTTTAGATTAAGAAAGAAAGTGGGTTTATGGAATAGCTTAAGGAAAATATCCCAAAATTATTCTATAAACCTTTTAATCACTTAAACAAAGTTTAATTACCTAAATTAAAAGATTAAACCACTATTCACATGCTTAGTTACCCTTAATTATATAAAGAGAGTGATTAGAGATTCATTAATTGATTTTCCTAATTAACTCATTAATAAATTCCAATAAAATTAGGGGAGGCAGAGGTCATCCCACTAAATATGCCTGAGAAGTTTGAAATTAATTAATGAAATGATTAGGGAGTAATTAGGGTTATTAATATTTTAAATAAACCTTAATTAAGAAAAATTCACTATTCAAAACTAATTAGAAATAATTTTATATTATTCCTCACTGAATTATCTTTAAAATGAGCCATCATTTATATTTTTTAATTTTTCTATATTTAATTATGAATATTTGAAGTTTCATTGATTAAGGAATAATTAAATAGTCCTAATTATATAACTAATCCCATCGCACCATGTGGACCGTTGATGCATGCTTTCCATGTGGCATGACGAGATTTGTTATTTAAGTTGTCAAATCAGCTACACAGTCAGTCGGCGGCTCTATGTGTTTTCTCCTTAGACCATCCGATCAAAGATCTGATGGTCAGGATCAAACTCATAGTTTCTAAGGGGATTAATCACTAGATTTAATCATATTAATTAGGATCGTCCATCCAAAACATGTGGGATGGATGGTCCATGATTCATCTCTACCCTTGCATGAGATGGAGGCTGTCCATCCTCCATGGCTTGATCTGAGCTCACTTGAGCTTGGATTGGGTAGGGATTCAACCCACACCATCAAGAAGCAATAAGGAAGACATCCAATGGTCAAATTCACTTGGGATGAAAGTTCCCTTCACAAAGGACCAAAGAAAATCAAGCCTAAGCTCAATTTTGAGGCATACCTCGTCGGAGGCTATCATCAGCGCTTCTAACTGTCGAGGTAGCTTCATCTAGTGGAGCCGAAGCCCTGTTGAAGGTTTGAAGGCTTGAGGTGGAGTGGATCTTCCTATTGGCCAAAGCTCACTTCAATGGCTTTCGGGTTTGGTCTATCTCCTTCCCGTGGCTTGATTGCTTGGGATTTGATTTGGGTGAGCACGATTGGGTCCTCTGATGGTGCTTGTAAGAGGAATTGGAGTTTGGTGATAAATGAGCAAAGTGGAATTTCTTCCTACCTTCTTTATTTTTGGCATAAGGAAACCGAGAATGGAGAATTGGGGAGAGCTTAGGGATTGCTTGAGAGAGCTTGGGGAGCTTGCCTTAGGTCTCTTTGGTTCAATCAAGTGCAAGTGATGTGAAATGAAGTGGAATTAGGGGCAGTATATCTCCCCCTACAAGGATTGGATGGCCATGAGCTATCCTTCCATTTTGATCAAATTGATCACATTGAATGGGTTTGTTAGGCTATCAGGGTTGCCATGTGATTTAGTTTTGGCAGAGGAGAGTAGTGGAGGAGTTTTCCATGTGATAAATGAGTGTGGGAGAGATTCCATGTGGGGAATTTTTTTATTGGGTGGTCAGTTTGGCCATGGGTTGGGTCATGTGCACCACTCTTATTAGTGTCCATTTGGTCCACTAAGAGGGTGCCAAGTGGCCATGAAAAGGATTTGACCAAATTCCAAGTGGAATTGGCCATAGGTTACCCCTTGGCCTAGGGGTAAAATGGTCATTTGGTTTTGATTTCAATTTGGGCAGATTTGGAATAGATTTAAATTGGGTTGGTCTAAATTTCAAGAAATTTGGAGTTGATTTGATATCATTTGGCTCATGTTGACCCATTTAGGTTAAAATGGGTCAAGTTGACCAATTGGTCAAATTGGGTCAAGTTCATATGACCATTTAGAGTGGTTTGGTATCATTAGTTTGGTTCAATTTGGTTTATATTAAGTTTTGGTTCATTTGAATTCATTTAGGTCAAATGGGTCAAGTTGACCAATTTGACCCATTTGACCTAATTAGGCTAAGTCATGGGTTAGTTTAGGTTTCATTAGTCTGAAATTTTTGCAAGCTTTAGTTTTAATCAATTTTGGTTTGGTTGTATTTTGGCTTTATTTGATCTTTTAGGTCAAATTGGGTTCATGGTCAATTGGGCTAGGTTGGGTCTAGTTGGTCAATTAAGGCTTTGGTCAAGTTCAATAAGTGATTTAAAATGAATATGACCCATTGGATGCAATCAATTTGGCATAGATCAAGATTTGATAGATTTTGAATTTTTAGGTCAAGTTGGGTCAACTTGGGTCAATTGGCTAATTGGGCTAGGTTAGGCTCAAATGATGACTTGGTCAAGTCCGATCATTGATCATGAATTAGGTTTGATCAATGGTTTCAATCAATTTGGCCTATGGTAGATTTTGGCTAGTTTAGGTTTCATTTGGGTCAAAGGCTAGGTTTTACTTGGTTTGACCCAAGTTGAGTGATTGATCATCTTATTATGATTGTTGCTCACAATGTGAGGCTTAGATGGGCTTAGTTCAATCTAATTTGGGTAAGATTAGAATTTGGCTCAAAAGAGTACTTTAGGTCACTTTGGGTCAAGTAAGCCTAAGTGGGACAATTGACTTGATCAAAGCTTGATTCAAGTTTGATTGAACTCACATATGGACTTATGATTAAAATATAAATCCAATTGCAAGTGATTTGGAGTCAAATGGTTTGATTCATTTGACAATTGAAAGTTCAAAGGATGAACATGGGTTTCATTTGGGTTTGATTTTTGAATTTATTTTGGTTTGATGATTGAAGTTTATGATTGAATTAAGTTTGTGATTGAATGATTGATTGTTTGAAGAGAAAATCCAAAGGTTTGAACAGATTTGGAGATGATTTGGTTAAGTTCAAGAATTTGACTTGAGTTTAGGTTGATTTAGAATTTAGGTCATTTGATTTCATATATTATAGTTTGAATATAAATGAAAAATGGTCAGAAAATATTTTGAATTTGATTTGATTTGGATTTCATTTGAGTTAAGTCCATAAGATGGAATCAAAGTGACGTAGGAAGGATTTTGGATTTAGATTTCAATCATGGACTTCAATCATTTGGAATTGATTCATGATTTGAGAAAATTCATTGGAATTGATTTAAGGTTTGAGAAAATAAATTAAGTTGGAATTAATTTGAGATTGGAATTTGACATGGATTTGGAGTTGAAGTTGATTTGGATTTGAGAAAATCAATTAAGTTGGAATTGGTTTGAGATTTGATTTGGAATTGGTTTGAGTTTGAAGTTAGTTTGGAGTTGAGGTTAATTTGAGTTTTGAACTTTGACTTGAACGAAGGAAGTGAGGATTTGGTTCAAGCAGGGTAGGTGAATTTTCCTATCACCCCTAAGGCATGACCTATTCCTATGGCTAACTCTTCTAAGTCTCTAGGGTTAGGTTGAGTGTTCAACTAATCACTAGAAGTGTGTTAAGACTAAGAAACTCTTAGTGTCAAGAGGAGTCTTATGTCTAAGATGGAGAGGTTGAGAGCTCATTCTAAAAATAAGGTCAACAAAGGGAACCCAATAGGTGTGGTGACTGACAAGGTACACCGCACATATTGGTGTTGACCGAGATGATCAACAACACCAAACGATCACAAGAACTAACAGAAATGATCTACTCTTAACCCAAGGTGTAGAAGGAATCAAAGCTTAGTGCAATGTGACTCTACTCATGTCAAAGACAAATGAGAGTGAAGGAGGAATCCACTAGGGATAGAGTATGTGAACCTTCCACTAAGGAAACAAGTTCAAGTCATCCACAAAGGGGATGAGAGGTTTGATTTGATTTGAGTCTCACTGGGGAGAAATTGATTTGATTTATTGATTTAGGATTTGGTGCACCACTAGGGATGAAAAAGTGAATTCTCCACTAGGGAGCAAGTTCAAGTCATTCACTCAGGAGAAGAGGTTGTGAAATCTATTAGGGATTAGAATTCGAGATCTGCTAGGGGAACTAGAAAGATTTACATCTCATTGAGGAGAAGCAGATAATTTGATTGATTATTTTATTTTGATTGTTTGGTTTATTTGATTTGATTATTTTGATTATTTTTATTTGACTCCATGGGGGGAGGTTAATTAGACTTATTTTGTTTGTTTAGTTTTGATTAGTTAACTCTACTAAGGGAGGAGGGTTGAATTTATTTCAGATTTTAAAATTTTTGGATTTTGAGATGGACCCTGTTGGTTTGTGATGGATCGTACTGAGTAGGGGTCATGGAGGCCTAGGCTTAACTCAGATTTACCAATCCAAATGGTTAGTCTACCAAACGCATAGTAGCATTAGCCAACCAAAGGGATTGCCTTTCGGTGTGCAGTAGCTGTACTAGGAAGAAAGTGTAGTAGACTTACATCCTCCAAAGTAGGGATCAGTTGCTGGGGTGATTCATTAGTGAGGCAACGGATTGAACCCAACCTAGGGTTGATTATTGAGTGAATGTCGCTGGGGGACTTAAACCAACTCAAAGATAGTCAAGATTAATTTCAATTTTTTAATTATTTTTGATGGATCTCATTAGTTTACGATGAACTGCACTGAGTAGGGGTCATGGAGGCCTTGGTCTAACACAGATTTACCAATCCAAAGGGGTAGCCTACTAACCACATGGTAGGACTATCCAACCAAAGGGGTGTCTTTCAGTGTGCAGCAACTGTACTAGGAAGAAAGGGTAGTAGACTTACATCCTCCAAAGTAGGGATCAGTTACTGGGGTGATCAGTTGGCGAGTTTATGGATTGAACCCAACCTAAGGCTGATTATTGAGTGAATACCACTGGGGGACTTAAATCAACTCAAAGATAGTCAAGATTAATTTCATTTTTTAATTATTTTTAATGGATCCCATTGGTTTGTCATGGCCTGCACTTAGTAGAGACCGAGGTGGCCTAGATCTACTTCAAATTTATTAATCCAAAGGGGTAGTCTACCAACCACACAGTAGGACTATCCAACCAAAGGGGTGCCTTTCGATAGTCAAGTTGAGAAGAAAACACGGGGACTCACATCTTCCAAAATAAGGAACCAATGGGGTGATTGGTTGCTTGGGCAACAAATCAAACTCAACCTAGGGCTGACTATTAAGTGAATGCTGCTAGGGGACTTAAATCAGTTCAAAGGTAGTCAAGATTAATTTCTTTTTAATTTATTTTTATATATTTTTATTGGTTTGCGAGGGATCACACTAAGAATTATCTTATATCAGCCTAGACTTATCTCAGATTTACTGAACCAAAGGGAGTAGCTTCTCGACCGAGGGAAGAACTATTCAATCAAAGGAGTTCCTTTCAATTTACAATGGTTAATTCAGGGAAAGAAAGCATGGGGACTCACATCTTCCACTACAAAAGACCACTGGGGTGATCAATTTCTTTGGGCAACAAATCAAACCCGACTTAGGGCTTCCCGTCAATCAATGGTCATGCAAGAAAGAATGTGTAGTAGACTTATATCTTCTAAAGTGGATCGATAGGACCCATAATGTCAGTACCCTAACACTCAAATGGCCATGAGGCCAATGTAGGATGTATAACATTGGGTGGTTAATGTAGGACCACACCGTGTACCTGACACTGATGGCATCTCCTAGATACATCTATGCAATCAATAATCATCGAATGTCAGTAGTATCCTAGTCTCTTAATCTTTGCTTTCATCTTCGGACTGGTTTAATGCACTCCACATAGACCTGAGTGTACCTAGATCATGATCTTATGGGCTTCATGTTTGTTCAAATAACATAACCATATTTGATCGAAGGACCGTTGGTACAAGGTGCCATCCACGAGAGTAGAGAAGAGAGCTCTCTGTTTCATCTGATGGGCTAGTGGTTTCTCTTGAGATAGTTTGCATGTGTTCAAGTAATCTATGAATGGTTGCCTCTAATCCAGCTTCTCATCTTTATTGGAAATGGTAACCTCCCCTTCAAGAGAAAGTCTCTCGATGAGTTCAACATCAATAAGGGATAGGACTTGCCTATTTTGGACCCTTATTTGAATGGACTCATCTTCTGGACATGTCAATTCTTTGTCAAGTTTGGCCAGAGCATCTACTACTGCATTCTCTGCTCAGGGAACCTTGTAGATGGTGACTTTAGGGATTTGGGCCAACAACTTCATGGTATATTCGTGGTAATGATAAAGCTAAGGTTTTAGAATTTTGTAGGACCGTGTTGACCTTACTTTTAGATTGAGCTCTCAACCCCTTCATCTTAGACATATGACTCCACTTAGACACTAAGAGTTCCTTAGTATTACGACACTTCAGGTGATTAGGTGAACACACAACCTAACCCTAAAGACTTAGAAGAGTTAGCCATAGAAATAGGTTTGGCCTTAGGGGTGTTAGGAAAACTTGCTTACCCGATAGCCTGAATCAAATCCTCACTTCTTTGCTTCAAGTCAAACTTCAACTCCAAACCAACTTCAAACTCAAATCAAATTCAAATCAAACAAATTTCAAAACTCAACTTCAAACTCAAATCAATTCCAACTTAACTGATTTTCTCAAATCCAAACCAACTTCAAATCTTAAATTAATTCAAACCTAATTGATTTTCTCAAATTCAAATCTCAAATGATTGAAACCCATGATTGAATTCCAAATTCAAAAATCCTTCCCAAGCCACTTTGATTTCATCTTATGGACTTAGCTCAAATCAAATCCAAATCAATTCAAATTCAAGAGATTTTCTCATAACCCATTTATATTCTCATTTATATTCACAAATATAAATAAAATATAAATTCAAATACCTAAAACCAAATTCAATACTCAAATCCAAATCTAACCTAAAACCTTTCAAGTTAAATTCTTGAACTTAGCCAAATAAAACTCAGATCAAGCCAAACCCTTGATTTTTCTTCATGATTCAATCAATCCTTCAATCATGAAACCAAATATAAACACAAACTTCAATCATCAAATCAAAACTAAATTCAAAAATCAAACTCATGTTCATCCTTTGAACTTGAAATTATCAAATGAACCAAAACCCATTTGACTCCAAATCACTTGCAAGTGGATTTATATTTCAATCATAAGTCCATATGTGAGTTCAATCAAACTTGATTCAAGCCTTGATCAAGTCAGTTGACCCACTTAGGCTCACTTGACCCAAAGTGACTTAAAGTATCTTTTTGAGCCAAATTATAATCCTACCCAAATTGGATTGAACTAAGCCCATCTAAGCCTCACATTATGAGCAACAATCATCATAAGATGATCAATCATTCAAATTGGGTTGAACCAAGTCAAACCAAGCCTTTGACCAAGTCAACATTTGTCCCAAAGGAAACCTAAACTAGCCAAAATCCACCATAGGCCAAATTGATTGAACCATTGCTCTAGACTCATTCTAAACCAATGTTTGAACTTGACCAAGTCATCATTTGAGCCTAACCTAGCCCAATTGGCCACCTGACCCAAGTTGACCTCACTTGACCTAAAAGTCAAAATGGGTCAAATCTTGATCTAAGTCAAATTAATTGAAACTAATTGGCCAAGTCATTCTAAATCACTTGTTGAACTTGACAAAAGCCTCAATTGGCCAACTAGACCCAACTTAGCCCAATTGACCATGAACCCAACTTGACCTAAAAGATTAAATTAAGCCAAAATCAAACCAAACCCAAATTGATTGAAACCAAAACTACCAAAACATTTCATGACCAACCAACCCATGACCTAACCCAATTGGATCAAATGGGTCAAATTGGTCAATTTGACTCATTTGACCTAAATGAATTCAAATGAACCAAAAAAATACAAATCAAATTGAACCAAACCATTGATACCAAAATATTTCAAATGGTCATATGAACTTGACCCAACCCTTAGTTTGACCCAATTTGGCCAATTGGTCAACTTGACCCAAGTTGACCCATTTTGACCTAAGTGGGTCAACATGAGCCAAATGACATCAAATCAACTCCAAATTCTTAAAATTTGGACCAACCCAATTTTAAACAATTCTAAATATGTTTAAATTGAAATCAAAGCCAAATGATAATTTTACCCCTAGGTCAAGGGGTAACTTATGGCCAATTCCACTTAGAATTTGGTAATATCTTTTCATGGCCACTTAGCACCCTCTTAGTGGACCAAGTGGACACTAATGAGAGTGCACATGAGCCAATGGGTTGGGTCAGCCAAACCCAACCCAAAGCCAAAATCGACCACTCACTTGGAAATGAGCATATGGGATCACCTCCCACACCTCATTTAACATATGGAAACTCCTCCACTCCTTTCCTCTGCCAAAATTAAACCATGTGGAGCTTAAAACGGCCTAACAAACCCACTCAATATGATCAATTTGATCAAAATCAAAGAGACACCCACGGTCATCTGATCTTGTAGGGTGAGATATACTCCCCCTAATTCCACTTCATTCTAAATCACTTGCATTTGATTGAGCCATAGGAGCTTAGAGGAAGCATTGTCAAGCTCTCCCAAAGTTTCCAAAGCTCATTATAATTCTCCATTTTCGGATTTCTTCAAATTAAAATAGGGGAGCTCATTGGAAATTCCACTTTGCTCAATTCACCACCACAAGCCAATTCCTCTTGCAAGCACCTTCAAAGCATCAAGTTGAGTTCACCCAAGTCAAGTTATAAGCATCTACGCCACGGGAAGATGGAGATAGACCAAAGTCGCAAGCACTTGAAGCTCATCCTACCCAATAGGAGGACCCCCTTGATCTCAAGCCTTCAAATCTTTAACAGGGCTTTGTCTTCACTAGACGAAGCTACCTCGATAGTTGGGAGCACTGGTGATAGCCTTGTATGCCTCAAAATTGAGCTTTGTGTAGGAATTCTTTGGTCCTCTATGAAGAGAAGTATCATCCCAATTGAAATTGATCGTTGGATGTCTTGGATGGATGGTCCTGTTTAAACATTCTAGATCCAGTGATTTATCCCTTTAGAAACTGCGGGTTTAATCCCAACCGTCTGATCTTTGATTGAGCGGTCCAAGGAGAAAATGTGTAGCATTGTTGGCTAACTGTGCAACGGATGTGATAACTTAAATAACCAACCCCATTGCCATTAAGCGTGCACGCGTCCATGCGCGGCATTAGTTTTATATAATTAGTAGTTTAATTGACAATAATCAGTGAAACTTTAAACATTCATAATTAAATTAAGAAAATTAGAAAAATATGAATGATGGATCATTTTAAAGATAATTTAGTGAGGAATAATATAAAATTATTTATAACTAATTTTGAAAAGTGGGTTCTCCTTAATTGGGTTTATTTTAAATTTGATAACCCTAATTACTCCCTAATGACTTCATTAATTAATTTCAAACTTCTTAGGCATATTTTGGGGGATGACTTTTGCTTTCCTTAATTTTCTTAGAATTTATTAATGGGTTAATTAGGGAAATCAATTAATGAATCCCTAATCACTCTCTTAATGTAATTAAGGGTAATTAAGCATGTGAATAGTGATTTAATCATTTAATTAAGATAATTAAACATTTTTTAATAGATTAGGAGGTTTATAGAATAATTTTGGTATATTTTTCTTAAGATATTCCCTAAACCCCCTTTCTTCCTTAATCCAAACCTAATTAAGGTTTAATCCACCAATAACCTTCTTAATTAACTTAATCAAATTTTCAAAATCAATCTAAACTTAATCAATCCTATCTTGGGTAGATACTTAAGTGTTCAATAACCTAATTAAGCTTAAGGAAATCAAATCCAACCTACATGTGTGGGAATGGTTATGAAAGTACTTAATTAAACCCTTTAGCTTAATTAATCATCAATTATGAGGCAATTGCATTAGGCCCTTTCTTTCTTAGGGTGCAATGCTGATTCAAATTTAATGTGGTTGCATGTCATATGTTGGCTCACAATTGTTTGAACAATTATGTTAAGGAGGTGTAGGTAAGGGATAATTAATGAACTTAATTTGCACCTTAACCTAAAAAAACATAAAATCAACTTAATGGTTTTAAAAATTAAACTAAAACAACACACACATGTGGGAAATGGGTTAGGACTAGCAAACCTTTTCACATTTCCTAAAATCAAATCAAACTCAAAATAAAACTAAAAATCTCTTTAAATAATTTTGATTCTCTTTAAATGATCTTATTCCATAGGATTGTCTTTAAGAATTAATTAAGGTGAATGAAATTACATGCTTACATCATTTTATTTCTTTCCTGGCATGCTAAATGTGTATGTCATATGAAAATCATGCATTCATGTCTTTTGAAGATCAAATTAAAATGAAATATTTCCTTTATGTCAAATTGCATGTTTTGCTAAAGTTAGAATATGAATGTCTATCATCACTACTAAATTCAAAATTATTTTTAAAACTTATAAATCAAACATTTCAAATGAAAGGTATGCTACTTATAATTACTTATAAGCTTGCATGTGAGTATAATATAAGATGTGCATTATGTGATGTTTTCTTCTCTTCTCTTTTAACATAGTTTTGAATAGGATTTTCAAAGTGTATAGTTCATTTGAAAAGAACACAACACATGCTTAAATCCATTCCTATGTTGTCATTTAAGAAGGACCTTCACATTTTCAGATATAAATTAAACAACCAACAAATAAACAAACATAAACCTTTTGCATGATTCTCTTTCCATTCATTTCTTTCATACATGCACATGTATTTAAGAAAAGTGGGACATTAGTCTGGACATCCCGGGGTTGCGAGGCTTTAAGTAGCCCCAAGTAGGTCTTGTACCTTACACCCCTAGTGTAGAAAATATGGTGTCGTACTCACTTTTGTCTTTCATACATGTAAATGTCTATATGAATAACGGATAAAAGAAATCTCTTTTTCTACTTACCAAAATCATGCATACATGAAACATTACAAATTTTCTTAAGCAATATATCTTAGCATTCATCATTTAAGGTGTGCTAACATTTCCATTTGCATGTATAGATATGCTTAGTATTCATCCATATGCATGTTACACATGTTGGAAAGAAATAAAGTGTTGTGTGTTTTGTGATAGTAATTCACTTTACTTAATCTTAAAATGCCTTTCTTTTTGAATAAGTTTGTTTAGGGAAAATCAAAACTTAGGATTAATTAAAACACTTAATAAAACATTCACTAAACAAAAATCAATAATGAATCTACCTAAGAAATTACTTAAGGTAGGGAGGAAAGAGAAGTCATCTTCTCTTTTCCTCTCTTTACAACACTTAGTAATTAATTGTAGGTTCATTCAAACCCAAAATCAAATCATAAAATAAAATCAATCAAATCAACTAAATCATTTAAATGAAACCACCCTCTAAGTTGAACCTTTCATACTTAGAAAACTTTAAACTTAAAGCTTAGATAAGACAACCCACACAAACCTTAAATGGCACACACATTAGGCTAAGTCACCATTTCTAGTCCTATGTTAGGGTGATGCATGGTTTGATGCCTGATTTTGTTTTATGAGGTAATGTTTTAATCTGGATGTTAGGGTGTATGTGTGTAGACTGAATGGTAGGGCAATCTTATTCTAACCATTGTCTTCTGTAGGGGATTGTGCTTAAGGGGTGTTGTAATAAAAATATAAATGCTTTTGCTATGCAGGTTGCTTATACCCCTAAGCATAATCCAAAATAGGCCAGGTGGACTTGGTTACCCATGTGTGGGATGCTAAGTCCAATTTATTCATATAAATGCTTGGGATTGTGTGGTTTGTTTAGCTAACCTCTATTTTGTAGGTTTTAGTTAGATTTACTTTTCTCATTTTCCATGTAATTTTGCAATTAGGATTTGGAATGAATGCTATGGGGTATTAGGATGAATATTGATCATAAAACTGTCTTATGTACCATGTGAAGCCTTTAGAGCAACCACATTCTAACCAAGCCAAAAGAAAAAAGAAGAAAGAAGAAAAGAAGAAATAAAGAATGAAGAATGAAGACCCCCGTAATAAGAATTCCTTCTTGATTGTAATTAATTCATTTATAATCCGGGTGGTATAGGGGTAGAGCTCAGCTACCCAATCATTTTTGGGATTGTACAGTGGAGCCTGACCACAAAAGGCCTCTTTTTCTTTTGTGCTAGCTTTATATATTGTTTGATGCTTGTTTAGCTTGTGCATTAAGATGGCATATTTTTCCTAGTTTCTTCCTTGCTTTGATGAATGGCCTGGATGATTAGGCTCTTAGAAAAATAAATTTTCCATCTGACTAATCAACTCAAAACTAAAAATTAAATAACTCATAGCCTCACCTAAAGCCTAGGTTATAAACAAGATAAAATATTTAACAACCCCTTAGCTAGATGTTGTATGCTTTCACATCATGCATAAAAACTTGTTATGGAGGGCTTCCACCTTTGCCAGGGAACTTGGCTTGACCATTGAGAGCCATGGTGGAAATACACCTTTTTTCTTGCTAATTTTAGCCCATAATCTAATTTTTCTTGCATTAGGCATATGAATCCTAAAGCCCGTGTCTAATGAATTGTCCAAAAATGAAAATAAAATATAACAAAAATTTGCATTAGATTTAAGTCATTAATCATGCCCTACATAATCTAGTCTCTTAGGGAGTGTGTTTAAGGACTTAGTCTCTTCCTAAATAAACAATAGCCTAGCTATCTTCCAAAAGCATATGACTTGTCTACATGTATTTAAAATTAGAGGAGTTAGTTGGCGGCCACCCAGGTTGTAAGTCCAACAGTCGGGTGATTAATCCTCTCTTATGGAGGTAAATCAAATACCCATTTTTTTCCTTAGATTTAGGTCGTGCCTTGGCCCTCACCAAAGCTCCCTAGATTTAGGTTCAGAGGTTGCTACTTCTCTTTGTGGGTTACAAGCATAAATTCTCACCTCTTAGGCATTTTTATGACCTTTTATCATGGAATTATAAGCCATAGTTTTCTAATAAAAATTCAACTCAAACAAATAAATCACTTTAATTTCAAAATATAATGCTCAATCATAGGATAGTTTGGGATGCTTACTAGGCTTCCTAGTATCCTAAGCATCCCCTACTTATCTTTATATGGTTTTGATAATAACTCCCTCCTCTTGATCATCCCACTTAATCTTCTAAAAATAAACCAATTGATTGATAGTCCTATCTTTGAAATCTTTGGAGACAATGATCATTTACCTTAATCGAGAGTATTCTTAAGGAATCTCATTCCTTAGGATGTAATTAACTATGGGCTTGCCTGTTAAACCAACAGTTTAAAATAAACCCTGCTTTACTTTTCCATGTAAAGTAGGGGAAGAAATTCTAGTACATTCTGAACACCCATAGTCCTTAGGAGTCCTTATTAAGGTTATTAGGTCCATTTATACAATGGTGACTTCTGTCTCTTGAGATAGTACATCATTCCTTAATATCATACCAGATCACCCTAATAAGAATATCTGCGGATCTACGTGGTGTCCAACAAAAGAAGTGTTTTTAGATTTTTTTTTTATTTTTGGTTCTTCATTTTATTTCTTTCTCTCTTCAAAAAGATTAGAATGAAGGATTGAAAATAAAAAATATTCACCACAGACTTTCCTGGTGACTCCGCTGGAGAAGGTTCCTCTCTCCATCTTTGGTAAATAATCGTTGTCTCCAAGTATCGATAGTGGGTTTGTATTTTATATGAATCTAATACTATCTTTTCTTTTTTGTTGGTACTTAGTTTATTTCATCCTTAAGCTAAGCTAGCCAACATCTTTAGGCTTTACGACCTCACTCTGTGTGTGTCTTAAAATCCCTATTAGGTTCCCTAATAGGTGAAAATAAAAATTTAATAAAAAGAAATAACAAATACTTCCTCCTTACCATTTTTATGGTGAGGAAAGTTTCATTCCAAAAATAAATAAAAATAAATCTTTTATAAAAAACAATAATTTCTAAAAAAAAACACTTATTTCAAAATGCACATAATAAAATATTTGCACAAAAATTTTTATAAATCACCCTCATCTAATAATCTTCATGATTGTTATATGTAAGATCATTTCAAAATCAAAATTCACAGGTACATTTTCAAAATAAAATCAATAATCATCTTTTTCCAAAAACAAAACTCAACAATCATATTTTCAAAAAGCATAAATGAACTTCCTCATTCAATTTATTGAATGAGGATTTCATTTTCAAAACAAAATCAACATCATCTCTTTCAAAACAAAATCAAAAATCATATTTTCCGAAAGCACAAATGAACATCTTCATCCAATTTATTGAATGAATATTTCATTTTCAAAACAAAATCAATAATCACATTTTCAAAAATAAAATCAACAAACATCTTTTCAAAAATTAAAATCAACAATCATCTTTTTCAAAAAAAAATCAAAATCAAAATCAAAAATAAAAAAAATAATATTTAAATCTTTCATTTAGCGTACCCAAATTTGCTAAATGAAGATCCTCTTTTCAAAAATCAAAATCAAAATCAAAATCAAAAATCAAAACAACATTTGGATCTTTCATTTAACATACCCAAATTTGCTAAATGAAGAACCTCTTTTTCAAAAATCGAAAATCATCAAAAACAAAAACAACATTTGGATTTCCTTGGCTTACCTAAGTTTGCTAAGAATCCTATTTTCCAAAAATAAAAAAATAAAAAATAAAAAATATATCAAAATCAAAACACACATGGATTTCTTTTATTTAGCTTACCTAAATTTGCTAAGTAAAGAATTCTCTTTTCAAAAAATCATCAAAAACAAAACACATGGATCCTTCATTTAGCATACCTAAATTTGTTGTGTAAAGAATCCTCTTTTCATCAAAAATCAAAACAAAACACATTTAGGTTCCTTTAGCATACATAATTTTTCTAAGAATCCTATTTTTTAAAAAAAAAATTCAGAAACAAAACACATGGATCCTTTATTTAGCATACCTAAATTTGCTAAGTAAAGAATCCTCCTTTCAAAAATAAAAACAAAACACATTAAGATTTCTTTAGCATGGCTAAATTTGCTAAGAATCCTCTTTTTCAAAAATCATCAAAAATCAAAAACACATTTTGATTTCCTTAGCATACCTAAATTTGCTAAGAATCCTCTTTTTCAAAAATCATCAAAAATCAAAAACACGTTTTGATTTCTTTAGCATACATAAATTTGCTAAGAATCCTCTTTTTCAAAAATCAACAAAAAAAATCACATTTGGATTTCTTTAGCATACCTAAATTTTTTAAGAATCCTACTTTTTAAAAAAAAAATTCAAAAATAAAAACACATTTGGATCTTTTATTTAGCATACCCAAATTTGCTAAGTAAAGATCCTCTTTTCAAAAGCAACAAAACATTTGGATTCTTCATTTAGCATATCTAAATTTGCTAAGTGAAGATTCCATTCTCAAACTCACACATGATTCCCAAACAAGCAAACAAAAGAATAAATTATTTTCAAACACCTCACTTAGCATACCCAAATTTGCTAAGTGAGGAAATTCCAAAAATCACAAATAAAAACAAAATCAATTGACCCTTTACTTTAACATACTCAAATTTGTTAAATGAAGGGCTCCCAAACAACTCAAAAATCAAAATTCAAATATGAACCTATGGAAGCATCAATCTCTCTAAAAATATTTGAACCCATTTTCAACACACACAAATTTGTTGAAAATGGATTCTACATTCAAAAATCCCCTTTCCAATCAATTCAAATATCTCTTCTAAATTCATTTGAGCCCCACTAAACACTTTCAAGTTGTTGAGTGTGGGTTGAAATTCTAAATCAAAATACAAAAAATCAACAAAGTAAAAATCTGATTCAAACTTGTTTTTCAACATTGCAGACATTCATTCAGTTTTCAGTCACTTTCAGTTTAGTTTCAAATGGCAACACAGAAGTATATCTTTACATTTCCTTTTAGGATGGGCTTAGCCTTGGATCTGGCCAGCCTCCTGTAGTTTAACTTTGCCCACCTCATCCACTTTGGCTGAGGCTTTGAGGGTGCTAGGATCACATGTGAGGGGATCACCCTCACAACAGTTAGCAGGAGCGTTGTGACCAAGCAGAAGCCGATAATCCAGGTTGAGTTACCATCTAATTTACATATCCCCTCGCTAAAGAGGAAGGCTATGGAAGCTCCCACAGCAGTAGCAGTTACTACACCAGTGCGCCCATTTGTTCCCCTTGCAGCCCCAGTATGTGCTAACACCCACTCATTGGCTCCCTCCAAGAGGAAGGTTCCCCTGATTCTAGGGACTATCTCCTTTGCCTTCGAGATTGGGTCTAGTTCCCATACTACTCGACCTTCCAAGACTCTGTGCTAAAAAGAACCGCATGATCAACCGATATCATACCCGCATAGCCAGGGAGTTGGAGGCCATTTCCCAGGCTGTTATAAAGGAGTTACCTAGGATGGATTCCCCACTGATCATAGAAAATAAGTTCTGCCCTCTCTCTAGATCTGATAGAGAGGATGTTAGGAGGATTTCAATTTCACCTCCGCCAGCAGTTCAGTTTCAAGCTCCTATCAGTGAGAGGAGGAGGTCGTATGTTGGCCTTAAATCAGTTCTACATCAAGTAGGTGAAGCTTAAAGATGATGATGAGGCTCAGTTTGATTTATTATGTCATCCCTCATGTTGGCGATCGAGATAGAAGAGGGCAGAGGCTCGTACATACACATTACTAATGGGAGTGTGGAGGTATGCAGGCGGGTTAGCGACCTCAACCCTATCATTTTCTAGATCGATTGCGGATCTCATGCGATCGCGTCTTCTTGATGGGTACTACCCACCATAGGAGATGAGCTCTTACTCAGAGAGAGATAGTGGTGCCTCCACCACACTGCTCTACTCTACACCCACCATCTTTGGCACATGTCCCATCATCTATCATTCCAGCAAAAGCCATGAAGGCATGAGGAAGAGAACCCCTTGGTGATACTAAGAGATCTCATCCCATCTACACCGCGAGGCAGGCTCTCTCACCTCCTACGCCTAGTTGTGGTGAAGAAGGAATGGAAACCTCAGAGTATAGTAGTCATTCCATCACCACCACTGTAGCAGGCTATTAAGATAGCAGCTGTTGAGGGAGGAGGAGACAGTTCAGTTGCCCTCATGGCTATAGATCCTCCAAGGAGTACCACTCCACCCAAATCCAACAGCAATTAAGAGTATATATCCTCCAGTGAGCGTAGTCCTCACAAGATCAACTCTCAAGCAGCAGGGGAGGTTAGATGTCTATTCATAGTGATCCTAAATTGACCGATCTTTTATACTACTAAGTTGGACCATCCCTAGATGACATTGTATGTGGAAGAAGGAGATCTTAGGATATGCGTCCAATTTAGGATGAAGGTTAGTTTTGATCCAATGAAGATGATCTAGAGGATTCGCATGGTAGACACCGGGGTTCCCTCCATGATGATCAGAGTTTGGAAGGTTGGCGAGTAGGAAGACACAACCTACTCAACCCAACACCTCCTTCAACAAATAAAATGAAAGGATGAACAAATAGATAGGATGGGAAGAGAGACTTGCTGCTAGTTTGGCCAAGACAAACTCGGATGTGAATCCTACTATAGCAGAGACTGGTCAGCTTGAGTTATTGCATGTCTTAGATCTAGCCAAGACTTCACCTCTAGTAGAACAGGGCAGCACAAGCATGTATAGGAAGGTAGTGGATAGTACCTTCGTACAAGAAAAAGACATTAAAATAATGGTTAAGCAGTAAGTGAGAGAAGCATTGGCTCAAGCTCGAGGAGGATCATCAATTCCAAAGGGTAGACCCTGCCTAGAGGAATTCAATGTCATCCAGTATCCTAAGGGTTTCATACCACCTTCTTTCAAGAGCTTTGATGGTAGCGGGAACCCAAGGCACATAGCGCACTTTAGAGCCAATTGTTGCAACACTGGTGGCAGTGATACTCTTCTATTCTGACTTTTTGTCAATAGTTAGCAGGCATAGCCTTCGATTGGTATGTTGAACTTCCCAATAGTACAGTGAAGACTTTTGTTGAGTTGGAGCAACTCTTCATTAAGAGATTTGATGGAGTTCAGCAAAGGGTGAATGTAGGTGATCTCGTTGTGGCTCAATAACACCCTGGTGAGTCCCTCATTTATTATATTCTCAGATGGCACAATTTGAGTATGAAATGTGAACTATTATTTGTATAAGACGCCATTGAAATTCTATTGAAGAATATTCATGGCCTAGTAGCCTTCATGCTCAAAGGTTTTACCATCAAGACATTTGAAAAACTAATTAACATAGCGGCTAGCTTATAAGGAGAAGCCAAAAACAAAGCCAAAGCCATAAAAAGATTATGAGAAGAAGCCAAGGGTAGTGATAGTAGTAGACAAGGGCAAGCAGCTGACCAGAGAGTAGTTTGAGAGACCTCGAGCTCCACAGCCATCACTTCCACCTCCTCTACCACCACCGAGGCCATCCTACCACCACAGCTGACCTCCATGGCCACCTCCTCCTCGACCATATCCATAGCGGAGATACCACCTATACACCTACTCTTTTGGATAAATTAAACAAATCTTATTCATTTAAGAGGGAGGTAATCAAGAAAATCTTTAAGAATCTCTTAAAGAAACTTGATTTTCAACAATCAAACCTAGAAGGCCAGAGGAAGTGGCAAAAGCAATGATCTTAACTTTTACCCCTACCACCGCATGCTAGATCACATTTTGGAGGATTGCTTTACATTCAATGACTGGCTTGAGCATAACTTCAAGACAAGTGCCATAGTTATCCCAAAGGAATACCTTGTAGAATAATCATCCAATTCCATTAGGGTAATCCTTGGGGATGCCTGTGATCCTTCCAAAATCAAAGAAGGTTATGATATCTCTTTATCCCGAACCTCCAAGAAGATTGTTTCCAAAATCAAGAAACTTTCCTTGTAGATGCCTGAGGTAGCTCGAACCTCCAACATCAAGGAAGGTTTGCAAGTTGTCCAGGACAACTTAGGGAAAAGGGAGCTTCAAGAGCCTGCTATGACTAGGATAGCCAAGTAGTGTAACCGGCCGAGTCTCCACAGTTACCATCACACCACCTCTACTAGCTCTTCTTCTAGTACACATCTTGTATCGATGTATGAGGGCATCAAATCCCTCACCCCTCTTACTTTACTTAATTTTTACTATGTACCTCCTTCAAAATCCAAGAAATCAAGGAATAAAGTTAGCTTAAATTATATCTGTGTCACTTCTGATGGGTTGCGTAATTCTACTCTTACTGAAAACTATCCAAGTCTAAACAACAATTATAACAACTCTGATCTTCTTCTTTTTTATTCAGAGTTGGACCTTCCTTCTCTGAATACAATGGGTTTGCCTCTTAAGATAGACTTGGAATCATCCGATTCTGAGGGTCCCATAGGAGAAGCTGTAGGTGAGCCTAACGAGCAGGTAGAATCTTCCACTAACCTACCACAAGAGATCACCGAAGTCAACCTCTGTAATGGCAAGGTTCTACCTCTAAGGGCAGCACCTCAAGATAAAGGTAAATAAGTCATTGGTTCAGATGATCAAGAAGCCCCTCCATAGAAAGCTCCACTCTTGGATAAGCTTGTGGAGGATCAGCCTAAGGTGGACTACAATGTCCACTCTCACCTGAGAAAGTTTCCATCTAAGTTAAGCATATATGATGTCTTTATCTTATCCAAAGAGATGAGGGAATCATTAATCAAAGCTCTCCTTGATCTAGAGATATGCTTAGCTCTGCTGATAACTATTAGAGAGGAGGCACATTATTCCAGAGAAGCCCAAGGAGTCATTTTCACAGATGAAAACCTTCTGCTGGGGGGACATGGAGCACAATCGTCTCCTCTACATTATAGTGGACATGGGCAGATTCAGACTTTCCAAGGTTCTCATTGATTTAGGTGCATTGGTGAATATTATGAGTCTAAAGACCCTTACCTATTTGAGGATTGTTATCTCCACACTCCGAGGAGATCGGATGATGTTGAGAGGATTCAATGAACAAGGTGAAAGGGTTTAGGCTCCATAGTGTTACCTTTGGAGATAGGTGACTAGAAGACTGAAGCTAAGTTTATATTATTGATTCAAATACTTTGTTCACCGCTTTGCTCAATAGGCCTTGGATACATCAGAACAAGATGATTCCATCCTCCCTCCATCAGTGCATCAAGTTTAGGAAGGATGGGATTGAATACTGTGTCAAAGGAGATGAAAATCTATTTTCAGTCAGAGAGGTTGAGATATTTGAGGATGCAACCTATCTTCCTCAAAACTCCTTTTTACATGAACTTGGTCAAAATTCAAATGCAAAAGAAAAAGGAAAAAAAGAAAAAGAAAAAGAAAAAGAAAAAGAAAAGAAAAATGAAAATCCAAAGAAAAGATAGTGGAAGAAGTAGAGCCACATATCACATTCCACCCACAGTTCCTTCCATCATATGGACATGTGGGTAGGATGGCTCGACCTCCACTAGGCAGAGGCAGAAGCAGACATGGAGGCAGTCCTAGAGGCAAAAGACCCCATGGTTGGCCACCAACCAACAGGGTTAGGTTCCAGTTCACAAGAGTACCCTTACTATTCATATAGACTTGGAATCCAGCTCGAAGGATGAGTCTAATGTGATTAGCATACCAGCCAACCCCTCTCAGCGAGTTTCATTGGAGGTGACACTCAAGCTGGATAGTGATGAAGACCAAGCCTCCAGACGAAGCACAAATGTATTTGAATCAAGTGTTTGTGAAACTATCAGGCAACAGTTAGGAACCTTAGTCTAACCTCACTTTCCTCTCTAAAAGTTGAAGGTTTAGTAGTTATGGAAGCCCCTCAGTCTTCCAAGAATGTCAAGCCAAAGAGATTCCTATTGAGATCATCATCCTCAAGTCCAAAAATTGATGTAGGACTTCAGGATAATTCAAATAAAGAATTAATGGAATTGCCTTTCGTTTGGTACTCGCCTTGTGTTCTTAATCTTGCAAAGAAGGGTTTGATCCTTACACATGGTCTAAGCACAGGTCAGAGTACTTCAAGAAGCTATAGAACAATAGAGGCAGGGATGCACAATCAAGATTAGGACTAGGATTTGGTATAGTGGGTCTAGTCGATGATGATGATTACTACTTAGTTATCACCAATCATCTGGAATCTGATAGGTTCTTTTCATGGCACACTAACTCTGATGAGGATGTGTGTTTAGAAACTTCACATGATTCAGATGATCTTCAAATCAAAGATGCACCGTCAGAATTTCAAGAGGAGATCTATTCAATAATTGACAAGCTTAAAGAAATCAACCTCAATATAGAAGAAAATCCACGCTCGACATACATAAGTTTATTGCTAAATGAAGAAGAAATCAATGACTTAGTTAGGCTATTGATTGAGTTTAAGGACTACTTTGCATGGAGGTATGAAGAGATGCCCGGATTATCTCTTGATGTAGCAGTCCACAAACTAGCAATAGACCCTAACGCCAACCCTATCAAGCAAGCTTCTTGATGCATGTGATTAGAAATCGAACAACAGGTCATTTCTGAAGTCAAGAAACTTATCGATGCTGGTTTCATCAAGGAAGAAAAATACCCTACCTAGTTAGCCAGTGTCATACTAGTTAAGAAGAAGAATGGTCAAATTCGCATATGCGTCAATTTCAGGGACTTAAGCAAGGCATGTCCTAAGGATGAATTTTCTCTACCTATATCAAAATTAATGGTGGACATCGTCTCATCGCATGCGGTCTTCTCCTTCATGGATGGGTCATCTAGCTGCAACCAAATCAAGATGGCTCCCAAGGATGAAAGAAATACTACTTTTCGAACCCTGATCAAAATCTATTATTATACGGTCATGCCTTTCAGCCTTAAAAAAGCTGGTGCTATATACCAATGGGTCATTACTCAGATCTTTAATGAACTCATCCATCATCAGTTTGAGTGCTATGTTGATGATCTAGTAGTCAAAAGCAAAGAAAAAGAAGATCATCTCTTTGACTTGAGAGTAATTTTCAAATGGTTAAGATAATATAACCTCAAAATGAATCCCCTGAAGTGTGCATTCAGAGTAGCTTCAGGGAAATTCCTTGGATTTGTTGTTTGACACTGGGGAATAGAAATAGATCTAGAAAAGATTAAAGATATCTTAGAAATGCCACCTCCCAAAAGTTTAACTCAACTCAGATCTTTCCAAGGATGGTTGGTGTATCTAAGATGCTTTATTTTCAACCTATCAGGGAGATGCAAGCCATTTTCAGCACTTATCAAAAAGGATGCCAAGTTCAAGTGGGATGATAAGTGTCAGCATACCTTTGAAGATATCAAGCAGTATTTGGTGAAGCCGCCAGTTCTAACAGCTCTTATCCCAGGTAGGCCACTCATCCTCTACACTGTTGTATTAGATGACTCCCTCAATACTTTGTTGGCCCAAGCTAATGATGAAGGGAAGAAGAGTGCTCTTACTACCTCAGTCATCATATGATTTCTGTTGAAGTGAACTACCCACATATTGAGAAACATTGCTTTGATCTTTGCATCCCAAAAGCTACTGCACTATATGCTTTCTCATAAGGTGAACTTGATTTTTAGAACTAATCCATTACAGTATCTGATGACACGACCAATGTTATCCAAATGTTTGGCACATTTGTCCATGATTTTTACACGATTTGATATCACATTCATACCCCTCCATGCGATAAAAGGATAAGCACTAGCAGATTTCTTAGCAACACACCCACTTCCTGTTGATTCTCTGCTTAGTGACGATCTCCCTGACGAAAAAATCATGAACATAAGGGAGGTTAACAACCATCAATGGGAGATGTATTTTGATGGTGTGGCTTCCTTTCATAAATGAGAAGCACCATGATCTACTCTTCCTGGAAAGATAGGGGTAGGAATAGTTCTCTTAACTCCAGACTACAATGTGATGAGATTCTCATACTATCTCTCCAATCCTTGCACCAATAATGAAGCTGAGTATGAGGCTTTGATTGTCGGTCTAGAGTTAGCCATTATAACTTGTGTCAAGAGCATCAACATCTTCAGGGATTCTCAATTGGTCATCAACCAAATTATCGGGTAGTACAAGGTTCTCAAACCTAAGCTTCATCATTACCATGAGTATACCATGAAGCTATTGGCCCAAATCTCCAAAGTCATCATCTACAAGGTTCCCCAAGCAGAGAACACAGAAGTAGATGCTTTAGCCAAACTTGCAAAAGAATTAGCATGTCCGGAAGATGAGTTCATTCCAATAAGGGTCCAAAATAGTCAAGTCCTATCCCTTATTGATGTTGAACTCATCAAGATACTTTCTCTTGAAGGGGAGGTTACCATTGACAACAAAGACGAGGAGCTAGATTGGAGGCAGCCATTCATGGATTACCTAACCACCAGAAAACTACCACAAGAGAAATCACAAGCTCATCAGATGAAATAGAGAGCTCTATCATATGCTCTCGTGGAAGGTACATTGTACCGACGATCCTTCGATCAAATGTGGTTACATTGTTTGGACAAACACGAAAATAGATCATGAAGCAAAGTACACTTCGAGATCAGGCGTATCAGAGATCTAAAGATGAAAGCAAAGATCAAAGAACTAGAACCATCAACATTTTTATGGTACATGTATGAAACATCCTCCTTCTTCCAAAATTCGCCATTCATTCTTTACTACTTTTCAAGTGGCGAGGAAATCCCACTCATAGAGGTCACAGCTTAGCATGTGCTTCAGTTTTTCAAGAACCATATCGTATATAGGTTCGAGGTTCCTCAAAGAATTATATCGATAATGGTACTACATTCAGAAGCACCAAGATCAGCTTGGCCAAAAGACATGGTATAGATTAGAGATACTCCACCATATACTACCTCAGGGTAAATGGCTTAGCAGAAGCACTCAACAAAACTCAAATCCAAATATTAAAGAAGACACTTGACGACAACAAGTGATAGTGGCATGAGCAGTTGGTTGAAGCCTTGTGGGCCTACCGCACCACATACAGAACTCCAACTCAATCTACCACATTCTCTTTAGTGTATGGGTATGAAGTTGTTCTACCTTAGAAGTTTAACTCCCATCACTAAGGATAGCATTGGGTAGCGAAATCAGGATAGAGCAGAATGCAAAGTTATGGTTAGAAGAGCTCAAAGTTTTGGAGGAGAGATGCCTACGGTCGTGCCAGAACCTTGAGTTGTACAAGGCCAAATTGATTCAAGCTCACAACAAGCTGGTTCGCCCTAGGTCTATTTAAGTAGGAGAACTTGTATTAGTCCTAATGAGACCAAATTATTGCCCATCAAAAGATGGGAGGCAAGTTTGAAACCACTTGGGAAGACCCTTTTGTTCTAGAGAAGGCCTACCAAGGAGGATCTTATCAGCTCATTGATTGTAAACGGGAACACCTGATGCTTCAATTAATGGGCTCTATTTGAAGAAATATTACCCATAAAACATGTTTGATAAATAATTATCATTAAAAGAACAAAAATTTCATTCCAATTCTTCAAAATCTTCTCTTCTTTTCAAGCGTTGTTTGCTTGTCTTGTGAATCCACCATGATGTATTTAGGATAGGTGTAAGAGAACCCAAGTGGAATCATATACCTCTTTCACAACACAAACACAATCAAACACAATTTTCTCAGTGCTATTAGAATAGATATCAGAGAACCTAATATGCATCCTATTTTGATTAGCACAACTAAGTTAGGTGTAAGAGAACCCAAGCAGCATCCTTTCTTGGTGGGAATCCTAGCTGCCATCCGTTGCACCATTTCATCATATTCCCCAAGCGTGTTTAGGATTGGTGTGAGATAACCCAAGTGACATTCAATTCCATTTAACACAAGCACAAAAACAAACACAAATCTTTTGTCTCAAGCTATTTTGATGTGGGAGCAAGCCCCCTATGGCACTCACTCATTAGCTGCTCTAGGTCGGGTGTTGATCTCATTTTTAGAATGAGCTCTCAATACCTCCATCTTAGGCATAAGATTTCTCTTAGACTTTAAGAGCTCCTTCATCTTAAGACACATCTAGTTATTAGGTGGACACTCCCCTAGCCCTAGAATACTTAGAAAAGTTAGCTATAGGAATAAGTCATGCCTTAGGGGTGTTAGAAAAATTTTCTACCCTTATCTTAAACCTTTCCTCACTTCCTTCCTTTAAGTCAAACTCCAAATTAATTCTATTTTATTTTCTCCAAACTCAAATCAATTTCATGATTCAATTCCAGGATTGAAACCCATGATCAAAATCCATCAAAAAATTTTTAAGTTCAACAAATTTCCTAAGTCCTTAACCCTTACTTAAGGTCTTAACCAAAACTATGATCTAAACCTATCCAAACCTTTGAGATTTTCTCATGATTCATTTATATTCTCATTTATATTCTCATATATAAATGAAATATAAATTCAAATACATCAAATCAAATTAAAAAATTCCAAATCAATCCATGAAAATTTTCTTAAGTCCCTTTAATTTTCCATTAAATGACTTAGCCAAAATCAACTCTAAACCTTGTTCAAATCACTTCAAACCCTAGGGATTTTCTCAAAACATATTCATATTCTCATTTATATTCTCATATATAAATATAAATCAATCCAATTAAAGGCAAAAATTAAATTCCAAATTGAAAATCCATGAAATACCCTTAAATCCCTTAATTTTACATTAATGGATTTAACCTAAACTTGATCAGACCATTTAAAACTCATGAGATTTTCTCAAAATCAATTTATATTCTCATTTATATTCTCACATATAAATGAAATATAAATATACATCAATCAAATCCAATCCAAAAATTAAATTTCAAATTAAAAATTCCCTTTAATGGATTTATCCCAAATCATGATTAAACTCTTTCAAATTCTTGAAATTTTCTCATGATCAATTTATATTTTCATTTATATTCATATATGTAAATGAAATATAAATTCAAACAATCAAAACCAATTCCAAAAATCAAACTCAAATCCATTCAAAATCAAATCTAAACCTTTCAAGCCAAAATCTTGAACTTAGCCAAATCACTTTCAAATCAAGCCAAACTTGATTTTCTATCATTTCAATCAAACCTCTCATGATCATATATATATATATATATATATATATATCCAAACCTCAATCAAATAATCAAAACCCAAATCAAAAATCAAACCCAAGACCCCTTCATATTCTTCCTTTAAATATGAAATTTTTTAAATGGATCAAAATCCATTTGACTTCAAACCACTTGTAAATGGATTTATATTTTAATTATAAGTTCATATACAAGATCAATCAACTTCAAATCAAGCTTTGACCAAGCCATTTGACCCACTTAGGCTCACTTGACCCAAAGTAACCTAAAGTACCCTTATGAGCCAACTTTTGATCCTAATCAAATTGGATTAAACCAAACTCAGTTATCCTTCTCATAATGATCAACAATCATCATGGGATTATCAATCAATCAAATTAGGTCAAACCAAGTCAAACCTAAGGGTTGATAAAGTCAACACTTAACCTAAAATGAAACCTAACATAGCCAAAATCCACCATAGGCCAAATTGATTGAAACCATTAATCCAAGTTCACTCATGACCTATGTTTGAACTTAATCAAGCCAACATTTAAGCCTAACCTAGCCCAATTGGCCCACTTGACCCAAGTTGGCCCATTTTGACTTAAAGGGTCAAAATATGTCAAAACTTGATCTAAACCAAATTGATTGAAACCAATGGGTCAAGTCCATCCTAAATGGAACTTGACCAAAAGCCTCAATTGAGACCAACCAATTGACCTTCAACATGACATAAAGTGGTCATGTTGAGCCAAAATTGATTGGAAACAAAGATACCAATCCACTCCATATGACTAACCAAACCTAAACCTACCCTTGACCTACCTCAAATAGGTCAAATGGGTCAAATGGGTCAACTTGACCCATTTGACCTAAATGAGTCATATGAGCCAAAATCAAATATATAAATTGAAAACCAAAGCAAAACATTTCAAATGGTCAAATGAACTTGACCCAACCCTTGGTTTGACCCAATTTGACCAATTGGTCAACTTGACCTAAGTTGACACATTTTGACCTAAATGGGTCAACATGAGCCAAACCCTACCAAATGGATTCCAAATCTAATGAAACTTGGCCAAACCTATTTTATCAACATACCAAACATACCCAAATTGAAAATATAGCAAAATGACTATTTTACCCCTATACCTTAGAACAAATTTTGGCCTAAACCATGGGTATTTTGGTCATACACTCTTCACAATCACTTGAGGCTTTCCTAAAAGCTCAAGGGGACTTAGTGATGAGTGGTGCACCCAACCCAGTGGGTTTGGGTTAGCTCATTTGGCCCCTAGACCAAGCCCAACCCAATAGCCTAAAATTCAATTTTCAAACTCCCCCCTAAGCTCAATTTTAGCACATGAAAAGTTGGCATTCCACTCAAGGGATCAAACTAACCATGTGCACACTCAAAACCATCAAAATAACCTCTCCAATTTGGTCAATTAGATTAAAATGGCAAGCTTATGCTCGACCATCCGATTGCCATAAGGGGAGATATACTCCCCCTAATTCAATAAAATTTAACTTCACTCATACTCGATTGAGCACTAGAGAGAGTTAGGAACCACCTCAGAGCATTCATAAGCTTTCTAGGAGGGATTTGAATCTTGCATTTCTCAATTTTGCATAGTGCAAAACAGGGGAGCTCATCTCAATTTCCAACTTCTTCCTCACTCAAAACTACTTTAATTCCCTTGGCATACTCCCTCAATGGATCAAGTCGAGTGCACTCAAGCTCTCATTCAAGTTCTCAAAGTAAGGAGGAGGTGAATTAGATTAAAGCCGAAGCCCAACCAATAAGGAGTTGGTCTTCCCATTGATTCACTCAATCTCAAGGCCTAGGAATTTCACAAAGTCTCCACCGAGCTCTCAAGCGTCGGTGATCACCTCCGGCGAGATTAGTGATTTTTTGACCACTTAGCTTGATAGGTGTTAGTCCTTTATGAAAGAAATGTTCTTGGCATGAGAAATCCTCCATTGGATTGGCCGCTCTATTCCCTTAGATGGTGTGGTTTGAATCTTGTATGATTCTATGCAAGATTGGGCATGGATCTCCCCTTGGATCATGGACGGTTCACATTGATCCTCATGGAAGAACTTGGCTTATCTCAGCCATCCATCCGCATGTTTTAGGTGGACGGATGAGATTATTTGGCACATTTTAGAAATCCTTTATCTATTTTAAATTGTGGGTGAATCCTTAATGGTCTGATCTTTGATCGGATGGCTAAAGATATTAGCGCGTGCGCCGCCAGTCACCTTTTTGAAGTGATGTTTAAGTGAGTGGCTCACAGCATGTGCATGTAAAAGCTACCACCCACGTCGTCGTGATGATTATTGTCGGTGGTTATTTTCTTAATTAATTCTTAATTAATCCCTAGGACTTCTAAAATTCATAACTCTTTATCGAAAAATCAGAAAAATAAAAAGAAAAATTCTATGGAAAGATAATTTCTTCTAATATATTTAAAAAATGTTTTCAAAGTATTTTGAATTACCCTTTTCTCTAAATTTGGGTTTTTTTGGGAATCTTAATTAGCTAATTATCCTTTAATTAGGTAATCAATTAATCTCAAACTTCTAGGGTTCATTTTACGGGATGACCTCTACCTTGCCTAATTTTCTTGAGATTTATTGAGAGCTTAATTAGGGAAATTGTTATTTCATTCTGTAATTACCCTTTTCATGTAATTAAGGGTAATTAAGGTGTAATTAGTGGATTTACCCTATGATTAAGTTTGATTAAGGTCAAATCTAGTGAGTAAGGGTTTTATGGAATAATTTTGGGGCATTTCCCCTAAGCTATTTCCTAAACCCCATTTTTCTTTCCTTAATCTCCCTCTTAATTAAAGGTTAACTCATTAATCACCCCTTTAATCAATTTTCAAAAATTCTAAAAAATTCCATAACTTAATTAATCTACCTTGGGTAGATGCTTAGGTGTTTAATAGCCTCTAAGTTTAATTAAGGAAATTAAAAGCCCTTTTATAAGTATGAAAGGGTGTTTTAAAAGTACTTAAGCTAAACCCCTTTAGCTTAATTAATTTTTAATTGTGAGCCAAATTTCATTAGGCCTTTTCTTTATTAGGTGCATTGCAAATTTAAATACCTTGTGAGTTTTATGTCATCTCATTAGCTCATAATTACTTAGTTAAATTTTCTAAGGTGGTGTAGATAAGGCTTAACCTAACCAATGCTTTAAAATGGATTTAATTATACGAAAATTAAACAAAAAAAATAAAACATATGTGGGAATGGGTTAAGAATAGCAAACTCACCTCACCTTTTCAAAATTAAATCAAACTTCAAACTAAACAAAAAATCATTTTGAAATTCACTTTGATTTATTCTAGGTTTTCTCATTCCTTAAGAATTTCTTTAAGATTTAAGTAAGGTGAGTTTTTCATATGCTTTCATTGCTTTGATTCTTTCCCAACATGTTAAGTTGTATGTCATGTGATTCATGCATTCAAAATTTTATATTTTCTATTTTAAAAATGAAATTATTTACTTTATGTCAAATGTGCATGTGTTGGCTAAAGTAAAAAATATGAGTGGCTATTATCACTACTAAATCCAAATTATTTTCAATACATATAAATGAAATATCAAATCTAAAAGTATGAAATTCTTATACATTAATTATAAGCTTGCATGTGATAATTATAAAGTCATGTTTAGTGTAGCCTTTCTTTCTTTCTTATGTTAGCATGGTTTTGAATAGGAGTTGGTAAGATGTAGGGTTCATTTGAAAAGAACCCAACACTTACTTAATTCTATACCCTATTCATCCTTATTCTATCATCTAAGAAGGATTACTTACACTTTCATGAATAAATTTCATAAACAAAACAAATCTATCAAACAACTTTTGCATTTTCCTTTTCCATTTCATTTCTTTTATATGCATGTTCGTATTTAAGAATAGTGGTATATTAGTCTGGACACCCCGAGGTTGTGAGGCTTTAAGTAGCACTAATTAGGTCTTGTACCTTACACCTCTAGTTAACAATGACGTTATACTCACTTATGCCTTTCTTACTTTCATGCATGTAGGTAAAATTTTGGATAAGGAAAACCTTTTCTACTTAATAAAATCATACATGTTTAACTTCTAAATTTTCTTAAATGGATTACTTAGAATACATCAAAAAGTGTGTTAACTACTCTCATTTGCATGTATAGATATGCTTAGGGTCCATCCATATGCATGTTATATATGTTGGGAAAGAAATGAAGTAATGTGTGTTATGTGAATTTTGATTCATTTTATTTAATCTTAAAATGCCTTTCTTTTTGAATAGGTTTGGTTTAAAGTTTATCTAAACTTAGGATTAATTAAAAGATTTAATCAAAACATTCACCTAAATGAAATTAAAATGTGAACTTAATTTAGAAATTACTTAAGGTTAGGGAATGAAAAAGAAGTTCCCTTCTCTTTCCCTCTCTTCATAACTTAGTAATTAATTGTAGGTTTCACTTAAACCAAATTAAAACATAAAATAAATAAACCAAAATACTTAAACAACTTAAGTGATACCCTCCTCTAAGTTGAACATTTTCTTCACACTTAGAAAATTTGAACCCAAAGTTCTAAGGTAAGCATACCACGCAAGCCTTCAAAGCACACACATTAGCCTAAGTCACCACTTCTAGCTTTAGGTTAGGTCGGTGCATGATTTGATATTTGTTTTGTTTTGTGATCTATGTTTTTAGACTGGATATTAGGGTGTATGCTTATAGAATGAATGGTAGGATGTTCTTAGTCTAACTATTTTTTTCTACAGGGGATTGTGCTTAAGGGGCGCTATCATAAATAAAAAAATATAACTGCTTCTTGCTTGCAGGTGCTTATACCTCTTTGCATAATCCATATGCTTGGTGGACTTAGTTACCCATGTGTGGGGTGATCAGTCCAATATACATGCTTGAGATTTGTGTGGTGTGATTTAATTAACCTTTATTTTGCAGGTGTTAGTTAGATTTCCCTTTTTCTTTTCATGTAAAAATTTGTATAATTAGGTTTTGGAATGATTTGTTATTGGGGATTAGGATGAACATTGATCATAAGATCCCATATTATGCACCATGTGAAGCCTTGGATCATCCATCTTCCAACCATCCAAAAGAATAAAGGAAGAAGAAAAAAGAAAGAAGAAAGAAGAATAAAGCTTGAAGACCCCCATAACAATGAATTCCTTTGCTTAAATTGTAATTTAATTCATTTGTAATCCAGGTTGTATAAGGTTAGAGCTCAGCTACCCACATTTCATATTTTTGGATTTGTACGGTGGTGCACGACCACAAACGGCCATTTATTCTTTTTGCGATTAGCTTTATAAATTGATTGATGATTTGTTTAGATTTGCATTAAGTGGCATATTTTTTCTAGTTTCTTCTTTGCTTTATGTATGGCCTGGATGTCGATTAGGCTCTTTAGAGAAAAATAAATCTTTTACCTAACTTAAAAGTTCAAATTAAAATTAAGCAACTCATAACCTCACCTAAAGCTTAGAATTAAAATCAAGATAAAAGAATTAGCAACTCCTTAGCTGGATGAGCATTTCTTTATAATATCATGCACAAATGCATCTTATTTCACTCTTGATTGGAGGGCTTCCACCTTTGCTAGAGAACTCGGCTTGACCTTTGAGGGTCATGGTGGAAACTCACCTCCTCCCTTATCTCTGATTTTGGCCAATAATCTGATTTCTTATGCATTAGTCATAAAAATCCTATTAGCCTGAGTCAAAATGATTTTCCAAAAACGAAAATAAAATAAAATTTGAATTGCATTAGATTTAAGTCATTTGAAGTATACCCTTTACATGATCTAGTCTCTTTAGGGAGTGAGTTTAAGGACTTAGTTTCTTCTAAATAAAAAGTGCCTACCTATCTTGCATAAGCATAAAGACTTTCCTACTTGTATTTAAAATAGTAGGAGGAGAAGTTAGTTGGCGGCCACCCCTAGGCAGTTGTAAGTCTAAGTTGTCGGGTGGTTTGTCCTCTCTTGTGGAGGAAAACCAATTACCCATTTTTGACTTAGATTTAGGTTGTGCTTTCGGCCCTCGCCGAAGCTCCCTAGATTTAGGTTCTGAGATTGCTTTTCTCCTTTGTGGGCCATAAGCATAATTCCTCATCTCTTAGGCATTTTTTTAATCTTGTGTTAAGGTATCTTAAGTCTTAAAATTCTAATAAAAAATAAAACTCAAATAAACTAAATCAATTTCTAAAATATAAAGCCCAATTTTAGGATAGTTTGAGATGCTTGCTAGGTTTCCTAGCATCATGAGCATCTCCTACTTATCTTCCATTTTGGCTTCAATAATAACTCCCACTTTTGATCAATCCCATTTGATCTTCAAAAATATAAACCAATATATTGATAGTCCTTACTATTGAAATCTTCAAAGATAATGATCATTTACCTTAATCGAGAGTTTTCCTAGGGGATCCTGTCCCTTAGGATGTAATTAACTATGGGGGCTTGCCCTTATAGAGAACTTAATGAAACTAATTTAAAATAAACTCTGCTTACTTTTTCATGTAAAGTAGGGGAAGAATCTCTACTACATATGTAGACCCATTATCTTTAAGAGTCCTTATTGAGGTGATTGGTTCCATTAAAGGGTAGTGACTTCTATCTTTTGAGATAGTATACTATACCTTGATGAAATATCTGATCACTGAATAAGTACATCTTTGGATAAGTCCTCAGGTTGGCACTCTCTCCGTAGTCTCCCTTATGTCGGGTTCAATCTATTTTTCCATAAGCGGTACCCATCATTGGAAGATGTAAGTCTTATGTATTCTTTTAGCATGACAGCCCGATGGGCGACCCTAAGTCAGGTTTGATTTGTTGCCCAAAGAAACTAATCACCTTATTGGTCTTTTATAGTGGAAGATGTGAGTCCCCATGCTTTCTTCCCCTAAATTGACCATTGCAAACTGAAAGGCACTCCTTTGGTTGGACAGTTCTATCCTCGACTAGGAAGTTACTCACTTTGGTTTAGTAAATCTGAGATAGGTCTAGACTGATATAAGCTCATTCTCAGTGTGATGAATCGCAAACCAATGGAATCCATCAAAAAAATTTTAAAAATGGAATTAATCTTGACTATCTTTGAGTTGATTTTAAGTCCCCCAGGGGCATTCACTCAATAGTCAGCCCTAGGTCTGGTTTGATTTGTTGTGTAAGAAATTAATCACCCCAGTGGTTCCTTATTTTGGAATATGTGAGTTCCCGCGCTTTCTTCTTAAACTTAACTATTGCAAATTGAAAGGCACCCCTTTGGTTGGATAGTCCTACTGTATGGTTGGTAGACTACCCCTTTAGATTGGTAAATCTATGTTGGACTAAGGCCCCTTGGCCCCTAGTCAGTGCAGTCTTTCACAAACTAATGGGATTCATCAAAAATAACTAAAAATAAAATTAATCTTTTATTATCTTTGAGATGATTTAAGTCCCACAATGGCATTCACTCAATAGCCAGCCCTAAGTCGGGTTCAATTTGTTACACAAGCAACCGATCACCCCAGTGGTTCCTTATTTTGGAAGATGTGAGTCCCCACACTTTCTTTTTAAACTTGACCATTGCAAATCGAAAAGCACCACTTTGGTTGGATAGTCCTACCATGTGGTTGGTAAATTACCCCTTTGGATTGGTAAATATGTGGTTGCCCAAGGCCCATGGCCCCTACTCAGTGCAGTCCATCACAAACCGATAGGAACCATCAAAAATAAATTAAAAAATGAAATTAACCTTTGACTATCTTTGAGTTGATTTAAATCCCACAATAGTATTCACTCAATAGTAAGCCCTAGGTTGGGTTCAATCAATTACCTCACTAATGGATCACCCCAGCAACTTATCCCTACTTTGGAAGATGTAAGTCTACTATGCTTTTTTCCTAGTATAGCTTTGCTGCAGAAGGCAATCCCTTTGGTTGGCTAGTCCTACTATGTGTTTGGTAGACTACCCCTTTATTTGAAATCATAGTTAGGCTAATCACGCATGGCCCCAGATTAATCCATCATAAACCAACAAGGTCCATCTCAAAATCCAAATTTAAAAATCTAAAACAAATTCAACCCTCCACCCTCAGTGGAGTCAAAATAAATAAACAAAAAAAATTCAATCAATCTCCCCCAGTGGAGTCAAATCAATCAAATTAAATAATCAAATCAAAATAATCAAACAATCAAACAAAAATAATCAAACAAATAAAATCAACATGCTTCTCCTCTATGAGATGCAAATCTTTCTAGTCCCCCCAACGGATCTTGAATTCTAATCCCTCAGCGAATTTCACAACCTCTTCTCCCTAGTGGATGACTTGAACTTCCTCCCCTAGTGGAGAGTCCACTTTTTCAACCCTAATGGAGCACCAAATCATAAATCAACAAATCAATCAATTTCTCCCCAATGAGACTCAAATCAAATCAAATCAAATCTCTCATCCCCTTGTGGATGACTTGAATCTATTTCCCTAGTGGAAGGTTCACATACTCTATCCCTAGAGGCCTCCTTCACTCTCTTATGTCTTTAACATGAGTAGAGTCACATTGCACTAAGCTCTTAACTCCTTCTACACCTTGGGTTGGGAGTAGATCATTTTTGTTAGTGCTTGATCGTTCAGTGTTGTTGATCATTTTGATCAACACCAATACATGTGATATGCCTTGTCAGTCACACCACAGCTATTAGGCTCCCTTTGTTGACCTCATTTTTAGAATGATCTCTCAACCCCTCCATCTTAGACATAGGAATCTTCTTAGACACTAAGAGTTTCTTAGTCTTAAGATACTTCTAGTCATTAGGGGAACACTCAACCTAATCCTAGGGACTTAGAAGAGTTAGCCATAAGAATAGGTTATGCCATAGGGGTGTTAGGAAAACTTATCTACCCTATAGCTTGAACCAAATCCTCACTTCCTTCCTTCAAGTCAAACTTTAACTCCAAACCAACTTCAAACTCAAATCAAATTCAAATTAAACTCCAAATCAAACCAATTTTAAAACTCAAATCAATTCCAACTTAATTGATTTTCTCAAACCTAAACCAACTTCAAATCTCAAATCAATTCAAACCTAATTGATTTTTTCAAATCCATATCTCAAATGATTGAAACTCGTGATTGAATTCCAAATTCAAAAATCCTTTCTAAGTCACTTTGATTTCATCTTATGGACTTAGCTCAAATCAAATCTAAATCAATTTAAATTCAAGATATTTTCTCATAACCCATTTATATTCTCATTTATATTCACAAATATAAATGAAATATAAATTCAAATACCCAAACTAAATTCAAAACTCAAAACCAAATACAACCTAAATCCAACATAAACCCTTTCAAGTCAAATTCTTGAACTTAGCCAAATAAAACTCAAATCAATCCAAACCCTTGATTTTTCTTCATGATTCAATCAATCCTTCAATCATGAAACCAAATATAACCACAAACTTCAATCATCAAATCAAAACTAAATTCAAAAATCAAGCCCAAATCAAACTCATGTTCATCCTTTGAACTTAAAATTCTCAAATGAATCAAAACCTATTTGACTCCAAATCATTTGCAAATGGATTTATATTTCAATCATAAGTTCATAAGTGAGTTCAATCAAACTTGATTCAAGCATTGATCAAGTCAATTGACCCAAAGTGACCAAATGTTTTGAGCCAAATTTGAATCCTACTCAAATTGGATTGAACTAAGCCCATCTAAGCCTCACATTGTGAGCAACAATCATCATGAGATGATCAATCATTCAAATTGGGTCAAATCAAGTAAAAACTAGCCTTTGACCAAGTCAACATTTGACCCAAATGAAACCTAAACTAGCCAAAATCCACCATAGGCCAAATTGATTGAAACCATTGATCTAAACTCATTCTAAATCAATGTTTGAACTTGACCAAGTCATCATTTGAGTCTAACCTAGCCTAATTGGCCACTTGACCCAAGTTGACCTAACTTAACCTAAAAAGTCAAAATAGGTCAAATCTTGATCTAAGACAAATTAATTGAAACTAATCGGTCAAGTTCATTCTAAATCACTTGTTGAACTTGACCAAAGCCTCAATTGGCCAACTAGACCCAACTTAGCTCAATTAACCATGAACCAAACTTGACCTAAAAGATTAAACCAAACCAAAATTGATTGAAACCAAAGCTACCAAAATATTTCAAATGACCAACCAAACCTAAACCAACCCATGACCTAACCCAATTGGGTCAAATGGTCAAATTGGTCAACTTGACTCATTTGACCTACATGAATTCAAATGAATCAAAACCAAATATAAATCAAATTTAACCAAACCAATGATACCAAAACATTTTAAATGGTCATATGAACTTGACCCAACCCTTGGTTTGACCCAATTTGGCCAATTGGTCAACTTGACTGAAGTTGACCCATTTTGACCTAAATGGGTCAACATGAGCCAAATGACATCAAATCAACTCTAATCCTTGAAATTTGGACCAACCCAATTTCAAACTATTCCAAATCTGTCTAAATTGAAATTAAAGCCAAATGATAATTTTACCCCTAGGTCAAGGCATAACCTATGGCCAATTTCACTTGGAATTTGGTCATATCCTTTTCATGGACACTTGGCACCCTCTTAGTGGACTAAATGGACACTAATGAGAGTGGTGCACATGATCCAATGGGTTTGGGTCAGCCAAACCTAACCCAAAACCAAAACTAACCACTCACTTGGAAATGAGCATATAGGATCACCTCCCACACCTCACTTTACACATGGAAACTCCTCCACTCCCTTCCTCTGCTAAAACTGAACCATGTGTTGCTTAAAATGGCCTAACAAACCCAGTCAATAGGATCAATTTGATCAAAATGGAAGAGACACTCACAGTCATCTGATCCTTGTAAGGGGAGATATACTCTCCCTAATTCCACTTCATTCCAAATCACTTGCACTCGATTGAGTCATAGGAACTCAAAGGAAGCATTATCAAGCTCTCCCAAGGTTTTCAAAGCTCATTCCAACCTCCATTTTTGGATTTCTTCAAAGCCAAAATAAGGGAGCTCATTGGAAATTCCACTTTTCTCAATTCACCACCACAAGCCAATTCCTCTTGCAAGCACCTTCAACGCATCAAGTCGAGTTCACCCAAATCAAGTTCCAAACATCTAAGCCATGGGAAGATGGAGCTAGACCAAAGTTGTAAGCACATGAAGCTCATCTTGGCCAATAGGAGGATCTATTTGATCTCAAGCTTTCAAATCATCAACAGGGCTTTGTCTCTACTAAACGAAGCTACCTTGACGATTGGGAGCAGTAGTGATAGCCTCCAGTGAGGTATGCCTCAAAATCGAGCTTAATGTAGGAATTATTTGGTCATTTGTGAAGAGAAGTATCATCCCAATTAAAATTGATCATTTGATGTCTTCCTCTATTCTCTTAGATGGTGTGTGTTCAATCCCTACTCAATCTGAGCTCAAGTGAGTTCGGATCAAGCCTTGGAGGACGGACGATTGTCATCTCCCGCAGGTGAAGTAGGGATAAATCATGGATCATTTATCCTGCATGTTTTGGATGGATGATCTTGATTAAACATTCTAGATCCAGTTATTTATCCCTTTAGAAATCATGAGTTTAATCCCAACCATCCGATCTTTGATTGAACAGTCCAAGGAGAAAATGCATAGCACCGTCTACTGATTGTGCAGCCAATGTGACAACTTAAATAACCAATCTCATCATGTCGCATGGAAAGCGTGCACCACATCAGTGGTCCACGTGGAACCAACGGGATTAGGACCAGAAAACCTTTTCACATTTTCTAAAATAAAATCAAACTCAAAACAAAATAAAATCTCTTTAAACAATTTTGATTCTCTTTAAATGATCTTATTTCATAGGATTGTCTTTAGGAATTAATTAAGGTGAATGAAATTACATGCTTACATCATTTTATTTCTTTCCTAGCATGTTAAATGTGTAGATCATACGAAAATCATGCATTCATGACTTTTTAAAAATCAAATTAAAATGAAATATTTTCTTTATGTCAAACTAAATGTTTTGGCTAAAGTAAGAATATGAATGGCTATTATCACTATTAAATCCAAAATTATTTTCAAAACTTATAAATCAAATATTTTAAATGAAAGGTATGCTACTTATAATTACTTATAAGCTTGCATGTGAGTATAATATAAGATGTGCATTATGTGACTTTTTCTTCTCTTCTCTTTTAACATAGTTTTGAATAGGATTTGCAAAGTGTATAGTTCATTTAAAAAAAACACAAGACTTGCTTAAATCCATTCATATGTTGTCATTTAAGAAGGACCTTCACATTTACATATAAATTAAACAACCAACAAATCAAACAAACATAAACCTTTTGCATGATTCTATTTCCATTCATTTCTTTTGTACATGCACATGTATTTAAGAAAAGTGGTATATTAGTTTGGACATCCTCGGGTTGCGAGGCTTTAAGTAGCCTCAAGTAGGTCTTGTACCTTACATCCCTAGTGTAGAAAAATAATGATTTCATACTCACTTATGTATTCATACAAGTAAATGTGCATATGAATAATGGATAAAAGAAATCTCTCTTTTCTACTTAACAAAATCTTGCATACATTAAACATTCCAAATTTTATTAAGCAATATCTCTTAGCATTCATCATTGAGGTGTACTAACATTTCCATTTACAAATATAGATATGCTTAGGATTCATCCATATGCATGTTACACATGTTGGAAAGAAAAAAAGTGTTGTGTGTTTTGTGATAGTAATTCACTTTACTTAATCTTAAAATGTCTTTCTTTTTGAATAGGTTTGTTTAGGGAAAATCTAAATATAGGATTAATTAAAATACATAATAAAATATTCACTAAATAAAAATTAATAATGAATCTTCCTTAGAAATTACTTAAGGTAGGGAGGAAAGAGAAGTCCTCTTCTCTTTTCCTCTCTTTACAACACTTAGTAATTAATTATAGGTTCATTCAAACCAAAAATAAAATCATAAAATAAAATCAATCAAATCAACTAAATCATTTAAAAGAAACCACCCTCTAAGTTGAACCTTTCATACTTAGAAAACTTTAACCTTAAAACCTAGCTAAGACATCCCACATAAACTGTAAATGGCACACACATTAGGCTAAGTCACCATTTCTAGTCCTATATTAGGGTGGTGCATGGTTTGATGCCTAGTTTTTTTTATGAGGTAATGTTTTAGTCTGGATGTTAGGGTGTACGCGCATAGACTGAATGGTAGGGTGATCTTAGTCTAACTATTATCTTCGCATGAGATTTTGCTTAAGGGGCGTCATAATAAATATATAAATTCTTTTTACTGTGCAAGTTGCTTATACCCCTAAGCATAACCCAAAATAGGACAAGTGGACTTGGTTACCAATGTGTGGGGTGCTAAGTCCAATTTATTCATATACATGCTTGGGATTGTGTGGTTTGTTTAGCTAACCTCTATTTTACAAGTTTTAATTAGATTTACTTTTCCCATTTTCCAGGTAATTTTATAATTAGGATTTAGAATGAATGTTATGGAGTATTATGATGAACATTAATCATAAAGCTATATCCTATGTTCCATGTGAAGCCTTTGGAGCAACCACATTCCAACCAAGCTAAAAAGAAGAAAGAAGAAAGAAGAAAGAAGAAATGAAGAAAGGAAGAATGAAGAATGAAGACCCCATAATGAATTCTTTCTTGATTGTATTTAATTCATTTGTAATCCGAGTTGTATAAGGGTAGTTCTCGGCTACCCAATTCATTTTCGGGTTTGTGCGGTGGAGCCCGACACAAAAGGCTTCTTATTCTTTTGCACTAGTTTTATAAATTGTTTGATGTTTATTTAGCTTGTGCATTAAGATGGCATGTTTTTCCTAGTTTCTTCATTACTTTGATGAATGGCCTGGATGTGATTAGGCTCTTAGGAAAATAAATTTTCTATCTAACTAATCAACTCAAAACTAAAAATTAAATAACTCATAACATCACCTAAAGCATAGGTTATAAACAAGATAAAAGATTTAGCAACCCCTTAGCTGAATGTTGTATGCTTTCACATCATGCATAAAAAGCATCTTATTTCACTCTTGTTATGAAGGGCTTCCACCTTTGTTAGGGAACTTGGCTTGACCTTTGAGAGCCATAGTGGAAACACACCTCCTTTCTTATTGATTTTGGCACATAATCCAATTTCTTATGCATTGGGCTTATGAATCATAAAGCCTGTGTCTAATGAATTGTCCCAAAATAAAAATAAAATATAATAAAAATTTGTATTAAATTTAAGTCATTAATCATGGCCTATATGATCTAGTCTCTTAGGGAGTGTGTTTAAGGACTTAGTCTTATTCTAAATAAACAACAGCCTAGCTATCCTGCAAAAT
The DNA here is from genome assembly GCA_021442155.1 of Cymbidium sinense. Lineage (NCBI taxonomy): Eukaryota > Viridiplantae > Streptophyta > Magnoliopsida > Asparagales > Orchidaceae > Cymbidium > Cymbidium sinense. The sequence continues at coordinate 171,504,161 of CM038221.1, read as the reverse complement.
CATATGACTTGCCTATGTGTATTTAAAATCATAGGATGAGTTAGTTGGAGGCCACCCCCAGGCGGTTGTAAGTCCAACAGTCGAGTGGCTTATCCTCGATTTAGGTTATGCCTTGGCCCTCACCAAAGCTCCCTAGATTTAGGTTCAGAGGTTGCTACTTCCCTTTGCAGGTTACAAGCATAAATCCTCACCTCTTAGGCATTTCTATTATCTTGTATCATGGAATTGTAAGCCCTAATTTTCTAATAAAAATTCAACTCAAATAAATAAATTACTTCAATTTTAAAAATATAAAGCCCAACCATATGATAGTTTGGGATGCTTATTAGGCTTCCTAGTATCCTAAGAATCCCCTACTTATCTACCTTTGGTTTCAATAATAACTCCCTCATCATGATCAATACCACTTGATCTTCTAAAAATAAACCAATTGATTAATAATCCTATCTTTGAAGTCTTTGGAGAGAACGATCATTTATCTTAATCAAGAGTATTCTTAAGGAATCTCATTCCTTAGGATGTAATTAATTATGGGGTATTGCCCTTGTAGGGAACTTAATGAACCTGGTTTAAAGTAAACCCTACTTTACTTTTATATGTAAAGTAGGGAAAGAATCTCTGGTATATTATGAACACCCATAGTCCTTAGGAGTCCTTATTAAGGTGATTAGGTCCATTTGTAGGATGGTGACTTCTGTCTCTCGTGATAGTACATCATTCCTCAATGCCATACCCGATCACCCTAATAAGAACATCTACGAATCTGTGTGGCGTCCAACACAAGAAGTGTTTTAAAAAAATTTTATTCTTGGTTCTTCATTTTATTTATTTCTCTCTTTGGGATGATTAGAATGAAGGATTGAAAATAAAAAATATTCACCATAACCCGGCAATATGGTTGATGACCAACTAAGAATCCCCAAAGATTTTGATGCTCTTGACACATACTGCAATGGCTAACTCTAGACCGACAATCAAAGCATCATACTCAACTTCATTGTTGGTGTAGGGATTGGAGAGATAGTATGAGAATCTCATCACATCGCAGTCTGGAGTTAAGAAAACTATTCCTACCTCTACCTTTCCTAAAAGAGTAGAGTGTGGTTCTTCACCTTTATGAAAGGAAACCACACCATCAAAATATATCTCCCATCGGTGGTTGTCGACCTCCCCTAAGTTCATGATTTGTTCATCAGGGAGATCATCACTAAGCAGGGAATCAACAGGAAGTGGGTGTGTTGCTAAGAAATCCGGTAGTGTTTGACCTTTCACCGCACGGAGGGGTACGAATGTGATATAAAATTGTGAGATAATCATGGACCAACATGCCAAATGTCCGGATAGTGTTGGCCATGTCATGAGATACTGCAGTGGATTGGTTCAAATCAAGTTCACTTTATAAGAAAGCATATAGTGTCATAGATTTTGGGATGCAAAGATCAAAGCAAGGCAATGTTTCTCGATAGGTGGGTTATTTGCTTCAGCAAGAATCAAATGACTACTGAGGTAGTAGAGAGAACTCTCCTTCCCTTCATCGTTGGCTTGGGCCAACAAAGCATTGAAGGAGTCTTCCAATACAACAGTGTAGAGGATGAGTGGCGCGGATAGAGTGCTAGAACTTGACTTCAAATCGCTTGATATCTTCAAAGGCATGATGACACTTATCATCCCACTTGAACTTGGCATCCTTTTTGGAGATAAAGTGTCTTAGATACGCTGACCATCCTTGGAAATATCTAAGTTGAGTTAAACTTTTGGGAGGTGGCATTTCTAAGATAGCTTTGACCTTTTCTGGATCTATTTCTATTCCCTAGTGTCGGACAACAAACCCAAGGAACTTCCCTAAACCTACTCTGAATGCACACTTTAGGGGGTTCATTTTGAGGTTATATTATCTTAACCATTCGAAAACTATTCTCAAGTCAAAGAGATGGTCTTCCTTTTCTTTACTTTTGACTACTATATCATCAACATAGCACTCAACCTGATGATGGATGAGTTCATTGAAGATCTGAGTTATGGCTCATTGGTATGTAGCACTCGGCATTTTTAAGGTTGAAAGCATGACCTTATAACAATAGATTCTGATCAAGGTTCAAAAAGTAGTGTTTCATTCATCCTCAGCGGTCATCTTAATTTCATTATAGCCAGATGACCCATCAATAAAGGAGAATACTGCATGAGATGAGGTGATGTCCACCATTAATTTTGGTATAGGAAGAGAAAACTCATCCTCAGGACATACTTTGTTTAAGTCCTTGAAATCGATGCATATGTGAATTTGGCCATTCTTTTTCTTAACTGAGATGACACTGACTAACCAGGTAGGGTATTTTTCTTCTCTGATGAAACCAACATCATTCAATTTTTTGACTTCAAAAATGACATGTTGTTGATTTCTAATCGCACGCGTCTAGGAGCTTGCTTGATAGGGTTATCATTAGGGTCTATTCCTAGTTTGTGGACTACTACTTCAAGAGATAATCCAGGCATTTCTTCATAGCTCCATGTAAAGCAATCCTTAAACTCAATCAATAGCCTAACTAAGTCATTGGTTTTTTCTTCATTCATCAATGAACTGATGCATGTTGGGCATGGATTTTCTTCCATCCTGAGGTTGATTTCTTTGAGCTTGTCAATTGTTGAATGGATCTCTTCTTCAAATTTTGATGGTGCATCTTTGATTTGGAGATCATCTGGATCATCTAAAGTTTCTAAACACACATCCTCATAAAAGCTGGTGTGGTGTGAAAAGAACCTATCAGGCTCCATATGATTGATGATAATTAAGCAGTAATCATCGTCATTGATTGGACCCACTGTACCGAATCCTAGTCCTAATCTTGATTATGCATAATATGGATCACAGTCACCTTTCAAATCTATTAGTAAGAAATGAAAGAGGGCAAGACCCTTATAGAAATTCATCTTTTTAGGATGCCACATAGATCCATGGATGTACTTATTCAGATGATCGAGTACATCATTAAGGATTAGTGTACTACCTCACAATCTTTAGACCTAATCACCTCAATAAGGACTCTAAGGATGATGGGTATGCATATGTATCAAGACTCTTACTTTACATGGAAAAGTAAAGCGGGGTTTATTTTAAAGCTGGGTTCATTAAGTTCCCTCAGGAAATATAGTAATTACATCCTAAGGGACAGGATCCCTTAGGAAAATTCTCGATTAAGGTAAATGATCATTGCCTTTGAATATTTCAATAGGAAGGACTATCAATCGATGGGTTTATATTTTTGAAAATAAAATGGGATTGATCAAAAGGGGGAGTTATTATCAAAGCCAAAATGGAAGATAAGTAGGAGATGCTCACGATGCTAGGAAACCTATCGAACATCTCTAGTTTATGTTTTTGAAGATCAAATGGGATTGATCAAAAGAGAGTTATTATCAAAGCCAAAATGAGAGATAAGTAGGAGATGCCCATGATGCTACAAAACCTAGCGAACATCTCAAACGATCATATGGTTGAGCTTTATATTTTAGAAATTGATTTAATTTGTTTGAGTTGCATTTTTCATTAAAAATTTAGGACTTAAGATTTCTTAACATAAGATTAAAGAAATTCCTAAGAGGTGAGGAATTATGCTTATAGCCTGCAAAAGAGAGAAGCGACCTCAAAACCTAAATCTAGGGAGCATCAACGAGGGCCAGAAACGCAACCTAAATCTAAGGTGAAAATGGGTAATTGGTTTGCCTCCATAAGAGAGGACAAATCACCCGATAGCTTGGACTTGCAATCGCCTAGAGGTGGCCGCCAACTAACTCCTCCTATGATTTTAAATACATGTAGGAAAGTCTTTATGCTTATCCAAGATAGTTAGGCTGTTGTTTATTTAGAAAGAGACTAAATCCTTAAACTCACTCTCTAAAGAGACTAGATCATGTAAAGGGCATGCTTCAAATGACCTAAATCCAATACAATTCAAATTTTATTTTATTTTTTATTTTGGATAATTATTTTGACTCAAAGTTCATATGACTAATGCATGAGAAATAAAATTATTGGCCAAAATCAACGAGAAGGAAGGAGGTGAGTTTCCACCACGGCTCTCAAAGCTCAAGCTGAGTTTCTCTAGCAAAGATGGAAGCCCTCCAATCAAGAGTGAAATAAGATGTTGTTGTGCATGATATTATAAAAGAAATACTCACCCAGCTAAGGGGTTGCTAATTCTTTTATCTTGATTTTAAACTAAGCTTTAGGTGAGGTTATGAGTTATTTAATTTTAATTTGAGTTATTAAGTTGGGTAAAAGATTTATTTTTCCCTAAAGAGCCTAATCCACATCCAGACCATACATAAAGCAAAGAAGAAATTAGGAAAATCATGTCACTTAATGCAAAAGCTAAATAAATCATCAATCAATTTATAAAGCTAATCACAAAAAGAATAAAGGTTGTTGTGGTCTGGCACCACCTCACAAACCCAAAAATAACAAATATGGGTAGCCAAGCTCTGCCCTTATACTACCCGGACAACAAATAAATTAAATTATAATTAAGCAAGGTATTCATTGTTATGGGGGTCTTTAAGCTTTATTCTTCTTTCTTCTTTCTTCTTTCTTCTTTGGTTCCTTCTTTTGGATGGTTGGATGGTAGATGCTCCAAGGTTTCACATGGTGGATAAGATAGGATCTTATGACCAATGCTCATCCTAATCCCCATAACAATTATTCCAAAATCCTAATTGCACAAATTTACATGAAAATGAAAAGTGGAAATCTAACTAACACTTGCAAAAAAAAGGTTAGCTAAAATAAATCACATAAATCCCAAGCATGTATATTGGACTTATCACCCCACACATGGGTGCCTAAGTCCACCTAGCCTATGGATTATGCTTAGGGGTATAAAGCACATGTAAGCAAAGGCATTTATATTTTTATTTATGATAGCGCCACTTAAGCACAATGCCCTGAAAGAATAGTTAGACTAAGAATATCCTACCATTCATTCTATGAGCATACACCCTAACATCTAGTCTAAAACACATATCACAAAATAAAATAAATATCAAACCATGCACCGACCTAACCTAAAACTAGAAGTGGTGACTTAGGTTAACGTGTGTGCTTTGGAGGCTTGTGTGGTATGCTTAGCTATGATTTTAGGTTCAAATTTTCTAAGTGTGAAGAACATGTTCAACTTAGAGGAGGGTTTCATTTAAGTTGTTTAATTGTTTTGAGTTGATTTTATTTCATGTTTTGATTTGGTTTAAGTGGATCCTACAATTAATTACTAAGTTATGAAGAGAGGGAAAGAGAAAAGAACTTCTCTTTCTTCCTAACCTAAGTAATTTCTAAAGTAGATTCACATTTTAGTTTCATTTAGGTGAATGTTTTGATTAAATATTTTAAATAATCCTAATTTTAGATAAACTCTAAACAAACCTATTTAAAAAAAGGCATTTTAAGATTAAATAAAATGAATCAAAATTAATATAACACACATTACTTCATTTCTTTCCCAACATATATAACATGCATGTGGATGGACCCTAAGCATATCTATACGTGCAAATGAGAGTATTTAACACACTTTATGATGAATGCTAAGTAATCCATTTAAGAAAATTTAGAAGTTGAATATGCATGATTTTTCTTAAGTAAAAAAAAGGTTTTCCTTATCCAAAATTTCACAAACACATATGAAAGTAAGAAAGGCATAAGTGATTATAGTGCCATTGTTAACCAAAAGTGTAAGGTACAAGACCTACTTAGGGCTATTTAAAGCCTTGCAACCTCAGGGTTGTCCAGACTAATATACCACTTTCCTTAAATACAAACATATGTATAAAAGAAATGAAATGGAAAAGGAGAATGCAAAAATTATTTTAATGATTCATTTTGTTTATGCAATTTATGTATGCAAGTATAGGTAACCCTTCTTAGTGATAGCATAGGGATGAATAGGGTATGAATTAAGTAAGTGTTGGGTTCTTTTCAAATGAACCCTACATCTTACCAACTCTTATTCAAAATTATGTTAACATAAGAAAGAAAGGAAACCTATGCTAAGCATACATTTATAATCTATCACATACAAGCTTATAATTAAAATATAAGTAGTATACTTTCAAATTTGGTATTTGATTTATATTTTTTTGAAAATAATTTGGATTTAGTAGTGATAATAGCCACTCATATTTCTAATTTAGCCAACACATGCAAATTTGACATAAAGTTTAAAATTTGAATTTCAAAATTATGAATGCATGACATCACATGGCATACAACTAAACATGTTGGGGAAAGATTCGAAGTAATGAAAGCATGTAAACAAACTCACTTCATGTAAATCCTAAAGACATTCTTATAGAATAAGAAAATTTAGACTAAATTAAAGTGAAGTCAAAGTGATTATTGCTTATTTTGATGTTTGATTTAATTTTGAAAAGGTGAGATGAGTTTGATATTTTTAACCCCTTCCCACATGTGTTTGCTATTTTGATTTTTTTAATTTTTAAAATTATTATATTGATTAGGTTAAGGTATGAATTAAGTAACTTAATTACTCTTACCTCACCACCTTAGAAGAATTAACTAAATAATTATGAGCCAATGAGATGACATAAAACCACAAGAATTTAAATTTGCAATGCTAATAATAAAAGGCATAATGCAATTTGGCTCACAATTAAAAGTTAATTAAGCTAAGGGGTTTAGCTTAAGTAATTTCAAAACACCCTTTCATACTTATGAATGGGGTTTTAATTTTCTTAATTGAACTTAGGCTATTAAACACCTAAGCATCTACCCAAAGTAGATTAATTAAGTTCTGAAACTTTTAGAATTTTTAGAAATTGATTAAGGGGATAATTAATGAATTAACCTTTAATTAAGAGGAGATTAAGGAGAGAAAAGGGGGTTTAGGGAATAGCTTAGGGAAAATGCTCCAAAAATATTTCATAAACCTCCTACTTACTGGATCTAACCTTAATCAACCCTAATCATAGGTTAAAATCACTAATAATCCCCATTGCATAATTACATAAGGAGGGTAATTAGAAACCATATGTAATTCTTAATCAAGCCTTTAACAAATCCCAAGAAAATTAGGGAGTCATCCCTAAAACTTACCCAAAAATTTGGGATTAATAATTAAAAGTAATTAGCAAAATAAACTTTCCAATAAAACCCAAATTCAGAGAAAAGCATAACTCAAATCTCATTAAAATTAATATTAAAATCTTCTAAGTTTAATTGTCTATCCATAGGATTTTATTTCACATTTTTTAATTTTCTACAGGGAGTTATAAATTTTAGAAGATCTATAGGTTAATTAGGAATTCATTAAGCATTTTAAATAATCCCTAACTAATCACTGGCTCATGGCGTGACTCATGGAAGTGGCGGTCAGCATGCTTTCCACAAATCGCATTATGAGGGGATTACTTATCACACATCCCGAGGGTGGTGATGCCGCTTCATCTATTGTCGATCAAAGATGGATGACATATCCCCACATTTTAAATGAAAAGGAAATCTAAAATGCTTATCTCAACTATCCATCTAAAATGCGGATGGAGATCATCCAAGTTTTTCCCTTGATCAGAGACCATCCATGATCAAGGGAAGATCCAAGCTTCGATCTAGCATGGATTCAAACCAAATTCCACCCACCATCTAAAGAAGCGTAAATCCAATGGTCAAAAAATGATGAGGTAAAATTTCTTTCACAAAGCTCCACACCACATTGAGTTTAATGGTCAAAATCCCATACCTCAGGGTGATCATCACACTCGATCCTTGAGAAGCTTCATCTAGTTGAGATGAGCTCGAGTATGAGCACTTGAGGTTGATCAATGTATGGACCAACCTCCAGCTTAGCTTTGATTTGGATTCCTTCCTTGTGGAACTCCAATAGAAACTTGGGTGACTTAGCTCCTAGAAGTGTGCAAGAGCATTTTGGAGAATTGAATGGGAAGAAGATGGCAATTCAAGCTTCCCTATTTTTTCATTTCAAAAGAAATGGGCTTTTCAATCCTCTCTAAAACTTAGTGCTCTCGATAATTTCTCCAGTTCCTTAGCTTCAATCGAGAGAAAGTGAGAATTAAAGGATTAGGAGTATATCTCCCCTTGAAGGATCGGATGGCGGATGGACTTTCCATTTTGATCCAATTGATCATGGGAGGTTGTTTGATGGGTTAGAGTGTGGGGATTAGTTTGACCTAAGTGGATTTCCAAATGTGCTTGAAATTTGAGAGGGCGTTTGAAATTTCAATTTTTGACCATAGGGTCAGGTTTGTTCTAGGGGCCAAATGGGATGACCCAAACCCATTGGGTTGGGTGCACCACTCATCACTAAGTCCCCTTGAGCTTTTAGGAAAGCCTTAACTGATTTTGAAGAGGGTATGACCAAATTACCAATGGGTTAAGCCAAAATATGTTCTATGTCCTAAGGGTAGGATGGTCATTTTACTTTTTCTACTTTAGACAAGTTGGGTATGTGGAGAAACTAGGTTTGGCCAAGTTTCATGAGATTTGGAATTCATTTGATAGAGTTTGGCTTATGTTGACCCATTTAGGTTAAAATGGGTCAACTTAGGTCAAGTAGACTAATAGGTCAAATTCGGTCAGACCAAGGGTTAGGTAAAGTTCATATGATCATTTGAAATATTTTGGCAGCTTTAGTTTGATTCATTTTGGTATGGTTTTGAATTTGGCTCATATGACTTCTTTTAGGACAAATGGGTCAAGTTGACCTATTTGACCCATTTGACCTATTTGAGGTAGGTCAAGGGTAGGTTTAGGTTAGGTTAGTCATATGGAATGGATTGGTATCTTTGTTTCCAATCAATATTTCTTAAGTTCAATTTTGGCTCAACATGACCCCATTAGGTCATGTTGGGTCTAAGGTCAAGGGAGTTGGGTAATTGGCCAATTGGTCAAGTTCCACAAGTGATTTGGAATGGACTTGACCCATTGGTTTTAATCAATTTGGCTTAGATCAAGTTTTGACACATTTTAATCCTTTAGGTCAAAATGGGTCAACTTGGGTCAAGTGAGCCAATTGGGCTAGGTTAGGCTCAAATGTTGGCTTGGGCAAGTTCAAACATAAGTCATGAGTGAACTTTGATTAATGGTTTCATTCAAGTTGGCCTATGGTGGAATTTGGTTATATAAGGTTTCATTTTTGGTTAAGTGTTGACTTGGTCAACCCTTAGGTTCGGCTTGGTTTGACCCAATTCGATTCATTGATCATCTCATGATGATTGTTGATCATGATGTGAGGCAAATATGAGTTTGGTTCAGTCCAATTTGGTTAGGATCAAAATTTGGCTCATAAGGGTACTTTAGGTCACTTTGGATCAAGTGAGCCTAAGTAGGTCAAATGGCTTTTTCAAAGCTTGATTTGAACTTGATTGATCTTGTATATGGACCTATGATTGAAATATAAATCCATTTACAAGTGGTTTGAAGTCAAATTGGTTTTGATCCATTTGAAAATTTCATATTCAAGGAAAGAACATGAAGGGGTTTTGGGTTTGATTTTTGAACTAGGTTTTGATTGTTTGATTGAAGTTTGGATTTATATGTGGGCTCATGATTGTAGGGTTGATTGAATCATGAGAGAAAATCAAGATTTTGGTGTGATTTAGAATTATTTTGGCTAAGTTCAAGATTTTGACTTGAAAGGCTTAGATTAGATTTTGAGTGGTTTTGAGTTTGATTTTTGGAATAGGTTTTGATTATTTGAATTTATATTTCATTTATATATGTTAATATAAATGAGAATATAAATGGATCATAAGAAAATTTTAAGGATTGGAAGTAGTTTAATCATGATTTAGGTTTAAATCCATTAAACAGAATTTAAAGGATTTAAGGAAATTTTTAAATTGAAATTTAATTGTTGAATTGGATTTGATTGATTTATATTTATATTTCATTTATATATGAGAATATAAATGGGAATATAAATTAGTTTTGAGATAATCCCATGAGTCTGAATAGGTTTGATCATGATTTAGGATAAATCCATTAAAGGGAATTTAAAGGATTTAAGGGAATTTTAAATTAGAATTTAATTTTTGAACTCGATTTGATTGATATATATTTATATTTCATTTATATATGAGAATATAAATATTTTTTTGGAAAAATCTCATGAGTTTGAATTGATTTGATCAAGGTTTAGGCTAAGTCCATTAATGAAAAATTAAGGGACTTAGGAAATTTTCATGAATTGATTTGGAATTTGGAGTTGATTTTGATTGATTTGAATTCATATTTCATTTATATATGTGAATATAAATGAGAATATAAATGGATTATGAAAAAATTTCAAAGGTTTGAATAGGTTTTGATCATGATTTTGGTTAAGTCCTTAAGGGAAGATGAAGGACTTAGGCAAAATTTGAACTTAAGAATTTTTTATGGATTTTGATCATGGCTTTCAATCATAGATTTCAATCATGGATTTCAATCATATGGAGTTAGTTTGAATTTAGAGAAAATCAATTAAGATTGATTTGAAATTTGAATTGAAAAAAGGAAAGTGAGGAATGGTTTAAGCTAAGGGTAGGAAGTTTCACTAACACCCCTAAGGCATGACCTATTCCTATGGCTAACTTCTAAGTCTTCTAGGGCTAAGTTGAGTGTCCATCTAATCACTAGATGTGTCTCAAGACTAAGAAAATCCTAAAGTCTAAGAGGAATCCTATGCCTAAGATGGAGGTTTTCAGAGCTCATTCTAAAAATGAGGTCAACAAAGGGTGCCCAATAGGTGTGGTGTGACTAACAAGGAACACCGCACGTATTGGTGTTGATCGAAATAAGCAACAACACTAAGAGATCACAAGCACTAACAAAAACAATCTATCCTTAATAAGGAAAAGAAAGAATCCAGAGCTTAGTGCAATGTTGATATACTTATGTCCAAGACATAAGAGTGAGGAAAAAAATCCACTAAGGGATAGAGTGTGAACCCTCCACTAGGGAAGCAAGTTCAAGTCATCCATAAAGGGATGAAAGGTTTGATTTGATTTAGGTCTCACTGAGGAGAAAAAGATTTTTTTTAATTCCACAGGGGAAGAGGGTTGAATTTGTTTCAATTTTTTTTGTTAGGTTTGGATTTTTAGATGAATACTATTGGTTTGCAATTGGTTGTACTAAATAGGAGTCATGGAAGCTAAGACCTAATTCAGATTTACCAATCCAAAGGGGTAGTCCACTAAACACATAGTAAGACTAGCCAACAAAATGGATGCCTTTCGGTATGCAGCGACTATACTAGGAACAAAGCGTAATAGACTTACATCCTCCAAAGTAGAGACTAGTTGCTGGGATAATCTATTAGTAAGATAATAAATTGGACCCAACCTAGGGCTAACTATTGAGTGAATGTCACTGGGGGACTTAGATCAGCTTAAAGATAGTCAAAATTGATTTCATTTTTCAAATTTCTTTATTTTGATTATGATGGATCCCATAGGTTTGCAATAAACTGCACTGAGTAGGGGCCAAGGAAACCTAGACCTAATTCAAATTTATCTATTCAAAGGGAGTAGTCTACCAACCACATGGTAGGACTATCCAACCAAGGGGGAATGCCTTTTGGTATAAAATTATCAAGTCTTAAGAAGAAAGCACGAGGACTCTCATCTTCTAGAAACAACGAACCACTGGTTATTGGTTACTTTGGGCAACAAATCAAACCTGACCTAGGGCTAACTATTAAGTGAATGCCACTGGAGACTTAAATCAGCTCTAGAATAGTCAAAGATTAATTTTGCTTTGAATTTATTTTATGGATTCTGTTGATTTGATGGATCAAATTGAGAAGGAGCTTATCGAAGCCTATACCTATCTTAGATTTACTGAACCAAAGGGAGTAGGTTTTTGGCCGATGGGAGAACTATCAACCAAAGGTGTGCCTTTTGGTTTGGAATGATCAATTGAAGGGAAGAAAGCTGAGGACTCACATCTTCCACTAGAAAAGATCATTGGGGTGATCAGTTGCTTTGGACAATAAATCAAACTCGACCTGAGGATGCCCGTCTGTTTGCAATAATCATACTAGAAATAATGTGTCATAATTGTATATCTTCATAATGGAATGATTGTTGGGTAACCTGCTTGTGGCAAAATAAATTGAACCTAAGGGGAGACTACAGTGAGTGCCCAGATTTATCTCAACTCAAGTAGTCGCAATTCTATAGGGAGTTCTCGACACAAAATATAGGATGCTTGCTTAGGAGAAGGGGCCCTTTTGGGGCTTGAATTCCTAACCACAAAGAATTAATTTTGTTTGTTTTAGTTGTTTATTTTATCATTGACTCTGTTAGTTTGCGAGGGATCAAACTAAGAAAGAGCTTATAGCTTAGACCTATCTCAGATTTACTGAACCAAGGGAGAATCTACCCATCTGCTAAACAAATTCTCCAACCATATGGGTGGTTACTAGGAAAGGGGAACTGTTCAATCCAAAAGTAACCTGGGTAGTGTCTAAATAAGGTCACAAAGAACTTGATCTAAATAGAGTGCCCACAGGGGATGGGGTTAGTAAGGGCTTAATCCAACACCCTAGAGAAAATGACATGGCTAGTCATAAATTCAATTGGTATTAAGTGTCCAACTCAAGGAGAAAGCACGGGGACTCATATCTGCTAAGAGTGGTGTACTCATCAGGTGAGTCGTTGTCAACATAGTGAACATCAACCAACCTAGGGTTCCCATCGATTTGCAACAATCAGCCTAGGAAGAAAGCTCGGGGACTCACATCCTCCTATAGTTGAATTGACTATTAGGATAGTCTATCTTCGGCTCGATAGGTGTTCTCCGACTTAGGGTGACTACTGAGTAAATGCCACTAGGGGACTTATATCAACTCAAAAGTGGTCAAGAGATAAGGAGCCTATGGGGGACTTATCCTAAACCTCAAATATACTCGACCTAGTTAAAGCATGATGGCTGGTTCAAGAAGAAAGCAGGGACTCACATCTTCTTAAATGAAGTCAACATGAGGTAGCTTAATGGTTGGGCAGTGATGACTACCAAACTATCAAGGTGCTCTTTGGTTTGCAATGATCAAGTCAGAAAGAAAGCACGGGGACTCATATTCGCCAACAAATGACCACTATGGTGACATACTAGTGAGGTAGCATGCAGACCTGACCTAGAGCAACTAATAAGTGAGTGCCACAGGTTGCTCCCATATCAAAATAGCTCGAGACAAAAGATTTGTGTTTATTGTTGTGCATGTGTTAAAAAGAATAGGACACCATTGGGAGACTCTTACACCTACCTTAAAACACGCTGAGGAATTATGAAATGATGCCACAGATGGTAACAAGGATTCCCACTAAGAAAAGATGCCACTTGGGTTTTCTTACACCTATTCTAATAGTGTCAGGAGATTGTGTTTGTGTTGTGAAAGAGGGATTGGATGCCATTAGGGACTCTTACACCTACCCTAAACATGTCACGGTGGATTCGCAACACAAGCAAATAATATTTCGAAAGAAGAGAAGATTTGATGAATGGAATTAGATTTTTATTCTTTTATTAATGCTTATTTTCAAACATGATTTGTTTCATCGGTAATATTTCTTTAGGTAGAGCCCATTAATTGGAAGCATCGAGTGTTCCCCTTTACAATCAATAAGCTGTTAAGATCCTCCTTGGTATGCCTTCTCTATGACATAGGGGCCTTCCCAAGTGGGTTCAAACTTATCTCCCATCTTTCGACGAACAACAATTGGTCTCCTTAGGACTAACACAAGTTCTTTTACTCAAAAAGACCTAGGGCAGACCAGCTTGTTGTGAGCTTGAATCATTTTGGTGGCCTTGTACAACTCAAGGTTCTAGCATGCCCATAGGTGACTTTCCTCCAAACCTTCGAGCTCTTCTAACCGCAACTTTGCATTCTGCTCTATAGTGATCTATGTACCCAATGTTATCCTTAGTGACGGGAGTTAAACTTCTAAAGGAAGAATGGCTTTAGAACCATACACTAAGAAAAATGGGGTAGACTGAGTTGGAGTTTGGCATGTGATGCGGTAGGCCCACAAGGCTTCAACCAACTGCTCGTTCCACTATCATTTCTTATCATCAAGAGCCTTCTTCAGTATCTAGATGAGAGTTTTATTGAATGCTTCTGCTAAGCTATTTGCTCTAGGGTAGTAGATGGTGGATTTTCTCCAATATATATTGTCTTACGAACAATTTGATCTTGTGCTTTTGAATCGGTACCATGGTGGTGTGACCTCACGAGTGGATGGCTTTACCACTTGGAAAAGTAGTCGGTGGTAGCTAAGATGAATCGATGCCCCTTGGAAGAATGAGGATCGATCAAACCTACAATGTCGATACCCCAACACTCAAATGGCCATGAAGCCAAAGTAGGGTGTAGAATGTTGGGTGGCTGGTGGAGGACCCGTGACACACGACGATGGCATCTCTAGCTACATCCATGCAATCGTGATCATAGTATCCAAGTCTTTTGATCTTCATCTTCATCTTGGACTAGATTGATGATGCTCCACATAGAGTGTACCTCGGTATAATGCCATGAGCTTTGTGTTGTCTAACAATGTAACCACATTTGGTCAAAGGACCCGATGCAGTGCCATTAACAAGAGCGTAGGAGAGAGCTCTCTGTTTTACCTGATGGGCTTGTGATTTCTCTTGAGGTAGTTTGCTGGTGTTCAAGTAATCTATGAATGGTTGCCTCCAATCTAGCTTTTTATATATTTTGGCAATGGCAACCTCCCCTTCAATAGAAATTCTCTCGATGAGTTCAGTATTAATAAAGGATAGGACTTGTCTATTTTGGATCCTTATTGAAATGGACTCATCTTCCGGACATGCCAACTCTTTGGTAAGTTTGGCCAAGGCATCTGCTACTACATTCTCTGCTCGGGAAACCTTGTAGATGCTGACTTCAGGAATTTGGGCCAACAGCTTCATGGTATACTCGTAGTAATGATGAAGCTTAGGTTTGAGGACCCAGTAGGACCACGCAATCTGGTTAATTGCCAATTGAGAATCCCCAAATATGTTGATGCTCTTGACACTGATAGTGATGGCTAACTCCAAACCGGCAATCAAAGTCACATACTCAGCTTCTTTTTTTGGTGCAGGGGTTGGATAGATAGTATGAGAATCTCATCATATCACAGTTTAGAGTTAGAAGAACTATTCCTACCCTTGCCTTTCCTAGGAGAATAGATCTTGGTGCTTCACCTTTAAGAAAATAAGCAGCATCATCAAAATACATCTCCCATTAGTGGTTGCTGGCCTCCCCTAAGTTCATAATTTATTCATCGGGGAGATCATCACTAAGAGAATCAAAAGTGGGTGTCTTTGCTAAGAAATCTGGTTGTCCTTTTACACGAAGGGTATGAATGTGATATCAAACTGCGAGAGTATCATGGACCAATGAGGCAAATGTCTGAAAAGTGTTGTCCGTGTCATCAGATACTATAGTGGATTGGTTTGGGAGATCAAGTTCACCTTATGAGAAAGCATATAGTGTCATAGCTTTTAAAATGCAACGATCAAAGTAGGGAAATGTTTCTCAATAGGTGGATAGTTTGCTTTAGCGGATCAGACAACGGCTGAGGTAGTAGAGCATGCTTTCCTTTCCTTCATCATTGGCTGGAGCCAACAGAGCACCGAGAGAGTCATCCAATGTAGCAATGAAAAGAATGAGTGGCATGCTTGGGATAGGGGCTGCTAGAACTAGCGGCTTCACCAAGTACTCTTTAATGTCTTTAAAAGCATGCTGGCACTTGTTATCCCACTTGAACTTAGCATCCTTTTTGACAAGTGCTGAGAATGGCTTGCATCTTTCTAATAGGTTTGAGATAAAGCATCTTAGATACATCAACCATCCTTGAAAGGATCTGAGTTGAGTTAAGCTCTTAAGAGGTTGCATTTCTAAGATAACTTTGATCTTTTTAGGATCTATTTCTATTCCCCAGTGTCAAACAACAAACCCAAGAAATTTTCCTGAAGTGACTCTGAATGCACACTTCAGGGGATTCATTTTGAGGTTATATTATATTAACCGTTCGAAAATTACTCTCAAGTCCAAGAGGTGGTCTTCCTTTTCTAAGCTTTTAACAACTAGATCATCAACATAGCACTCAACCTGATGATGGATGAGTTCATTGAAGATCTAAGTCATGGCCCGTTGGTATATAGCACCAGCATTTTTAAGGCCAAAGGCATGACCCTATAATAGAAGATACTGATCGGGGTTCAAAAAGTAGTGTTTCTTTCATCTTCAGGAGATATCTTGATTTGGTTATAGCCAGATGACCCATCCATGAAAGAGAAGACTATATGAGATGAGGCGATGTCCACCATTAACTCTGGTATAGGAAGAGAAAACTCATCCTTAGGACATGGCTAGTTTAAGTTCCTAAAATTGATGCAAATATGAATTTGGCCATTCTTCTTCTTAATTGAGATGACACTAGCTAACCAGGTAGGATATTTTTCTTCCCTGATGAAACAAACATCGATTAATTTTTTGACTTCAAAAATGACATATTGTTCAATTTCTAATTGCATGCGTCTTCGAGCTTGCATAATAGGGGTAACGTTAGGGTCTATTGCTAGCTTGTGGACTGCTACGTTAGAAGATAATCTGGGCATTTCTTCATAACTCCATGCGAAGTAGTCTTTAAACTCAATCAATAGCCTAAGTCATTGGTTTCTTCTTCATTTAGCAATGAAATGATGTATGTCAGGTGAGGATTTTCTTCTATCCCGATGTCAATTTCTTTAAGTTTGTCGATTATTGAATGAATATCCTCTTCAAATTCTGGTGGTGCCTCTTTGACTTGAAGATCATCTGGATCATCTGAAGTTTTTAAGCACACATTCTCATAAGAGTTGGGGATGTATGAGAAGAACCTATCGACTATGGTTGGTAACAACTCAATAATCTTCATCATCGGACCCACCAAATCTAGTCCTCTTGATTGTGCTTCCCTGCTGTATTATTCCATAGCTTTTCAAAGTATTCTATGCTTGGACCATGTGAGGAACTAAACCTTTTATGATTTTGAACACAAGGTGAGTAAAAGTCAAAAGGTAATTCCATTAATTCTTTAAAAGTATCTTCTCAAGTCCTACATCAAGCTCTGGACTTGAGGATGATGAACCCAAAAAGAACCTCTTCTACTTCATGTCACTAGAAGACTTAGGGACTTCCTTAACTACTAAACCGTTAACTTTCTGAAGTGTAAGTGAGGTAAGAGCTAAGGTTCCCAACTGCTACCTAATAGTTTCACATAAACCAGATTTGAATACTTTGCTTTACTTGGAGGCCTGGTCTTCATCTCTGTCTGGATCAAAAGTCACCTCCAATGGAACCCACTAAGAGGGGTTGGCTGGTATATTAATCACATTGGACTCATCCTCTAAGCTGGATTCCAAGTCTATATGAATAGTAGGGGTACTCCTATGAACTAGAACACGACCTCTATTGGCTGAAGGCCAACTAGGGGGTCTCCCACCTCTGGAACTGCCTCTATTTTTTGCATCTACCTCTGCCTACGGAGGTTGAATCATCCTACCCACATGTCCATATGATGGAATGAACTATGGGTGAAATGTAATATGCTGATCTATTTCTTCTTCAATTCCCCTTTCTTGCTCACTTGGACATTTATTTTTCTTTTCATTTTCTTTTATCTTTTCTTTTGCTTCATTTTCTTTTGCTTTTGATTTTGCATTTGAATTTTGTCCAAGTTCACGAGAAAGGGTGTTTTGAGGAAGATAGTAGGTCTCATCTTCATAAATCTCAACCTCTCTAACTATAAATGGCTTTTCATCCCCGTTGACATGGTACTCAATTCCATCTTTTTTGAACTTGATGCACTGATGAAGGGAGGATAGAATGATCTTATTACGATGTATATACCAAGAGAATGAAGTATTCAAATCAATGATGTAGAACTTGGCTTCAGTCTTCCAATAACCTATCTCCAAAGGCAACACTATAGAACCTAAAGCCTGCTCAACTTGATTATTGAATCCTCTCAATACTATCCTATCTCTTTAGAGTGTAGAGATGTCGATCTTCAAATAGGCAAGGGTCTTTAGACTCATAATGTTTACCGATGCACCTGAATCTACTGAATCTATGAGAACCCTGGCAAGTTTGAATCTGTCCATGTTGACTGTAATATAGAGGGGACGGTTGTGCTCCAAATCCCCTAGTAGAAGGTCTTCATCTGTGAAGGTGATCCCTTGAGCTTCTTTTGCAAAATGTGCTTCCTCGCCTATAGCAGTCAACTGAGCTAAGCATATTTCAAGATCAAAGAGGGCCTTGATTAGTGATTCCTTCATCTTTTTGGATAATACAAGGGCATCATATATGCTTAGCTTAGATGACAACTTTATTAAATGAGAAAGGATGTTGTAGTCCACCTTCGACTGGCTTTCCACAAGCATATCCAAGGGTGGAGCATCATGTGGAAAGGCTTTTTGATCTTCAGTACCAATGGCATGTTTTCCTCTATCTTGAGGTGCTGCCCTAGGAGGTAGAACCTTGCCACTACGGAGGTTGACTTGATCTCTAAGGCAAGGTGGTGGAAGGTTCTACGCCGCTCACCTGACTTCTCCTAAGGGACTCTCATAATTGGATGATTCCAAGTCTATCTCAAGAGGTGAACCCATAGTATTTAAAGTTGGAAAGTCCAACTCTGAGTCAAAAAGAGGACGATTGAAATTGTTATAGCTAGTTAGACTTGAAGAGTTATCATTAGAATAGAAGAGAACAACTCATCAAAAGAGACATAGATGTAATTCAAATTAACTTTATTTTTCAATTTATTGGAATTATTTGGAGGTACAAAGTAGAAGTCAAGTAGAGTAAGTAGAGTAAGGGATTTGATGCCCTTATCCGCTGATACAAGAGTTCTACTAGTAGAATAAACAAAAGAGCTAGTTGAAATGGAAGAAATCACTGATGTGGAAGCTTGAAGGTTTGGAGGCTAGACGATGGGTGGCTCGCTAAGGGCTATCAGGCGACATGCTATAGCTACTGCTTGCCCACTTTCTTAGAGTTGGCACTAGAAACTTGCAAACCTTTCTTGTTGTTGGAGGTTTGAGCTGACTCAGGCACCTGCAAAGAAAGCTTATTGATCTTCTAGATTATTTTCTTAGAGGTTTTAGGCAAAGAAATGTCCCAACCTTATTTGGGTTTAGTAGGATCACTTGTATCCCCAAGGATTATCCTGATGGAATTGGAAAGTTATTCTATAAAGTATTATTTTGGGATACTACACTATTCTTGAAATTGTGTTCAAGCCAGTCCTTGAATGTGAAGTAATCCTCCAAAACGTGGCCTAGCATTCAATGGTAAGGGCAAAAATTTGGATCATGACTTTTGCCTACTTCCTCCGGTCTCCTAGGCTCGGGTAGCTGAAAATCGAGTTTCTTTAAGAGATTCTTAAATATTTTTCTGATTACCTCCCTCTTAAAAGAATAAGATTTTTTTAACTTATCGAAATGAGTAGGTGGACCATAGCTACCTGGCGATAAATATGCATGTCACTGTTGCTGATGGTATGGCTGAGGCGGTGGCTGTGCTAGCTGTGGAGGCTAAGGTAGAGGCCAGTAGGGTTGCCTCAGTGGTGGCAAAAGAGGTGGAGGTAGCAGAGGTTGTGGTCTTTAGAACTGATATCTAGCTGGCTACTTCCCCTTGTCAATTGTTGCTACTGCTCCAAGTTTCTTCTTATAAACATGTTGGGACTTCTACTTAGGCAACTGATCTTGAAAAGGAAACTGTTTGGCCTCTCCTTATAGACTAGTCGCCTTATTGATTAGCTTCTCAAATGCCTTAATAGTGAAACCCTTAAGCATGAAGGCGACCAGGCCATGGATATTCTTCAAGAGAATCTCAATGCTATTGACAATGATTCATATTCATACTCAGTTTACACCATCAAAGAATATAATCAACAAGGGCTCATCGAGGCGTTATTGTGCTACAACGAGATCTGACCCTTTCGAGCTCTAAAAAATCGCTAATAAAGAGTTTCTCTAACTTAGCAAATGTCTTTATTGAATCATTGGGTAGTTCAGCATACTAATTAAAGCATAGGCTTCTGAGACAAGAGTCTAAGAGTAAAGCATTGTTTACACGCATTGCAATAAGCTGAGTGAAATATACCTCATTCGCCATCAAAGCTTTTGAAGGAAGGAAGCACCAAACCCTTGGGATACTAGTTAGCAATGAATCCTCTGGGTAAGGTCTACCCTTTGAAACCGATGATCCTCCCCGGGCTTGAGCCAAAGCTTCCTTCACCTACTGCTCAACCATGGATTTTAAATCTTTTGCATGTATGGAGGTACTTTCCACTACCTTCTTATACAAGCTAGTGCTACCTTGCTCAATGGGAGGTAGAGTCTTGACTGGGTCCAAGACATGCACTAACTCAGGCTGACTAACATCGATTATCATAGGATGAACTTGAGGGGCTTGTTTATGAAGCACTGACACTACTGCTAATAAGTCCTATAACTAACATGCCATCCTATCAATCTGTTCATCCTTCTTCCTCAACTAAAGTCAGAGGTGTTGGGCTGATTTTATGGTGTCCTCTTGATCAATCTCAACACATTGCATGGCCTATTGATCCCTAAGAAGAGATCATCTGGTGTCAACCAAGCAGACTCCAGCTGAATCCCCCATCAAGTCATCTTCGTTGGGATCGAAGCTGACTCTCTCTTCATTGGACCAAGCGTACCTCAAGATCTCCTTCTTCTTCATGAAATAGTATGCAACTATCTCATTTAAAGAATGATCTAACTCAGCAGGTACAAATAGTTTAGGATGACCGGTGTGTGGAGAAAATTCCTATAGAAGAGTCACCTTTCAAATCTATGGAGAGAAATGAAAGAGGCAAACACCTATATAAAAAATTCATCTTGGTAAGGCACCATGCAGATCCATAGATGTACTTATTGAGGTGATTGGGTACTTCATCAAGGAAAAGTGTATTATCTTGAAAGACAAAAGTCACAATAAGGACTCCTAAGGATAATGGATTTGCATATATACCAGAGATTCTTCCCCTACTTTACATGGAAAAGTAAAGTAGGGTTTATTTTAAATTGAGTTCATTAAGTTTGGGGCAAGCAGTTAAGTATATCCTAAGGGGACGGATCCTTGAAAACTCTCGATTAAGGTAAATGATCATTATCATGAAGATTTCAATAGGAAGGACTAATCGATTGGTTTATGTTTGAAGATCAAATGGGATTGATCAAAGAGAGTTATTATCAAAGCCAAAATGAGAGATGGCAGGGAGGTGCCCCGATGCTAGAAAACCTAGCGAGCATCTCAAACTATCCTAAAATTGGGCTTTACATTTTGAAAATTGATTTAGTTTGTTTGAGTTACATTTTTCATTAGAATTTTAGGACTTAAGATTCCTTAACACAAGATTAAGGAAATGCCTAAGAGCTGAGGAATTAATCTTATGCCCACAAAGGGGAGAAGCAACCTCAGAACCTAAATCTAGGGAGCTTCGGCAAGGGCCGGAAGTACAACCAAAAATCTAAGTCAAAAAAAGGGTAATTGGCTTGCCTCCATAAGAGAGGACAAACCACCCGACAACTTGGACTTACAACCACCTGGCGGTAGCCACCAACTAATTCCTCAAATGATTTTAAATACATGTAGGCAAGTCTTTATGCTTATGCAAGATAGCTAAGTTGTTGCTATTTAGAAATAGACTAAGTCCGTAAACTCACTCCCTAAAGAGACTAGATAGTAATTTCTAAAGTAGATTCACATTTTTAGTTTTATTTAGTGAATGTTTTGATTAAATATTTTAATTAATCCTAAGTTTAGATAAACTCTAAACAAACCTATTCAAAAAGAAAGGCATTTTAAGATTAAATAAAATGAACCAAATTCACAAAACACACATTACTTTTTTTTTCCCAACATATATAACATGCATATAGATGGACCCTAAGCATATCTATACATGCAAATGAGAGTAGTTAACACACTTTATGATGCATACTAAGTAATCCATTTAAGAAAATTTAGAAGTTGAATATGCATGATTTTTCTTAAGTAGAAAAGGTTTTCCTTATCCAAATTTTCACATACATACATGAAAGTAAGAAAGGCATAAGTGAGTACAGTGTCATTGTTAACTAGAGGTGTAAGGTACAAGATCTACTTAGGGCTACTTAAAACCTCACAACCTCGGGGTTTTCTAGACTAATTTACCACTTTCCTTAAGTACAAACATGTATATGAAAGAAATGAAATATAAAAGAAAATACAAAAGTTGTTTAATAAATTCATTTTTCTTTTATGCAATTTATGCATGCAAGTATAGGCAACCTTTCTTAGGTGATAGCATAGGGATGAATAGGGTATAAAATTAAGTAAGTGTTGGGTTCTTTTCAAATGAACCCTACATCTTACTAACTCCTATTCTAAACTATACGAACATAAGAAAGAAAGGAAACCTATGCTAAACAAGCTTTTGTAATCCATCACATGAAAGGTTATAATTAACGTATAAGTAGCACACTTTCAGATTTGATATTTGGTTTATAGATTTTGAAAATAATTTGGATTTAGTAGTGATAATAGCCACTCATATTTCTACTTTAGCCAACACATGCAAATTTGACATAAAGTGAACAATTTTATTTTAAAATTTAAGAAATGAAATTATGAATGTATGAAAGCACATGGCATACAACTTAACATGTTGGGAAAAATCCAAAATATTGAAAGCATGTAAACAAACTCACTTTACTTAAATCTTAAAGACATTCTTATAGAATAAGAAAATTTAGAATAAATTAAAGTGAATTTTGAAGTGTTTTTATTTAGTTTGAAGTTTGATTTAATTTTGAAAAGGTGAGATGAGTTTGTTGTTCCTAACCCATTCCAACATGTGTTTGATATTTTTATTTAATTTTTAGGTAATTAGATCCATTTTTATGCATTGATAAGGTTAAGGTATGAATTAAGTGACTTAATTAACCCTTACCTACACCACCTTAGAAGAATTAACTAAATAATTATGAGCCAATAAGATGACATAAAACCCACAAGGAATTTAAATTTGCAATGCACCTAATAATGAAAAGGCATAATGCAATTTGGCTCACAATTAAAAGTTAATTAAGCTAAGGGGTTTAGCTTAAGTAATTTTAAAATACCATTTCACACTTATGAATGGGATTTTGATTTCCTTAATTAAACCTAGGCTATTAAACACCTAAGCATCTACCCAAGGTAGAATAATTAAGTTCTAGAACTTTTTAGAATTTTTAGAAATTGATTAAGGGGATAATTAATGAATTAACCCTTAATTAAGAGGAGATTAAGAAGAAAAGAGTGGGATTAAGGAATAGCTTAGGGGAAAGGCCCCAAAATTATTTCATAAACCTCCTACTTACTGAATTTGACCTTAATCAACCCTAATCATAGGTAATCCACTAATCATACAATAATTATGCTTATTTACATGAGAAGGGTAATTAAGGAAACCATCTGCAATTACTCTAATCAAGCCTTCAATAAATCCTAAGAAAACTAGGGGAGGCAGAGATCATCCCCTAAAACTTACCCAAGAAATTTGGGATTAATCAGAGGCCTAATCAAAGAGTAATTAGCAAATACACTTTCCAATAAATCCCAAATTCAGAGAAAATCACAATTTAAAACCCATCAAAATTAATTTTAAAATGTTCTAGGTTTAATTATCTATCCATAGGTTTTTATTTCATTTTTTTTTTTTTTGAATTTTCTATGAAGAGTTACAAATTTTTGAAGATCCATGGATTAATCAGAAATTAATTAAGGCATTTAACTAATCCCTCATTAATCCCTAACGCAGTAAATGTGGGCGTATGGTCACACACTCTTTACACGCATAACACATGAGGGGTAACTTAAATGTCATCCCAAATGGCGGCGTGGCACACTCTTTCTCTCCGCATCATTAAAGATCAGATGGCTAAGGATTCTCACGCAGTTTATAAAATATAATTAGATTTCTAAATGTGTTAAATAATTGCAACCATCCATCTAAAATGCACGAATGGATGGCTGAGATGATCCAAGTTCTTCCCCCTTGATCAATAGAGACCATCCATGATCAAGGGGAATAACCAAGCTCGATCTAGCATGGATTCACACCAAATTTAACCCACACCATCTAAAGACAGTGAGTGACAAATCCAACGGTCAAAAATCAATGAGGTGAAAATATATTTCATAAAGCTCCATGCCACATTGATTTTAGTGATTGAAATATTACATACCTCACCAGAGGTGATCACCGGAGCTCGAGATCGATCAGGTAGCTTCGTCTAGTGGAGATGAAGCCCTGTTGAAATTCTTAGGCCTTGGGGTTGAGTGGATCAATGGGTGGACCAACTCCTCTTTTCTTGGGCATCGACTTTGATCCAATTGAGCTCCTTTTTGCTTTTAGAACTTCAGAGAGAGGTTGGGAAAGTTTGCCTTAACCCTCTGATGGAGTGTGCAAGAGTAATTGGATTCAAATAGAGTGTAGAAGAAATTGGCAATTCACTCTACATCCCCTATTTTTGCATAGTGCAAAACTAAGAAATAGGGAATTCTAATCCTCTATTTGGGAGCTCTCTCTTCATTCCTGCTCAGTTCAAGAATTGAATTAGAGGGTGAATGAAATCGTGAATTAGGCAGAGTAGGAGAGGTTTGAGCTTGAATGTCCACATGGTCGGTTTGATCCAAGGAATGGAATGCCAACCTCCCATGTGCCTTAATTTGAGCTTAGGAGGGAGTTTGAAAATTTAATTTTGAGCTAGGTGGTGGGGTTTGGTCTAGGGACCAAATGGGCTGACCCAAATCCATTGGGTTGGGTGCACCACTCATCACTAAGTCCCCTTGAGCTTTTAGGAAAGCCTCAAGTGATTGTGAAGAGGGTATGACCAAAATACCCATGGGTTAGCCAAATTTGTTCTATGGCCTAGGGTAGATGGTCATTTTTCTATTTTTCCACTTTAGACATGTTATGTGGAGAAACTAGGTTTGGCCAAGTTTCATTGGATTTGGAATCCATTTGATAGGTTTGGCTCATGTTGACCCATTAGGTCAAAATGGGTCAACTTAGGTCAAGTTGATGAAAATTGGGTCAAACCAAGGGTTGGGTCAAGTTCATATGACCATTTGAAATATTTTGGTGGCTTTGGCTTTATTCAATTTGGTATATATATTTTTTTTGGCTCATATGACTTCATTTAGGTCAAATGGGTCAAGTTGACCTATTTGACCCATTTGACCTATTTAAGGTAGGTCAAGGGTAGGTTTAGGTTAGGCTAGTTATATGGAGTGGATTGGTATCTTGTTTCCAATCAATTTGGGTTAAGTTCAATTTTGGCACAACATGACCCCTTTAGGTCATGTGTCAATTGGGCTAGGTTGTGTCTAGTTGGCCAATTAAGGCTTTGGTCAAGTTCCACAAGTGATTTGGAATGGACTTGACCCATTGGTTCCAATCAATTTGGCTTAGATCAAGTTTTGACACATTTTGGCCTTTTAGGTCAAAATGGGTCAACTTTGTCAAGTGGCCATTGGGCTAGGTTAGGCTCAAATGTTGGCTTGGTCAAGTTCAAACATAGGTCATGAGTGAACTTAGATCAATGGTTTCAATCAATTTGGCCTATGGTGGAATTTATGTTAGGTTTCATTTTAGGTTAAGTGTTGACTTTGAACTTAGGTTTGACTTGGTTTGATTGATTGATCATCCCATGATGATTGTTGATCATGATGAGAGGAAGTATATGAGTTTGGTTCAATCCAAATTGATTAGGATCAAAAGTTGGCTCATAAGGGTACTTTAAATCACTTTGGGTCAAGTGAGCCTAAGTGGATCAAATGGCTTGGTCAAAGCTTGATTTGAAGTTGATTGATCTTGTATATGGATTTATGATTGAAATATAAATCCATTTACAAGATCGTTTAAATTCAAATGGGTTTGATCCATTTGAAAATTTCATATTCAAAGGAAGAATATGAAAGGATTTTGGGTTTGATTTTTTATTTAGGTTTTGATTGAGTGATTGAGGTTTGGATTTATACATGAGTTTATAATTGTAGGGTTGATTGAACCATGAGAGAAAATCAAGAGTTTGGCTTGATTTAAAATTGTTTTAGCAAAGTTCAAGATTTTGACTTGAAAGACTTAGATGATTTTGAGTTGATTTGAGTTTGATTTTTTGGAATAATTTTGATTGTTTGAATTTATATTTCATTTATATATGTGAATATAAATGAAAATATAAATGGATCATGAGAAAATTTCAAGGATTTGAAGTGGTTTAATCATGATTTTGGCTAATTCCATTAAGAAATTTAAAGGATTTAAGAAATTTTAATTTAAAATTTAATTTTTTGAATTTGATTGATTTATATTTATATTTCATTTATATGAGAATATAAATAAGAATACAAATAAGTTTTGAGAAAATCCCATGAGTTTGAATGGTTTGATCAAAGTTTTGGGTAAATCCATTAAAGGGAATTTAATGGATTTAAGGGAATTTTAAGGATTTTTAAATTTGGAATTTAATTTTGTCTTTGATTTGATTGATTTATATTTATATTTCATTTATATATGAGAATATAAATGAGAATATATAAGTTTTGAGAAAATCCCAAGTTTGAATGATTTGATCAAGGTTTAGAGTTGATTTTGGCTAAGTCCTTTAATGGAAAATTAAAGGGACTTAAGAAAATTTTCATGAATTGATTTGAATTTTGAGTTTGATTGATTGATTTGAATTTATATTTCATTTATATATGTGAATATAAATGATATAAATGGATTATGAAAATCTCAATATTTGAATAGGTTTGATCATGATTTTGGTTAAGTCCTTAAGAGAATTAAGGACTTAGGAATTTTAGGAATTTTGATGGATTTTGATCATGGGTTTTCAATCATAGATTTCAATCATGGATTTCAATCATATGGAATTGATTTGAGTTTGGAGAAAATCAAATAAAATTGATTTGGTTTGACTTGAAAGAAGGAAAGTGAGGGAAGCTAAGGGTAGGATTTTCTAACACCCAAGGCATGACCTATTCCTAACTCTTCTAAGTCTTCTAGGGCTAGAGTGTCCACCTAATCACTGTGTCTTAAGACTAAGAACTCTTAAAGTCTAAGAGAAGTCCTATGCTAAGATGGAGAGGGTTGAGAGCTCATTCTAAAAATGAGGTCAACAAAGGCAATAGGTGTGGTGTGAGACAAGGAACACCATGATTGGTGTTGACAAAATGATCAACAACACCAGATCACAAGCACTATAAAAACAATCTATCCTTAACCCAAGGAAAAAGAAAGAATCTAGAGTTTAGTGCAATGTGGCTCTACTTAAGACATAAGAGAGAGGAAAATCCACTAAGGGATAGAGTGTGAACCTTCCACTAGGGAAGCGGTTCAAGTCATCCATAAGGGATGAAAGGTTTGATTTGATTCTCCTAGAGAGATTTGATTCATTCCACTAGGGAAGAGGGTTGAATTTGTTTTAAATTTGTTAGGTTTTAATTTTAGGATGAACCCTTGGTTTGCAATGGGTTGTCAATAGGAGCCATGGCTAAGACCTTATTTACAATCCAAAGGGGTAGTCTACTAACACATAGTAAGGACCAACGAGGATGCCTTTCATATAGGTACTAGGAAGAAAGCGTAGTAGACTTACATCCTCCAAGTAGAAAGTTCTTGGGGGTAATCTATTGGCAAGGCAACAGATTAAACCCAACCTAGGGCTGACTATTGAGTGAATGTCATTGGGGAACTTAACTCAGCTCAGGGATAACCAAGATTAATATCATTTTTAGGTTTGTTTATGTTGATTATGATGGATCCCATAGGTTTGTGATGAGCTGCACTAAGTAGGGGCCATGGAGACCGAGACCTAACTCAAATTTATCAATTCAAAGGGAGTAGTCTACCAACCACAAGGTAAGACTATCCAACCAAGGAGAAATGTCTTTTGGTACACAATGGTCAAGTCTTAAGAAGAAGGCATGGGAACTCACATCTTCTAGAAATAAGGAACCACTAGGGTGAGTGGTTGCTTTGGGCAACAAATCACACCCGACTTATGGCTGACTACTGAGTGAATGCCACTAAGAGACTTAAATCAGCTCAAGGATAGTCAAAGATTGATTTAATTTTTAGATTTGTTTTTGAATTCCATTGGTTTGCGATGGATCACACTGAGAAGGAGCTTATAGAAGCTGAGACCTATCTTAGATTTACTGAAATAAGGGAGTAACTTCCCAGCCGATGGGAGAACTATCCAACCAAAGGAGTGCCTTTTGGTTTACAATGATTAATTGAAGGGAAGAAAGCTCAAGGACTCACATCTTTCACTAGAAAAGACCACTAAGCTGATCGGTTGCTTTGGGCAACAAATTGAACCCGACCTAGGGCTAATGTCAGTTTGCGAGAATCGTTCTAAAAAGAATGCATCATAGTCTTACATATTTCAAAGCAGAATGACTGTCGGGGTAACCTGCTTATGGCAAAGTAGATTGAACCCAACCTAAGCTAGTGAGTACCACCAGATTTATCTCAACTTAGGTAGTCGGCAATTCTATAGGGAGTTCACTGACCTCTAAAGATAGGATGCTCTTGGGAGAAGGGGCCTTTTTGGGGCTTGAATTCTAATCCACAAGAATTTTGTTTATTTTTTATTTGTTTGTTTATTTTATCATGGACCTGTAGTTTGAGGATGAGAAGGATCTTATATCAGCCTAAACTTATCTCAAATTTACTAAACTAAGGGAGAATTTGCGCATCCGCTGAACAAAATTTCCAACTACAGGGGTGGCTACTAGGAAAGGGGAACTATCTAATCCAAAAGTAACCTGGATAGTGTCTAAATGGGGTCACAAAGGATCCAAATATAGTGCCCTTAGGGGAATGGGTCGATAAGGCTTAATCCAACACCCTAGAGAAAATTAAATGGCTAGTCATAAATCCAATAGGTATTCGGTGTCCAACTCAAGGAGAAAGCTCTAGGACTCATATTTGCCAAGAGTGGTGTACTCACCAGGTGAGTCATTGTCAGCATAGCGAACATCAACCAACCTAAGGTGCCCATCAGTTTGCAAAAATTAGCCTGGGAAGAAAGCTCGGGGACTCACATCCTTTTATACATGGGATAGTCTATCTTTGCCTCGGCAGTGCTATCCACTAGGGGTGACCTAGTGAATTTGGGACTTAGATCAACTCAAAAGTAGTCAAGAGGAAAGGAGCCTGGGGACTTATCCTAAACCTCAAATATACTCAACCTAGTTAGAACATGATGGTTAGTTCAAAGAAGAAAGCGGGACTCACATCTTCTTAAACAAAGTCAACATGAGTAGCTTGCGGCAAGTGAAGCACCATATTAACAAGGTGCTCATTGGTTTGCAAAGATCAAATTAGGAAGAAAGTGTGAGGACTCACATCTTCCAATAAATGACCACTGGGGTGACATACTAGTGAGGTAGCATGTAGACCTGACCTAGAGCAGCTAATCAGTGAGTGCCACAGAGGGCTTACTCCCACATCAAAATAGCTTGAGACAAAAGATTTTTGTTTATTGTGTGCATGTGTTAAAAATAATAGGACATCTTTGGGGGACTCTTACACCTACATTAAAACACGTTAGGGAATTATGAAATGATGCCATGGATGGCAAAATGAATTCCTACTAAAAAAAGAAGCTGCTTGGGTTCTCTCACACCTAACTTAGCCATGCTAATTGAAATAGGATGCCTCTTGAGTTATCTCACACCTATTCTAATAGCATCGAGATGTCGTGTTTGTGTTGTGAAGAGGGATAGGATGCCCTGGGGACTCTTACACTACCCGTCACGTGGATTACAAGATAAGCAAACAACACTTGAAAAAGAGAAGATTTGATGAATGGAATCATTTTGTTCTTTTATTAATGATTATTTTCAAACATGATTTATTTCATGGGTAATATTTCTTTAGATAGAGCGCATTAATTGGAAGCATCGGTGTTCCCCTTTATAATCAATAAGTTGATAAGATCCTCCTTGGTAGGCCTTCTATGACATAGGGCCTTCCCAAGTGGGTTCAAACTTTTCTCCCATCTTTTTTGATGGGCAATATTGGTCTCCTTAGACTAACACAAGTTCTACTTTCAAAAGACCTAGGCTTGTTGTGAGCTTGAATCATTTTGGCCTTGTACAACTTATGCTTTTGCAGTGGCGACTCCTCCAAACCTTGAGCTCTTCTAACCATAACTTTCATTACGCTTTCTTTGTGATCTTGTTTTATGCTATCCTTTGATGGAGTTGAACTTCTAAAGAAAGAATGGCTTCGGATCCATACACTAAGGAAAATGGGGTAGACTAAGTTGGAGTCTAGTATGTAGTGCGGTAAGCCCACAAGGCTTCAACTAACTGCTAATTCCACTATCGTTTGTTTTCATCAAGAGTCTTCTTCACTATCTGGATGATAATTTTATTAAATGCTTCTGCTAAACCATTAGCTTTGGGATAGTAAATGGTGGAGTATCTCCAATCTATACTATGTCTTCTAGAAAAGTTATTGATCTTCATGCTTTTGAATGCAGTACCATTATCAGATATAATTTGTCGAGGCACCCCGAACCTATATACGATATGGTTCCTAAAAAGTTAAAGCATGTGGTGAGTTGTGACCTTTCTAAGTGGGATGGCTTCCACCCACTTGGAAAAGTACTCGATAGCAGCTAAGATGAACCGATGCCCCTTGGAAGAAGGAAGATCGATAGGACCTATAATGTTGATACCCCAACACTCAAATGGCCAGGAAGCTAATGTAAGGGATAGAATTTTGGGTGGTTTATGGAGGACCACATTGTATACCTGACACTGATGGCATCTTTTAGCTACGTCCATGCAATTCGTGATCATAGAAGGCCAGTATTATCCTAGTCTTTTGATCTTTGACTTCATCTTTAGACCAGATTGATGAGCTCCACATAGACCTGAGTGTACCTCAGTTTAATGCCATGGGCTTCATGTTTGTCTAAACAACGTAACCATATTTGGTCAAAGGACCAGCAGTACTTGGTGCCATCAACAAGAGCATAGGAAAGAGCTCTCTGTTTCACCTGATGGGCTTGTGATTTCTCTTGAGGTAGTTTGCCGGTGTTCAAGTAATCTATGAATGGTTGCCTCCAATCTAGCTCCTTGTCCATTTTGGCAATGAAACCTCCCCTTCAAGAGAAAGTCTCTCGATGAGTTCAAAATCAATAAGGGATAAGACTTGTCTATTTTGGACCCTTATTGAAATGGACTCATCTTCCGGACATGCTAACTCTTTGGCAAGTTTTGCCAAGGCATCTACTACTGCGTTCTCTGCTTGAAGAACCTTGTAGATGGTGACTTGAGAATCTGGGTTATCACCTTCATAGTATACTTATAGTAATGACAAAGCTTAGGCTTGAGGAGAGGACCCACAATCTAGTTGATGACCGAGAATCCCAAAGATGTTGATGCTCTTGACGATAGTGATGGCTAACTCAAACCGATAATCAAAGCCTCATACTCGCTTCATTGTTGCAGGGTTGGAAAGATAGTATGAGAATCTCATCACATCATAGTTTGAGTTAGAAGAACTATTCCTACCCTTCCTTCCCGGAGAATAGATCATGGTGCTTCACCTTTAAGAAAAGAAGCGGCCATCAAAATACATCTCCCATCGGTTTTTGCCTCCCTAAGTTCATGATTTGTTCATCGAGGGAGAATCGTGAGAAGTGTGAGTGTCTAAGAAATCTACTAGTGCATCCTTTACCGCATGGAGGTACAAATGTGATATCAAACTGAGAGTATCATGGACCAACAAGCAAACGTCAAAAGTGTTGATGTCATGAGAATCAAGTGGATTGGTTCTTGATATCAAGTTCACCTTATGAGAAAGCATGTAGTGTCATAGCTTCTGAGATGCAAAGATCAAAGCTAGGCAATGTTTCTCACTAGGTGGATAGTTTGCTTCAGCAGGGACCAAATGATGGCTAAGGTAATAGAGCACGCTTTCCATCCTTTCATCGTTGGCTTGGGCCAACAGAGCACCAAGAGAGTTGTCCAATACAATAGTGTAAAGGATGAGTGCAGATAGGCTACTAGTGGTTCACCAGTACTCTTTGATGTCTTGAAGCATCGCCACTTGTCATCCCACTTGAACTTGGCATCTTTTTTGATAAGTGCTAAAAATGGTTTGCATCTCCCTGATAGGTTTAGAATAAAGCATCTTAGATACGCTAACCGTCCTTGAAAGGATCGGAGTTGAGTTAAACTCTTAGGCATTTCTAAGATAGTTTTGATCTTTCAATATCTATTTCTATCTCTCAGTGTCAAACAACAAACCCAAAGAATTTCTCTAAAGAGATTCTGAATGCATACTTTAGGGGGTTTCATCTTGAGGTTATATTATCTTAACCATTCAAAAACTACTCTCAAGTCAAAGAGATGGTCTTCTTTTTCTCTACTCTTGACTACTAGATCATCAACGTAACTCAGCGATGATGGATGAGTTCATTGAAGATCGAGTCATGGCCCGTTGGTATGTAGCACAGACATTTTTAAGACCGAAAGGCATGACCCTATAGACAAAGATTCTGATCGAGGTTCAAAAAGTGTTTCTTTCATCTTTGAGACATCTTGATTTGGTTATAGCGGATGATCCATCCATGAAAGAAAAAGACTACATGAGATGGCAATGTCCACCATTAATTCTATAGGAAAGGAAACTCATCCTTAGGGCATGCCTTGTTTAAGTCCCTAAAATTGACAAAATATGAATTTGGCCATTCTTCTTCTTAACTAGATGACACTAGCTATCCAGTAGGATATTTTTTTTCTTCCGATGAAACCAATATCAATTTCTTGACTTCAGAAATGACATGTTGTTTAATTTCTAATCGCATGCATCTAGGAGCTTGCTTAATAGGGGTAATGTTAGGGTCTATTGCTAGCTTATGAAATGCCACGTCAGGAGATAATCTAAGCATTTTTTTCATAACTTCATGTGAAGCAATCTTTAAATTTAGTCAATAGCATAACTAAGTCATTGGTTTCTTCTTCATTCAGAATGAATGTATGTGGGGTGGATTTTCTTCTATCCGAGGTTGATTTCTTTCACCTTGTCTATTATTGAATCTCCTCTTCAAATTTGTGCCTCTTTGACTTGGAGATCATCTGGATCATCTGAAGTTTCTAAACACACATTCTCATAAGAGTTGGGGATGTGTGAGAAGAATTTATCAGACTCCAAATGATTAGTAACAACAAGGCAATAATCTTCATCATCGATCAGACCCACTATACCGAATCCTAGTCTAGCTCTTGATTGTGCTTCCCTGCCTGTATTGTTCAATAGCTTTTCAAAATATTCTGACTTGTGCTTGGACCATGTGTAAGGAAGTAAACCTTTCTGTATAAGATTTTGAACACAAGGTGAGTAAAAGTCAAAAGATAATTCCATTAATTCTTTAAAAGTATCTTCCTCAAGTCCTACATCAAGCTCTAGACTTGAGGATGATGAACCCAAAAAGAACCTCTTCTTTGTGCCTTTGGAAGACTTAGGGACTTCCTTAACTACTAAACCTTCAACTTTTTGAGATGTAAGTGAGGTAAGAGCTAAGGTTCCCAACTTTAATAGTTTCACATAAACCATATTGAATACTTTGCTTGCTTGGAGGCTGGTCTTCATCTCTGCGGATCAAAAGTCACCTCCAATGGAACCGCGAGAGGGTTGGCTGGTATACTAATCACATTAGACTCATCCTCTAAGCTGGATTCCAAGTCTATGTGAATAGTAGGGGTACTCTATGAACTGGAACACCCTCATTGGTTGAAGTCAAGGTCTCCACCTCACGCCTTTATTTCTATCTTTGCCTCTACCTGGTGGAGGTTAAGTTATCCTACCCACATGTCCATATGATGGAATGAACTGTGGATGGAATGTGATATGTTGATCTATTTCTTTTTCAATTCCCCTTTCTTGTGTACTTGAACTTTTCTTTTTCTTTTCGATTTCTTTTATCTTTTCTTTTGCTTCTTTTTCTTTTTCTTTTGGTTTTGCATTTCAATTTTGTCCAATTTCCTGACAAAAGGTGTTTTGAGGAAGATAGTAGGTCGCATCCACATAGATCTCAACCTCTCTAACTAAAAATGGCTTTTCATCCCCATTGACACAGTATTTAATTCCATCTTTTCTTAACTTGATGCACTGATGAAGGGAGGATTGAATGATCTTTTTCTGATGTATCCAAGGCCTACCAAGCAAAATAGTGAATGAAGTATTTGAATCAATGATGTAGAACTTGGTTTTAGTCTTCTAGTCACAGATCTCCAATGGTAATACTATATAACCTAAAGCCTGCTCACCTTGATCATTGAATCCTCTCAACATCATCCTATCTCCTCGGAGAGTAGAGATGTCAATCTTCAAATAGGCAAGGGTCTTTAGACTCATAATGTTCACCGATGCACCTGAATCCACAAGAACCCTGGTGAGTCTGAACCTTTCCATGTTGACTGTATTGTATAGGGGACGGTTGTGCTCCAAGTCCCCTAAAAGAAGGTCTTCATCTATGAAGGTGATCTCTTGGGCTTCTTTTGCATAGTGTGCTTCCTCACATATAGCGGTCAGCTGAGCTAAGCATATTTTAGGATCAAGGAGAGCCTTGATTAGTGATTCCCTCATCTCTTTGGATAAGACAAGGCCATCATATATGCTTAGCTTAGATGGCAACTTTCTTAGATGAGAAAGGATATTGTAATCCACCTTCAGCTAGTCTTCCACAAACTATCCAAGGGTGGAGCATCTTGTTGAAGGGCTTCTCAATCTTCAGTACCAATGACTTATTTCCCTATCTTGGTGTTTCCTAGAGGTAGAACCTTGCCTACAAGGTTGACTTGATAATCTCCGAGGCAAGGTGGTGGAAAGTTCTACGCACTTGCTCACCTGACTTCTCCTATGGGACTCTCGATGGATGATTCCAAGTCTATCTCAAGAGGTGAACCCATAGTATTGAGTTGAAAATCCAACTCAATTAGAAGAGGAAAAGAGTTATAGTTAATTAGACCTGAAGAGTTATTGTTAGGAATCGAAGAAGGCAACTCATTAGAAGAGACCCAGATGTAATTCAAATCAGCTTTATTCTTCAATTTCTTGGAATTATTTGGAGGTACAAAGTAGAAGTCAAGTAGAGAGAGTGGAGTAAGGGATTTGATGCCCTTATCTGCTGATACAAGAGTTCTACTAGTAGAAGAAATAGAAGAGCTAAATGAAATAAGAAGTCATAGTGTGGAAGCTGCAACAAGGCTGGAGGTGGGACACATTGGTGGGCTAAGGGTTATCTGGGCGACACATGTCTTGCTACTACTGCTCCCACTTTCCTAGAGTTGGCATTGAAACTTACAAACCTTCCTTGGTGTTGGAGGTTTGAGTGACTCCACCCAAGGAAAGCTTCTTGATCTTCTGAATTATTTTCTTAGAGGTTTTAGACAAAGAAATGTCCCAACCTTCTTTGGTTTTGGTAGGATCACATGTATCCCCAAGGATTACCCTAATGGAACTGGAAGGTTGTTCCACAAGGTATTCCTTTGGGATAACTACAGCACCAATCTTGAAACTGTGTTCAAGTCAGTCCTTGAATGTAAAGCAATCCTCCAAAATGTGGCCTAGCATATGGTGGTAGGGGCAAAAGTTTAGATCATGACTTTTGCCTACTTCCTCCAGTATCCTAGGCTCGGGTAGCTGAAAATTAGGTTTCTTTAAGAGATTCTTAAAATTTTCTATTACCTCCTCTTAAGGTGGACACTTAGTGGAGGATATACGCTCACTTGGTGGTGGTATGGGCGAGGTGTGTCATGGAGGCTAATGGAGGTTGGCATGGCAGCCTCGATGGTAAAGGAGGTGGAGGCTTAGGTCATGGTCTTCTGATCTCTAGTTGGTTACATCCACTGTCGGCCTTTGCTCTGGGTTTCTTTTCATAAACCTTTTGGGATTTCTTTGGCAAGATCTAGAAAAGGCAACTATTTGGCCTCTCCTTGTAGACTAGCCTTGTTGATTAGCTTCTCAAATGTCTTTATGGTGAAGCCCTTAAGCAGTGGGCCATGGATATTCAAGAGAATCTCAATGGCATGATGTTGAGCATGGTTCACACTTCATACTCGTTATGCCATTGGAAAATATAATCAACAAGTGACTCGAGTGTTGTTGGGCTACGAGATCACCTGTAACCCTTTTTGAGCTCCGGCAAATCTCTTGATGAAGAGTTGCTCTAACTCCAAATATCTTTCTTGAATAGTTGGGTAGTTCAATACCAATCAAAAGTGTAAAAACATCGCACACATTGCAACAAGCAAGTGAGCTATATGTTTTTCATTCTCATTGCCATCAAAGCTTTTGAAGGAAGGAGGCACGAAACCCTTGGGATACTGGATAGCATCGAATTCCTCTAGGTATGGTCTACCCTTTAGAGCTGATGATCCTCCCGGGGCTTGAGCCAAAGCTTCCTTCACTTGTTGCTCAACCATGGATTTCAGATCTTTTTCATGTGTGGAGGTACTATCCACTACCTTTCTATACAGGCTAGTGCTACCTTGCTCAATAGGATGTAGAGTCTTAACTAAGTCTAAGACATGCACTAGCTCAGTGGTAACATGTCGTACTAGGATGAACTAGAGGGCTTGGAAGCACGTGCTACTAACAAGTCTGCTATGCCATCCTATCAATCTACTTCTACCTTAACTTATATCAAAGGTAATGGGCTAATTCTGTGGTATCTCCTTGATTAACCTCATCACCTTCCATGGCCTACTCATTTTTAAGAAGAGAACCTCTAGTATCGACCATGCACTCATGAATCCCCATCAAGTCATCTGGGATCGAGCGACTCTCTCTTCATCACCAAGCATACCCCTATGATCTCCTTCTTCTCCAAATAATTAGTAAACTATCTCATCTAAGAATCAATCTAACTCGGTAGGTACAAACATTTGGGCGTCGGTGTGATCTATCATGCCGAGAGGCACCTCACTGAGTCATCCTTGTGTGAATGTACTCACTAGAATGATACTCTAGCGATAGGGGTAAAATCTAGGATGATCCTCTACCACTGCATTGAACTATCATGGAATATCTGATAACAACCATCTCATTGGTTGTGGGTGAGTTGGTGAAGGAACCACCATGATGCTGGGGTCGCCACTCCATCCCATTGGGGTAGAAGGTTGAGTAGAGCTGTTACCAAAATGGGTGGTGTAGGAGGAGTAGGATCCCTTGGCCATAGCCGGATCACCAACGGGGTACATTTTTCCTCAGATGTGGCCTTCATGGCCTTAGATGGAATGAGAGATGTTAAAACCTATACTGGCAATGGCAAACATGGGGTAGAGCGGTGGGGTGGAGACACCCGACTCTGTAACAAGAACGCCCTCCTGTGGTGGTCCCGAGAAAATACTATTAGTATGGTTGGCAGGGTAGCATGGAAAGTCAGAAAAAAGTAGCATTGAGGTTGAACCTCCGCTCTCAGTAATGTGTGGTGTATGGGCCTCATGGGCCTCTCTGAATATGCCTCCCACACTATGGAGGATAACAGATCAAAGATCAAACTAGGTACCAGACTCTAAGCATCGTATGCTCCACCTACCTGGCATAGAACAGAGTAGAGGCCGGTGTATGACCTCCTACTCCTAGAAACTGTTGGCTATAAGTGCACCATTAGAGGAGGCGATGAATGGATCCACCTAGCATCCTCTCTTTCTAATCCTGAGAGAGGATGAAACTGGTTTTCCATAATTAGTGGTGAAGTGATCATGGGAGACTCATCCATGGTGATCAGCTGCTTCTCTAAGCTCAAACTATCAGGTGGAACGCTTGACCATATGATCCTTATTCCTGCTGCGGTAGGGGTGAGAGGAGTGAGCTAGACCCATACTCAAATGTGGGGAGGCAAACACCTAACCAGGGGAGCCTTACCCTTGGAGGGTATGATGGTGCGTCTAGCCCTGGGCAACATGGGCAACTTAGGATGAACTATACTGAACTATGATGCGCGGTACTATAATCAAGTCAGATCGCCACCTTTCCTCTTCAATGAGGAGACATCATCGGAGGTAAGTCTCCATGATGACACCTTCACCTTCTTCCTATTGACTATGGTGAGGGGAATGCCCTCACAGTGATCCTGGCCCCCTTAAATCCCTGGCCGAAATGGATCAAGTGGGTTTGGTCTAGATTGGGGAAGTTAGCCTAATCTAAAGCAAGGTCCATGTCATGAGGGAAGGTAAAGATAAATTTGACATTGCTACCTAAGTGACATTGAACTGCTTGATTGAAAGAATCAATGAAATGAACTTGTCGTTCTATCTCCATAGAAATTTTGAATTTGAAAATTTGAACCACATCCAACAACTTGGAAGTGTTAAGTGGGGTTCAAATAAATTTGGAAAGATTGATTGAAAGAGGAAATTTGAATATGAATCAAACTTCAACAAATTTAGTATGTTGAAATATGGATTCAAAATTTTGATAGGATGCTTCCATAGTTCAGTGTTTCATTTGTTTGAATGTTTTGATTTTTGAAGGTATGAGTAAGGGTCCTATGTTTGTTTTGTTTTGAATGATTGAAAGTGGAATTCAACTTTATTGCATGCTAAAGATGAAGTCCCATAGTTTTTTAGAAATGGAAATTTACTTAGCAAAAATTTGAGTATGCTAAATGAAATCCCAAAGTGTGTTTAATTTTGATTTCATTTTGGTTTTGAAAATGCAAACTTTCTTTAGCAAATTTGTATGAAAAGGAAGTTCCAAAGGTGTATAAAGATTTTTGTTTTGACTTTGGAAATTTCACTTAGCAAATTTGAGTATGCTAGGTGAAGTTCCAAAATATGTTTTGAAAAAAACTTTGATTTTGGATTTGGAAACTTTACTTAACAAATTTGGATATGTTAAATGAAGTTCCAAATATTATTTAAAATTTTTGGATTTGCAGACTTCACTTAACAAATTTGGGTAAGTTAAGTGAGATTCCAAAATGTGCTTTGAAAGTTTTTGAAATATGATTGTTGATTTTGATTTTGGATTTGGAAACTTCATTTAACACATTTGATTATGCTAAATGAAAATCCAAAATGTGTTTTAAAAAAAATTTTGAATTTTGAGATTTGGAGACTTCACTTAACAAATTTGGGTAGGTTAAGTAAGGTTCCAAAATGTGCTTTAAAACTTTTGAAATATGATTGTTGATTTTGATTTTGGATTTGGAAACTTCACTTAGCAAATTTGATTATGCTAAATGAAATTCTAAAATGTGTTTTGAAAAATTTTTGAAATTTGGGATTTGGAGACTTCACTTAACAAATTTGGGTATGTTAAGTGAGGTTCCAAATATGTTTAGAACATTTTGAAATATGATTGTTGATTTTGAATTTTTGAATTTGAAAACTTAGAAAATTTGAGTATGCAAAGTGAAGTTCCAAATGTGTTTAGAAATTTTTGAATTGTTGGATTTGGAGACTTCACTTAACAAATTTGGGTATGTTAAATGAAATTCCAAATATATGTTTGAAAAATTTTTGAAATATGATTGTTGAAGTTTTAATTTATGAAAAAGGGGACCTCCATTCAACAAATTTAGGTATGTGGAATGGAGATCAATCTTATTTTTGAAATATAAAATTTTTGTGTGTGATTGTTGCTTTTTTGAAAGGGAGGAATTCCAACTTGAAATATGTGTGAGATATGCTCAAGTGGGATTTCTTAATGATTTTCATTATTATTTGGGAATGAAATCTAAATTTAATAAACTTAAGTATATTAAAGGAAGGTGTTCATGTGTGCTTTTTGAAAATTTTGATTTTGTTTGCAAATGAACTTTCTATTCAATAAGTGTGAGTGTATTGAATAGAAATATTCATGTATGCTTTTTGAAAACTTTATGATTGTGATTGTGATTGTTGGAAAAGGTGATTTTTCATTTTATTTTGAAAATGACATCGTCATAAAAGTGAATTGAAAGAAGATATACGTTTATGCTTTTGGAAAAATTTATTTGTTTTATTTTTGAAAATCCCTACATGTAATAATCATGGGAATTGTTAAATGAGGGTGACAAACTTTTGTGAAAAATATTTTATTTAGTGCATTTTTGAAAAGGTGCTTTTGAAAAGAAAAATTCTTTATGGAAGATTTATTATTTTAGGATGCACCTTTCCTTATCATGAAAATGATAGGGAGGAAGTCTTTAAAATGGTTTTCTTTTTGATTTAGATCTTTTCATTTTACCCATTGGAGAACCCAAAGTGGGTTTTAAGACCAACAAGGAATGCACTCCTAAAACCTAAAGATGTTGGCTAACTCAACTCAAGAATGCAATGAGCTAAGTGCCAATGAAAAGAAGGATAGTCTTGGGTTCATACCAAAGTACAAATCCACTATCAATACTCAAAGATAACGATCATTTACCAAAGATGGAGAGGAACCATCCGGAGTCACCAAAAAATCTATGGAGAAAATTCTATAGAGTCTTTCAAATCGTGGGAGAAATGAAAGAGGCAAACACCTATATAAAAAATTCATCTTGGTAAGATGCCACGCATATCCACAGATATACTTATTCAAGTGATCGGGTATGTCATCAAGGAATAGTGTACTATCTCAAAAGACAAAAGTCACTACCCTTTAATGGAACCAATCACCTCAATAAGGACTCCTAAGGATGATGGGTCTACATATATACCAGAGATTCTTCCCCTACTTTACATGAAAAGTAAAGCATTTATTTTAAATCGGTTCATTAAGTTCTACAGGCAAGCCCCATAGTTAATTACATCCTAAGGAGATCCTTAGAAAACTCTTGATTAAGGTAAATGATCATTATCTCTGAAGATTTCAATAGGAAGGACTATCAATCGATTGGTTTATGTTTGAAGATCAAATGGGATTGATCAAAAGAGGGAGTTATTATTGAAGCCAAAATGAGAGATAAGTAGGAGATGCCCATGATGCTAAGAAACCTAGCAAGCATCTCAAACTATCCTAAAA
The DNA here is from genome assembly GCA_021442155.1 of Cymbidium sinense. Lineage (NCBI taxonomy): Eukaryota > Viridiplantae > Streptophyta > Magnoliopsida > Asparagales > Orchidaceae > Cymbidium > Cymbidium sinense. The sequence goes on along the minus strand of CM038221.1, from coordinate 171,463,085 downwards.
TTAGGCTTTACATTTTGGAAATTGATTTAGTTTGTTTGAGTTGCATTTTTCATTAGAATTTTAGGACTTAAGATTCCTTAAAACAAGATTAAATAAATGCCTAAGAGGTGAGGAATTAAGCTAATGGGCCACAAAGTGGAGAAGCAACCTCAGAACCTAAATCTAGAGAGCTTTGGTGAGTGTCGGAAGCAAAACCTAAATCTAAGGAGAAAAAAGGATAATTGGTTTGCCTCCATAAGAGAGGACAAACAACCCACAACTTCGACTTTGACCACCAACTCTGGGGTGACCACCAACTAACTCCTCCTACAATTTTAAATACATGTAGGAAAGTCTTTATGCTGATGCACGATAGCCAAGCTATTGTTATTTAGAAAGAGACTAAGTCCTTAAACTCACTCACTAAAGATACTAGATCATGAAAAAAGACATACTTCAAATGACCTAAATCTAATGAAATTCAAATTTCATTTTTGGACAATAATTTTGACTTAGGCTAATAGGATTTTTATGACTAATGCATGAGAAAGAAGATTGTTGGCCAAAATCAATAGAATGGAGGATGTGAGTTTCCACCACTGCCCTCAAAGGTCAAGCTGGGTTCTCTGGAAAAAGTGAAAGCCCTCCAATCAAGAGTGAAATAAGATGCATTTGTGCATGATATCATAAAGAAATGCTCATAAGGGTTGCTAATTCTTTTATCTTGATTTTAAACCTAAACTTTAGGTGAGGTTATGAGTTGTTTAGTTTTATTTTGAGTTGTTAAGTTGGGTAAAAGATTTATTTTTCTCTAAAGAGCCTAATCCACATCCATGTCATACATAAAGCAAGGAAGAAACTAGGAAAATCATGCCACTTAATGCAAAAGCTAAACAAATCATCAATCAATTTATAAAGCTAATAGCAAAAAGAATAAATGGTCATTGTGGTCGGGCACCACCGCACAAACTTGAAATATCCAATTTGGGTAGCTGTGCTCAAATTTTATACCACTCGGATTACAAATGAATATTGTAATTTAGCAAAGGAAGTCATTGTTATCGAGGTCTTCAAGCTTCATTCTTCTTTCTTCTTTCTTCTTCTTTTCTTCTTTTCTTCTTTTGGTTCCTTCTTTTGGATGGTTGGATGGTAGATGCTCCAAGGCTTCACATGGTGCATATATGGGATATTATGACCAATGCTCATCCTAATCCCCATAAAAAATCATTCTAAAATCTTAATTATACAAATTTTTACATGAAAAGGAAAAGTGGAAATCTAATTAACACCTGCAAAATAAAGGTTAGCTAAAACACACCACACAAATCCCAAGCATGTATATTGGACTTATCACCCCACACATGGGTGACTAAGTCCACCTGGCCTATGGATTATGCAAAGGGGTATAATCACCTGCAAGCAAGAAGCAGTTATATTTTTATTTATGATAGTGCCCCTTAAGCACAATCCCTTGTAGAAAAGAATAGTTAGACTATGAACGTCCTATCATTCATTCTATAAGCATACACCCTAACATCCAGTCTAAAACATATATCACAAAATAAAACATAACATTAAACCATGCACCGACCTAACCTAAGGCTAGAAGGCTAATGTGTGAGCTTTGAAAGCTTGTGTGGTATGCTTAGCTATGGCTTTAGGTTCAAATTTTCTAAGTGTGAAGAACATGTTCAACTTAGAGGAGGGTTTCATTTAAGTTGTTTAAGTGTTTTTGGTTAGTTTTATTTAATATTTTGATTTTGTTTAAGTGGATCCTACAATTAATTACTAAGTTATGAAGAGAGGGAAAGAGAAGAGAACCTCTCTTTTCTTGCCTAACCTAAGTAATTTCTAAAGTAGATTCACATTTTAGTTTCATTTAGGTAAATGTTTTGATTAAATCTTTTAATCAATCCTAAGTTTAGATAAACTCTAAACAAACCTATTCAAAAAGAAAGGAATTTTAAGATTAAATAAAATGAATCAAAATTCACATAACACACATTACTTCATTTCTTTCCCAACATATATAACATGCATATGGATGGACCCTAAGCATATCTATACATGAAAATGAGAGTAGTTAACACACTTTATGATGCATGCTAAGTAATCCATTTAAGAAAATTTAGAAGTTGAATATTCATGATTTTTCTTAAGTAGAAAAGGTTTTCCTTATCCAAATTTTCACATACATACATAAAAGTAAAAAAGGCATAAGTGAGTACAACGCCATTGTTAACCAGAGGTGTAAGGGATATGACCTACTTAGGGCTACTTAAAGCCTCATAATCTCATGGTTTTCCAGACTAATATACCACTTTCCTTAAATACAGACATGTATATGAAAGAAATGACATAGAAAAGAAAAATGCAAAAGTTGTTTAATGAATTCATTTTTCTTTTATGCAATTTATGCATGCAAGTATAGGCAACCTTTCTTAGGTGAGAGCATAAGGATGAATAGGGTATGGAATTAAGTAATTGTTGGTTTCTTTTTAAATTAACCCTACATCTTACTAACTCCTATTCAAAATTATACCAACGTAAGAAAGAAAGGAAACTTATGTTATACATGCCTTTATAATCCATCACATGCAAGCTTATAATTAAAGTATAAGTAGCATACTTTCATATTTCATATTTGTTTTTATGCATTTTTAAAAATAATTTGGATTTAGTAGTGATAATAGCCACTCATATTTCTACTTTAGCCAACACATGCAAATTTACATAAAGTAAACAATTTCATTTTAAAATTTAAGAAATGAAATTATGAATATATGAAATCACATGGAATACAACTTAAAATGTTGGGAAAGATCCAAAATAATGAAAGCATGTAAAAAAACTCACTTTACTTAAATCTTAAAGACATTCTTATAGAATAAGAAAATTTAGAATAAATCAAAGTGAATTTCAAAATGATTTTTGTTTAGTTTGAAGTTTGATTTAATTTTGAAAAGGTGAGATGAGTTTGTTGTTCTTAACCCATTCCCACATGTGTTTGATATTTTTGTTTAATTTTTAGATAATTAGATCCATTTTATGTGTTGATTAGGTTAAGGTATGAATTAAGTAACTTAATTAACCCTTACCTACACCACCTTAGAAAGAATTAACTAAATAATTATGAGCCAATGAGATGACATAAAACACAAGAATTTAAATTTGCAATGCACTGATAATGAAAAGGCCTAAATAATTTGGCTCAATTAAAAGTTAATTAAGGGGTTTAGCTTAAGTAATTTCAAAACACCCTTTCATACCTATGAATGGGGTTTTGATTTCCTTAATTGAACTTAGGCTATTAAACACCTAAGCATCTACACAAAGTAGATTAATTAAGTTCTAAAACTTTTTTAGAATTTTTAGAAATTAATTAAGGGGATAATTAATAAATTAACACTTAATTAAGAGGAGATTAAGGAGAGAAGAGGGGGTTTAGGGAATAGCCTAGGGGAAAGGCCCTAAAATTATTCCATAAACCTCCTAATTACTACATCCAACCTTAATTAACTCTAATCATAGGGTAAATCCACTAATCATATCCTAATTATTCTTAATTACATATGAAGGGCAATTAAGGAAACCATATGCAATTACTCTAATCAAGCCTTCAATAAATCCTAAGAAAATTAGGGGAGGTAGAGGTTATCCCCTAAAACTTACCTAAGAAATTTGGGATTAATGAGAGGCCAAATCAAATAGTAATTAGCAAAATACACCTTCCGATGAAACCCAAATTTAATTTTAAAATGTTCTAGGTTTATTTATCTATCCATAAGTTTTTATTTCATATTTTTCTAAATTTTCTATGAAGAGTTATGAATTTTTGAAGATCCATGGATTAATTAGAAATTATTTAAGGCATTTAACTAATCTGTGATTAATCCCTAGCTCACGCGCGTGGAGGCGGCGATCAAGGCGCTTTACACACATCGCATCGTGAGGGGGTAACTTAAATGTCACATCCTAAATGGCGGCGATAATGCACGCGCTTTAACCCTCTATCATCCGATCAAAGATCAGACAGCTAAGGATTCCCCCACGGTTTGTAAAGGATAATTAGATTTCTAAACATGCTAAATAATCTTAGTCGTCCATCTAAAATGTGTGGATGGATGGCTGAGATGAGTTAAGTTCTTCCCCTTGATCAAAAAAGATCATCCATGATCTAGGGGAAGATCCAAGCTCAATCTAGCATGGATTCACACCAAATTAAACCCGCACCATCTAAAGGCGACGGCAACAATCAAAATCATGGGGTGAAAATTTCTTTCACAAAGCTCCACACCACATTGAGTTTAGTGATTAGAAAATTTCATACCTCGTCAGAGGTGACCATCGACGCTCGAGGTCGATGAGGTAGCTTCTCCTAGTGGAGACGAAGCCCTATTGAAATTCTTAGGCCTTAGGTTTGAGTGGATCAATGGGTGGACCAACTCCTCCTTGCTTGGGCTTCGACTTTGATCCAATTGAGCTCTTCCTTGCTTTTAGAACTTCAAGGAGAGCTTGGACAAGTTTGACTTGACCCTCTGATGGAGTGTGCAAGAGTAATTGGATTCAAATGGAGTGTAGAAGAAATTGGCAATTTACTCTACCTCCCCTATTTTTACACTATGCAAAATTGAGAAATAGAATTCTAATCCTCTCTAAGAAGCTTGGGAGTACTCTATGATGATTGCTCTGGATTCCTTAGCTTTAATTGACAGAGGGTGAATGAAATCAAAAGTGAATTAGGGGGAGTATATCTCCCCCTTGAAGGATCAAATGGCTAGCAATGGTTTTACCATTTTGATCCAATTGATGAGATTGGGAGGGTTGTTTGATCTATTTTGAATGTGCACATGGTCGATTTGATCGAAGCAATGGAATGCCAACCTCCCATGCTCCTTAATTTGAGCTTAGGAGGGAGTTTAAAAATTCAATTTTGAGCTAGGAGGTCAGGTTTGGTCTAGGGACCAAATGGGCAGACCCAAACCCATTGGGTTGGGTGCACCACTCATCATTAAGTCCCCTTGAACTTTTAGGAAAGCTTCAACTGATTGTGAAGAGGGTATAACCAAAATACCCATGGGCTAGGCCAAAATTTGTTCTATGGCCTAGGGGTAAGATAGTCATTTTTCTATTTCTTTTTCACTTTGGACATGTTGGGTATGTGGAGAAACTAAGTTTGGCCAAGTTTCATTGGATTTGGAATCCATTTGATAGGGTTTGGCTCATGTTGACCCATTTAAGTCAAATTGGGTCAACTAAGTGTTGGGTTAAGTTCACATGACCATTTAAAATGTTTTGGTGGCTTTGGTTTGATTCAATTAGGTATATAATTAGTTTTGGCTCATATGACTTCATTTAGCACAAATGGGTCAAGTTGACCTATTTGACCCATTTGACATATTTAAGGTAGGTCAAGGGTAGGTTTAGGTTAGGTTAGTCATATGTGGTGGATTGGTATCTTTGTTTTCAATCAATTTGGGTTAAGTTCCATTTTGGCTCAACATGACCCCTTTAGGTCATGTTGGGTCTAAGGTCCTAGGTTGGGTATAGTTGGCCAATTGAGGCTTTGTCAAGTTCCACAAGTGATTTGGAATGGACTTGACCCATTGGTTCAATTTGGCTTAGATCAAGTTTTGACACATTTTGGCCCTTTAGGTCAAAATGGGTCAACTTTGGGTCAAGTGGCCAATTAGCTAGGTTAGGCTCAAATGTTGACTTGGTCAAGTTTGAACATAGGTCATGAGTGAACTTATATCAATAGTTTCAATCAATTTGGTCTATGGTGTAATTTGACTACGTAAAGTTTCATTTTAGGTTAAGTGTTGACTTGGTCAACCCTTAAGTTTGACTTGGTTTGACCCAATTTGATTGATTGACATCTCATGATGATTGTTGATCATGATGAGAGGGTATATGAGTTTGGTTCAATCCAATTTGGTTAGGATCAAAAGTTGGCTCATAAGGGTACTTTAGGTCACTTTGGGTCAAGTGAGCCTAAGTGGGTCAAATGGCTTGGTCAAAGCTTGATTTGAAGTTGGTTGATCTTGTATATGGATTTATGATTGAAATATAAATCCATTTACAAGATGGTTTGAAGTCCAATGGGTTTGATCCATTTGAAAATTTCATATTCAAAAGGAAGAATATGAAAGGATTTTTGGTTTGATTTTTGATTTGGGTTTTGATTGAGGTTTGGATTTATACATGAGCTCATGATTGTAGGGTTGATTGAACCATGAGAGAAAATCAAGAGTTTGGCTTGATTTGAAATTGTTTTGGCTAAGTTCAAGATTTTGAGTTGAAAGGCTTAGATTGGATTTTGAGTTGATTTGAGTTTGATTTTTGGAATAGGTTTTGATTGTTTGAATTTATATTTCATTTATATATGTGAATATAAATGATAATATAAATGGATCATGAGAAAATTTCAAGGATTTGAAGTGGTTTAATCATGATTTGGGTTAAATCCATTAAAGGGAATTTAAAGGATTTTAGAAAATTTTTAATTTAAAAATTTACTTTTTGAATTGGATTGAATTGATTTATATTTATATTTCATTTTTATATGAGAATATAAATGAGAATACAAATAATTTTTGAGAAAATCCCATGAGTTTGAATAGGTTTGATCAGGATTTACGCTAAATCCATTAAAGGGAATTTAAAGGATTTAAGGGAATTTTAAATTGAAATTTAATTTTGCCTTTGATTTGATTGATTTATATTTATCTTTCATTTATATATGAGAATATAAATAAGTTCTGATAAAATCCTAAGGGTTTAAAGTGATTTGATCAAGGTTTAGAGTTGATTATGGCTAAGTCCTTTAATGGAAAATTAAAGGGACTTGAGAAAATTTTCCTGAATTGATTTGGAACTTTGAGTTTGGTTGGATTGACTTGAACTTATATTTCATTTATATATGTGAATATAAATGAGAATATAAATGGATCATGGGAAAATCTCAAAGATTTGAATAGGTTTGGTCAAGAATTTGGTTAAGTCTTTAAGGGAAGCTCAAGGACTAATGCAAAATTTGAACTTAGGAATTTTGATGGATTTTGATCATGGGTTATCAATCATAGATTTCAATCATATGAAGTTGATTTGAGTTTGGAGAAAATCAAATAAAATTGATTTGTAGTTTGACTTGAAATAAGAAACATGAGGAATGGCTTAAGCTAAGGGTAGGAAGTCTTCCTAACGCCCCTATGGCTTGACCTATTCCTATGGCTAACTCTTCTAAGTCTAATCACTAGATATGTCTTAAGACTAAGGAACTCTTAAAGTCTAAGAGAAGTCCTAAGCCTAAGGTGGAGGGGTTGAGAGCTCATCCTAAAAATGAGGTCATCACAGTGTGATCACTATCTGAGAGGCACTAGACCTCGCTGGGGAGTCAATCTTGTGTGGACTGTACTCACTAAATGAATGATACTTCTAAATGCTACTGGTTGTAAGATGGGTAACAATCCTAGGATGTTCCTCTACCATTAGAAAAGCTGAGTAAATATGGAATGATAATCTATCACCATCTCCACATTCTGATGGTGAGTTGGTGAAGGACGACCACACGATACTTTGGGGTCTCCTCCCTCTTTGGGTAAGGTCAAGCGGAGCTCACCACAATGGATGGTGTAGGAGGGGTAGGATCCCATGGTCATAGCTAGATCACCAACAGGGTGCGCTTTTCCCCAGATGTGGCCTTCATGGCCTTAAATGGAATGGGAGATGGTGAAACCTTCACTAACGATGATGGACGAGGGGTAGAGGGGTGGGGTGGAGACACCACCAACTCTCCGTGCATAAGAACTGCTCTCTTGTGGTGGTCAGTCCCAGTGAGAAGAATACTATCAGTATGGTCAGTGCGGGTAGCGCACCAAGCTGGAAAATTAACCAAAGCAAAAGCCACTGACTGACGGCTGAGCCTCCATCGATCTCTGCTAGTAATGTGTGATGTATGAGCCTCACAGGCCCTCCCCTAATGAATCTACCTCCCTACACTATCAGGGATAATAGATTGAAGGTCAAATTGTGTCCCATGAGCATCATGCTCACTTTTGGCGTAGAGCAGATAGGTCGCATCACCACACTCTAGAAATGCAGGATACAAGTGCACCACTAGAGGAGGCGATGAATAGATTCTCTTGGCATCCTCTTTGTCTAATCTATAGAAAGGAAGGAATTGGTTTTCTATAATCAGTGGTAAAGTGATGATGGGAGACTCATCCATGGTCGAGCATGCCTCTTCCCATAGCTATCCGAGTGTGGAACTTTGATCATCATCTTGTTCTATGTATGTGGGATGGGAGAAGTATGAGCTACCATACTCAAATGGGGAGGCAAGCCACGAGACGGAGCCTTACCCTTGGAGAGGGTGATGGGGTACTAGGACTAGGGAAACATGAGCAACACTAGAATGAACTCGGGTTGGAACTATTACTCGACCTATAACTTGAAGTATATGGCATAGCTTTCCTCTTCTGAGAAGACATCATCAAGGTAAGTCTATCCTAATGAACGACTTTGCACGTCACCCTCCTGCTTGGTGGGAATGCCCTCACAAGTGATCCTAGCCCCCCCAATCCTCAGCCAAAGTGAATCAAGTGGGTATGGTCTAGATGGGGAGAAGGCAGCCTGATCTAAAGCTAGATCTATACCATGGGGGAATGTGAAGATGAATTTAGACTCATTTCACTAATAGTAATGACACAAAATAATCTTGCTGAGAAATGAACTTGTATCAGCTTTTTTTGTCTCCATAGATTTTTTTTTTTGAATTTTAAAAATTTGAACCCACAGCCAACAACTTGTAAGTCTTAAGTGGGGTTCAAATGTATTTAAGAAGATTGATTGAAAGAGGAATTTGAATATGAATCCAACTCCAACAAATTTAGGTATGTTGAAATATGGATTCAAAATTTTTGATAAGATGCTTCCATAGGTTCATTGATGTTTTGAATTTGAATTTTTATTTTGAGGACCCTTTCCTTTAACAAATTTGGGTATGTTAAAGTAAGGGTCAAATAATTTTATTTTGGTTTGATTGTTTTGGAATTTCACTTACATAGCAAATTTAGGTATGCTAAGTGAAGTGTTTCAAAATGATTATTTCTTTTTGTGAATTTTGTTTTTGATTTTGGAAAAATTTGGAATTCTTACATATCAAATTTAGGTATGTTAAGTGAAGAACCCAAGTGTGTTTTATTAATTTTTTTGAAAATAGAATTCTTAGCAAATTTAGGTATGCTAAGAAAATCCTAAGTGTTTCATTTGTTTGGAATGTTTTGATTTTTGAAAAGGGTAGGATCCTTAGCAAATTTGGTATGCGAAGGGAATTCTAAGGTGCTTTGTTTTGTTTTGATGTGTTTTGAAAGTGGAGATTTAACTTTAGCAAATTTTGTATGCTTAAATAGGAAGTCTCACTTGGTTTTGTGAAATGGAAATTTCACTTAGCAAATTTCAGTATGCTAAATGAAATTCCAAATGGTGTGTTTTAAATTTTGATTTTATTTTTTGTTTTGAAAAATGGAAACTTCTCCTTAGCAAATTTGATTATGCTAAATGAAGTTCCAAATATATGTTTGAAATTTTTTGGATTTTGAATTTTTATGTGGAGACTTTACTTAATAAATTTGGGTATGTTAATGAAGTTCCAAAATGTGAGAAAATTTTTGATTTTGGAATTTGGAGACTCCACTTAACAATTTTGGGTATGTTAAGTGAGGTTCAAAATGTGTTTAGAAAATTTTTGAAATATGATTATTGATTTTGATTTTGGATTTGAAAACTTCACTTAGCAAATTTGATTATTCTAAATAAAGTTTTAAATGTATGTTTTGAAAAAAATTTGTTTGAGTTTTGAATTTAGAGACTTCACTTAACAAATTTGAATATGTTAAATGAAGTCCCAAATGTGTTTGAAAATTTTGAAATATGATTGTTGATTTTGATTTTGGATTTGGAAATTTTACTTAGCAAATTTGATTATAAATGAAGTTCCAAATGAATTTGAAAATTTTTTGAATTTTGAATTTGGAGACTTCACTTAACAAATTTGGGTATGTTAAGTGAGGTTCCAAATGCGTTTAGAAAATATTTGGACTTTGAATTTGGAGACTTCACTTAACAAAATTGGGTCTGTTAAATGAAGTTCCAAATATGTGTTTGAAAGTTTTGAATTTTGAATTTGGAGACTTCACTTAACAAATTTGTGTATGTTAAGTGAGGTTCCAAATGTGTTTAGAAAATTTTTGAAATATGATTGTTGATTTTGATTTTGGATTTGGAAACTTCACTTAGCAAATTTGATTAGGCTAAAGGAAATTCCAAATTATGTTTTTTTTTTTTTTGAAAAATTTTGATTGTTGAAGTTTTAATTTTTGAAAAGGGGACTTCACTCAATAGATTTATGTAGAATGGAGATCAATTTTATTTTTGAAATATAAAATTTTTTTTTTGTGATTGTTGCTTTTTAAAAGAGAGGAATTCCAACTTAAAACATATGTGAGATATGTTTAAGTGGGATTTCCTAAAACATTTTTATTTTTTATTTTAGTTGGGAATGAAATCTTCATTTAATAAAATTGAGTATATTAAATGAAGGTGTTCATGTGTGCTTTTTGAAAATTTTAATTTTGTTTACAAATGAACTTTCCATTCAATAAGTGTGAGTGCATTGGAGTAGAAATATTCATGTGTGTTTTTTGAAAACTTTATGATTATGATTGTGATTTTTGGAAAATATGATTGTTCTTTTTATTTTCAAAATGAAATCTTCATCAAAGTGAATTGAAAGAAGATGTTCACCTATGCTTTTGAAAAAATTTTATTTAGTTTTATTTTTGAAAAACCTTACAAGCAACAATTGTGGGAATTGTTAAATGGAGGTGACAAAATTTTGTGGAAAATATTTTATTAAGTGCAATTTTGAAAAGGTGCTTTTGAAAAAGCAAAGTACTTTATGGAAGATTTATTATTTTTAGGAATGAACCTTTCCTTATCATGCAAATGATAAGGAGGAAGTCTTTAAGATGTTTTCTCCTTTTTAATTTCGATCTTTTCATTTTACCCATTGGAGGAACCAAGAGGGGTTTTTAGACCAACAAGGAATGTGGTCCTAAAACCTAAAGATGTTGGATAACTTAACTCAAGAATGAAATGAGCTAAGTGTCAATGGAAAGAAGGATAGTCTTGGATTCATACCGAAGTACAAACCCACTATCGACACTCAAAGACAGCGATCATTTACCAAAGATGGAGAGAGGGACCATCCCCGGGTGTAAAAATCTATGGAAAAAATCCAATAAGGATCATCACTTGGTGAGAAATGAAAGAGGATAAAACTTATATAGAAATTCATCTTTTTAGGATGCCATGCAGATCCGCAGATGTACTTATTCAGGTGATCGAGTATGTCATCAAGGAATAGTGTACTACCTCAAGAGACAGAAATCACTACCCACTAATGGACCTAATCACCTCAATAAGGACTCCTAAAGACGATGATTCTGCATATGTACCAGAGATTCTCTCCCAACTTTACATGAAAAAGTAAAGCAGGGTTTATTTTAAACCAGGTTCGTTAAGTTCCCTATAGGGGCAAGCCCCCATTGTTAATTACATCCTAAGGGACGAGATCCCTTAGGAAAACTCTTGATTAAGGTAAATGATCATTGTCTTTGAAGATTTCAATAGGAAGGACTATCAATCGATTGGTTTATGTTTTGAAGATCAAATTAGATTGATAAAAAGAGAGAGTTATTATCAAAGCTAAAATGAGAGATAAGTAGGAGATGCCCACGATGCTAGGAAACTTAGCGAACATCTCAAACTATCCTATGGTTGGGCTTTATATTTTAGAAATTGATTTAATTTGTTTGAGTTGAATTTTTCATTAGAAATTTAAGACTTAAGATTCCTTAACACAAGATTAAGGAAATGCCTAAGAGGTGAGGAATTATGCTTATGGCCCGCAAAAGAGAGAAGCAGCATCAGAACCTAAATCTAGGGAGCTTTGGCGAGGTCCAGAACCACAACCTAAATCTAAGGCAAAAATGGGTAATTGGTTTGCCTCCACAAGAGAGGACAAACCACCCAACAACTTGGACTTACAATCGCCTGGAGGTGGCCCCCAACTAACTCCTCCTACGATTTTAAAAACATGTAGGCAAGTCTTTTTGCTTATGCAAGATAGTTAGGATGTTGTTTATTTAGAAAGAGACTAAGTCCTTAAACTCACTCCCTAAAGAGACTAGATAATGTAAAGGGCATGCTTCAAATGACCTAAATCTAATACAATTCAAATTTTATTTTATTTTTATTTTGGACAATTATTTTGACTCAAGCTAATAGGATTCATATGACTAATGCATGAGAAATAGAATTATTGGTCAAAATTAGCGAAAATGATAGGAAGGAGTTTCCACCATGGCTCTTAAAGGTCAAACTGAGTTTCTCTAGCAAAGATGGAAGCCCTCCAATCAAGAGTGAAATAAGATGTTATTGTGCATGATATTATAAAAGAAATGCTCACCCAGCTAAGGGGTTGCTAATTCTTTTATCTTGATTTTAAACCTAAGCTTTAGGTGAGGTTATGAGTTATTTAATTTTAATTTGAGTTGTTAAGTTGGGTAAAAGAATTATTTTTCCCTAAAGAGCCTAATCCACATCCAGACCATACATAAAGCAAGGAAGAAATTAGAAAAATCATGCCACTTAATGCAAAAGCAAAATAAATCATCAATCAATTTATAAAGCTAATTGCAAAAAGAACTAAAAGGCCGTTGTGGTCAGGCACCATCGCACAAACCCAAAAATAACAAATATGGGTAGCCGAGCTTTGCCCTTATACAACCCAGACTACAAATAAATTAAATTATAATTAAGCAAGGAATTCATTATTATGGGGGTCTTCAAGCTTTATTCTTCTTTCTTCTTTCTTCTTTGGTTCCTTCTTTTGGATGGTTGGATGGTAGATGCTCCAAGGCTTCACATGGTGCATAAGATAGGATCTTATGACCAATGCTCATCCTGATCCCCATAACAATTATTCCAAAATCCTAATTGCATAAATTTACATGAAAAAAAAAGTGGAAATCTAACTAACACCTGCAAAATGAAGGTTAGCCCATGTCCACTATATTGTATGGGATGGTTGTGCTCCATGTCCCCCAGAAGTAGGTCTTCATCTATGAAAGTGATTCCTTAGGCTTCTCTATAATAATATGCCTCCTCTCCAACAGCAGTCAGCTGAGCTAAGCATATCTCTAGATCAAGTAGAGCCTTAATTAATGATTCCCTCATCTCTTTGGATAAGATAAGGGCGTCATATATGTTTAACTTAGATGACAACTTTGTTAGGTGAGAGACGACATTATAATCCACCTTGGGTTGATCCTCCATAAGCATATCCATGGGTGGAGCATCCTCTAAAGGGCTTCTTGATCATCTAAACCAATGACTTATTTCCCCTAATCTTGAGGTACAGCTCTAGGAGGTAGAACCTTCCCACTACAGAGGTTAACTTCGGTGATCTCTTATGGCAGGTTAGTGGAAGATTCTACTTGCTCGTCAGACTCACCAACAGCTTTTCCTATAGGACCCTCAGAATCAGATGATTCCAAGTCTATCTAAAGAGGTGAACCCATAGTATTCAAAGAAGGAAAGTCCAACTATAAATGAAAGAGGAAGATTGAAGTTGTTATAATTATTATTTAGACTTGGAGAGTTTTCAATAAGAGTAGAATTAGACAACCCATTAGAAATGATACAGATGTAATTCAAATTAGCTTTATTCCTTAATTTTTTGGATTTTGAAGGAGGTACATAGTAGAAATCCAGTAAAGTAAGAGGGGTGAGGTATTTGATGCCCTCATCTACCGATACAAGATGTCTACTAGAAGAAGAGCTAGCAAAAGTAGAAGTGGTCACTGATGTAGTAGCTATAATGGTGGACTGGAGGCTGGACTCGATCGATGGTTGTGCTACTTGGCCATCCCGGGCTGGCATAGGCTATTGTTGCTGCTGTTGTTACTGAGCTCCCCCTTTCCTCAAGTTATTTGTAGCAACTTGCAAACCTTTCATGATGTTGGAGGTTTGAGCTATCTCAAGCACCTGCAAGAAAATTTTCTTAATTTTGGACATAATTTTCTTAGAGGTTCGGGATAAGTAGATATCCCAACCTTCTTTGATTTTGAGAGGATCACAAGTATCCCCAAGGATTACCCTAATGGAATTGGATGGTTGTTGCATAAGGTATTCCTTCAGGATAACTATGGCACCTGCCTTGTAGCTATGCTCAAGCTATTCCTTGAATGTAAATCAATCCTCCAAAATGTGACCTAGCATGCAGTGATAGGAGCAAATGTTAGAATCATTGCTCTTGCTCACTTCCTCCGACCTTCTAGGCTCGGGTAGCTAAAAATTAGGTTTCTTTAGAGGTTCTTAAAGATTTTCCTGATTACCTCCGCTTAAATGAATATGGTTTATTTAGTTTATCCAAAAGAGTAGGTGGGTCGTAGCTACCTGGCAATGGCTATGTGTACCACTGTAGCTATGGATATGGCTAAGGAGGAGGCGATGAAGGCTGTGGAGGCTGCTATGGTGGCCGGTAGGATGGCCTCGGTGGTGGTAGAAGAGGTGGAAGGATGGTTGTGGAGTACGATGTTTCTCATACTACTCTCTGGCTAGCTGCTTCCCCTTGTCTACTATTGTCACTGCCCCTGGCTTCTTCTCATAAGCTTTATGTGGCTTTGGCTTTGTTGATTGATCTAGAAAAGGCAACTGTTTGGCTTCTTCATGTAAGCTAGCCACATTTTTGATTAGCTTCTCAAATGTCTTGATGGTAAAACCTTTAAGCATGAAGGTGATCGGGCCATGAATATTCTCTAGTAGAATTTAAATGGTGAGCTGTTCAGATAGCTGCAGTTCATGTTTCATACTCAAATTGTGCCATATGAAAATATAATCAATGAGGGACTCAACAGGGTGTTGTTGAGCCACAACGAGATCACCTATAGTCACCCTTTGATGAGCTCCAGCAAATCTCTTAATGAAGAGTTACTCCAACTCAAAAAAATTCTTGACTAAACTGTTGGGGAGTTCAGCATACCAATCGAAGGCTATGCCTACTAAGGTACTAACAAAAGTCAAAAGAGTAATGCATCACTGCCACCAGTGTTGCAACAGCTGGCTCTGAAGTGCGCTATGTGCTGCCTTGGGTTCCTGCCATCGAAGCTCTTGAAAGAAGGTGGCACGAAACCCTTAGGATACTGGATGGCATTTGAATTCCTTTGGGTAGGGTCTACCCTTTGGAACTGATGATTTTCCTCAGTTTGTGCCAACACTTCTCTCACCTGCTGCTCAACCATAGTTTTAATGTCATTTTATTATACTGAGGTATTATCCACTACCTTCCTACACTTTGGCCCGCTCTTTGAAGGTGAAGTCTTGGTGGATCCAAGACATGCAATAACTAGTGACCGGTCTAAATAGTAGGATGCACCGGCTTGGTATGTAGTGCCAAAACTGCTGCTAGCAAGTCTTCAAGCCTCTTCCCCATCCTATCTATGTGTTCATCTTTTTGCTTTAATTATTGAAGGAGGTGTTGGGTCGAGTAGGTTGTGTCTTTCTGCTTGACCACAGCACCTTCCAAACTCTGTTGATCATGAAGGAGGGAACCCTTATTGTCTACCATGTGTTCTCCTATTAAATCCTCTAATAGATCATCTTCATTAGGATCAAAACTGATCTCCTCATCCTCTAAATCAGACCAGGAATATCCTAAGATCTTCTTCTTCTCCACTAGATACTCTACTACAATGTCATCGGTCCAACCCACAATCGGTGAGGCTAAGTGGTAGAGCATTGTCATGAACAGATAGACATCTAACCTCCCCTACTATTGAAGGGCTAATCTTGTGAGAATTATGCTCACTAGAGGATAGATGCTCTTCTGTTAGATCTGGATGTAGTGGTACTCCTAGAAGGATCTATGGTCATGGGGGCAACTAAATTGTCTCTTCCTCCCTCTACTGTCGCTATCTCCATAGCCTGCTGTGATGGTGGTGGTGATGGAACGACTACTATGCTTTGTGGTCACCATTCCTTCTTCACCACAACTAGGGCAGAAGGTTGTGCAAGAGAGCTCAGCCTCGCCTCAGTTTGTGGTCTAGAAGGAATGGGATCTCTTGGCCGTAGCCAAATCACTAGTGGGACTCTCTTCTCCAAAGATGTAGCCTTCATGGCTTTTCCTAGAATAGTGGATGATGGAACTTGTACTGGAGATGGTAGGCATGGAGTAGAGTGGTGTGGTGGAGGCACCACCGACTCTCTCTGAGTAGGAGCTCCTCTCCTATGGTGGGTAGTGCAGTAATAGAATGCTATCGTATGATCGGCCGAGTGTCGATCGGAAAGTTTGACAAGGCCAGTCGCTAACGCCTCTGTCCTCAGCTCCTTGTGTATACAATGTATGCGACCTCCTTAGCCCTCTCCTTTTGATCTGCGCGTGAGGAATGAATGTAAATCAATTGAGCCACGGACTCGATTGTCGTAGCTCACAACTCAATGAAGAACTGATCTAAGGCCGGCATATAACCTTCTCCTCTCTCTGATAGGAGCCTAAAATTGTACTTCATGTGAAGGTAAAATTGAGATCCTCCTAACATCCTCTCTATCAGATCCAGAGAGAGGGTGGAACTTGCTTTCTATGATCAGCAGGGAAACCATCATAGGTAACTCCTCCACTGCAGCCTGGGAAACTACCTCCAACTCCCTGGCGAAGCGGGTATGATACCACTTGATCATGCGATTCTTATTTCAGCACTAAATCCTGGTGGGACGAGCAGTATGGGAACTACACCCTGCCTCGAAGGCATGGGAGACAATCCCTAGAATCAGGGGAGCCTTCCCCTTGGAGGGAAGCCAATGAGTGGGTGCTAGCCCGTACTAGGGTAGCAAAGGGAACAATTGGGTGCACTGGCACTGGCATTGCTACTACTACGGGAACTGCCATAGCCTTCCTCTTCAGTGAGGGAAACTTTGAGTTAGGCGGCATCTCAACCAGGATGACTGGCACTACCCGATCACCATGCTCTTGCTGACTGTTGTGAGGGTTATCCCCTCACATGTGATCCTAGTCCCCTCAAAACCTTGGTCAAAATGAATGAGGTGGGTGAAGTCAGAGGGTGGGAGGCAGGCCCAATCCAAGGCCAAATCCATCCCAAAAGGAAATGTAGACATGTAATTCTGTGCTGCCATCTGAAACTGAACTAAACTAAACTAAACTGACTGAAATTGACTAAAAGTCTGCAATGTTGGAAAATAAACCCAAATCATATTTCTGCTTTAATTTTTTTTTAGAATTTGAACCCACACTTAACAATTTGGATATGTTAAGTGAGGCTCTTTGAATTTGGAAAAGATTTTTGAGTTTAGAATTGAAGGAGGATTTTTGAATGTAGAATCCATTTTCAACAAATTTTTGTATGTTGAAAATGGGTTCAAATATTTTTGGAGAGATTGATGCGTCCATATGTTCATAATTGATTTTGAATTTTTGTGTTTAGGGATCCTTCATTTAACAAATTTGAGTATGTTAAAGTAAAGGGTCAATTGATTTTATTTTGATTTGTGATTTTGGAATTTACTCACTTAGCAAATTTGGGTATGCTTGGTGAGGTGTTTGAAAATAATTTTCTTCTTTTGTATACTTATATGTGAATTATGTGTGAATTTGAGAATGGAATCTTCACTTAGCAAATTTGTGTATGCTAAATGAAGAATCCAAATATTTTGTTGTTTTTTTTAAAAGATAATCTTTACTTAGCAAATTTGAGTATGCTAAATAAGGGATCCAAATTTATTTTGTTTTCGATGATTTTTTCAATAGAGAATTCTTCAATTATCAAATTTAGGTATGTTAAATAAAAGAAATTCAAATGTGATTTATTTTGATGAATTTGAAAGGAGGATTCTTAACAAATTTAGGTATGCTAAAGAAATCCAAATTTATTTTATTTTAATTTTTTAAAAAGAGATTTTTTTACTTAGCAAATTTAGGCATACTAAATAAAGGATCCATGTGTGTTTTGATTTTAGATTTTGAAAAGATGATCCTTAGCAAATTTAGGTATGCTAAAGAAATCCAAATGTATTTTATTTTGATGATTTTCAAAAGAGGATTCTTAACAAATTTAGTTATGCTAAAGAAATCCAAATGTGCTTTATTTTGATGATTTTTGACAAGAGAATTCCTTACTTAGCAGATTTAGGTATCCTAAATGAAGGATCCATGTGTACTTTTGATTTTTGATTGT
This sequence comes from Cymbidium sinense, assembly GCA_021442155.1. Lineage (NCBI taxonomy): Eukaryota > Viridiplantae > Streptophyta > Magnoliopsida > Asparagales > Orchidaceae > Cymbidium > Cymbidium sinense. Next base: position 171,444,792 of record CM038221.1, on the reverse strand, counting down.
TGATTTTGATTTTTTTTGAAAAGAGGATCTTCACTTAGCAAATTTGGGTATGCTAAATGAAAGATCCAAACGTGCTTTTGATTTTTGATTTTTGATTTTGATTTTTGAAGAGAGGATCTTGAAAGATCCAAATGTGCTTTTGATTTTTGATTTTTTTTATTTTGATTTTTTTTTAAAAGAGGATCTTCACTTAGAAAATTTGGGTATGCTAAATGAAATATCCAAATGTTATTTCAATTTTGATTTTGAAAAAAGAATTCTTTACTTAGCAAATTTAAGTATGCTAAATAAAGGATCCATGTGTTGTTTGATTTTTTTTTTATTTTGATTTTTGAAAAGAGGATTCTCTACTTAGCAAATTTAGGTATGTTAAATAAAGGATCCATGTGTGTTTAGATTTTGAAATGATGATTGTTGATTTTATTTTTCCAAAGGTGATTGTTGATTTTGTTTTGAAAATGTGATTGTTGATTTTGTTTTGAAAATGAAATCTTCATTCAATAAATTGAATGAAGATGTTCATTTGTGCTTTTGGAAAATATGATTTTGGATTTTATTTTTAAAAAGAGATTGTTGATTTTATTTTTAAAAATGTGATTGTTGATTTTTTTTTTTTTGAAAATGTGATTATTGATTTTGTTATGAAAATGCAATCTCCATTCAACAAATTGAATGAGGATGTTCATTTGTGCTTTTTGAAAATATGATTTTGGATTTTATTTTTGAAAAGATGATTGTTGATTTTCTTTTGAAAATGTGATTGTTGATTTTGTTTTGAAAATGAAATCTTCATTCAATAAATTGAATGAAGATGTTCATTTGTGCTTTTTGAAAATAAGATTTTGGATTTTATTTTTGAAAAGATGATTGTTGATTTTGTTTTTAAAAAGATGTGATTGTTGATTCTATTTTTGAGAAGATGATCGTTGATTTTATTTTGAAAATGAAATTTTTATTCAATAAATTGAATGAAGGTGTTCATTTATGCTTTTTGAAAACATGATTGTTGGATTTTATTTTTGAAAATATGATTGTTGATTTTATTTTTAAAAATGTGATTGTTGATTTTATTTTTGAGAAGATGATTGTTGATTTTGTTATGAAAATAAAAGATTCATTCAATAAATTGAATAAAGGTGTTCATTTGTGTTTTTTGAAAATATGATTTTGGATTTTATTTTTGAAATGATCCCACATATAATAATCATGAAGATTGTTAGATGAGGGTGATTTATGAAAATTTTTAAGCAAACATTTTATTATGTGAATTTTGAAAAAGTGGTTTTGAAAATTGATGTTTTTATATAAGATTTATTTTTTCTTTATTTTTTGGAATAAGCCTTTCCTTACCATAAAAATGATAAGGAGTAAGTCTTTAGTTATTTCTTTTTATTAAATTTTTATTTACACCCATTAGGGAACCCAACAGAGGTTTTAAGACCCACATGGAATGAGGTCCTAAAACCTAAAGGATGTTGGCTAGCTTAGCTTAAGGATGAAATAAGCTAAGTGCCAATGGAAAAGAAAGATAGTCTTTGATTCATACAAAGTACAAACCCACTATCGATATTTGGAGACAATGATCATTTATTAAAGATGGAGAGAGGAACCATCCCCAGTGAAGTCGCCAGAAAAATTTATGGTGAAATTTTATTTTTTATACTTCATCTATATTTCTCAGAGAAGAAAAATAAATGAAGAATAAAAATAGAACAACTTTCTTATGTTGGACACCACGTAGATCCGCAGATATTCTTATTAGGGTGATCGGGCTTGACATTGAAGAATGATGTACTATCTCGAGAGACAGAAGTCATCACCCTACAATGGACCTAATCACCTTAATAAGGACTCATAAGGACTATGAGTCTTCGAAATGTACTTGAGATTCTTCCCCTACTTTACATGAAAAAGTAAAGTAGGGCTTATTTTAAACCAAGTTCGTTAAGTTCCATATGGAGGCAAGCCTCCATAGTTAATTACATCATAAGGAATGAGATTCCTTAAGAATACTCTTGAATAAGGTAAATGTTCATTATCTCCAAAGATTTCAAAGATAGGACTATCAATCAATTGGTTTATTTTTAGAAGATCAAGTGGAATTGATCAAGAGGTGAGAGTTATTATTGAAACCAAAGAAAGATAAGTAGGGGATGCTTAGGATACTATGAAGCCTAATGGGCACCCCAAACTATCTTATGGTTGGGCTTTATATTTTTGAAATTGAAGTGATTTATTTATTTGAGCTGAATTTTTATTAAAAATCTATGACTTACAATTCCATAACACAAGATCATGAAAATGCCTAAGAGGTGAGGATTTATGCTTCTAGCCCGCAAAGGGAAGTAGCAACCTCTGGACCTAAATCTAGGGAGCTTTGCCTAGGGCCAAAGCATGACCTAATTCTAAGACAAAAATGTGTATTTGGTTTACCTCCCAAGGGAGGATAAATCACCCAACTATTTGGACTTACAATCTCCTGGGGGTGGCCACCAACTAACTCCTATGATTTGAAATACATGTAGGCAAGTCTTATGCTTTTGCAAGATAGTTAGGTTGTTATTTATTTAGAAAGAGAATGAGTCTTAAAAAATACTCCCTAAGAGACTAGATCATGTAGGGCATGATTAATGACTTAAATCTAATGCAAATTTTTGTTATATTTTATTTTTATTTTTGGATAAGTGATTTGACACGGGCTATGGATTCATATGCCTAATGCATGAGAAATTGTATTATGGGCCAAAATCAATAAGAAAGGAAGTGTGTTTCTATCATGGATCTCAAAGGTCAAGCCAAGTTCCCTGGAAAAGGTTGAAGCCCTCCATAATAAGAGTGAAACAAGTTGTTTTTTATGCATGATGTGAAAACATATAACATCCAGCTAAGGGGTTGCTAAATATTTTATCTTATTTTATAACCTAAGCTTTATGTGAAGTTATGAGTTGTAAATTTTTAATTTTAAGTTGATTAATTGGATAGAAAAATTATTTTTCCCTAAGAGCCTAATTGCATCCAGGCCATTCATCAAAGCAAGAAAGAAACTAGGAAAACATGTCATCTTAATGCACAAGCTAAGCAAACATCAAACAATTTATAAAGCTAACGCAAAAGAATAAAAGATCTTTTGTGGTCAGGCTCCACTGCACAAAAAGAAATTGGGTAGCCAAGCTCTACCCTTATACAACCCAGATATAGATAAATTAATTACAATCAAGAAGGAATTCATGTTATGGGGGTATTCATTTTTCATTCTTCATTTCATCTTTCACCTTTGTTCTTTCTTCTTTCTTCTTTCTTCTTTTGATTGGTTGAAATGTGGTTGCTCCAAAGGCTTCACATGGTACATAAGATATATTCTTATGACCAATGTTCATCCTAATCCCCCATAACATTCATTCCAAATTCTAATTACAAAATTACATGAAAATGAGAAAAAGTAAATCTAACTAAAACCTGCAAAATAGAGATTAGCTAAACAAACCACACATCCCAAGCATGTATATAATTAAATTCGACTTAGCACCCTACACATGGGTAACCAAGTCTCTCTGGCCTATTTTTGAATTATTCTTAGGGGTATAAGCAACTTGAATAGTAAAAGTATTTATATTTTTATTATAATGCCTCTTAAGCATAATCCCCTATATAAGCCAATGGTTAGACTAAGATCTCCCTACCATTAAGTCTACACACATACACCCTAACATCCAGACTAAAATATTACATCACAAAACAAAATCAGGCATCAAACCATGCACCACCCTAACATAGGACAAGAAATGGTGACTTAGCCTAATGTGTACGTCATTTAAGGCTTCTGTGGTATGTCTTAGCTAGGCTTTAAGATTAGAGTTTTTTAAGTGTGGGAGGTTCAACTTAGAGGGTGGTTTTATTTAAGTGATTTAGTTGATTTGGTTGATTTTATTTTATGATTTGATTTGGTTTGAATAAACATACACTTAATTACTAAGTATTGTAAAGAGAGGAAAAAGAGAAGAGAACATCTCTTTCCTCTCTAACTTAAGTAATTTCTAAGGTAGATTCAAAAATGATTTTTGTTTAATGAATGTATTATTATGTGTTTTAATTAATCCTAAGTTTAGATTTATTGTAAATAAATCTATTCAAATAAGAAAAGAATTTTAGGATTAATTGAAGTGAATTACTATCACAAAACACAGAACACTTTATTTCTTTCCAACATGTGTAGCATGCATATGGATGAACCCAAAGCATATCTATACACGTAAAGAGAAATTTTAGCACACCTTAATGATGGATGCTAAGAGATGTTGCTTAAGAAAATTTGGATCTTTTTTATGATGCATAATTTTGTTAAGTAGAAAAGAGAATGATTCTTTTATCCATTATTCATATGCACATTTAGATGTATGAAAGACATAAGTGAGTATAATGCCATTATTTTCTACACCAGGGGTATAAGGTGCAAGACCTTCTTAGGGCTACTTAAAGTCTCATAACCCCAGGATGTCCAGGCTAATATACCACTTTTAAATACATGTGCATGTACAAAAAAAATAATTGAAAAAGAGTCATGCAAAAGATTTTTATGTGTTTGTTTGATTTTGGTTATTTAATTTACATGTGGAAATATGAAGATCCTTCTTAAATGATAACATAACAATGAATAGGAATAGATTTAGGCAAGTGTTGTGTTCTCTTTAAATGAACTATACACTTTGCAAATCCTATTCAAAAATATGTGAAAAGAGAAGAGAAGGAAAAGTCACATAATGCACATCTTATATTATGCTCACATATAAGCTTATAAGTAACTATAAATAGCATACCTTTCATTTGCAATCTTTGACTTATAAGTTTTGAAAATAATTTTATATTTAATAGTAATAATAGCCATTCATATTCTTACTTTAGCCAAAATATGCAATCTGCATAAAGGAAACATTTCATTTTAATTTTATTTTTCAAAAGGTATGAATGTATGAGTTCAAATAGCAAACAACATTTAACATGCTTAGAAAGAGATAAAGTGATGTAAGCATATAATTTCATTCACCCTAATTAATTCCTAAAGATAATCCTATGGAATAAGATCATTTAAAGTGAATCAAAATTTCTTTGAAGGGATTTTGTTTTAATTTTGAGTTTGATTTGATATTAGGAAATGTGATAAGGTTTGTTGTTCCTAGCCCATCTCCCACATGTGTGTATTATTTTGCATTATTTTTTAGAACCATTAAGTTGATTTTTATATTTTGTTTAGGTTAAGGTGTGAATTAAAGCAATTAATTATCCCTTACCAACACCTCCTTAACATAATTATTCAAATAATTATGAGCCAACATATGATATGAAATCACATTGAATTTAAATCAGCAATGCGCCTAGGAAAGAAAAGGGGTCTGATGCAATTGGCTCACAATTAATGATTAATTAAGCTAAAGGGTTTAATTAAGTACTTTCATAACCTTCCCACATATATGGGTTGGAAATGATTTCCTTAAGCTTACTTAGGTTATTGAACACCTAAGTATCAACCCAGCAAAGGATTGATTAAGTTTAGATTGATTTTGAAATTTTATTAAGCTAATTAAGAAGATTATTAGTGGATTAACCCTTAATTAGGTTTGGATTAAGGAAGAAAGGGGGTTTAGGGAATAGCTTAAAGAAAATATCCCAAAATTATTCCATAAACCTCCTAATCACTTAAACAAATTTTAATTATCTTAATTAAATGATTAAACCACTATTCACATACTTAATTATCCTTAATTACAATAAGAGAGTGATTAGGAATTCATTAATTGATTTCTCTAATTAACTCATTAATAAATCCCAAAAAAATTAGGGGAGACAGAGGTCATCCCACTAAATACGCCTGAGAAGTTTGGAATTAGTTAATGAAATGATTAGGGAGTAATTATGGTTATTACTATTTTAAATAAACCTTCATTAAGGAAAATTCACTATTCAAAACCAATTAGAAATAATTTTATATTATTCCTCTGAATTATCTTTAAAATGAGCCCTCATTTATATTTTTTTATTTTTTTACATTTAATTATGAATATTTGAAGTTTCATTGATTAAAGAATTATTAAATAGCACTAATTAAATAACTAATCCCATTGGCACCACTTGGACCACTGATGCAGCGCACGCTTTTCATGTGGCATGATAGGATTCATTATTTAAGTTATCAAATCGGCAACACAATCAGTCAGCGACGCTACATGTTTTCTCTTTGGACCATCAGATCAAAGATCGGGCAGTCGAGGTCAAACCCACGATTTCTAAAGGGATTAATCACTAGATTTAATCAGATTAATCATGATTGTCCATCCAAAACACGTGAGATAGATAGTCCATGATTCATCCATGCCCTCACCTACGGGAGATGGAGGCCGTCCATCCTCCATGGCTTGATCTAAGCTCACTTGAGCTTAGATTGGGTAGGGATTTAACCCACACCATCAAGATGCAATAAGGAAGACATCCAATGGTCAAATTCACTTGGGATGAAAGTTCCCTTCATAATGGACCAAAGAAAATCAAGCCTAAGCTCGGTTTTGAGGCATACCTCACCGGAGGCTATCACCGACGCTCCCAATCATCGAGGTAGCTTCATCTAGTGGAGACGAAGCCCTATTGAAAGTTTGAAGTCTTGAGGTGGAGTGGATCTTCCTATTGGCCAAAGCTCCCTTCAATGACTTGTGACTTTAATCTAGCTCCTTCCCATGGCTTGATTACTTGGGATTTGAGTTGGGTGAGCTCAATTGGGTCCTCTGATGGTGCTTGCAAGAGGAATTGGAGTTTGGTGGTGAATTGAGCGGAGTGGAATTTCTTACTACCTCCCCTATTTTTTTTCTTAAGGAAATCGAGAATGGAAAATTGGGAAGAGCTTGGGGAGCTTGCCTTAGGTCTCTCTGGTTCAATCGAGTGTAAATGATGTGGAATTAGTGGGAGTATATCTCCCCTACAAGGATCGGATGGTCGTGAGCTATCCTTCCATTTTGATCAAATTGATCAAATGGAATGGGTTCGTTAGGATGTTAGGGGTGCCATGTGATTCAGTTTTGGCAGAGGAGAGTTATGGAGGAGTTTCCCATGTGATAAATGAGTGTGGGAGTGATTCCATGTGGATAATTTTTTATTGGGCAGTCGGGGTTGGGTCAAGGCTGACCCAAACCCATTGGGTCATGTGCACCACTCTTATTAGTGTCCATTTGGTCCATTAAGAGGGTGTCAAGTGTCCATGAAAAGGATTTGACCAAATTCCAAGTGGAATTAGCCATAGGTTACCCTTGATCTAGGGCTAAAATGGTCATTTGGCTTTTATTTCAATTTGGCCAGATTTGAAATAGTTTGAAATTGGGTTGGTCCAAATTTTAAGAAATTTGGAGTTGATTTGATCTCATTTGGCTCATGTTAACCCAATTAGGTCAAAATAGGTCAACTTGGGTCAAGTTGACCAGTTGGTCAAATTGGGTCAAACCAAGAGTCAAGTTCATATGACCATTTGGAGTGGTTTGGTTTAATTTGTTTTATATTTAGTTTTTCTTCATTTGAATTCATCTAGGTCAAATGGGTCAAGTTGACCAATTTGACCCATTTGACCCATTTAACCCAATTAGGTTAGGTCATGGGTTGGTTTAGGTTTCATTGGTCATTTGAAATGTTTTGCAAGCTTTATTTTTAATCAATTTTGGTTTGGTTTGATTTTGGCTTGATTTGACCTTTTAGGTAAAGTTGGGTTCATGGTCAGTTGGGCTAGGTTGGGTCTAGTTGTCCAATTGAGGCTTTGATCAAGTTCAACAAGTAATTTAGAATGAATTTGACCCATTGGTTGCAATCAATTTAGCTTAGATCAAGATTTGACATATTTTGACTTTTTAGGTCAAGTTGGGTCAACTTGGGTCAAGTGGCCAATTGGGCTAGGTTAGGCTCAAATGATGACTTAGTCAAGTCTAATCATTGATCATGAATTAGTTTTATCAATGGTTTCAATCAATTTGGCCTATTGTGGATTTTTTATAGTTTAAGTTTCATTTGAGTCAAGAGTTGACTTAATCAAAGGCTATGTTTGACTTGGTTTGACCCAATTTGAGTGATTGATCATCTTATGATGATTGTTGCTCACAATGTGAGGCTTAGATGGGCTTAGTTCAATCTAATTTGTGTAGGATAAGAATTTGGCTCAAAATGGTACTTTAGGTCACTTTGGGTCAAGTGAGCCTAAGTGGGTCAATTGACTTCATCAAGCTTGATTCAAGTTTGATTGAACTCACATATGGACTTATGATTGAAATATAAATCCATTTGCAAGTGATTTGGAGTCAAATGGTTTTGATTCATTTGATAATTTCAAGTTCAAATGATGGACATGAGTTTGATTTTTTAATTTAGTTTTGGATTGATGATTGAAATTTATGATTGAATTTTATTTTTGATTGAAAGATTAACTTTTTTAAAGAGAAAACCAAAGGTTTGAATTGATTTGGAGATGATTTGGCTAAGTTCAAGAATTTGACTTGAAAGAGTTTAAGTTGGATTTAGGTTAGATTTGGATTTGAGTTTTAAATTTAGTTTTAGTCATTTGAATTTATATTTCATTTATATTTGTGAATATATGAGAATATAAATAGGTTACGAGAAAATCTTTTGAATTTGATTTGATTTGGATTTGATTTGAGCTAAGTTCATAAGATAGAATCAAAGTGACTTAGGAAGGATTTTGGATTTAGATTTCATTCAAGGGATTCAATCATTTGGAATTGATTCATGATTTGAGAAAATCCATTGGAATTGATTTAAGATTTGAGAAAATCAATTAAGTTGGAATTGATTTGAGATTGAAGTTTGACTTCGATTTGGAGTTGAAGTTGATTTGAGTTTGAAGTTGATTTGGATTTGAGAAAATCAATTAAGTTGGAATTGATTTGAGATTTGATTTAAAATTGGTTTGAGTTTGAAGTTGGTTTGGAGTTGAGGTTGATTTGAATTTTGAAATTGGACTTGAAGGAAGGAAGTTAGGATTTAGTTCAAGCTATAGGTAGGCGAATTTTCCTAACACCCATAAGGCATGACATATTCCTATGGCTAACTCTTCTTAAGTCTCTAGGGTTAAATTAAGTGTTTTCCTAATCACTAGAAGTGTCTTAAGGCTAAAGAACTCTTAGTGTCTAAGAGGAGTCCTATGTCTAAGATGGAAGGTTAAGAACTCATTCTAAAAATGACATCAACAGAGTCTATTATCAAATAAAATCATAGTGTAAAGCTGAAACTTCACTTAGCATATTTCACATATATTAGAGTTGAAATTTTCATCTTTTTGAACACATTTTTTGGAAAATGACCATATTCGTTCAACATACTCAAGACTGTCAAATGAGGAGTTTATTTTCAAATAAAAGCATAGCATAAAATTGAAACTTCACTTGACATATCTATGTTAGAATTGACGTTTTCCCCATATCAAAAAAGCAAATCATGTCATATTTGATTCTCACTTAACAAACCAAATTTGTTTAAGTGAGAATCTCTTCATATTATATTTGATTCCCACTTAACATACCAAATCTATTAAGTGAGAATCTCATTATCAAATCATATCATATTCGATTCGCACTTAACATACCAAATTTATTAAGTGAGAATCTCATCATATCACATTCAGTTCCACTTAACATACTAATTTTGTTAAGTGAGAACCATATAATCATACCATATTTGATTCTCACTTAACAAACCAAATTTGTTAAGTGAGAATCTCATCACATCACATTTGGTTCCACTTAACACACTAAATTTGTTATGTGAGAACCACATAATCATGTCATATTTGATTCCCACTTAACATACCAAATTTGTTAAGTAAGAATCTAATCACATTACATTTGGTTCCACTTAACATATCAAATTTGTTGAGTGAGGATCATATGTTCAAAACACATTACATTTGGTTCCACTTAACATACCAACTTTGTTAAGTGAAGATCACATGTTCAAATAATGTTGAATTTGGTTCCACTTAACATACCAAATTTGTTAAGTGAGGATCGTATTTTTTAAAATCATATTTCATTTAGTTCCCACTTATCATACCAAATTTGTTAAGTGGAGAGCCTCATTCTTAAATCAAATGAACACATAATCAATCACCATAAGCAAAGATTTTTCATAAAATTTCCAATACATATAATCACACCTTTCCTTAGCATATCTAAATTTGCTAAGTAAAGTTTTTCAAAATCAAAAAATTTCAAACAAGATAATAACACAAACATCTCCAAATATCTAAACCCCACCCAACCTACTTAAATTGGTTGAGTATGGGTTCCAAATCAAAATTATATGGCAAAGACTCTCCTCACATTATCAAAATCTTTCCAATAAGCCCCACTTAACATAACTAAATTTGTTGAGTGTGGGTTCAAATTTCCAAATCAAGTATAGGATTTGTTTTTGAAGGTGAACACCAAGGCAAGAGGGACTAATTCAATTATGTTTTCAACAATTGCAGAGTTTCAGCTCAGTCAGTTCTTGTTCAATTCAGTTTAAGCATACATGGCTCATAGCAAGTTTGGGTTCTCCTCCCAACTAGTCTTCCTTGGCCCTGGATCAGGCCGAGCTCACTTCACCCACAGTGGCTCTAATTCAATTCGATCACGGGTTGTGCGAATTACCTGTGAGAGGAAAACCCTTACAGCATTCAGTAGAGAGGAGGTGGTGTGGCAGACACCACTTGTTCACTTTGACATGCCTTCTGACTCCGAGTTTCCTCCACTAAAGAAGAAGGCAGTAGAGGTCTTTAGTGTTAGCACCAGCGCATCAATGGTTCCCCTGTTTGTTCTATCAGTTGTTCATTCTGTTATCCTAATTAGGGCTGACACCTCCTCGTTGGTCCCCTCAAAGGGGAAGGCTATCTTGGTCTTCGAGATAGTCTCCCCGAGATAGGTTCTAGCTCCCATCCCGCTTGACTCACCCACACTCAGCAATGCAACAAGAGCCAAAAAATTAAGCAGAATCATTAGTGAGCAACTGCAGAGATAGAGGCAGCATCCCATATTATAGCAGAGGGTTCACCCCAAGAGGTTTCCCCCTTACTTAGTGGTAGTAGATTCCATCCCCTCTCAGGCTCAGATGGAGAGGAGGATTATAGGAGGATTACAACATCGCCTCCACCACCAGCTTATTATGAGGTACCAGTCAGGGAGAAGAGGAGGTCCTAAGCTGGATTACGATCAATTATTTGCCAGATAGGTAGAGCCCACGGACGCTTAGAGTTTGATGCATTGTTTGACTTGAGGTCTCTGATCCCTATGAGTGTGGGAGGTCGTGATACAGAGAGAGAGAGGCCAAGTGGAAGTGCGGGAGAGAGAATGATGGAGGTATGTGGGGCCGAACCTCCGAAATTTTTCGATTGTCGCCTACCAAGACCCACTCAGATAGCATTATTCTTACTAGCATAATCCACTATAGGCAGAGATGCTCAATTGAGAGGCAGATGATGTTTCCATCACATCGCTCCCATCATCGTCCACCATCATCCATTCAGCTCGTAGCATCCACCATTCCCGCCAAGATTCAGAAGCCCCCATCCGGGGAGAGACTTTTCCCTTTGGTGATCCAGCTACAGCTCAAGGATCTTTCTCCATCCATTCTACCGTTGAGGTGAGATCGAGCTCCCCTGCTCGACCCTCTACCTCAACTATGGTTAGGCAAGAGTGGTGACCCAAGAGCATCATCATTACATCACCACCACCACAGCATATAAAGACAGAGAGGGAGTGGACATAAACACAGTCCCCATGATAGTTGATTCTCCCAGTGAGGAAGTATTGATAGTTGGCAATGTCTGTTGCATTTAGGAAGAGGAGCACAATCCTACACTTAGTACTCAGTGGGTATTTATCGCAGTCCAGTCTAGCATAGTAGATCGATCACTAGATGACATATTAGTGGATTACTTTATCGAGAAAAGATAAATCTTTAGGAATAACAGCTCTGATCAGGGTGAGGATAGAGTCACTTTGATCCTGACAAAGATGACATGTTGGATGATACAGTTGAGGTCCATATGGCTGACACTCAAGGATCCATACAGCGGGAGCAGACCAGCCAAGAAGGTGTTGTGCTTGAGTAAGTTGACACTTCTGACTTGACTCAACACCTCCTCCACCAACTCAGACAGAGAGATGATCACATTGACAAGATGGGGAATAATATTGAGGAGTTGATGGTAGCAGTTGCAGAATTAAAGACTTCAATCCTAGTTTCACAGCCCTCTCCTATGACAGCCGACCGTCCAGAGTTGGTACATAGCCTAAAGCATCCTAGGTGCATTCCCATAGAGGATGATGCTGGTAGTTTGCATAGGAAGGTTACATATGGCACCTCCATGGATGAAAAGGATATCAAGCACATGGTAGAGCAATAGGTGAAGGAAACAAATGTGCAAGCTTAGGGGAGCTCATCTATTCCAAAGGGTAGACCATACCCAGAGGAATTTGATACAGTTCAGTACCCCAAGTGTTTTGTACCACCTTCTTTCAAAATCTTTGATGGCATTACGAACCCACATCAGCACATTGCACATTTCAGAGCTAGTTGCTACAACACCGGTGGCAATGATGCACTATTGTTCAAACTTTTTATCAACAGCCTAGCAGGGGTTGCATTTGATTGGTATGTCAAGCTGCCCAATGGCTCTGTATGGACTTTTGCTGAGTTGGAGCACCTCTTTATCAAGAGGATTACTGGAGCTCATCAAAGAGTAACTATATGTGATCAAGTTATAGCAACACAAATGCCTAATGAGTACCTTGGTGATTATATTCTTAAGTGGCACAACCTGAGCATGAAATGCAACCCACAGTTGTCCGAATAGCATGCCATTGAGATTCTTCTCAAGAATATTCATGGTCTGGTCACCTTCATGCTTAAGGGCTTTACCATCCAGACATTTGAGAAACTAATTAACAAGAGGGCTAACCTACAACAAGAGGCCAAACAGTTACCCTTTCCTGACCAATCATCTCGGCCCAAGCCATAGAAGGTGTTTGAGAAGAAGCCACGGATAGTTATGTCAGTGGATAAAAAGTAGCCAGCTAGAGTCCAGTATGAGATTCCTCGAGCTTAGCAGCCTCCTTTACCACCTCCTCTGCCACCACCTCAACTATCATATGAGCCACCGCAGCTGCCACAATGACCATTTCCTCCACAACAGTAGCCTACCCAATTGTGGTATTCCTACCAAGTAGCTATTACCCACCTACTCTTGCGAATAAATTCAATAAGCCATATTCATTCAAGAGGGAGGTAGTTAGGAAAATATTTAAGAATCTCTTAAACAAACCTGACTTTTGATTACATGAGCCCAAGAGGTCGGAGGATGTGGGCAAGAGTGATGATCCTAACTACTGGTCCTACCACCATATGGTTAGTCATGTCTTAGAGAATTTTATTACATTTAAGGACTAGCTTGAGCGTAGCTATAGGTTAGGTGTCGTAGTTATCCTTAAGTAATACTTATTAGAACAACCTTTCAGTTCTTTTAGGGTAATTCATGGGGAAACATGTGATCCTCTTAAGACCAAAGAAGGTTACGATATTATTTTATCTTGAACCTCTAAAAAATTTATTTCTAAAATTAAGAAACTCTCTCTACAGGTGCCTGAGGTAGCTCAAACCTCCAACATCAAGGAAGGTTTGCAAGTTGTCAAAGACAACTTGAAGAAGGTGACAGAAAAGAAGCACCCACTACTTGCGACGTTCACATGCACAACCATCATTCAAGTCCAACACTTTATACACCATTGTAGCTACTACTTCTTCCTTCACTAGCTCCTCTTCTGCCAGCAGGAGCATTGTATCAGTGGATAAGGGCACTAAATCTCTTACCCTGCTTACTTTATTAGATTTTTATCATGTACCTCCACCTAAGAAGAAATCAATGAAGAAAGCTTTCACTTACATCTTATCCACTGATACTTTAGATTTTATTCCTCTTGAAAAGGTCTACAAAATAATAATGGTAGCTAAAGTCATTCTGATCCATTCTCTTCCAATTCAGAATCGACTTTCCTTTTCTGAATCAATCGGGTTCACCTCTTGAGATTGACTCAGAGTCAACTGACTCCAAGGATCCCATAGGAGATTCTATGGGTATTCCTAATGAGAAGGTAGAACTTTCTACAAGTTCATCATTCCAAGAAGTCACTGAAGTCAACCTGCACAGTGGTAAAGTTCTACCTCCAAGGGTGGCACCTCTCGATAAAGGTAAATAAGTCATTCATTCCAGTGAGTAGATATCCCCTCCACAGGATGCTCCACTCATGGATATGCTTATGGAGGATTAAGTTAAAGTTGATTATAATGTTCTAGCATATCTTATAAAGTTGCGAGCTAAGCTAAGCATATATGATGCCCTTATCTTACCTAAAGAGATGAGGGAATCTCTAGTCAAGGCTCTTCTTGATCCAGAGATATGCTTAGCTCAACTGACCACTACTGAAGAGGAGGCATACATCTCAAAGAACATCTTAGTAGTTACATTCAATGATGAAGATTTGCTTCTAAGAATGACCAAGCACAACAGCCCTCTTTACATTATAGTCGATGTTGGCAGATATAGCATATCAAGAGTTCTAGTTGACCAAGGTGCATCAATCAACATTATGAGTTTAAGAACTCTTGCATACTTGAGGATTGACATCTCCAAGCTCCAAAAAGAGAGGATGATGTTGACAGGATTCAATGAACAAGGCGAGAGGGCCTTAGGCTCTATAGTGTTGCCATTAGAGATAGATGACTAGAAGACTAAAGCCAAGTTCCATATCATAGACTCGGATACATCTTTAATGTTTTGCTTTGGAGACCATGGATACATGAGAAGAATGCAGTGCCATCTTCTCTATATTAGTGTATGAAGTTCATGAGAGGTGGAATTAAATACTGCATCAAAGGAGATCTCAAGCCCTTTACAGTTCATGAGGTCAGGATATATGAGGATGCAGCCTATTTTCTTCTCCAAAATCAACAAGTCCATTCACGTGAATCTAATCAAGATCCCCAAGAGGGACAAAAAGAAATAAAAGAAAAAGAAAAAGAAATAGAAGATGAAAAAAAAAAGAAATAGGAAAAGAAAATAAAAGAGAGAGAGACATGGACTCAGGGGAAAATATATAGCCTAACATTAGATTCCACCCACAGTTCGTTACTCCATTCAAACATATGGGTAAGATGACCCAACCTCCACTAGGAAGAGGCAGAGGACAGTTCAAAGGGAGCCCTTGAGGTGGAAAGCTTCCCTATTGGCCACCCAATAGGAGGTATGTCACAGCCACCAGGAGTACACCTGTTATCTACATAGACTTAGAATCTAGCTCATAGGATGAGTCTTATGTGGTTAGCACACCAGCTCACTCTTCTCATCAATGGATCCCTTTCGAGGTGACGTTCAAGCATGACAGTGATGAAGATCGCTCTAAAGCAAACATAAATGTATCCAAATCTGCATATGAGATAGTTAGGAGTCAGTTGACAACCTTAGCTCTAACCCTACTTTCCTCTCATAAAGTTGAGAGTTTGGTAGTTAAGAAAGCCCTTAAGTCATCCATAGATGGGAAGATTTAGAGCTTCTTTTTGGGAGCATCATCCTCAAGTCAGGAAGCTGATGTAGAACTTGAAGATGATTCATATAAACATCTAATATAATTACCTTTTGACTGGTACTCTCTTGGTGTTCTTAACTTAGCAAAGAAGGGATTAATCCCACACACTTGGTATAAACACAGGTTGAACTACTTTGAAAGACTATGGGACAACCTAAACAGACATCCTCAATCAAGACCAGGACTAGGATTCAGTACAATGGGTCCAGTCGATGATGACAGTTGTTTCCTAGTCATCACCAATCATTTGGAATCTGATAAGTTCTTTTCAAATCATGATAACTCATATGAGGTGATGTGTTTAGAAACTTTAGATGATCCAAATGACTTTGAAGTCAATGATGCACTGCCAGAGTTCAAAAAAGAGATCAGATCAACCATCGATGAGCTCAAAGAAATCAACATAAGAATTGAAGACAATCCACATCTGACATATATCAGTTCATTGAGTGATATTGAAATCGATGACTTAGTTAGGCTATTGATTGAGCCTAAGGACTACTTCGCATGGAGTTATGAAGAGATGCTTGGTTTATCTTTTGATATAGCATTCAACAAACTAGCAATTGAACCTGATGCTAACCCTATCAAGTAAGCCCCTAAATGCATGTGATTAGACATTGAATAATAGGTTGATCGATTTGCTGGCTTTATCAGAGGAGAAAAATATCCTACCTGGTTGGCCAATGTCATCCTAGTTAAGAAAAATAATAGCCAAATTTGCATATGCATTGATTTTAAGGATCTAAATAAGGTATGTCCTAAAGATGAATTTTTACTACCAATCTCAGAGTTTATGGTGGATATTGCCTCATCTCACGTAGCATTCTCTTTCATGGACGACTCATCTAGTTATAACCAAATAAAGATGGCCCCTGAAGATGAAAGAAACACTACAGTTCTTTTGCTATAGGGTCATGCATTTTGGCCTTAAAAATGCTGGTGCTATATACCAGCAGGCTATCACTCAGATCTTCGATGAACTCATTCATCATCAAGTTGAATGTTATGTCAATGATCTTGTAGTCAATAGTAAAGAAAAGATAGACCATCTCTTTGACTTGAAGTAGTTTTTGAATGGTTAAGGCAATTTAACTTTAAAATGAATCCCCTGAAGTGTGCATTCAGAGTAGCTTTAGGAAAATTCCTTGGATTTGTAGTCCGGCACTGTGAAATATAAATTGTCCCGGAGAAGATCAAGGCGATATTAGAAATGCCACCCCCTAAAAGTCTAACTCAACTTAGATCATTTTAAGGGTGGTTGGTGTATCTAAGATGCTTCATTTCCAACTTATCAGGAAGATGCCAGCCATTCTTAGCACTTATCAAAAATGACACTAAGTTCAAGTGAGATGACAAGTGTCAACATGCCTTCGAAGATATCAAGCACTACCTGATGATGCCGCCAGCTCTAGCAGCCCCTATCCCGGGCAAGTCATTGATATTATATATTGTTGCATTAGAAGACTCCCTTAGCACTTTATTGGTTCAAACCAATGAGGAAGGAAAAGAGAATGCTTTATATTATCTTAGTCATCATCTAATCCTTACTGAGGCAAACTACCCACCTATTGAAAAGTATTGCCTAGCTTTAATCTTTGCATCCCAAAAGCTACGGCACTATATGCTTTCTCTTAAGGTGAACCTGATCTCTAGGATCAATCCACTACAATATCTTATTACATGGCCGATGTTATCCATATGGTTAGCATGTTGGTTCATGATTTTGTAGCAGTTTGACATTACACTCGTACCCCTCTGTGCGGTAAAAGGACAAGCTTTAGCAGATTTCTTAGTAGCACACTCACTTCCTGTTAATTCTCTGCTTAGTGATGACCTTCCGATGACCAAATCATGAACTTAAGGAACACTAGCATTCCCCACTAGAGATGTATTTTGATGGTGCAGCTTCCTTTCAAAAAGGAGAAGAATCACGATCTACTCTTCCAAGAAAGGTAGGGGTAGGAACAGTTCTCCTAACTCCGGACTATGATGTGATGAGACTCTCATATCATCTGTCTAATCCATGCAATAATAATGAAGCTAAATATGAGGCTTTGATTATCAGTCTGGAGTTAGCCATTACATTATGCATCTAGAGTATCAATATCTTCAAGGATTCTTAACCAGTTATCAATCAAATCGCTGACTCTTACAAAGTTCTAAAGCCTAAACTCCATCATTACCATAAGTTCACCATGGATTTGTTGGCTCAAATCCCAGAGGTTACCATTTATAAGATCCCTCAAGGAGAGAATGCAGTAGCAAATGCATTGGCCAAGCTTACCAAAGAGCTAGCATGTCCGAAAGATGATTCCATTCCAATAAGGGTCCAAAATAGACAAGTTCTATCCCTTATTGATGTTGAACTCGTTGAGAGACTTTCTCTTAAAGGGGAGGTTATCATTGCCAAAAAGGATGGTGAGTCAGACTAGAGGCAATCATTCATGGATTACCTAATTACAGGCAAATTACCTCAAGAGAAGTCATTAGACCATCATGTGAAATAGAGAGCTCTCTCATATGCTATCATGGATGGCACTTTATACCACCGGTCCTTTGATCATATGTGATTATGTTGTTTGGACAAATACGAAACTCTTAGGATCATGACTGAGGTACACTCTGGATTATGTGGAGCACATCAATCCGATCTGAAGATGAAGGCCAAGATCAAAAGACTATGACATTACTGGCCTTCGATGATTACAAACTGCATGTACATAGCCATGAGATGCCACCAATGTTAGGTGCACAGTGTGCTTCTACACCAACCACCCAAAATTCTACATCCTACATTGGCCTCATGCCCATTCGAGTGTTGGGGTACCAATATAGTGGGTCTGATTGATCCTCCTTCTTTTAAGGGTCACTGGTACATTCTAGCTATCGCCGACTACTTTTCTAAAAGGGCAGCGATGATCCCACTCAGATAGGTCATAGCTCAGCATGTGCTCCAATTTTTTTAAGAACCATATTGTATATAAGTTTGGGGTTCCTTGATGAATTATATCCAATAATTATATTGCATTCAAGAGCACTAAAATCAACAGCTTTTCCTGGAGACACAACATAGATTAAAGATATTCCACTATCTATTACCCGAGGGAAAATGTCTTAGCAAAAGTCTTTGACAAAACTCTCATCCAAATATTAAAAAAGACACTTGATGAAAACAAGCAACAGTGGCATGAGTAGTTAGTTGAAGCCTTGTGGGCTTACCGCACCATATACAGAACTCCAACTCAATCTAACCCTTTCTCCTTAGTGTATGGGTCTGAAGAAATTCTACCATTAGAAGTCTAACTCCCATCATTAAAGATAGTTGTGGGTAGTAAAATCATAATGGAGCATAACACCAAGTTACGGTTAGAAGAGCTCGAAGGTTTAGAGGAGAGATGCCTCCAGGCATGTTAGAACCTTGAGTTATACAAAGCCAAAATGATTCAAGCTCATAACAAGTTGGTCTGTCCTAGAACTTTTCAAGTAGGAGAGCTTATTTTAGCTCTTAGGAGACCAATTATTTCCCGTTGAAAGATGGGAGGCAAGTTTCAACCCACTTAAGAAGGCCCTTTTGCCATAGAGAAGGCCTACCAAGGAGGGTCTTATCAGCTTATAAATTGTAAAGGAGAGTGCCATATGCTTCCAATCAACGGCTCTACCAAAAAAAAATATTATCCATAAATCTTGTTTCCAAATCAATTATCAATAAAATTTCTTTCATTTCAAATATTATCTCTTTCGTGTTGAGAAATATCTTTGCTTGCGAATTCGCCATGATGTGTTTAGGGTAGGTGTAAGGAACCCAAGCGATGTCCTATCCTTTAGTAACACAACACCAACACAAACTACACAAAACCATATATAAAGCAAACATATATCTTTTATCTTGGGTTATTTTTATGTGGGAGCAAGCCCCTATGGCACTCACTCATTAACTGCTCTAGGCCGGGCTAACGCGCTACCTTGCTAGCATGTCACCCCAGTAGTTACTTGTCTAAAGGATGTAAGTCTACAAGCTTTCCTCCTAACTTAACTATTGTAAATCGATGAGCGCCTTATTAGTTTGGTAAGCCATACTGCGCAGTCAGTAAGCTACCCCATGTTGACTTTGTTTAAGAAGATGTAAGTCTACAAGCTTTCTTCTTCGACTAGCCATCATGATCTGATTGGGTCGAGTATATTAAAGGCTTAGGATAAGCCCTCCAATGGCTCCTTTCTTCTTGACTACTTCAAGCCTGGGTTTAGTCCAAACATGGGACTCCCCACTTGGTAGTCTCCCTAGGTTAGATAGTATTTGTTTCACCGATGACATACTATCTCGATGATCACTTCTGTCTGTGAAGATGTAAGTCTACAAGCCTTCTTCTCAGGTTGATCATCACAAACCAATAGGCACCTTAGGTTGGTTGGTTATCTCTATACTTACAGCAACCCACCCAGTGGATACACCACTCATGGAAAATGTAAGTCTAAAAGCTTTCTCCCATAGTTGGCCACGATATACCTATAGGATTTCTCTTAAAGGGTCTTGGATAAAGCCCCTAGTGGCACCTCTCCAGTGGGCACTCTATTTAGATCACATTCTTAGCAGCCCCATTTAGAAACTACTCGGATTACTTTTGGATTAGACAGTCCCCCTTTCCTAATAGCCACCCATGTGGTTGTAGAATTTGTTTTGTAGATATCCAAATTCTTCCTTGATCCAGTAAGTCTGAGATAGGACTAGGCTGATATAAGCTCCTTCTCAGTGTGGTCTCTCGCACACCAGCAGGGTCCACAAAAACATATAAACAAAATATATATTTTCTCTTATGGATTAGGAGGAAAACCCCCAGTGGTACCTTTTCCCAAGAAGGCATCCTATCTTTAGGGTAGTGTCAGCAAAACACCCTATAGAATTGTTTGACTACTTTTAAGTTGAGATAAGTCCCCAGGTCAGCACTCTCTCAGTAGTTGTCCTTAGGTTGGGTTCGACTCATTCTACCACCAACAGTCACCCCAGCGATCTTCTTTACTTTGGATATAAGTCTATACTCATTCTTTCCAGCACAACCATTGTAAACTGACGGGCAGCCTTAGGCTGGGTTCAATTTATTATGCTATCAACTAATCACCCTAGTGGTTCCTTGCTTAAAAAGTTGTAAGTCTAAAAGCTTTCTTCCTAGCTTGGCCATTGCACACCGACAGGCACCCCTTAAGTTGGTTAGCTCTACTCCATAGCCCGTAGACTATCCATTTGGATTTGTAAATCTAAGATAGGTCTAGGCTGATATTAACTCCTTCTTAGTAGATTCATCACACACTGACAAGGTCCATCTTGAATTAAATTAATTCTAACTATTCTTGAGTCGATATGAGTCCACAGCAGCACTCAAATAGTCGCCTTAGGCCAGGTTCAATTTGTTGTGCTATCAACCGATCACCCCAATGGTTCTTTGTTTAGGAAATTGTAAGTCTATAAGCTATCTTCCTGACTTGATCATTGCACACTAAAAGGAAACCCTTAGGCCGAATAGTCCTACATTATGACTGGTAGACTACCCCTTTGGATTTCTAAATCTGAGACAGGTCAAAGCCGACATAGCCCCTTCTTGGTGGGTCCATTGCACGCCGACAGGATCCATAACATAACACACCAAATTAAATTAAATCAAATCAATATAAATCAAATTAATCATCAGGATTACTCTTGAGTTGAGGCAAGATCCCCAGTGGCGCTCATTCAAATAGTCTCATGGTTTGATTTGTTGCGCCATCGACAGATCACCCCAATGGCTAATCCTTACTTTGAAAGATGTAAGTCTGATATGTTTTCTTTCTAGTACGGTTCGTTGCACACCAAAAGGCAACTTTTAGGTCGAATAGTCCTTCCTTGTGGTTGGTAGACTACCCCTTTAGATTTATAAATCTAAGATAGGTCAAGGCCGACATAACCCCTTCTCAGTGGGTCCATTGCACACAAATAGGGTCCACAACAAAACACACCAAATTAAACTAAATCAAATCACATTAAACAAAATAAAATTAAAATCAAATTAATCATCAGGACTACTCTTGAGTTGAGGTAAGATCCCCAA
The DNA here is from genome assembly GCA_021442155.1 of Cymbidium sinense. Classification (NCBI taxonomy): domain Eukaryota; kingdom Viridiplantae; phylum Streptophyta; class Magnoliopsida; order Asparagales; family Orchidaceae; genus Cymbidium; species Cymbidium sinense. The sequence goes on along the minus strand of CM038221.1, from coordinate 171,423,053 downwards.
CAGTGCTGTGGTATTTTATTTCTCAAACTCTCGGAGAATTTGAAAAGTAAAAAAAATGTTTATTTGTTGGGACACCACGTAGATCTGCAAATGTACTCATTAAGGTGATTAAGTGTGACATTGAGGAATGATATACTATCTCGAGAGATAGAAGTCACCATCCTACAATGGACCTAATCACCTAATGAGGACTCCTAAAGACAATGGGTCTTCAAATGTAGATCTTTTCCCTACTTTACATAAAAAAGTAAAGTAGAGTTTATTTTTAATCGAGTTCATTTAAGTTCCCTATGGAGGCAAGGCCAAGTAGTTAATTACATACTAAGGAATGAGATTCCTTAAGAATGCTCTTGATTAAGGTGATTAGGAATATCAACAAATTGGATATTTTTGGAAAATCAATGGGATTGATCAAAAGGAGGGAGTTATTATTGAAACTAAAGGGAGATGAGTAGGGGATGCTCATGATACTAGGAAGCCTAGTGAGCATCCCAAACTATCCTATGGTTGGTCATTATATTTTTGAATTTGAGAAGAATTATATGTTTGAGTTGAATTTTTATTAGAAATCTAGGGCTTACAATTTGACAACACAAGATCTTGAAAATGCCTAAGAGGTGAGGATTTATTCTTGTAGCCCGCAAAGGGAAACCCTTAGAACCTAAATCTAAGGAGCTTTGGTGAAGTCCAAAGCACGACCTAAATCTAAAGTAAAAATGGGTATATGGTTTATCTCCACAAGAGAGAATAAACCACCTGATTGTTGCACTTACAACTGTCTAGGGGTGGCTACCAACTAACTCCTCCTATAATTTTAAATACATGTAGGAAAGTCTTTATGCTTTGCAATATTATGAAGTTGTTGTTTATTTAGAAAGAAGACTAAATCCTTAAACACACTCCCTAAGAGACTAGATCTTGAAGGGCATGAATAAATGACTTAATCTAATACAAATTTTAAGTTTTATTTTGATTTTTGGATAATTCATTTGACACAGGCTATGGGATTTCATATGCCTAATGCATGAGAAGATTGATTATGAGCTAAAATTAGCAAGAAGGAGGTGTGTTTCCATCATGGCTCTCAAAGGTCAAGCCATCTTCTCTGGCAAAGTGAAGCCCTCCATTTGCAGGAGTGAAGCAATATAATTTTTATGCATGATATGAGACACAACATCCAGCTAAGGGGTTGCTAAATCTTTTATTATCTTGATTTATATCCTAGGTTTTTTTAGGTGAGATTATGAGTTATTTAATTTTATTTTAGGTTAATTGAATATAAAAAAAATTTCCCTAAAAGTCTAATCGCATCCAGGCCATTCAACAATCATCAAGCAATTAAGAAACTAGGAAAAATCATGTCATTTCTAATGCACAAGCTAAACAAACTTCAAATAATTTTATAAAGTCAGCACAAAAGAATAAGAGGCTGATGTGATTGGGTACCACTTCACAACCCAAAATAAATATGAGTAACCAAGCTCTACACTTATACAACCCGGATTATAAATGGATAATTATAATTTAGAAAGAATTCATGTTATAGGGGTCTTCATTCATCTTTCTTCATTTCTTCATTTCTTTCTTTCTTCATTTCTTTATTTCTTTCTTTCTTCTTTCTTCATTTAGTCTTGGGATGTAGTTTTCAAGGATTCACATGGTACATAAGACATGGTCTTATGACCAATGTTCATCCTAATTCTCACATAACATTCATTCCAAATCTTAATTGCACAAATTATATCAAAATGGGAAAGATAAATCTAACTAAACCTGCAAAATAGAGATTAGCTAAACATACCACACAACCCAAGCAATTATATGAATAATTTGGACTTAGCATCCCACACATGGGTAGCCATAGTTTGGATCATGCTTAGTGGTATAAGCAACCTACATAGCAAAAAGCATTTATATTTTTATTACAATGCCCCTTAAGCATAATCTCTTGCAAAAGATATGATTAGACTAAAATTGTCCTATCATCCAATCTACGCACATACACCCTAATATCCAATCTAAAAATATTACATCACAAAACAAAATCAGGCATGCATCACCCAAACATAGAGCTAGAAATTGTGACTTAGCCTAATGTGTGTGACATTTAAGGCTTGTGTTGTATGTCTTAGCTAGGCTTTAAGGTCAGAATTTTTTAAGTGTGAAGGAGTCAAGTTAGAGGGTGGTTTCTTTTATGTGATTTAGTTGATTTATTAATTTAATTTGATGATTTTATTTGATTTGAATGAACCTACACTTAATTACTAAATATTGTAAAGAGAAGAAAAGAGAAGAGAACTTCTCTTTCATCCCTACCTTAAGTAATTTTTAAGGTAGATTCATTAATAGTTTTTCTATAGTGAATATTTTATTATGTGTTTTAATTAACTCTAAGTTTAGATTTGCTTTAAATAAACCCATTCATAAGAAAGACATCTTAAGATTAAGTAGGGTGAATTACTATCACATAACACATAATCATTTATTTCTTTTAACATGTATACCATGCATATGAATAAATCATATGCATATCTATACATGCAATGCAAATCTTGGCACACATTAATGATGAATGCAAAGAGATGTTATTTTTTTATGAAAATTTAGACATTCCATGAATGCATGTTTTTATTAAGTGGAAAAGATGGACTCTTTTATCCATTAACCAAATGCACATCTACATGTATAAAAGACATAAGTGAGTACGGCGTCATTATTTTCTACACCAGGGGTGTATGGTACAAGACCTACTTGGGGCTACTTAAAGCCTCGCAATCCTAGGATGTCTAAACTAATATATCACTTTTCTTAAATACATGAAGATGCACAAAAAGAAACAAATGGATGAAGAATCATGCAAAATATTTTGGTGTTTGTTTAATTTGTATAATTTACATGTGTAAATGTGAAGATCCTTCTTAAGTCATAGCATAGAAGTGTATAGGAATAGACTTAAACAAGTGTTATTTTCTTTTCAAATGAGCTATACACTTTGCAAATCCTATACAAGTCCATGTTAAGAGAAGAGAATAAAATCACATAAAACACGTCTTATGCTATAACCACATGCAAGCTTATAAGTATTTATAAGTAGCATCACTTCATTTATAATCTTTGATTTATAGGTTTGAAAATACTTTTTGGTTTAATAGTGATAATAGCCACTCATATTCTTACTTTAGCCCAAACATGCAATTTTACATAAAAATATTTTATTTAATTTAGTTTTTCAAAAGAGATGAATGCATTATTTCATATGGCATACAATATTTAGCATGCTTAGAAAGAATTAAAGTGATGTAAGCATATGACTTCATTTATCCTAATTAATTTCTAAAGATAATCCTATAGAATAAGATCATTAAAAGTGAATCAAAATTCCTTAAAGATATTTTTATTTTTATTTTGAATTTGATTTGACTTAGGAAATGTGGAAAGAGTTTGTTGGTCCAAACCCACTTCCCTCATGTGTGAATTGATTTAGTTTAATTTTAAAATAATTAAGTTGACTTTATATTTTATTTAGGTTAAGGTGTGAATTAAATCCATTAATTACCCCTTACCTATACCACTTTAACATAATTAAATAAAGAATTATGAGCTAGCATATGATATGCAATCACATAGAATTTAAATTAGTAATGCGCCTAATAAATAAAGGGGCATAATGCAATTGGCTCACATTTATTGATTAATTAAGCTAAAGGGTTTTCATTAAGTATGTTGGTTAGAAAAATTTCTATAGAGTCGCCTTTCAAATCCGTGGTGAGAAAAGAAAGACAAGACTATAGAAATTCATCTTTTTTAGGATGTCATGTAGATTCGCAGATGTACTTATTTAGGTGATCAGGTACATCATCAAGGAATAACGTACTATCTCAAAAGATAGAAGTCACTACCCTTTAATGGACCTAATCACCTCAATAAGGACTCCTAAGGATGATGGGTCTGCATATGTACCAGAGATTCTTCCCCTACTTTACATAGAAAAGTTAAGCAGATTTATTTTAAATCAGGTTCATTAAGTTTCCTACAGGGGCAAGCCCCCATAGTTAATTACATCCTAAAGAATGGGGATTCCTTAGGAAAACTCTTGATTAAGGTAAATGATCGTTGTCTTAAAATATTTCAATAGGAAAGGACTATCAATCGATTGGTTCATTTTTAAAGATCAAATGGGATTAATCAAATAGAGGGAGTTATTATAAAATCTAAAAAGAAAGATAAGTAAGAGATGCCCACGATGCTAGAAAAGCTAGCAAGCATCTCAAACTATCCTATAGTTGGGCTTTACATTTTTTTGAAATTGATTTAGATAGTTTGAGTTATATTTTTCATTAGAAATTTAAGACTTATGATTCCTTGACACAAGATTAAGAAAATGCCTAAGAGGTGAGGAAGTATGCTTATAGACCATGAAGGGGAGAAGCAACCTTAGATCCTAAATCTAAGGAGATTTGGAGAGGGCCGAAAGCACAACTTAAATCTAAGGCAAAAAATGGGTGATTGGTTTGCCTCCACAAGAGAGGACAAACCACCTGACAGCTTGGACTTATAACTGCCTGGGAGTGGCCTCCAACTAACTCCTTCTACGATTTTAAATACATGTAGACAAGTCATTATGTTATACAAGATATCTAGGTTATTATTTATTTAGAAAGAGACTAAGTCCTTAAACTCACTCCCTAGAGCGACTAAATCATGTAAAGGGCATGCTTCAAATGATCTAAATCTAATGCAATTCAAATTTTATTTTTATTCTCATTTTTGGATAATTATTTTGACTTAAACTAATAGGATTCATATGACTAATGCATGAGAATCAGTGAGAAGGGAGGAAGTGAGTTTCCACCATGGCTCTCAAAGGTCAAGCCAAGTTTCTCTAACAAAGGTGGAAGCTCTCCAATCAAGAGTGAAATAAGATGCATTTGTGCATGATATTACAAAAGAAATACTCATCTAGCTAAGGGGTTGCTAATTTTTTTATCTTAATTTTAAACCTAAGCTTTAGGTGAGGTTATGAGTTCTTTATTTTATTTTTAAGTTGTTAAGTTTGGTAAAAGATTTATTTTATCCTAAAGAGCCTAATCCACATCCAGGCCATACAGAAAGCAAGGAAGAAACTAGGAAAAGCATGACACTTAATGCATAAGCTAAACTAATCATCAATCAATTTATAAAGCTAATCACAAAAAGAATAAAAGGCAATTATAGTCAGGCACCACTGCACAAACCCAAAAATATCAAATTGGGTAGCTGAGCTATACCCTTATACAACCCAGATTATAAATGAATTAAATTACAATTAAGCAAGGAATTCATTGTTATAGGGGTCTTCAAGCATTATTTCTTCTTTCTTCTCTTCTTCTTTCTTCTCTTCTTTGGTTATTTATTTTGGATGGATGGAAGGTAGATGCTCCAAGGCCTCACATGATGCATAAGATAGGATCTTATGACCAATGCTCATCCTAATCCCCATAGCAATCATTCCAAAATCCTAATTGCACAAATTTACATGAAAAGGGAAAGAATGAAAATCTAACTAACACCTGCAAAATAAATATTAGCTAAATCAAACCACACAAATCCCAAGCATGTATATTGGACTTATCACCCCACACATGGGTGACTAAGTCTTCCTGGCCTATTGGATTATGCTTAGGGGTATAAAGCACCTGCAAGCAAAAGTATTTATATTTTTATTTATGATAGCCCTCCTTAAGCACAATCCCCTGCAAAAAATAATGATTAGATTAAGAGTGTCCTACCATTCATTCTACAAGCATACACCCTAACATCCAGTCTAAAACATATATCATAAAATAAAACAAAATATCAAACCATGCACCGACCTAACCTAAAGCTAGAAGTGGTGACTTAGGCTAATGTGTGTGCTTTGAAGGTTTGTGTGGTATGTTTAGTTAGGTTCAAATTTTCTATTTGTGAAAATATGTTCAACTTAGATGAGGGTTTCATCTATGTTGTTTAATTGATTTGGGTTGATTTTATTCCATGTTTTGCTTAGGTTCAAGTGAATCTTACAATTAATTACTAAGTTGTGAAGAGAGGGAAAGAGAAGATAGTTTCTCTTTCCTTCCCTAACCTAAGTAATTTTTAAACTAGATTCACATTTTAGTTTTGTTTAGGTGAATGTTTAGATTAAATATTTTAATCAATCCTAAGTTTAGATAAACTCTAAACAAACCTATTAAAAAAGAAAGGCATTTTAAGATTAAATAAAATGAATTAAAATTTACATAACACACATTACTTCATTTCTTTCCCAACATGTATAGCATGCATTTGATAGAGTCCTAAGCATATCTATACATACAAATGAGAATATTTAACACACTTTATGATGCATGCTCAGTAATTCATTTAAGGAAATCTGGAAGTTTAATATGCATGATTTTCTTAAGTAGAAAAGGGTTTCTTTATCCAATTTTTCACATACACACACGAAAGTAAGAAAGACATAAGTGAGTACAGTGCCATTATTAACTAGAGGTGTAAGGTACAAGACCTACTTAGGGCCACTTAAAGCCTCTCAACCTCGGGGTTGTCCAGACTAATATACCACATTCCTTAAATACAAACATGTGTTTAAAAGAAATGAAATGGAAAAGAAGAATGCAAAAGTTACATTAATGGATTCATTTTATTTATGCAATTTATGTATGCAAGTATAGGTAGCCCTTCTTAGGTGCTAGCGTAGGGATGAATAGGATATGAAATTAGGTAAGTGTTAGATTCTTTTCAAATGAATCCTACATCTTACTAACTTCTATTCAAAACTATGCTAACATAAAAGAGAGGAGAAACCTATGCTAAGCACACCTTTATATTCTTTCACATGCAAGCTCATAATTAAGAAATAAGTAGCACACTTTCAGATTTGATAATTGATTTATATTTTTTGAAAATAATTTGAATTTAGTAGTCATAATAGCCACTCATATTTCTACTTTAGCCAACACATGCAAATTTTACATAAAGTAAATAATTTCATTTTAAACTTAAATTTGAAAAATATGAATGCATGAAGCCACATGACATACAAATTTAACATGTTGGGGAAAGACTCAAAGTAATGAAAGCATGTAAACAAATTTACTCTAATTAAATCCTAAAGACATTCTTATGGAATAAGAAAGTTTAAAATAAATCAAAGTGTATTCAATGTGATTTTTGTTTAGTTTTAAGTTTGATTTAATTTTGAAAAGGTGAGTTGAGTTTGCTATTCCTAACCCATTCCCACATGTGTTTGATATTTTTGTTGAATTTTTAGATGATTAAATTCATTTTTATGTATTAATTAGGTTAAAGTATGAATTAAGCAAGTTAATTAACCCTTACCTACACCACCTTAACATAGTTAACCAAATAATTATGAGCCAATGAGATGACATAAAAACTCACAAGGAATTTAAATTTGCATTGCACCTAAGAAGAAAAGGGGTCTAATGAAATTTGTCTCATAATTAATAGTTAATTAAGCTAAGGGGTTTAGCTTAAGTAATTTCAAAACACCCCCATCACACATATGAATTGGGTTTTAATTTTCTTAATTGAACATAGGCTATTAAACACCTAAGCATCTATCTAAAGTAGATTAATTAAGTTCAAGAAGTTTTAGAATTTTTAGAAATTAATTAAGGGGATAATTAATAAATTAACTCTTAATTAAGAGAAGATTTAGGAAAGAAAAGGGAGTCTAGCGCATAGCTTAAGGGAAGCGCCCCAAAATTATTCTATATACCTCTTATCTACTGGATCTAACCTTAATCAACCCTAATAATGGATTAAAACTACTAATCACACCTTAATTATCCTTAATTATATAAGTAGGGTAATTAGGAAACCCATTTGCAATTCTCCTAAGTAAGCCTTCAACAAATCCTAAGAAAATTAGCGGAGGCAGAAGTCATCCCCTAAAATAAACCCAAGAAGTTTGGGATAATCAGAGGTTTAATTAAAAAGTAATTAGCAAAATGAAGTTTCTAATAAAAACCAAAATCAGATAAAAGCATAACTCAAAATCCATTCAAATTATTTTTAAAATATTATAGGTTGAATTATCTTTCCATAGAAATTTATTTCATATTTTTTTGAATTTTATTGAAGGCAATATGAATTTTAGAAGATCAGGAGATTAATTAGAATTAATTAAGAATCCTAACTAATCCCTCAGCTCACAGCACAACGTGTGGCGGCGGCAATCAGCTCGCTTTACACGCATCATGCCATGAGCTGCTGACTTAAACATCACGTCAAAAGGCAGTGCGGCTGCGGGATGCGCTTTGATCTCTGTCATCCGATCAAAGATTGGATGGCCAGGGATCTCCCCGCAATATTAAAAGGGATAAAAGAAATTCTAAATGTGGGAATAATCTTGGCCATCCATCCAAAATGTGCAGATGGATGGCCAAGATCTCCCAGTTCTTCCACTTAGATCAATAGAGACCATCCATGATCTAGGGGAAGATCCAGCTCGATTGAGCTCAGATTGAAACAAAACTTTACCCACACCATCTAAAGCTAATAAGGAACACATCCAATGATGGATCTTGCATGAATTGAAAGCTCCTTTTACAAAATACCAATACCTCCTATGTTAGGTGGTCGAAAAATTTCATACCTCACCGAAGGTGATCACCGGTGCTCGAGATCGATGAGGTAGCTTCATCTAGTGGAGATGAAGCCCTGTTGAAATTCTTAGGCCTTGGGGTTGAGTGATTTGCTCTATGGACCAACACCACTTCAAGTCTCTTGCAGCTTTGATCCAATTGCTTTTCTCCTTACTGTGGGAACTCAAATGAAAGCTTGAGTATGCTCGGATTGATCCAATTGCTTTGCTCGAAGTGTGTAATAGGAATTGGAGTGGTTTTCAGTGTGGACAAAGTTGGAAGTTCAAGTGAGCTCCCCTACTTTTCAATGGAGAAAATTGAGAAATCTTAAATTCAATTCCCTCTTAGAATGTTTAGGAAGGCTCTATGATCTCTCCAAACACTCTCTAGGGTTTGATTGAATTGAGGAAATGATGGATTTGAATTGAATTAGGGGGAGAACATCTCCCCCTTGAAAGATCAAACAGTCACAAGCTTCTTTGCCATTTTGATCCAATTAATCACAATGGAGAGTTTGTTTGATCAGTTAGATGTTTTCACATGGTTAGTTTGAGGCCTTAAGTGGATTGTCAACCTCCGATGTGCTTGAAATTGAGTAGAAGAGGGATTTGAAATGAGCCAATTTGACCCATGGGGTCGGGTTTGGCCTTGGGGCCAATTGGGCTGACCCAACCCATTGGGTTGGGTTCACCACTCTTCATTAGATCCCCTTGAGCTATTAGGAAAGCATTAAGTTGATATGAAGAGGGTGTGACCAAATTACCCATGGATTAGGTCAAAAAATTTTCTATGGTCTAGAGGTAAAATGGTCATTTTGCTGATTTTTCAATTTGGATATGTTGGGCATGTGGAGAAACTAGGATTGGCCAAGTTTCATGAGATTTGGAATTCATTTAATACGGTTTGGCTCAAGTTGACCCATTTAGGTCAAAATGGGTCAACTTGGATCGAGTTGACCAATTGGTCAAATTGGGTCAAACCAAGGGTTAGGTCAAGTTCATATGATCATTTGAACTATTTTGGTGGCTTTGGTTTGATTCAATTTGGTATAGTTTTGAATCTAGCTCATATGACTTCATTTAGGTTAAATGGGTCAAGTTGACCTATTTGACCCATTTGACCTATTTGAGGTAGGTCAAGGGTAGGTTTAGGTTGTTAGTCACATGGACTGGATTGGTATCTTTTTTTTTCCAATCAATTTTGGTTAAGTTCAAATTTGGCTCAACATGACCCATTTAGGTCAAGTTGGGTCTGAGGTCAATTAGGCTAGGTTAGGTCTAGTTGGCCAATTGAGGCTTTGGTCAAGTTCAACAAGTGATTTGGAATGAACTTGACCCATTTGTTTGAAGCAATTTGGCTTAGATCAAGTTTTGACAAATTTTGACCCTTTAGGTCAAGTTGGGTCAACTTGGGTCAAGTGGCTAATTGGGCTAGGTTTGGCTCAAATGTTGGCTTGGTCAAGTTCAAACATAGGTCATGAGTAAACTTAGATCAAGGGTTTCAATCAATTTGGCTTATGGTGAAATTTGGCTACGTTAGGTTTCATTTTAGGCTAAGTGTTGACTTGGTCAACTCTTTGGTTTGACTTGGTTTGACCCAATTTGATTAATTGATCATCCCATGATGATTTTTTATCATGATGGGGGCATAGATGAGTTTGGTTTAATCCAATTTGGTTAGGATTGGAATTTGGCTCATAAGGGCACTTTAGGTCACTTTGGGTCAAGTGAGCCTAAGTGGGTCAAATGGCTTGGTCAAAGCTTGATTTGAGTTTGATTGAACTGTATATGGACTTATGATTGAAATATAAATCCATTTACAAGTGGTTTGAAGTCAAATGGATTTTGATCCATTTGATAATTTCATATTCAAAGAGAGAATATGAAAGGATTTTGGCTTTGATTTTTGAACTAGGTTTTGATTGTTTGATTGAAGTTTGGATTTATATATGGATTCATGATTGTAGGGTTGATTGAATCATGAAGAGAAATAAAGAGTTTGGCTTGATTTGAAGTTGATTTGGCTAAGTTCAAGATTTTGACTTGAAAGGCTTAGGTTAAATTGTGCGTGGACTTGAGTTTGATTTTTGGAATTGATTTTGATTGTTTGAATTTTTATTTCAATTATCTATGTGAATATAAATGAGAATATAAATGGATCATGAGAAAATTTCAAGGATTTGAAGTGGTTTAATCATGATTTAGGCTAAGTCCATTAAGAAAGATTTAAAGGACTTAGGAAAATTTTGGAGTTTGGAGTTTGAAATTTTTGAATTTGGATTGATTGATTTATATTTATATCTTCATTTATATATATGAATATAAATGAGTATATAAATGAACTATGAGAAAATCCCATGACTTCGAATTGATTTAATCATGATTTAGGCTAAGTCCATAATGGAAAATTAAGGACTTAAGAAAATTTTAGATTTGGAATTTGATTTGAGGGTTTGATTTGATTTATTTGTATTTATATTTCATTTATATATGTGAATATAAATGAGTTTTGATAAAATCCCATAACTTTGAATAGATTTGATCATTAGGCTAAGTCCATTAATGGAAAATTAAGGACTTAAGAAAAATTTAGATTTGGAATTTGATTTGACAGTTTGATTTGATTTATTTGTATTTATATTTCATTTATATATGTGAATATAAATGATAATATAAATGAGTTTTCAGAAAATCTCAAAGATTTGAATTGGTTTTGATCTAGATTTTGGTTAAGTCCTTAAGGGAAGATTAAGGACTTAGAAAGATGTGGACTAAGGAATTTTTATGGATTTTGATCATGGGTTTCAATCATATATTTCAATCATGGATTTTAATTATGGAATTGATTTGAGTTTGGAAAAAAAACAAATAGAATTGATTTGGAGTTCGAATTAAAAGAAGGAAAATGAGAGTGGTTTAAGCTAAGGGTAAATAAATTTCCTAACACTCCTAAGGCATGACCTATTCCTATGGCTAACTCTTCTAAGTCTCTAGGGCTAGGTTGAGTGTCCACCTAATCACTAGATGTATCTTAAGACTAAGGAGCTCTCAAAGCCTAAGAGAAGTCCTACGTCTAAGATGGAGGGGTTGAGAGCTCATTCTAAAAATGAGGTCAACAAAGTACTTTCTTTTCACACATGTGAGTTGGAAATGATTTTCTCAAACTTACCTTAGGCTTTTGAACACCTAAGGATCTACCCAGTAAGAGATTGATTAACTCCAGATTCATTTTGAAAGTTTGATTAGACTAATTAAGTAGATCATTAGTGAATTAATCCTTAATTATATTGGATTAAGAAAGAAAGGGGGATTAGGGACTTAAGGAAAATATCCCAAACCAATTCCATAAACCTCCTCCTTACTTAAGCAATATTTAACTATCTAGATTAAGGGATTAAATCACTGTTCATATGCTTAATTACTCTTAATTACATTAAGGGGGTGATTATGGGTTCATTAATTAATTTTTCTAATTAACTCATTGATAAATTCCAAGAGAATTAAAGGAGGCAGAAGTCATCCCACTGATCATATCTAAGAAACTTGGAATTAATTAATAAAGTAATTAGGGAGTAATTAAGGTGATTAAATTTTTTATTATACCCTAATTAAGGAGAATTTTCTATTTAAAATCATTTAGAAATAATTTTATCGGGTATTCCCTCTGAAATACCTTTAAAATGAGCTCTCATTTATACTTTTGGATTTATCTATATTTAATTATGGTTTTTTGAAGTTTTTATGATTAATGAATAATTAAAAATAGCCTAATTAATCAATCTTGTCCGCCATGGATCGCCGACGCGTGCAACGTACCATGGGATTAGTTATTTAAGTTATCAAATCGTGTTCCGCATCAACTGGCGATGATACGCTTTCCCCTAGGTCATTTGATCAATGGCCAGGGTTAATCCTATGGTTCTAAAATATTTAAATCAATGAGAATCGATTTAATCAGGGTCATCCATCCAAAACACACGGGATGGATGGCTCATAATTCATCCCTTCCTAAGCTGCAAGAGATGAAGGCCGTCCATTCTCTACCGCTTGATTCGATCTCACCTAAGCTCATATTAGGCTAGGATTTACCCCACATCATCAAGAGATGTAGGGAAGAACATCCAATGGCTAAAATCTAATGGGATTACAATTTCCTTCACAAAGGACTAAGCATTTTTCAAATTAGGATCGGTTTTGAATAATACCTCACCGGAGGCTATCACCAGTGCTTCCAATAGAGGAGGTAGCTTCTTCTAGTGGAGACGAAGCCATGTTGAAGGTTTCAAGTCTTGATTTGAAGTGGATTGCTCAATTGGCCAAGCTCCTCTTCAATGGCTTGCGGCTTTGATCAAAATCTCCCTTCGTGGCTTGGTGACTTGGCAAACACTTTGGATGAGCTTAGCTCCTTGATGGTTCTTGCAAAGTGAATTTGGGTTTGGTGGAGAATTGAGTAAGTTGGAGTTCAGAATTACATCCCCTATTTCGGCTTAAGCAAAACCAAGAAGGAGAAAATGGGGGGGCTCGAGAATGCTTGCCAAGTCTTGGAGAAGTTTGGTTTTGGTTCCTAGGGATCAATCGAATTTAGTGTGTGTGGTTTGAGTTAGAATAAGGGGTAAGTATATCTCCCCCTCCTTGGATCGGACAATCGAGGCTTACTTTCTCATTTATGATCAATTGCTTGGATTGAAGAGTTTATTTTGGATGTTAGGACTTCATGTGGTTCATTTTAGGCAGAGGAGTGGAAGAGAAGAGTGCCCATCTGCTAAGTAAGTGTAGAAGGTGATCCAAGTGGTTAATTCCCATTAGAGAGGTTGGTTTGGCTTTGGTTTGGGTCATGCCTGACCAAATCCATTGGATCATGTTTACTGCCTCCCTTAGTGTCCAAATGGACCACTAGGAAGATGTCAAGTGGTTATGAGAAAGAATTGGCCAAATTCCAACTGGATTTGGCCATAGGATACCCTTTGATCAAGGGGTAAAATAGTCATTTAGCCTTGATTTTGATTTGGGCAGATTTGAAATGATTCAAAAGTGAGTTGGGCCAAATTTCAAGTGATTTGGAGTTTATTTGGTTTGAATTGGTTCAATTTGATCCATTTAGGTCAAGTTGGGTCAATTTGGGTTAGGTTGGCCAATTAGTCAAATTAGGTCAAACTATGGGTTAGGTCAAGTTCAAATGATCATTTGAAGCCTATGGGTATCATTGGTTTGGTTCAATTTGATTTATATTTGGATTTGATTCATTTAGGTTCATTTAGGTCAAATGGGTCAAGTTGACCAATTTGACCCATTTGACCCAATTGGGTTAGTTCATGGGTTGGTTTAGGCTTGGTTAATCATTTGAAATGTATTGCAAGCATTGGTTTCAATCAATTTTGATTAGGTTTGATTGCAAGTCGATTTGACCTTTTAGGTCAAGTTGGGTTCATGGTCAATTGGGCTAGGTTAAGTCTAGTTAGCCAATTGAAGCTTTGGTTAATTTCAACAAGTGATTTAGAATGCCTTTGACCGATTGGTTGCAAACAATTTGACTTAGATCAAGATTTGACTTTTTAGGTCAACTTGGGCCAACTTAGGTCAAGTGGCCAATTAGGCTTGGTTTGGCTCAATTGATGACTTGGTCAAGTTCAATCGTTGATTATGAATTAGTTTAGATCAATGATTTCAATCAATTTATCTTATAGTGGATTTTGGCTAGTTTAGGTTTCATTTGGGCTAAGTGTTGGCTTGGTCAAAGTCTAGGTTTGATTTGGTTTGACCCAATTTGAGTGATTGATCATCCTAGGATGATTGTTGCTCACAATGTGAGGCTTAGATGGGCTTAATTCAATCTAATTAGGGTTGGATTAGAAATTGGCTCAAAGAGGTGCTTTATGTCACTTTGGGTCAAGCAAGCCTAAGTGGGTCAATTGGCTTTATCAAGACTTGATTCAAGTTTGGTTGAACTCACATATGGACTTATGATGGAAATATAAATCTAATTGCAAGTGATTTAGAGTTAAATGGGTTTTGATTCATTCGATAATTTCAAGTTCAAAGGATGAACATGGGTATGATTTAGATTGATTTGATTTTGGTTTAGTGATTGAAGTTTATGTTTATATTTGGTTTATAATTGAAGGAATGATTGTTTTAAAAAAAAATCCAAAGTTTTGGATTGATTTGAGAATAATTTGGTTAAGTTCAAGAATTTGACTTGAAAGAGGTATAGGTTGGATTTAGGTTGCATTTGAACTTGAGTTTTGAATTTAATTTTGATTATTTGAATTTATATTTCATTTATATTTGTGAATATAAATGAGATATAAATGGGTTATGAGAAAATCTTTTGAATTTGGAGTGATTTGAATTTGGTTTGGCTAAGTTCAAGGATTTGACTTGAAAGGATATGAGTTGGATTTAAGTTGGATTTGAATTTGAGTTTTGAATTTGGTTTTTATTATTTGAATTTATATCTCATTTATATTTGTGATATAAATGATAATATGCATAGGTTATGAGAAAATCTTTTGAATTTGGGGTGAGGTGAATTGAATTTGATTTGAGCTAAGTTCATAAGATGAAATCAAAATGGCTTAGGAAAGATTTTGGGTTTGAATTCAATCATGGGTTTCAATCATTTAAAATTAATTCATTATTTGAGAAAATCAATTGAGTTAGAATTGATTTAAGAATTTATTTGGAATTGATTTGAATTTGAAGTTAGGATTTGGTTCAAGCTATAGGGTAGGCAAGTTCTCCTAATACACTTAAAGCATAACCTATTCCTATGGCTAACTCTTCTAAGTCTCTAGGGTTAAGTTAAGTATCAACCTAATCACTAGAAGTGTCTTAAGACTAAGAAACTCTTAGTGACTAGAAGAGTCTTATGTATAAGATGAAGAAGTTGAAAGCTCACTCCAAAAGTGAGGTCAATAGGCACTCACTCAATAGTCGCTTTAGGTAAGGTTTGATGTGTTGTTGTTGACCTCACTTTTGGAGTGAGCTCTCAACTTCTCCATCTTAGACATAGGACTCCTCTAGACACTAAGAGTTCTTTAATCTTGAAACACTTCTAGTAATTAGGTGAACAATTAACCTAACCCTAGAGATTTAGAATAGTTTATCATAGGATTAGGCGGATATGCCCTCAATCTAACCAAGTGTAAATCCCCAGTGGATATGCCCTCAATCTAGAACCCTTCTCCCTAGTGGATCCATAACAAATTAAACCAACCTCCCCAGTAGAGTCTAATCAAATAAATCAAATAAATCTAACCAAATTCTTATCCCCAGCGGATTCCAGCACATATCCCTCGCGGATATGCCTCCACATTAATTAAAATAAAATAAATTAAAATTAATTCAATTTTGATTCCCATTGGATTATAGATTCTTATCCTCAGCAGATACACACCCAAACTAACCATATTCACAATCAAACTCAAATTGTTATCCCTCAGCGGATAACTTGAACCTACTTCCCTAATGGAAGGTTCATGTACTCAATCGCCAGCAGATTCCTTCTTGCTCTCTTATGCCATTGGCATAAAGAAAGCTACATCACACTAAGATTGTGATTCTATCTACCTGTTGGGTCTTGGTATAGATCATTTTCATTAGTGTTCTCAATCTATCGCGTGGATCATTTTGAGTCCATTAGATGCGGTGTGCACCTTCAATTACACCACACCTGGCCAAGGGGTCCTTTGTTGACCTCACTTTTGGAGTGAGCTCTCAACCTCCTCTTCTTAGACTTAGAACTCTTCTAGACACTAAGAGCTCCTTAGTCATAAGACACTTCTACTGTTTAGGTGAACACTTAACCTAAGCTTAGAGACTTAGAAGGGTTAATCATAGGATTAGGCAATGCCTTAGGACTTAAAGAAATCACCAACCCTATAGCCTAAACCCAATCAATATGCACCTTCTCAATTTGAACCCAGATTCAAATCTTAAACCAAACCTCAAATTTAAATTCAATTCAAATTCCAAATCTAATTCCAATTTTGTCTTCAAATGATTGAAACCCAAAATCAAATTCAAATCCTAAGACCCTTCCTAAGCCATATGAACCACCTTCATATGCTTAGCCAAAACCCCTTTTAAATAAAATCAAATTCAATTGATTTCTTTATAAATCAATTATTTCTTCATTTATATTCATAAATATAAATGAAATTTATATCCAAATGATCAAAACTAAATTAAATTAAATCAAACCAAACCAAAACCCCTTTTAAGCTAGATAGACCCACCTCCATGTGCTTAACCAATTTAACCTTTAAACTAATACAAACTCAATCAATTTTCTTATAAATCAATTGTTCCTTCATTTATATTCACAAATATAAATGAAATCCAAATTAAAATGACCAAAACTATATCCAAAATCAAATCCAAACTCAATCTAAGCCCTTTGAGCCAATTTTTTGAACTTAGACAAATTCCATCCAAATCAAGTCAAAACCAATGTATTTTCTCTTGAATCAATCATTCCTTCAATCATCTATCCAAATATAAATGAAACCTATAATTATCAAACTAAATTCAAGTCAACCCAAGTCAAGCCTAACTTAGTCATTTTGACTTGAAACTTTCAATTGAGCCAAAACATATCGGACTCCTAATTGATTGTAGTTGGATTTATATTTCAATCCTAGGCTCACATATAAGTCCCACTAAACCTAAATCAAGCCAAAACTAAACAATTGACCAACTTAGGTCCACTGACCTTGACCTGGGACTTCCAATCGAGCTTCCAATTGGGTAGACCAAGCTCACAAAAATCTTTCATCATGATTGTTGTTCACCCTAAGATGATCAATTGCAATCAACTAGGTCAAGCCAGTCAATCTTTAGCCCAAATGAAACCTAAACTAGACAAAACCCATCATATACCAAATTGATTGAAACCATTAATACAAACACACTCATAATCAATGATTGAACAAGATCAAACTCTCAATTAAGCCAATCCAAATCCAATTGACAATTTAATCGAAGTTGACCCAAATTGGCCTAAAAAGCTAAAATGGGTCAAATCCCAGTCTAACCCAAATTGATTGTAACCAATGACTCAAGTTCATTTCAAATTGATTATTGAACTTGACCAGAGCCATAATTGAGCCTAATTTAATCAATTGGTCAACTTGACCCAACCTAGCCCAAATTGACCTAAAGGGACAAATTAGCCAAAATTCAAATTAAATCCAAATTGATTCAAACCAAAGACTACGTTCATCTTCAATTATCCAATTGAACATGAATCAACCCATAACCCAAGCCAATTTGACCAATTTTAGTCAAATTAGTCAACTTGACCCATTTGACCTATTTGATTCTAAATGAGCCAAAATCAATCTTAAGCCAAATTAAACCAAATTAATAATACCAAAATACTTCAAATCATCATTTGAACCTAGCCTAAGCCTTGGTTTTACCCAATTTGATTAATAGGTCAACCTAACCCAATGTGACCCATGTGACCCAAATTGAGCTAAATCCCTTGAAACCAAGCCATGACCCATGGGGGCTGATCAAACCCGACCCAAACCCATTAGGGATCAGTCCAAAATCAACAATCAAATTCCTCATGGATTCTCTACATAGGATTCCACCCAACCTCATTTAATTCTTTCCATCACATGCATTCAAGTCCCCCCATCCATTTCATTCAATGGAGCTAACTCCACAGCCCCAAAAGAGGACTTTAGAGCTAAATCCAAAGTCCTCAATCAAGGCATCACCATCACACCCACTTCCCCATCACTATTATTCAAATTTTTGGTCATCCCCTTCAAAGAAAGAAAAGAAGCCACCTTCAAAGATGTCTTGAGCTCATTCAGGCCACCAAAAAACTTTCCAAAGCCAATAACACCCTTTCCCCAATTGATTTGAGCCAAAAAGCATCAAAATGAAGCTTTTCCAATGAGAAAGCAGTGGACATTGGTGATCACGATGTTTCAAAGGAAAGCAAAGGTTCAAACTCTTTCCAAGGCATCCTCTCACATTCAGAACCTTGCTCGAGTCATCACCGAGGTCAAAAACCATCCCTGGCGTGGTAATTTTGCCAAACTCTAGCAGGTCATAGGATCTATTATTTATTACAGTTTTTACGCGATCTTAGAAATTTATCTTAGATAAACCTTGCAATTTCTATTTATATCATTCCCATATGAATCGGAAGGTTTTCCAGTGAAGATCGTCGCAAAAATGATCCCAATCGAATGAAATTTTGCCCAAAAATGTAAAAATCTTGTCGGATGAAGAATAACTCGTCTGCCCGTCCGCCCATCCACCGGAACACCCGTCAGCCATCTGATCCTGCAATTTATGGATCAGATGGTTCAGATCTCATGCGGACCTGCACGTTTTCACCCTTCGGATCCGGACCGTTCGATCCGCAATCGGACTATCAGATCATGCGTCATTCCATGCGGTTTTGCCTTTAGATCCACGGATTGAGTCTGGACCTTTCGATCATGGATCAGGCGTCGGATCTGATCTGCGAATCACTATCCCTCAATGCGAGACTTTTCCGGCCCATTCGGCTGACGCGGCACCACACCAGCCAATCATGTGGCGCCGCGTGGCACCATGTGCCACGTGGAACCGCGCAATCCAATCACGCTACGCTGCTTAGCACCATCTTGCCACATTAGCGCTGCGCGTGGTGCTCACTGTGTTAAGTCG
Source organism: Cymbidium sinense (assembly GCA_021442155.1). NCBI lineage: Eukaryota > Viridiplantae > Streptophyta > Magnoliopsida > Asparagales > Orchidaceae > Cymbidium > Cymbidium sinense. The sequence continues at coordinate 171,403,750 of CM038221.1, read as the reverse complement.
AAAATTAGGGCATTTTCTAATTTTTTAAAAAAATTTAAATTACCCAAAATTTACAAAAAAAAAAATACTTAACAAAAAAGTATAAACAAGGGTTCATTGGATTCATCCTTCCAAGAAGAATCTAACAAACCCAACATCCCTAAATTTTACTGGATATTTTGGGCTTAATTTGAGTTTTAATAAAAAATTAAATTTTATTAATTAAACCAAAAATAAATATCATATTAAGTTGAAATTTTCAGAGAATGAAATTACACCTAAAATCTACCTATCATAAAAATATCATATCAAAATGACATATGTATTGAAAGATATTAAATTTTGAAGTTCAAATGATTTATTTTAGTAAAATAAATTAACAAATTTCATGAAAATCGTCTTAAATCAACTGAAACTTTAAAAATTAATAACTAATTATAGAAAAATATAAATAATATAAATAAATACTCATTTTAAAGGTATTTAAGAGGATATTAATTTAAAATTAATTCTAATTAATTTTGGATAATAATTAAGGCTTAATTTAGGTTTAACTAAAAACTTAATTAGTTTAATTATTCTTTAATTACCCAAGTAATTAATCTCAAACTTTCTAAGGTTGATTAATGGGATGACCCCTGCCTCTCATAATTTTTTTGAGATTTATTGCTTGATTAATTAGAGAAATTGTTTATCTTAGCCTTAATTACTCTCTTAATTAATTAGGGATTAATTAGCATTCTAAATAGTAAGGAAATCATTAATTAAGCTTATTAATCATTATGAGACAGTGAATAAAATTGGGGAATGAGATTGGGACCTCTTTCTCATTCTTTTCCCTAAGTTCACTTCACTTAATTTGAAATAAATTAATTTATGATTAATTAATGATTTAATTTATTAATTAATTAGCTTAATTAATCAAATTGAAATCATAATCATTCCAGAACTTGTCTAATTAAATTTCTTAGGTAGATTCTTAAGTGTTCAACAACCTAAGAGAACTCTAAGGAAATTATAACTAGCCTACATATGTGGGAGGATTATAAGAGTACTTAATTAAACCCCTTAGTTTAATTAGCCAATAATTGTGAGCCAAATTGCATTAAGCTCTTTTATTTTCATAGGATCATTGCTGATTTTATTTCTAAAGCATGTGCATATCATGTTGGCTCATAATTACTTGGATAATTATGCTAAGAAGACATAGGTAAGGGGTAATTAATAGATTTATTGCATATTACAACTTAATTAATCCATAAAACTCACTTAATTACTTTTCATTAAATCAAATTAACTCACATATATGAGAATGGGATTAGGATTAGCAAACCTCTTTCATTTCCTAAATCAAGTCAAACTTAAGATTAAAAATAACATTAAAGAACTTTTGTTTATTTTAAATTGCCTTATTTAGTATGATTGTCCTTAGGAATTAATTGGAATGAATGAGATCATGTACTTGTTCCTTTATTTCTTTCCAATCATGTTAAATGTGGCTTGTCATGTGTAATCATGCATTTATTTCTTTTAAAATTAACTAAATGAAATGGTTTCTTTTATGTCAAATTGCATGTGTTGATTTAAATTAAAAATAAGTGTGGCTATTATTACTATTAAACCACAAGTTATTTTCAAAAGCCCATAATTCAATTATAATAGATGGAGTGATGTTAATTATAAATATCTATAAGTTTGCATGTGTTGATAATAAAATACATGTAATATGAAGCTCTCTTTCCTTGTCTTATATGGATTTGCATGGGATTTACAAATGTATAGTTCATTTGAAAAGAACACAATATTTGTCTAAATCTACTCCTATGCATCTCCATGCTAAGACATAGGAAGAATTTCATATCACATATGTAAATCATACAATCAAATCAAGTATGACTTCTTGCATGACTTCTCATTCTTATAGTTCTTTTTGTACATTTATATGTATATAAGAAAAAGTGGTATATTAGTCTGGACATCCCGGGGATGTGAGGCTTTAAGTAACCCTAAGTAGATCTTGTACCTTATGCCCTTGATGTAAAACTAATGGCCCCATACTCACTTAAAACTCTTATACATATGTATATATGATATAACCAATGAATAAGAAGCATGAATCAAATACAACTTTTGCATGGGTTTTTCCTATTATTTTAGTTTCTTATACATCTATATGTATATAAGAAAAGTGGTATATTAGTCTGGACATCCCAGGGATACAAGGCTTTAAGTAGCCCTAAGTAGGTCTTGTACCTTACGCCCCTAGTGCAAAATAATGACATTGTACTCACTTAAAACTATTATACATGTGAATGTGTACTTAGCTAATGGATAAAAATCCCTTTTCTATTAAAAAGGCATGCATTCATAATTCAATCAAATGAAATTTAAATTCCAAACACACTTCTTTGCATTCATCATTTAAGTGTGCTAAGACATACATTGTATGTATAGGTATGCTTAGGATTTAATCATATGCATGATATACATGATGAAAAGAAATGAATAAACATGTATTATGTGATAGTAATCCATTTTAATTGATCTTAAGATGCCTTTCTTATTAAATAAGGTAATTTAGAATGAACCTAAACTTAGGGTTAATTGAAACATGTAATAAGCCATTCACCAAATAGAATCAAGGTAATTAATTTGCCTTAGAAGACTTAAGGTAGGAATGAAAGAGGGGTCCCCTCTCTTTTTTCTCTTTATAACACTTAGTTGTTAAGTGTAAACCAAATGAAACAAAAGAAAGCATTAATTAAAATTTGCAAATTAATTAAACAACTTCAAGTGAAACCACCCTCTAAATTGAATCTTTCTACACCTAGAAAATTCTAACTCTAAAGCCTAATTAGGACATACCACACAAGCCTTAACACACATTAAAATTAAGCCACCACTCCTAGCTTTATATTATGGTGCATGGTTTGATGTATGTTTTATTTAGTGATATTTTATTTTAGACTAGATGTTAGGGTGTATGTGCATAGTCTGGATGTTAGGTCGATATTAGCCTAATCATATTTTTAGGGGGTTGTGCTTAAGGGGCCACTGTAATAAAAATATAAATATTTTTGATGTGCATGTCGCTTAACTCCTAAGTATAACCCACGTTATGATAGGTGGGCTTGGTTACCCATATGTGGGGTGCTAAGTCCAAATTATTCATATAACTATTTGGGTTGTATGATGTGTTTAGCTAACATTTATTTTGTAGGTGTAGCTAGATTTACTTTCTTTATTTTGATGTAATTTTGCTTTAATATTAAGATAAGTGTTATGGAGGATTAGGATGAGCATTGGTTACAAGTCCAAATCTTATGTACCATGTGAAGCCTTTGAAGCAAGCACATCTAAGCCAAATTAAAAGAATGAAGAATGAAGACCCCCATAGCATGCATTCATTCTTAATTGTAATTATTCCTTTTAATAATTTGAATTGTATAATGGTAGAGCTCGGCTATCTATTTTTCTTTTTGGGTTGTATGATGGTATCCAACCACACAAGCCTTTTAATCTTTTGCAGTAGCTATATAAAATTGTTTGATATTGTGTTTAGATTATGCATTAGAAACAGCATGCTTTTCATAATTTTTTATGATTGATGTTTGAATGTGTGGCCTGGATGTGATAGGCTCTTAGGATGAAATTAATTTTTTTGTCCCAATTAATAACTCATAATTAAATTTCTAAATAACTCATAATTTCACATAAAGCTTAGGATATAATCAAGATAATTAAAATATTTACCAACCCCTTAGCTGAATGGTTGAATGTTTATCAACATGAATATCATAGTATTTCACTCTTGAAAATAGGGGATTTTCATCCTTGCCAGATAGAGAAAAGGCTTGACCTTTGAGAGCCTATGATGGAAAACACCTCCTTCTCCTTTTGATTTGGGCAATATTCAACTTCATCATACATTTAGGCATGCAAAATATCAAAGCCTTTATCAAAATAAAGAGTCCAAAATCAAATAAAATTTGATAAAATTTGCATTAGTTTAGAACATTGTTCATACTGCTCATGCTCTAGTCTCTTAGGGAGTGGGTTTAAGGACTTTAAATTCTTTTCTAAATAAATAACAGCCTAGACATCTTATGAAGCATAAGACCTGACCGCATAATTTTAAAAATGTGGGAGGAGTTAGCTAGCTACCACTCCAGGCGGTTATAAGTTCAGCAATCAGGTGGTTTACCCTCTCTTGTCGAGGTAAACAATATACCTACTTTCACCTTAGATATCGTACTTTGGCCCTCACTAAAGCTCCTTAGATTTAGGATCTGAGGTTGCTATTTACCTTTGGGGCTACAAGCATAAATCCTTACCTCTTAGGTATTTTCACAATCTTGTGTTGTTGGATTATAAGTCCTAGCTCTCTAATAAAATTTCAACTCAAATAAATAAATCTCTTCAATCTCAAATATATAAAGCCCAATTATATGGTAGATTGGAAGGCTCACTAGGCTCCCTAGTATCATTAGCATTCCCTACTCATATCCCTTTAACTTCCAAAAATAAGACTCTCCTTTTGAACTTTCCCAATTGATTTTTTAAATATAACCAATCCTTTGATAGTCTAACTTTAAAATCTTTGGAGATCCTAATTGTCTACTTTAATCGAGAGTATTCTTAAGGGATTTCATTCCTTAGAGTGTAATTAACTATGAGGGTTTGCCTCCATAGGGAACTTAACGGACTCAGCTTAAAATAAACCCTATTTTACTTTTCCAAGTAAAGTAGGGGAAAAATCTCTGGCACATTCGAAGACCCATCATGTCGTAGGAGTCCTTATTAAGTGATTAAGTCCACTATATGGTAGTCATTTCTAACTTTTGAGATAGTGCATCATTCTTAATGTCGTATATGATTTCAATAAGTACCCCCTAAGATCTTCATGGTGTCCCACATCTAAAAGTAAACACCACACATCTCAAACCCTCTTGTCAATACAACTAAACTTGAATCAAGCCAAGATCAAATCAATTGACCCAGTTAGGTCCACTTGACCCAAGGTGACCTAAGGACTCTTTTGTGCTTATCATGATCAACAATCATCCTAGGTTAATCAAAATTCTTGAATTGGGTCAAACCAAATCAACCTAGCTCGTTGACTAAGTCAACCTTTAGCACAAATGAAACCTAAACTAGCCAAAACACACCATATGCCAAATTGATTGAAACTTTTGATTCAAACCAATTCATAATCAATGATTGAACATGACTACCCTCAATTGAGCCAAACCAAGTCCAATTGGCCATTTAACTCAAGTTGACCCAAATTGGCCTAAAAAGCCTAAATAGGTCAAATCACAATCCAACCCAAATTGATTATAACCAATGGTTCAAGTTCATCCCAAATTGATTATTGAACTTGACCAAAGCCATTATTGAGCCCAATTTGACCAATTGGTTAACCTAACCTAACCTAGCCCAAATTGACCTAAAGGGTCAAATTAGCAAAAATCCAAATTAAACCAAACTAAAGCCTACAATCATTTTCAATTAGCCAATTGAACTTGACTCAACACCTAACCCAACCCAATTTAGTCAAATTGGTCAAATTGGACAACTTGACCCATTTGACCTATATGAACTCAAATGAGTCATAATCAAATCCAAAGCAAATTGAACCAAACTAATGAACCAATACACTCCAAATGGTCATGTTAACTTGACCCAACTCTTGGTTTGACTCAATTTGACCAATTGGTAAACTTGACCCAACCTAACCCAATTTGACTTAAATAGGTCAAACTAAATGAACTCCAAATCTCTTGAAATTTGGGCTAACCCACTTTTAACCCATCCCAAATCTATCCAAATCAAATCCATAGCCAAATGACTACTTTGCCCTTGGTTCTAGGGCATCCCATGAGATAAGACACTTGCATCTTTGGTCATTGCCTCCCCTTGGCCACTTGGCACCCATTCATAGGTCCACTTAGGCACCAAGGACTATGACTGACCTGACCCAAAGGTGGTTGGGTCGGTCATGACTCATGGGGATGTGAAATCACCTCCTCATTCCTATTGGAGCATTTCAAACCACCAAGGATGCCCACTACTCCTATGGCAGCCACCTCCCACCCTTCCTCCACTCATAAGAGGCCAAGTGGAGTGATTCTCTGCCCAAATTGAGCTCCCCATGGTGACCATTTAATCAAAAAGCCAAAATAATCATCACTGTCCAAGCCAAGGAAGGAGGGGGTATACCCCCCCCCCCATTCTCACTCAAACACAAACACTTGTAGTCGATTCAACCCTAGCAGCCAAAGAGAGAGAGATCCCAAAGCTTCCCCTTGCATTTCCCGAGCTCCCCAAATTCTCCATTCTCAGTTTTATGAAAAATCGAAACAGGGGAGGCCACCTCCAATTGCAACTTGCTCAAACCTCCACCAAAGTGCAATTAACTTTGCACACACCATCCTTAGACCTAGACGAGCAGAAACAAATCACTTCCCGTCGCCTCTGACCTCCGGAAGTGAGACTTCGACCAAGGCTGATCACTTACGTGTCGTGGGTTGGTCTTCTGAGCAAACCACACCAAATCAAAGTTTGTGCAGCTCAACAGGGATTCATTTCTACCAAACAAAGCTTCCTCGATCATTAGAACCACCGGTCATAAGCTCCGGTGAGATATGCCATTAAAACTGATCCTTAGCTTCAAATAGGTTGGTCCTTTGTAAAGGAAACTTACATCTTGTGTGATCTCCACCTTTGGATCTGTTTGGTGTGCTTCTTCGAAGGTGTGGGATCAATTTGATCTCCATTCGAGCGCAGGTAAGCTCGGATCAAGTAATGATCGATGGACGGTATCCGTCTTTTGCCACCCGAGAAGAGACAGATCACGGACTGTCCATTCAGCCTGATCTAATCACGCATATAACCCCTCATTTCTCCTTCAATCCGCTTATTTAATCATGGGATCGGACAACCCACATGAAAATATGTTTCGATGCCATCCGCGTTGGCATTGGATGTAACAACTTAAATAACTAATCCTGCTGCGTCACATCAGCAGCCACGGGCGCTGACGGATTAGGGGGTTAATTAGATTAATTAATCCATTTTTAATACTAAAGCTTTCAAAATTCATAACTAATTATAGAAAAATCCAAAAAATATAAATGAGGACTCATTTTAAAAGCACTTTAAAGGAGAATCCATTAAAATTATTATTAATTAAATTTGAACAATAATTTCTACTTAATTAAGATTTAACTAAAATTTTAGCTTAATTACTCTATGATTAATTATCTAATTAATTTCAAACTTTCCTGAGATATTTAGGGGGATGACCTCTGTCTCCCCTTTTTTCTTGGGATTTATTGGATAATTAATTGGAGAAATCAATGGATTAAGCCTTAATTACTCTTCTATCTTAATTAATGATAATCAAGCAAATGAATAGTAAATTAATCAATCAATTAAGCTTATTAACCTCTGCTAATGATGATGAAGTTTAGGAAAATGGATTAAGACCCCCTCTCCAATCTTTTCCTCAAGTCTTCTCCATTCCCTCTTAAATACTTAATTAATTAAAACCCATTAATTAATTAATTAATTAAATCAATCAAAATTCAAATCATATCTGAACTTTAAGTAATTAATTGAAATGATTTAGTGATTGAGACTTAGGTTCCCTTCTTTGTCTCTTTCCCTAAGTCCATTTTATATGGTTGATTAAAGATAATTAAAATTTAATTAGATAATTAATAAACTTAATTAATTTGATTGAATCTATTCTCTAATTAACTCTTGGGTAGCTCTTTGTGTTTCAATAACCTAAAGAGAGAACTAATGAAATTATGATTAGCTTACATGTGTGAAAAAATCATAATAGTAATTAAGTGAGCTTCTTAAGCTTAATTAATTAACAATTATGAGCTAATTGCATTAGGCCCCTTTCATTTCATAAAAGCATTGCTATTTACTTTTCTATGTGATTGCATATCAGATTAGCTCATAATTGTTTAATTAATTACCTTGAGATGACATAGGTAAGGGTTAATTAATTGATTTAATCCATGCTTAACTTAACCAATTCATAAAATCAACCTAATTGATCTTCATTAAATCAAATTAACTCACACACATGGGAATGGGATTAAGACTAGCAAACCTCCTTCACATTTCATAAATCAAATCAAATATAAAATCAAAAATAGCTTTAAGAAACTTTGGTTTATTTTAAATAAGTTTGTTTAAAGTGATTGTCATTAGGAATTAGTTGGATTGAATGAGATTATGTGTTTATGTTTCTTTATTTCTTTTCAATCATATTAAAATATTGTATGTCATTTGATTCATGCGTTCATCTCTTTTAAAATTAATCAAATAAAAAATGATTTCTTTTATGTCAAATTTGCATATGTTGACTTAATTAAAATATGTGGCCAATATCACTAATAAATCTCAAACATATTTTCAAAAGCTTCTTAATAAATAAGAATATGTGTTGTGACTTTACATATATAGGAGGTGCATGTGAATATAAGCTTAGTGTATAAAGTAAAGTTTCTTTCTTATACTCATATGTTAGTTTGCATAAGTAAGAATGTTAGCGGGTATATTAGTCTGGACATCTTAGGAATGTGTGGCTTTAAGTAGCACTAAGGAAGTTCCTACCTCACTCCCTTGGTGTAGAACAATGGCGATGTACCTACTTGATTTCATTCTTATGCATTTTTGACATTAGAATTTAGATATAGCTTTAATTCATTTACACAAATAAATCTGTTAAATTGAATCCAACTTTTGTACATTTTTCATTTCTATAGTTGCTTGCACATTCATATATATTTAAGAATAATGGGTATATTAGTCTGGACATCCTAATCATGCACGACTTTAAGTAGCCCTAAGGAGGTTCCTACCTCATTCCTTTAATGCAAAATAATAGCGTCATACCTACTTAAAATTCTCATATATATATATGTTTGTGTGGCATAACTAGTGGATGAAAATTATAATTTAATCAAATCAATTCTACTTTTACAAGATTCAAATTCTTATAATTGCTTATACAGCCATAAGTATCTGAGGATAGCGGGTATATTAGTCTGGGAATCCCAGGGATGCATGACTTTACGTAGCCCTAAGGAGGTTCCTACCTCACTCCCTTGACGCCCTTGGTGTAGAACAATGGCGACGTACTTGCTTAAAACTCTTATACATTTGTGTGTACATTTGGCTAATGAATGAAAATCCTCTTTTCTATTAAAAATAAATATGCATTCATACTTTGTTCAAGTGGTTGAATTGATTAATCATGTAACTTAAAGCTCTTTGCTTATGCTTTTGCATAAGAATTTAGATAGAGTGTTAAATTAATATGACAAAATAATTCAAACAAATGAAATATCAATTCCAAATACATTTGCTTACTTTCATTATTCAAGTATGCTAAGATATAAATTGCATGTATATGTATGTTTAGGACTTAACCATATGGATGTTATATATGATGGAAAGAAATAAACAAACATGTGTCATACGATGGTAGTTCATTCCAACTAATCTTGAGATGCCTTTCTCATTGAATAAGGTTATTTAAAGTGAACTAAACCTATGATTAATTAAAATATATAATAAGTCATTCACTAAAAAGAATTATTTAATTAATTGGCTTTAAAAATGACTTAAGGTATGGATAAAAGAGAGTGATCCTCTCCTTCCTTCTCTTTATAATATTTAGTTGTTTTGTGTAAGTCAAATAAAATAAAAGAAAATATTAAGTTAAAAAACTTGCAAATCAACTAAACAACTTAAAGTGAAACCACCCTTTAAATTGAATTTTTCTACACTTAAGAAAATATAACTCTAAAGCCTAGTTAAAACATACCACACAAACCTTAACATGCATATTAGAATTAAGTCACCACTTCTAGCTTTATATTAGGGCGGTGCATGGTTTGATGTATGTTTGGTTTTGTGATGTATTATTTTAGACTGGATGTTAAGGTGTATGCCTCGTAGACTGGATGTTAGGCCGTGATTAGCCTAGCCATATTTTCTGCAGGAGATTGTGCTTAAGGGGTGCTTAAAATAAATATAAATGCTCTCTTTTGCAGGTTGCTTAACCCCTAAGCATAATCAAAATTAAGACAGGTGGACTTGGTTACCCATGTGCAGGGTGTTAAATCCAAGTTATAAATATAATTACTTTGGTGGAATGTTTGTTTAGTTAACCTTTATTTTGCAGGTGTAGTTAGATTATCTTTTATTTCAATATAATTTTAAAATTATGAATTAGGATTAGTGCTATGGGCGAATTAGGATGAGCATTGGCTAGGAAGACTATGTCTTGTGTGCCATGTGATGCCTTGAAGTGAGTCAAATCAAAAAAAAGAGAAGGAAAGAAGACATGAAGATTTGAAGAAGATGAAGACCCCCATAGTATGTATTCATTCTTAATTATAATTATTCTTTTGTAATCCGGGTTGTATAAGGGTAGAGCTCAACTACCCATTTTTCTTTTCAAGTTGTACAGCAGTACAAGATCGTACTGGCCTTTTATTCTTTTATGCTAGCTATAATATTATTTGATATTTTATTTAGCATGTGCATTAATAATGACATACATTTTCATAATTTCTTTATGATTGGTGTTTATTGTATAGCCTGGATGCAATTAAGCTCTTAAAGAAAAATAAATTTTCTACCCAACTATAGCTCATAATTAAATTTCTAAATAACTCATAACCTCACATAAAGTTTAAGATATAATTAAGATAATTAAAATATTTAGCAACCCCTTAGCTGTATGGTTGTATGTCTAATACCATGCATGCATATTCCTTCTTCCTATGGGCACTGAAAATTCATCGCCGACCTCTCGATGAAGAGAGTTTGATTTAAGTATTGGTGAAATTTTTAGAATGAAGATGAAATAGTAGATAAGACACTTCCCGGAGATTTTGCCCTCATTTTGTGAGGACTTTAGATCTATTTCCAGGTTTTCTATAAGCGCAAGCACCTATTGTTAATTATCCCTCCCAATGCTGAGAGAGAACTTTTGATTAAGGCTAGTCGTTAGATCACTAAATATATAACATATAGTAATAGCATGTGGAGTTTAAAATTTGAGGTTTAGAATTTATACAAGTCGCCATTATTTAACTTAAAGTATATGGTTGGTGGAATGATGGCGTGCCTGATCTAGATCTCATGGTTTCATAATCATGTGTAGTCTTATTTAGTCGGAGGAGGTAATTCCCAATAAAGGATTCTTATCAACAACACATGGGTTACGTCATTCAAGAAATTCTCATAGACCTAAGTGGTGTTTGTCTAAGGAAATAATCTTAAGTCTACCTTAGCTGACAAAAGGCTTTGTGTCTATCAAATATACCATATGATTCATAACTTAAAGGGCTGAGCCATTGAAGAACATACAGGCTATAGTCATGATCGTAATATAATGGTGTCATTTAGCAGCAACCACCTGATCAGAAGACTATAGTCGTAACCGCGTGATATGTGAAGCTTACTGGCCAAACCACGCAGACAAAGGACATGAGCCACGTCCTTACCGGCATGAGATTATTTGAGTTTGAATATAGTGATTTATTTGACTAGACATTAACTCTTTTGTGAGCTAGAGTTTTTTTAATCTATCATCCCCAACAAATAATGGTGGATGGGTGGATGAGTTATTTGCTTTAAGTATTTAAATGATAAGTTTAATTTAATTCAGAGGTTTTGCTAGTTGAAATTTAGTTTTAAGATGAATTAATTTAGAGCTCAAATATCGTTTAATGATAGTATCCCCTCCGGTTGAGATTTTCAGTCAACGCGGTCATCATCGTGGTAGACCTTGTTAACTCTGTTATTTTGTTAGCAGAGGATCGGGTCTACAACTTGAATTTATAAATTTGAATTCAAAATATAATAATTTAAAAATCTAAATAGTAGTAATCCCCTTCGGTTGAGATTTTCATTCAACACAGCCATCATCGGGGTAGATCTTATCAACTCTGCTATTTTGTCAGTAGAGGATTGGTCTACAACTTGAATTTATAAATTTGAATTCAAGATACAATAATTTAAAAAGCTAAATAGTAGTAATCCCCTCCCATTGAGATTTTCATTCAACATATCCATCATCGGGGTAGATCTTGTCAACTATGTTATTTTGTTAGAGGATCGAGTCTACAACTTGAATTTATAAATTTGAATTTGAGATTCTTAATAGTAGTAATCCTCTCCGATTGAGATTTTTATTCAACACAGCCAACATCGAGGTAGACTTTGTCAACTCTGCTATTTTGTTAGCAGAGGATTGGGTCTACAACTTGAATTTATAAATTTGAATTTGAGATACAATAATTTAAAATTCTAAATAGTAGTAATCCCCTTAGGTTGAGATTTTCATTCAACATAGCCATCATTGGTAGACCTTGTCGACTCTGCTATTTTGTTAGCAGAGGATCGGATCTATAACTTTAATTTATAAATTTGAATTCGAGATATAATAATTTAAAAATCTAAATAGTAATAATTTCCTCTAGCTGAGATTTTCATTCAACACAGCCATCATCAGGGTAGACCTTATCAACTCTACTTATTTGTTAGTAGAGGATCGGGCTTATGACTTATGTGTAATTTAAATTCTTTAAGAAATTGATATCATACCAGACTTTGTCAACTCTATTATGAATATAGAGGATTGGGTCTTATAATCTAACATAATTTGAGTTTATTTAGTAGATCGTGTCAACTTTATTTCAAACATTGAGGATTAGGCCTACTATAATCATAATCTATGGAGGTGAATACTTATATATTTTATTGACTTGAATTAACATTAACGACATTCATTAGCTTCCATGCATATAGTCATAAATGATTGAATTAATTTCATCATTTTTCTCCCTCTCCCCTTTCTTTTTAAACCCATGCATCCTCAGATACTAAGTTCAAGTACTTAGTATAAGTGTTGGGGCCCATGCGAGTGTATTTAAGAATTCATGCATAATTTTAAAACATTGAATTTAAGTTTTAATTTTATTTTATAATATATGCAAGGGTTCAATTAAAGCCTTAACTAACGCTTTTTGTTCGCATGTATGATATATTGCGAATCCGGTGGCGTTGAAGGCATTTTAAATTATTCTAATATCTTATTAGACCCATTGAAATAACATATATTGAAGTGCCAAATTTATATTTATTGCCAAAATGTTCAATTCACTTTAAGCTCATAAATTTGTTTGAGTTCATTCCTTTTTTTAAATATAATATTTAAATTCATTTCAAATTCATTCTCACTTATAATTCAAAATTCAATTTGATATCAATTTTATTTTAGCAAGCTTACGTAACGCTATTTAGCTTAAATTTTATTTGCAAGTATGAATTTTGGATAAAATTTTGGCAGCATTTCGTCAATATTCCGGCGTCATCCCCGCGTAGAGGGGGGGATGCATCGGAATTGCTTTAGCTTACCCAGTATGCCCTATTGAGCATAGTGGACGGTGTCTTATGATACCATAGTCGAGTCTTCATACCCACTAAGTCGTATTGAGCATTAGTGGGGTCTTCGATCACCTGCATAAAAGCGAATATATATGTAATTTCAAATCATTCAAATTTACTTTAGATTATTTATTTTTGATGTGCTTGATTTCTTTTTTAAGTAAATCTTGATTCTTCTCCCTTTTTTAAGTCCAAAATTTAATCAAAATTTTGGTAGTATTACGGCGTCATCCCCGCGTCTACATCGAAACTATTTTTGCTTATCCGGTACGCTTTATTGAGCATAGCGGATGGTGTCTTATGACACCACAGCCGAGTCTTCATACCCACTAAGCCCTATTGAGTATTAGTGGGGTCTTTGATCACCTGTATAAAGAAGCACAAGCATATATACAATTTTCACACATTCAAAGGAGGCTGCATCTAACAATTTTGGCTTACTCGGTATGCCATATTGAGCATAGCGAGCGGTGTCTTCACCACACACTCATCATCGCATACGATGAGCATAACGAGGCCTTCAAACCTGCATAAAGAAGCACAAGCATATGCATATATTTTTCACATATTTCTATATATCCACAATCACAACACAAATTATTTTGCATGAGTTCGACTAGCAGGGATTGAATAGAAGGTATTTGAGTGATTATTTGGATTGACTAGGTGAGAAAATACTTAAAATCTAGAGAAGAACCCGCCTGATGATTGTGTTCTTTCTCGGTTTCCATCGTTTGTAAGGAAGGAAAGAGGGACTATTTGGCTGTAGGAATAATGGAAACGTCAGAAACCTAGAAGAGAACCCGTCTGATGATGGTATTCTCGATTTTTGTCACTTACAAGGAAGGAAAGAGGGGTTGTTTGGCTGTAGAAATAATGAAAACGCCAGAAACCTAGAGAAGAACCTGCCTCATTATGGTATTCTTTCTTGATTTTTGTCATTTGCAAAGAAGGAAAGAGGGGTTGTTTGGTTGTAGGGGATAGTGCTGAGGGGAAGGCAAAGGAGGAGGAAGATGCCAGAAATTGAGAGGAACCTGCCTGATAACGGAGTTCTTTCTCAGCTGTGGCAAAGGGGATAAACGTGTTTTGGGGCTTGCTTTGGTGCTTTCTGAGTTTCAGTGATTGGTGATGATATTGCAGCAAGCTGAATATGCCTTGGAAAATCACCAGATTTATAAGCTTTTTTTGAGATTCTGAAGCCAATTTTTTTTCTTGTTTTTCAATTGTTTTCTTCTTTTCTTTCTTCCTTCTATTAAAAGGATCCTCTCTAGGCTCATCAATCATTTTGGATTCAATAATTGGAACATCTCTATCATCATTCACTCAATCATAACCATAATGTCTCTTCCATGTAGCAGTTTGTTCATCATAAACACGCTTGTCCTTTTTATGTTTCTTAATTCCTTTCATCTTGGCAAATAATTCCAATTTTGTAGGATGTTTAGGCTTGGGTAAATGTTTCTCCCTCGAAAGCCTCATTGAGGGATCTATCAATCGAATAATGGGTCCATCTAGGTCTTTAGTCAATGATAAACTGAATAGAGCATTAATAACCCCTTGAACGAGCTATGTTCCCTTTTCCAAGCACTGCCTCGTCAGTTCTTCCCTAGACAAGGGATGGGGCTAGAAATAATGGCTTGGGTCATAGGACATAAGGTTTCCCAGATCTATTTGGTACTTCTCGACTTCCATTGCCTTCGAGTTCATCTCTCTCCTACGAGAATCTGAACAACGCCGAAGCCTTGACTAAATTGGAAAATAGTTTATGCGGCGGAGGCAAAGAGCGGAGGCTTGGGGGAAGTTGTAGGGTTGGATAGGAGAGCAGACGAGAGAGGTTTGGTGTCTGTCAAAAAATTTTCTCCCTGCCTCTTTGTCTTGGGAAAGAAAAATAAGTGATTAGAGCCCAAATTGCTCATTAATTAGTTTTCTTGTATATTTAGGTGGGATTTTCAAAATTGGAGCGCAATTTTGAACATGATTGAAGAGCATTTATGGGAAGAGTATAATCTGATTACCAATTCCTATTCATACAAACACTTTGATTTAATCATTTAATCATTAAAATTAAATTTAACCTTGTTTAATTAAATTGGATGTTTGATTTCTGCGATATCATGTCAAAATTATTATGAATCTTGCCAAAATTAAACCCAGATAATATGGGTATCATTTTTAGATAAATTTGACATTTTGGATTCAACGATGTAATCTGTTTCACGAACGGAGGCCATTTGAATAAAGTCAGCACCGTATCGAGTCATTTTGGTTCAAAGTTGCGGGCCGTCGCTTCTGATCGCTCGACATTCACTCAGACTCATCCAAATTGGGCGTGGACAGTCTTATTTGATATGTTTCGATATTTTGACGCTAATAGCATGATCAATTTTATGAACGGATGTTATTTGGAAATCATCATAGCTTTCCGACCTCAGTATGTGTGTAGGCGCATCGATGGATTTCCTTCTTGATCGGTTGATCATCGAATTGTGCAATATGTATATTCTGATCAATTTCGACGTTCTGAATACGATGGCAAAGTTTGTTCATCGATTAGATCATTTTGACTAGTTTTGGTGACGTTGAGTGTGTTTCAGATTTGATTTACATGTCGTCACAACCAAAGTCCATCGAATTCAGTTCGTGAGCTCAACTTGATTGATGGAGCATACATGTAGGTCAACACTTCCTTAAAAATAGGGGATTTTCATCCTTGCACGATAGGGGAATGCTTAGCCTGTGAGAGCATCCATTGTGGTGGAAAATACCCATTTCTCGCTGATTTAGCCAATAACCTAATTTCATCATGCATATAGGCCTCAAAATATCAAAGCTTTTATCAAAGCGAAGTGTCAATACAAATAAAATTTGAAAAGATTTACATTAGATTAAATCAATACTCATATCACTCATGCTCTAGTCTCTTAGGGAGTAAGTTTATGGACTTTAATCTCTTTCTAAATAATAACAACCTAACTATCTTGCAATTTATATGACTCGGCCACATAAATTTAAAGCGTAGAAGTTAGCTGGCTACCATTTTAGGTGGTTGTAAGTCCAATAGTCGAATGGTTTATCCTCTCTTATAGAGGTAAACCATATACTCATCTTTGCTTAGATTTAATTTGCGCTTTGAATCTTACTAAAGCTCCCTAGATTTAGGATCTAAGGTAAGTGCTTCCTTTGGGCTACAAGCATAAATCCTCACCTCTTAGACATTTTCATAATCTTGTGTTGTGAGATTATGAGTTCTAGCTTTCTAATAAAATATCAACTTTAATAAAATCAATATCTTTAATTTCAAAGATATAAAGCCTAACCATAGGATAAATTAGAGTGCTCATTAGGCCTCCTAGTATCATGAACATTCCTTACTCATCTCCTTTGGCTTCCAAAAAAAAGTCTCTCCTTTTGAACTTTCCAATTAATTTTCTAAACATAGCCAATTTATTGATAGTCCTATTTTTGAAATCTTTAAAGATAATAATTGTCTACTTTAATCGAGAGTATTCTTAAGGAACTCACCTTTCTTATGATATAATTAACTATAGGTGCTTGCCCCCATAGGGAACTTTAAAACCCGGTTTAAATAAACCTTACTTTATTCATCCATGTAAAGTAGAGAGAAAATCTATGGTATGTTCGAAAACTCATCATGCCTTATGAGTCCTTATTAGGTGATTAGGTCCATTGTATGGTGATGATTTCTATCTTTCGAGATAGTGCATAATTCTTTGATGTCACACCCGATCACCTCAATAAGTACACCATGAGATCTGCGTGATGTCTCCTATACACAAATTCGAAAACAAACACCACACATATGTATATATATATATATATATCAACAATATTATTGAGATTTTATAACAACTTAACATCTCCTATGAGCTCATTGTTATAGCATTGAAAAAATAATGATATATAATTACTTTAGTTTAGTACACTCAAGTCAATATGATTTTTTTTCTTTTCTTTAATGAACTGTTGGTTGTGTCAAGTGCAAAAAAAAAAAATAGATTTTATGACATTAATCAATAACTTGAGGATAATTAGATCCTAATGTTAAGTATCGATGGTCATACATGAACTCATGACTATGAAGTTAAGGTAGGTATTAATAACTATGGATGCTCTGAATAGAGTGAAAGTTCAAATGACTAACAAAGATTCTTACTACATCATAAGTAAGCGAACTAGATCCAATCATACTAAGCACCAACACTATTTGGAATTAATATGCAAAAGAGAAAGGATAAGCAAAGCAATATTTTTGAGAGATCAAATTTCTCAACTAGTAACAATATGTTCAAATATATCTTTTAGATCGAATACACCACATGCATTACCACCAACTTCTGATGTCCTCTACGCTTGAGGAGATAATCGAAATTTATGAAGATATCCCA
Source organism: Cymbidium sinense (assembly GCA_021442155.1). Lineage (NCBI taxonomy): Eukaryota > Viridiplantae > Streptophyta > Magnoliopsida > Asparagales > Orchidaceae > Cymbidium > Cymbidium sinense. The sequence goes on along the minus strand of CM038221.1, from coordinate 171,385,877 downwards.
CTTTATCTATATTCTATCAAGCTGCTTGAGAACTCTAACAAAAGAGATGTTTATATCAATTGCTATTGAATGAAGGTTCATTGCCTATATTTTTTTATGGAATTGTGAAGGCTGAACCCTAGTAATACTATCCCATGCATTGGGTTTAGGGTTATTAGTTTAAATAGTTATGTGACATATGGACATCGTTATCTATTTTATTGGACTTTTCTATGTTGCTTAGGGCTATCAATTTAAATAGTTATGTAGCATATAGACATCGTGATCTATTTTGCTTGACTTTTCTATATCATTTATGGATAATTTTATATGATTTTCTAGTTTATGGATAGTTATAGGAGTTATTATATTTTCAATTATTGTTATTCTTGTATGTGTTGTTTAATTAAAAATTTTTGTATTGTTGATGTTTAGATGACAACAAACAAGAGCTTTATAAAAAAGTTATGGTTACTATTGTGTACCTAATAAATAAGAATTATGAATCATATATTTGCAATAGTCCATCAACGACAACAATATATATTGAAAATAAATAATTGTTGAACTACTTACAATGAATACAAGGAGATTTCATAGCATGTTTTATACGTAACAAGCATCATTTTTTAATCTCTTGCAATATTTGCAAACTCAGCTATCTCAAATGCACCCTAAGTATGAAGTATAATATTATACACTTTAGTAAATGTAGGATCCACTTAAATAGATCATAATATTAGATAAAATCTTCATATTTATCATATAAAAACATAAAAAAGTTCAATAAACTAAGATGACATTACATAATTCTATGCAACTATAAATATTTTCTTCTATTTTTTTTTCAAATAATATTGAGTAGAGTTAGATAGCATTATCAAATAATATTACGATCTTAATCCTTTTCAAATGTTTAAATAGATAATGGAAGCTTCTATCATTATATTTTATCAAAGGTAATGTTTAAATGACTTAGTTTCACATAAATATAAATTTAAGTAATTAAAGTTACAAAATAAAAAAAGAATAATTACATACATAATAATTGAAGATCTGATCTTTATAAAACTCACACTTTCTTACATCTATTTTCAAATTCTCATTTAGATATTAAAATTTATAATAAAATTTTAAACTCATATTTCTACTTTTATCAAATTTTTAATAATTTAATGGTGATATGCATAAATATATGAAAATGATGATTCATAAAAATAATATAGATATTAATTTTATAAATATGTAAATTTTGTTATTATTTATATAATTTCCTTCTAAAAATAAAATTAAAAAAAGTGATGGGAAATCATAAAAAATAGTGATGTACATTAATAAAGGGTCATTTACATACATAACACATAATTCTTATATATCTAAAGTTTCATATTTATTTTAAATAATATTTAAATTTTTATTATTATATAAAAATAGTATCACTATTATTTTTTAAAGTGGAACTATTTTTATTTATAGAAAAAAGTATTATTTTTATATGTGTAGGTTTCGCATTAATAAATTTTCTTCTGCTACCGTTTTCTTCTTCAGAGCATCGCATTCGGTCTTCCAGTCCAGTCCATGGCGCCTAAAGCGAAGCCAAAGCCCTCGCCGTCAGCCTCCAAGCCTCAGACGCCGCCGCTGGAGGACCTTTTCTCTCTCCTCCATCGTCATTCGGAGAATTCCGAGTATGATCAGGTTGTCGAGGTCGCAGATCAAGGTCTGTCTATCTCCCTGCTTCTCTCTCCTTTTCTTTCTCTTTCTAGATTTTCCCTTATGCTTTTCTTTTTCGATTCATTTTTTTTTTTCTTTCAGTTCTTTCGGTCGCCCCTGGAGACGAGGACGCCCTTCGATGCAAGATCGTTGCTTTGATAAAGGCCGATGCGGTGGATAAGGCCCTTTCTACTATTATCGCGTCTGAAAGCCTACCCATTGATCTAAAATTCTATAAGGTGTGTTGTTTATCCATGAATTGATCGAAATGTTTTGCATTGTTGATACCGGATGCGACTTTTTTCCACTAGTTTCCTATTTATTTTCTGTTGGGTTTTGTTGGAGTCAGAAAGTATGAGTTGCTGAGCGTCCTCACTTTAGACATAAAGCATCTAGTTTTTTTCGATATGATGAGCTAGTGAAGTTGTATGAAATGTAAACATGGAAATGTAGGCTTAGGTTTTTAGGATACCAGTAAGCTACAGAGTGAGACGTCCTTTTACCTTGTAGGGGCTTACTGACGCAGCATTTGCAGAGAGTTCAACATGATTGCACGTACATTGGTTCAACAGGCGAAATAATGGAGATTTCTGCTGTAGATTGCAGCAGTGGATGGATGCTGTTCTCTGCTCATACTTGCCATAGACGGTGGAATGGAAGGAGAAAAATGAGCAGCAGATACTTCGTTGTTTCCCATAGGAATTAAACTGGAAGTGGAAAAGGCTGAGAGGTGTTAAAAGATGACCTGAGGAACGCATTAGTTTACAGAGGACGTGGCAGTGCAGGATTAAGTAGGGATATGTCGCTATGGAGAGTAATTAGAGAGCTGTTTTGAGATGAGCTATTATTTAAGGGAATTCAAGAAAAATAGGGTTAGTGTGAGGATTGTGGTTGTGGTATTAGGGAAAGGTGGGGAGGAAGAAATTGAGAACAAGAGAAATAGGAGAGCTGTATAGGTCAGATTAGAAGCAAGTGAGAAGAAGAAAACTGGTCTCTTATATGGGAGAGGGAGAGGAACACAACAATTATTATTCATTGAGCACTGATCATTTCAACCCTAGGATACCATTTATAATAATAGAAACAAGTAACTAAATTTTAAAAACCCACCTATAAGAATACTAACAATCCCCACAAATACCTCACATAATTAGTGATACTATAACAAAGTAGAATAGTGCCGTGACTGTAACGTAAAAGCATAAAATTATGTCTCAAATATAACATAAGAAAACACTAGAACAAATGGTGCAATTGTTGATCTAAATTGAAAATCTTCTTTTAGATTGTAATAAAGAGGGTAATCATTATTCCTTTATATCCTTAATAGGACTTGCCTCTTTTCCAAGATAATTTTAGAGATCTAGAATATGTTGCATTACTAGGATCTAGATATTGAAGGAGGCATTGGCTAATATAGGTAAGATTGTTATTGAAATTAGAGCTTGTAGTGATTTTTCTAGAGTGGCGAGTCAACAACATCCTCATCAAGATCATCAATATTAAATGGACTTTGGTATTATAGATGTTTGAAATCATCATAAATAGTCAGATTTGCTATCAGACCAACTTTGGATAGGTTGAGGAGTAGAGGAGAGAGAGAAGTAGGCTCCATATATTCTTGATTAGTTTAGTCTTTTTGTTGATGCTATTTTGTAGAGAAATGGTCCTCCTTGAATTTATTATTTTGTGTTGTATTTTTTAATTTACATGTGGATCTTCTAGCTACAAGATTTACTTTTTTCTCTTAAATACCAAGGGCATCCAATAGATAGGTTGAATTGGACTGCATGTTTATTTAGGCCTAGCCATGTTCAATTAAATGATAGGAAAATGATGTGAAGTTAAATACAGGTGAATGCAAAACTAACTAGTGTTGCTTGATTTTTTAAAAAAAATTTTTGGGTGTCAAGCTAGGTGTTAGTTGTTCTTTGGAGAATTGTCTGAGTGATAGCAAAGTCCTTGGAATAAGCCAAAAAGTGGGTTTGAGAGTTTCATTCCCTATTTAACATAGACTTCACATAATGCAAGGGATAAATCATGGTTTACAAATAAGTTTAATGTTTATTTTGTTGATGATATGGATAAAAGTGTTTTAATATTTTTTATTCTTATGATGTGAATTTGATTGGACTACATGTTCTACAATTGATGTTTCTCTTGACTAATTAGTGTCAAGACAATTAATGAAAATTAATTTGGCAAACCTTCAAGTAACACATTTTTCTTAATATGTATCAAATCAATATTTGTGATAGTCGATTATATTTTATCAAGATTAATAAAAATTATGAAAGATCTTTTTGCTATCATCTATATTTTATCGATAATTTCCTTAGCATGAAAATCACTTCAATTGTGGACTTTTTTTGTCATGTACGACATCGATGTAATTTTTCTGAGTAAATGCTCCATTATCATCTCCTACAATTTTATAATTTGACTTTTATTTCTATTTCAATTGCTGCAATCTTGAACCTATCTTTTATTATTACTAAATACAAGTGCTAAAATTATTATTTTTTAATCATTTGATAGTCACACAATTTTTAAAATTTCATTAATGAGATCTACTTTCAAAATTACTTTAATGTTAACCATATCTTCCCAATTCCCAATAACTTACCTTCTAATTTGAACTTACTGCTTTACCCTTTTACACCATCACAAAAGGTAACTCTAATTCTCTTTTTTATCAATTTATTGTATGCATTATTTTTTTCAATATGCGCTCTAAAAAGACTTTTATTAAACCCTAATTGAATAATTTTTTAGGGAAACTTTTCTTTTGATATATCAATGTTTAGTCCAGGTTTTGTCTTACTTTATAGGCTGAATTTTAAAGAACATTATTTAGTGGTTTGTATCTAAGCTATTTTAGATTACTAATAGGATTTAAAATTATTTTATGATTACATATAGCATAAAAGTTATCTCGAGGCTCAAAAAACATATTACTAAATAGGATTTTGTTGATCTTTGATTATTCATCTCAAACTGTGCAAGTTGTTATTTACTTTCTTAAATTAGTAAGTTGGTTCAACTTTTTAATTCCTTCCTTTATCCTAATGAGATGCTAAGAGTTCATTAAAATGTAACTAATTAACATTATCACTAAATCTAGCTTATCTTTAATGTATCAACTTTCGTTGCATTCAATTTTAGATTCTTAGAATTCATTTGGTATTCATTTATGCTTTTGTATCCATCTATTGAGAATTGAAATTGTTATTTATAATCTAATATGCGGTTCATGATTGGTAGTTTTCATCTCAACTTGATTAGATAGCTAGCTCTTTATTTGAAAAGAAATATTATTGTTGATAGAAAATTAGTTTTAAGGCAATTAACAATGGAATAGGTTGAGAGCATCTAAATTTGAGAAATGTTGCGGGAATGGTTATTATGAATTATGCAAACTTTTGTTCGTTTGTGAACTTCTTTCTATAATTTTTTTCTGATCGAATTCCACATGGGTTATAATTTCAATTGGCATTATTATTTTGTTAATGATATAGAAAAAAAAGACTTTTTTCTCGTTATATGCATATAGTATCGCATCTTATTGAAATTCTACAATTTTTTTATATCAAAAAATCGATTTAGGTCTTGGTAATGACTCCCTGAGTTATGAGCTATTGGTCTTCTCATTTTAAATGATATATATGTAGTTTTATGTTTGCGATTGGATCTTGAATGAAATATGTATTGTTTTATGCCAAGTTGATGTCAAGGATTATGAAACTAGAACTAAAAATGGGTCAGATACAACAGCCCTAAACTCATTTTCAACCCAAGATCTTAATATTATGGTTGAGGGCCAATCATATGGTATTTAAACAGTAATAAATATTTCAACAGTACATAACTAAACTAATATTTCATGTGCTTTAATAATCTCCTCACATGAGAGCTCTACATATCGACTTTCACTCACCATCAAATGGAAGCTTTTCACATCATTAGGTGTCATGCAAAAAGTTTCTACTCAATTATGTAGAGATATAGTTGGAGTCACTTGCTTTAGAATCTTGTTCAACTAGATGCGGGGATCCACAAATTTCATGAATCATTTCATCGTTTCAGCTTTGATACCATTTTTTTAAGGAGTATGGAAGCAAAAGTAGGCTAAATTTGATCTATATTCTCCCATGGTAAAAACTATTCTAAGCCTACTAGTTCAAGCCTATGGATGAGGGCCAGCTACTTGTATTTCAAAGTATTTTAAAACCAATATATTTTTCAATTATTCACTATTGGCGCTCTAATGGTAAAATAAGAATAAGAGTTCAAAAAAAAAAAGAAAAAAAAAAAGAAAGACAGCATTGAAAGCTTTTCGCAGGCTTTGTATTACGTTTTTTATGCTTCTTTATGCTTAACATCTTATTGATGATTTTGTTTTTTTAGCTATGATCTTCTCTTGAAATATATTTTTTAGTAGAGGTTTGGATGTCCTCTACAATGCTTTAGTCAACTTATCTAATATATTTTCTTGTCAATGCTAAGGCATATTGCCTGTACAGGCAAAACAAACTGCAAGATGCACTGGAATTGTTAAACAATCAAGAAAGAAGTCTGATGGTTTTACAATTGGAGTCTCAAATTCTATATCGACTAGGGAAAATGGATGCTTGCTTGCAAAGCTATGAGAAGCTACAAAAGCTCAAGATCGATTCCTTGGATGTAAAATCAAATATTATTGCCACGATGGTTTCAGCTGGAAGGTCTAATGAAATACAGGGAATGATGGATGCTCTGAAAGTTAAACCTTCCAATAGTTTTGAGCTCGCATACAACACTGCTTGCTCTCTCATCGAAAAGAAAAACTATGCAGAAGCTGAACTACAACTACTATCAGCTCGAAGGTATTTACTTTATAAATTCTCAACGAGATCAAACTATTCTTGGTGCACCAATAGAACTTGAAAACGTGTTAAAGTTTTTGAGCTATTCACATTTTAGCTGCTATTTTTGGTCATATACTCATGCAGCATGGCAATATAACAGCTAAAAGATAAATTTGATTTCTTGTTTTCATCTCTTGGATTAGACCAGATAGTCTTATGTTGTTTTTAAAGCCTGCAAAATGGAGAGGGCAGAATTAATTTGAAAGTCTACTTAGGGAAGTTGAAAGGATTTAGCTAAGCTTGAATTTAACTCAGAATGCTTCATCTAGTTGGAATGACCGGCATTAAATTACCTATAAAACTGTCTCTAATACCTGGGATAAGACAAATGATGGTACATACGATGCCTTGAGATTATTACTTCTACTTTGGGAATTTCTTTTTGTATACTTCAGTTTTACTGTATCTAGCATGTATTATTCATTTAAGAGCTTTTACCTGACCTTTGCGGTTGACTGGTTTTTTTACAATTTAGCATTGCCATCTATGTGAAATGGTTTACGAGTACTTGAATGGTGTTTTGTTCATCATATAAATGAAAAAGTGAGTATATTTTGATAATTTTGTTGCAAAAGGAAGATGATAAAGTGGGAAACAAAAGTATCCGAGATAGTATCGTATATTGGTGGTGATAAATTGGAGATGGATTCAAATACTTTGCAGATGTACAATGAATAGTAGAAGCTCAAGGAAGAGCATGAGTTTATTCAGAAAGGGACTTCGAGGGTAAAGATGCAGGCTAGAGCTTCCCAAGTAAGATGTCTAGAAGGATTTAAGTAAGAGTTAATTCCATATGAACCTTTTAATGAGAATGAATGGTGGTGAAGGATTCTTTAAGGTGACCACTTGTTGGATTAGTCTTGCTATGCACTGCAATGATGACCGAACTATGTAGGATAATTTGCACATGTCATCTTAAAGGGATCTAGTTTTGATCTGAGACAAATTCATGTTCCAATATTAAAGAATGAAGTTCCTTAACTTTTAAAGGTGTTGAATTTATTAAAATTTTTACTATTTGTTGATCATTAAAGAAAATATGTAACTCATTTGAAATGAAAGTTAATTTATCATAGTACTATACAATTGCTTTGAAGACTCTTTATCATGGTTATCCATGCAGATGACGTTATTGGCTACAAAAAACTTCTATGATTTACATAGTAAGATGTGGAGCTAACTGTTCCTATGAGTGTGTTGTGTTTTTAATATCCAAGGTTTTCATTGAATATATTTGTAAGAAATTTATACTGGTAATTCTTAACTTCTATTAACGACTCATTATTTTCGGATCCTTTCTAATAGGAGAAAGATTATATAGATGCAAATAAAGAAGTAACATAATTTACTCACCTTTAAGAGACCATTCTCCTCACAAATTTGTTTTTGACTCTATGCCCTACCTAAATTTAAGTTGCGATTGTCTTCCTTGGGATCAATTTTTTATCATTTTTTTAATGATATTATGGTTGTTCATCAAACGAACATTGAGTGTCACCAATACTTATCAAAAGTAATCTTAAAATATTTTATAAATATTTTCTTAAATCAAAACCAATGAATATTCAACAAATATTTTAATAAATTAATAATCATTTTGTTTGATTTTATATTTTTTGAAAGGCACCAGGATGCAAAAATCTTAGTGTCTTTGCATGTGGTTTTGACTGTCAATCTCTTTTCATGCAATACGTTGAATGAAAAAAAAGTTATACTCATTCAATTAGCAGCTAAATGATCATAAGAAACATTTCAACAGTTTTTTAATAATATTTTTATGCTAAAGAAGATGTGTGATCTTTATCTTGCATTTTGAAGTCATTACTTTGAATAAGTTTACAAGAGAAATGGTCCTTCCTTTTAGAGATTTTTCGTTGTTAAGTTCCTGTGTTTATTGCCGAATATCATGTGGAGCCACTCTTTTCTTTGTCAAAGGAAAAAAAAATGACGTTAAACTTTGCGCTGAACTTAAATTCTAATTTGTTTTGTGAGGCCATTTTTGTTGGATAATTGCCAAAATTATATATATATTTTTTTGTATTTGGAAATATTGAAAAAATGAGTCAGAATTAAAAGTTATCATTGATTTGAATGATTGGTGAAGAAAATTTTCAGAAAATGATTCAAGAGGCTCTCACCAGACTAGCTTGATTCTATATGCATGACTAGGTTTTTGACAGCTTTTATGGAAAAAGATGAAGCTACACTAGGAGGTAACATCATAAGCTACACCCACACTAAGTAGGAAAACTTATGTTGAGCTCAACATCATCTGTCTCATCCCTCTAATGAGGATATTTTGCTCTTGCCACCTTTATTTTCTGAATTTTTTAAGGAGTTAATAGTAATTTTTATTTTGAGTTGTTATCTTTTAATAACTATGAAATGCGTTGAATGAAGCTATATTTTTCTCTCCAAATTTCTCTTTCTCTCCAAGTGTTCAATTGTTGTTTTTCCTCGTTTCTCTTTATCTCTACCCATCCGCTCTCTCTCTCTCTCTCTCTCTCATGCAAATAAACCATTCCTGTATGCTACAGCTAAACCCATATATATTGCTTAACATATTTACTTACTTGCCAGGTTTTGACCCTTTTGTGTGTGTGTGTGTGTGTGTGTGTGTGTTTAGCTCTATCTTATCTGTTAGCATATTTTTCCTTACTCTGGAAATCATCAGATATTATATTTGTGTTTGGATGTCCGGGGATTATTCTGGTCTTTGTGTGCTTATCATATATGCCTGAGAGATCATTTCTCGTAAAGAAGCCTCTTCAGGAACGGAATGGATAGCTTCCGAGCTATGACATGAAAACTTTTGAGTGTATGTTTGCATACTCTTCTTCTTCCCCTTCAAATAAGATCCGTTCCTATTCTCTCCCTTCCTCTCCCTCTCTTCTCTATCTTCCCTTGCTATCTTCTTCTTACATCAATCTAAGGAAGGTTCCACTTCACATACTTGCTCATGCTTCGAAGTATTAATATTTCAATCCTGGGAAAAAACTCATCCTCCTGGGAGGGCAATTATTCCAGCATGTGCATGAAGTAATTTCCACAACTACTTTTCTATAATGTGGCAAATGGCAAAGTTGCATGGCTAGAGTATAGAATAAAATGGCTTAAAGGTTTGACTGAAAATAATGTGCATTGAACTTGTTTAAATTACTTGTCTAAACTAAAGCTGCACTTTTAGCATGAATCAATGGCTGGAAGGTTTAAGATGCTCAACTAGTAAAGCTAGATATAAATGCTTTGGAAATTTGTTTCCCTTCAAACCTACAGTTTATTTGTTATTGGGATTTGGAATATTAACTTTGAAAATGGTTTCTCATCACATGCTATTACTGCGAAACTACTTTTGAAAAATTGAGCTTGCATATTGATTATCGTTATCTAATATTTATTATGCTAATCTAAACATCTATGGGAAAACTATAATCCTTATTGTTTTTTTCATTTTTACAATAACAATAACAAGCCTTTATCCCACTCTGTGAGGTCAGCTACTTGAATCCTTTTTTCTCCTTTGCTTCCTATTAAGTGTCAAATTCTCATTTAATTCTAATAAAATAAGATCATTTTTTATATTACCTAACCAAGTCTTCTTAAATCTATGTCTACCTTTCTTAACATAGGTTAAATCTAATACATCTACTCTTCTAGTTGAGTTATTAGATGGTTGATGTTTTATGTAACCAAACCATCTAAGGCGACTCTCTTGAATCTTATTCGCCACCGAAGCTACTCTAATCTTTTCACATATATATTTATTTCGCATTGTCTTTAAGTGTAAAGCCATTCATCCACCTGAGCATCCTCATTTCTGCAACACTTAATTTTATGCTTCTAATTGGCTAACATTCTGCTCCATAAAATCTTTACAAGTCTTACCACCATCTTATAAAATTTTCCTTTAAGTCTAAGTGGTATTGTTCTATCACATAATAGGTCATATGCATTCCTCCACTTCAACCATCCAACTTGAATTCTACTAATAACATTCTTATCTATTTCACCATCATTTTGAACAATCAACCCGAGATATCTAACACGTCACTCTTTTTAATCACTTGATCACCCAAGGTCACAACCCCACCATTAGATCTTTTACGACAAAAATTACACTTTATATATTCAGTTTTAGAACTACTTAAACAAAAGCCTTTAAATTTTAAGGTTGACCTCCATAACTCAAGTTTCTCTTGAGCTCCCTCTTTAGTCTTATCAATAAGAAAATCATCAGCAAACAACATACACCAATGTACATCCTCTTGTAAATGTCTAATAAGAACATCCATAACTAAAATAAAAAGATACAGGCTTAAAGTCGATCCTTGATGTAATCCAACTAAAATAGAAAAATATTTGGTCAATCTTCCTTGTGTTTGAACACAAATAACAGCTCTAGTATACATATCCTTAATGACTTTTTTATAAGCAATATTAACTCATTTCTTTTCTAGAATTTTCTAAAGCACTTCTCTTTGAACTTTATCATATGCTTTTTCTAAATTAACAAATATCATATGAAAATCTTTTTTCCTCTCTCAACACTTCTCTATCAAACCTCTAAACAAATATATAACATCCATAGTAGACCTACTTTCCATGAAACCAAATTGATTTTGAGACCTATGTTCAATTGCTCTCTCCCATAATTTTAATGTATAACACATTAACTTAGTTCCTCTATGATTTGCACTCTTGTGCATCACCTTTATTCTTAAAAATCAAAATCAACAAATTCTTTCTCTACTCATCATGCATCTTGTACTTTAAAATAATATTAAAAAGATTTGTAAGCTAAGAAATTCCTTCATCCTCTAATCATTTACACACTTCTATTGGAATATTATAAGGTCTTATTGTTTTTCCATACTTCATTTTCTTTAAAGCTTCTTCAACTTTGATTTTACTAATACGATGATAAAAATAAAATTTTCAATTTTTATTTAGAGTATTAAGGTCGCTAAAGTCAATCATATTCTCACAACTTGAAAAAATTTTCAAAATTTTTCATCCACTTATATTCAATATCTTCTTATAAAAAAATATTTTATGATTTTCATTCTTAATACACTTTACTTAAACTAAATCATTACTTCTCCTATTTCTTTATTTTGCTAATTTATATACATTTTCTATTCTCTTTTGTATCCAATCTATTATATAAATCACTAAAAATTAAATTATTTGTATCATATATTACTTTCTTAAAATCTCTATGGACAACTTTATATCTTTCTCGATTCTCCAAGCTTTTACATCTAAATCAATTTTTTTATAAAGCTTCTTATTTTTAATGTTTTATTATATATTTTGAGTCAACCACAAGCTATTTTTATTAAAAGGAGTTTTTTTTTTCTTTTGATTATCTAAGCATATTTTTTACAATTCATTTAATTTCACTTGCTAAAACTTTTTCACATAACATTAACTTTCTCATGAACATCTCAAATCTTAAGATCTTTTAGTTTACTCTTAAATATATTTTTATTATTCTTCTTTAAGTATCGTCATCTAATCCTGGGATAATGTTTTAATTTTTTTCATCTTCTAACCATTCATCTTAAAATTCAAAACTAATAGTCGATGTTTGAGTATTTAAACATTGATTTTATAATCTAAACGATTTATTTTTCTTACTAGAAAATAATCAATCTGCGTTTTACTATGTCCATTTTTTTAAGTGATAATATGCTTATCTCATTTCATAAATAAAGTATTAGCAATTATAAAATCGTAAAATTTAGAATCTAATATGGTCTATTCTCTTTCCTAAATACATAAATGTGAATCTTTTAAAATCTTCTTCTATCGATATATCATTAAATCTCTTTAAATCTCTCTTTCTCTTGGCGGTATCTTTGTTTTTAATTCTTTTAAGTCATTTCAAAAAAAAAAATTTTGAGCATACATCCAAACCTACTTGAGGAGCATAAACACTTATAACATTAATAATCTTAACATCAATAATAATTTTCAAAATTATAATTCTATCTCCAATTCTGATAATTTACACAGCATTATCTTTCAAATTATTATTTATAATCACACCTACATTATTTCTAGTACGATTTTTATCAGAATACTAAAATTTAAAACTTAAATTATCAATTTTCTTAGCCTTTTCTCCAACTCATTTAATTTTTTTTGAATATATAAAATATTTATCTTCATATGAACCATAATATCTATGAATTTCATTAATTTACTAATAAGATATTTATCTTACATTATTTAGTGCATAAGATGTTTTGTTCATTTTTGTTTTTCAAAAATCTTAGGATGCAATGATCATTCAAGAATGAGCGTTGCTGGTTAAAAGATTGTCAAAGGCTTGGAGTAGGTTGTATATTTGGAGGGAATTGAATGAATTTGCTATCATATATTCATTTCTTGGTCAATCTATTGGCATAATCTCAAGTCAATGTTGAAGTTATTTTGTATATAAGCTATGTTGAAACGCAAGCACGTACACACACAAATTAATAATAAGCTAGTTTCTTTTACATGAAAACATTATAAAATGCTTCAAACAGTATAAATGGAAATGAGTTAGAATGCTGGAGGAATTAGTATTTGTTTCTTTTAATGATTAATATGGCAGCTATTGAGATTTTATGAGAATTGGATTCCTAACAAAATTATTTGTCTAGACTATGCGTACTTGCATAGAAAATTCAGACTGACGTTTTGAGGTAGGAAAGACTTCGATGTGTATTTTTATTTTCATTTGTTAGAGGCTCGTCATGCGATTAAGGTGGGGCGATTTTGTTGAAATTACAACCTAATTGAATGTAAATCTAATAAGATATACTTGGATTTTACATTCAGCCTTCCAAAAAAATTCTAGATTTTTATATTTATTACTATAAATGCGCTTTAGAAGATGGAGCTATATATTATTGTGCTTGAGTTAATGTGTCGATCATATTAATTTCAGGTTATTCATTGCATTTTAATTATTGGTGGATAATTTGTATGAGGATGTAACTTTTAGAGTTAATGTTGAGTAGTTAAAATTTAAAAATATCTCAGGAGTGCTATATGATATGAGCACATCCTAGAACTTAAAATTAAATTTATATGAAAATACAATTAGGTCATTTATGTTTAATGGATCTTAATGTCTGCTAGGAATGAACTTGTTAATATACAAGTTGAGTGTGATAAAAATGACGATGCTAAGATGAATATAAGGCAAAATTATGAAGGATGGATTGAGAAATGATTATGTTCAAGGGCCAATGGTTGTACCTTCTATTGAAGATAAAACAATTAAAAATAAGATTATATGACTTAGCCATATAAAATGAATGGTAGAAATGCACTAATGAGATGTGTTGATAATCTTAACATATAAGAATTCAGAAGTAAGAGGGGGAGAGGTTGATAATCTTAACATATAAGAATTCAGAAGTAAGAGGGGGAGGGGCAAAGTTAACTCAGAAATTGTTTTAAAAAGAAGTAGAAAATAGGGTCTAACGCGGTAACATCTCACATAGCACTCAACAAGAATGAATGAAAAATGAGGATTCATAAAGTCTCAAATAGATAAGATAAGACTAGCGATGATAATGATTGCATCAAATTATGTTATAATTCTCACTATTTGAGCAATTCCATGGATGCTCTTTCATGTGACTATTTCAATAGCATTTCATATGAATTGAGCGCATGAATAGAGGATGATTATTTAGTTGGTGTCTTAACATTTTCTTATTTAGGAGTGACATCTAACTTGCAGTGGTAATTGTAGAAGTATTGGTCATTTTTAAGCAACCATAAGTCCATGCTAAAATTACATGTCCCCATTCTAGACTTCTATTTTTTTCCCTGAAAATCATATGTCTAATCATACCTTCATTACCCTTAACTCTTTGGTCTTTATTTCTTATGAACCTATAGTAACTGGCAGTCCACTTCATTAACATCTTGCTTTCTTCTCATTTGATATTGATGATGGCTTTATTTTAGAGTTTTTTTTTTCCTTGAACTTCAAATTTCTAATCAAACCTTCTAGCAACAAGTTGACAGTTCTTAAACACTACTACGTGAGTGAACTAGACTACTAGACTATTGTTTGTGAATGTCACAACCCTGTTTAGGAGCTTGAAGAATTGAAATAGAAGAATTGAAACAAGAATAAAAGGTTAGACAAATATTTTAAACATTCTCACATTGCTATTTATAGAATAGAGCCAACAAAACAATATTTTTAACTTATAAAATATTTCATATTATAGTACATCATATACATTGATTTAATATTAATTATAATACCTAGCTTTTGAAGAAAATCTTCTACCATATAAATACTCTCGTCTTTCATCCATTTACATTATTGGATATTTTTTTGAACAAAGATCATTAGAAGAATGAGTGAATAACTCAGTCGATAATCATATATCTAAATTGCAGTAGTTCAAGACTTTAGAAACAATATGCTAGTTAATTTATATTACTAAACTTAATATCATCTTTTTTTCATGAAACAATAAAAAAATATTTATGAAAGAGTATGATAAAAAATAATGACTTTGCCGGGTCCCAAGTCCCGGATGTGAAAAGTAGAGGGTTGCGTTAGGCAGTCGACAATCAGCATAAAACTTGTCGAAATAATCATGACATGAATCCTTTAAAATATTGTGTTAATACTAGGGCGTCTTGTAGATGCGTCAGATCGTCAATAAAAAAAAAGGGTCGCAGATCGACGCCTGCAGTTAAATAAGAAAGGGTTCCATTATCACAGATCTGAAAAAAGTTATTTCATGAAACTAGAATTAAGTTAGAAACTTGGAATATAGGTACTCTTACACGTAAATTCATGGATTTAATAGATTTTATGGTTCATAGGAAAATAAATATTTTATGTATTCAATAAACTAAATGAGTTGGGGAGAAGACCAAAGAGATTGATAGTTTAGGTTTTAAATTTTAGTAATCAGGTATGAGTTGAATTAGAAATGATGTAAGTGTCATTATCGATAAAAGTTTAAACGATATTGTTATAAATATTAATAGGATTGGAGATAGAATTATAACTTTAAAGATTATTGTTGATACTAAGATTATCAATATTATAAGTGTTTATGCTCCTCAAGTAGGTGTGGATGTAGGCTTAAAAAAAAATATTTTGTAATGACTTAGAGGGATTAATATAAAAGATAGCTCTTGAAGAAAATATATTTATCAGAGGTGATTTAAATAAACATGTTGGTAGTGTGTTAGATGATTTTAAAGTATTCATTGTGACTATGAATTCAGAGTGATTAATGAAGAAGGTATGATTATATTAGATTTTGCTTTAGCTTATGATTTTGTAATTGCTAATACTTTATTTAAGAAAATATATGAGCATATTATTACTTATAAGAATGTATTTAATAAAATACAGATTGATTATTTCTTTATAAAAAAATATATCGTTTAGATTATAAATATTGTAAGGTCATTCCGAGTTGAATGTTTAAGTGTGATCGTATATTATTTTAGATTTTAAGATAAAGGAAAACATGAAAAATAAATAATTAATTGGATTAGATTAGACACTTAAATAACACTAAGAAAAATATTTTAAAGAGCAAGCTAGGAGAACTTAGAATTTGGGATGTTCATAAAGAAGCTAATGTTATGTGGGAAAAAATCGCAAGTTAAATTAATCAAATTACAAAAAAGGTGCTTGAAGAATTAAACGAAAAAGTTTTTTTTAATAATAATTGTTGGTGGTAGAGTCAAAATGTGTAAAAAAGATAAAAATGAGAAACATTGTTATAAAATTTGATTTAGATGTAAAAACTCAGAGAATTATAAAAAATAAAGTGCTCCGTAGAGATTCTAAAAAAATAATATGATGCAAAAAATTTAGCTTTTAGTGATTTATACAATAGATTGAATATCAAATAAGATAAAAGATGTATGTATAAGCCAAACAAAGAGATAGGAGAAGTAAAGATCTAATTCAAGTGAGGTGTATTAAGGATAAAAATCATTAAAATGATTTTCTTAGAAAAGAGTATTGAAAATAGGTAGATGAGTTATTTTGATAAATTTTTCAATGAAGGATTTGAGAATACGATTGATTTTAGCAATCTTAATATCTAAAATAAAATAGAATTTTATTTTTATAATCATATTAGTAAATTTGAAGTTGGAGAAGTTTTAAAGAAAATAAAGTGTGGAAAAATAATATGACTTAATGATATTAATAGAAGTGTGAAAATGCTTAGGAGATCGAAGAATTTCTTGGTTTATGAGTCTTTTTAATATTATTTTAAATACTAACAAGATGTCAGATGAGTGGAAAAGAGTTTGTTAGTTCCTATATTTAAGAATAAAGGTGATGCACAAGAATGTGCAAATTATAGAGGAATTAAGTTAATGTGTCATACATTAAAATTATGGACGAGTAATTGAGCATAAGTTACGATGCGATACAAAATTTTCTCAAAATTAGTTTGGTTTCACGCTGAGTAGATCTACTATGGATGTCTTACATTTATTGAGAGTTTTGATGGAGAAGTATAGAGAAAGTAATGAGAATCTACATATGATATTTGTTTATTTTGAGAAAGCATATGATAAAGTTCCAAAAGAAATCGTTTGGAGAGTTACAAGAAAGAAATGATTTTATATTGGTTATATTCAAGTCACTAAAGATATGTATACTAAAGCTGTTACTTGTGTTCAAACACAAGGAGGATTGACAAAATATTTTCTTATTTCAGTTGGATTACATCAAGGATCGACTTTAAGCCCATATCTTTTTGCTTTAGTTATGAATATTCTTACTATGCATTTATAGGAGGATGTACCTTGGTGTATGCTTTTTGCTTATGACATTCTTCTTGTTCATAAGACTAGAGAGGGAGTCCAAAAGAAACTTTAATTATGGAGGTCAATCTTAGAGTCTAAAGTTTTCGTTTGAGTAGTTCTAAAACTGAATTTATGAAGTGTAATTTTAGTTGTAAAAATTTTAGTAGTGGTGTTATGACATTGGGTGATTAATTCATTAAAAAGAGTGAGCGTTTAAGATATCTTAGCTCTATTGTTCAAAATGATGGTGAAATAGACGGAGATGTTATTAGTAGAATTCAAGTTGGATTGTTAAAGTGGAGAAATACATTTGGCCTATTATGTGATAGAAAAGTACCGTTTAGACTAAAGGGAAAATTTTATAAGATGACCTGCAATGATTTATGATGCAAAATGTTGGCCAGTAAAAAAGAAACATAAAGCTAAGTTAAGTGTTGCAGAGATGAGGATGCTTAGGTGGATCAGTGGCTTTACTCTTAGAGATAAAATGTGAAATGAATATGTTCAGGGAATGATGGGTGTAGCTTCAATGGCAGATAAGATTATAGAGAGTCGTCTTAATTGTTTGGCCACATAAAACGTCAGTCGTCCAATGACCCAATTAGGAGAGTATATGTATTTTATTTGCCTTATGTTAAGAAAGGTAAAGATAAACTTAAAAGACTTGGTTATGATGTATAAAAAATGACCTTAGTTTGTTAGAATTAAATGAGAATTTGACACATAATAGGAAACAATGGAGAATAAGGATTCATGGAGCCAACCCCACATAGTGGGATAAAGGCTTGTTGTTGTCGTATGATCAAGAACGGTTTATCTTCTCTTCTTATTTTCGTATTTTAATTTTTCTTATTTTATAATACACTGTGGGCTCAAGAATTACAAGACCTTTTTTTTTGATATTGAAGAGAGTGATTTGAAGTGTCGGTATAATTTTCAGAAGGCAAATGAGATAGTAGATAAGACATTATCCAGAGATTTCGTCCTCATTTTGTGAGGACTTTAGATCTGATTCTGAATTTCTATGGCAAACATAGTTAATTACCCTCTGATAAGTGAGAGAACTTTCGATTAAAATTTGATCGTTGGATGTGAATGCGTAGCGTATAGTAGATGTGGAGTTTGAATTTAGATTATGAAATTAATCATTTCAAACTTAAGCGGATGGTTGGGGAATGATGCGATCTCCATGGTTCCGTAGTCATCCGGCGTCGGTCTATACTTGAAAGGAGGTAGTGACCCGGCGTAAGAATCCATCATCATACATGGGTTATATTCAAGAAATTCGCTTGACTTGGGGTGATGTTTGTCAGAGACTTAAGTCTATCTTTGAGAGGGTTGTTTTATCAAATATCTATGATTCAACTCAAAGGCATTGAGCATCTGAGTGATCGTAATATAATAATAAGTCGGACAGGCCAAACCACGTCGGAGGACTCGGTGCTTCTCATCTGCTGTATTGGCCGCCAACCGGTCATCTCACATCCTTCGGCGTGAGATTGATTGAGAGTGAATATAGTAGAAGCACTTGCGACTTTGAGGCTGGAGTTTTCTTAATTTAACAAATGATTGCGAAAGGTGGATGAATTGATTTAAGTTTTTAATGATAGAGTTTCATTTAAATAGTTTGATTCTATTTAAAATTGATTAATTAGAATATGTTTAAGAACTTTAGATCGCTGTCATTTCTGTTTAAAATTAGATCTTTCTGAGAATCGATTTCTTAGATATTTCTTGATTTGAAACTCTTATTATAGGTTTTAGGTTTTATTAACCGGGAGTCTTAAAAAAGCAGGAAAGCACTCTTCGCGGCGTCACCGAATCAATTTGATTTGTGGAGTAATGTCAGTGGTGTATAGTAATTTTAGGTAATCTTATGTTTGAATTATGAGATTAATTTTGTAGTTTTATTTTTATTAGATTTAGCTTTTGTGACATAGATATTAAAATTTGCTTGAAATCTACATGTAGAACCGCACGGTATTTATAAACTTAATTTCATTAATTAATAAATTATTGATCTTGATAAATTATGATTTAATTTTAATTAAAGGAAGCCCATGATTTTATAGAATTGGATTTAGTATCTTACTGTATAAAGGGTTCGATCGTGGCGAAAAAATTGATTTAAATTCAAAAGGCGGTTTAATTTGTTATTTTAAAGAAGATTTGTCCCTCATAGTAGCTTTTATTTTCCCCCTCTTTTTTTTGTTTTACTTTTGTGTTTGTTGTATGTCATTTAACTTTCCCCCTTTTTTGTTTGATGTTTTTAGTTTAAAATTAGATGCAAGTTTCTCTACTTAGCGTTCTTAAATAATTTCATTTCACTTTTGAAGTCAAAGATTTGAAGCAACTTGACCTCCGGCATCATCCTCGTGTAGGCTCGAGTGTTTTACTTACTCGATGCAGCCTGTTGAGTGTGAGTGGTGTCTTGTCCGTAATCGTTATCTCGTCAGCCTCTTAACTGTGAGGCCTTTAAACGAAGAAGGCAGAATCTGACATATATTCATTCCTCCCCGCTTTTTTTTTTTTTTTAAGTCCGGAAATCAAACAAAATTTGTGACATTTCGTCAGGAGCGACATCAACAGTGGTGGCTTATGCGCCGATGAAGTGGCGATGTCTTCGACCACAACCGGATTTCGTCGTCACGACGATGATGGGCGTGATGAATCCTCTCCATTTTTTTTAAATAAATTAGACAAAATTTATTCTTCCAGGGGGCTAACAGTGGTGACTTACTCGATCTGTGCGATGCGTAAAGGCGGTGTCTTCGACACCATACCGGATTTCATCTGTCGCCCGATGAGTATAAGGCAATCCGCAGTATAAAGTAAATATATATATACCGCATTTGACATATAGAGGCGGTCGATGGTTTTGAACTGCAGTGCTTGATGGCGTAGCGGCGGTATCTTCATATCAGTATTTCATCTCGTCGGCGATGAGCATGCAAACTCGCATGAAAGAAGCATATATATATATATTTTCACATCTATTTTTTTATACGTTCACAAATTACATCGATGCCCATCTCTTCGGGTCTGTCAAAGCACTTGTAATTTGTTGAACTGCTGCCAAAGTTACATAGTTCTGCATTCCAGTGACAAAAGCTCAACCTTTTCCTGTGAAAGGTTATATAGTCTCTCGTAGGATTGAAGATATTTTTTTAGCCTCCACCCGCTGATTTTCACTCCCATGTAAGAAAATTTTGAGGTCTTCCAACATTTTTTTTTTCAATTTCTAATTTTAGATTCTGACTTGCATTCTCCAATGCAAAGTGCTGCTCTTCAGTACTACACAACTTAACAATGCCCATCAAAACTTCCTCATGGAGTTTCCCAAATTCATATTCTGCATTAAGGATTTCTGTCTCCATGATAGATATTCTCCTGAAGCCATTTTGAATTCTTTGGACTGATATGACTATCCCACCACCGAATACAATCTCTTTGACTCTGCATGCATAAATGCCAACATGATTCCCAACAAGGTAAATTGATAGTGTTCACAGAGATATAAGAAAAGCTTGATCTGTCAATTGAAGCTAGTGGGCCTGTGCAAGTGGCTGCCAAAAGGATTGCGAGCTTCTTCATTCAGCCTCAAACCTTATCATTTACTCAAAAGTACTCTCTCTCTCTCTCTCTCTCTCTCTCTCTCTCTCTCTCTCTCTCTCTCTCTCTACCCCTTACCTCCATTTTGAACTAAGAGTAAGGCAGAGCGAGAAAAAAGAGAAGAAGAGAAAAGCGAGATCGCTTGCTGTTTGCAGCTTGGACCAAACCAATTTTGTGCAAGAACAGATACTTGCAAATGTTCACTTACATTTGCGGGGCTAGTTGCTTCTGCAACAGCAAGCTGAGAAAATTCTTCCTGAAGAGCATGAACGATAATCTCACCCCTTAGAGGTGTGATCTGTTACAAAATTACCTTCTCTAACGTAGGTTCCATCATAAAAGTTGGCATCAATTTCAGTAGCAACACCACAATAGCTTGACGTTGAAAATGGGTCACCATTAAGAAGATCAAAGCCCCGTCTGAGGACATCAGGATCATGCTCATACATAACCATCAGCATACAGTTCTAAACTCCTTGACTATATGTTGCAGCCTTCAAAATACTTGCGAATGGAATAATCCGATTCAGAATGTAATTAAATGGATGAAAATCTGTGATAGCGAGGTCATTCTTAGCTAGGCGAAGCAAAGAAAAGAAGAATGACCAATAAAGACCAATTGGTATATAGAAGCGGAGGAGAGTGGCTTGGCCGAGAAAAAATGAAATACAGAGAGAGGAATGGAGCTTTGAAGGATCGCTTCTGGTTTCTGATCGAGAGAGACGAGCAGCGAATGCCAGAATTTTTGCGATTTGAAGTAGGCCCTCGAGAGGGAAGGGGAGAGTTCTTGTTCCGTCGCGGTTTAATGTCGGCAAGGAAGAGTAGGAGTATTGGTTGGGAGAAGAATCAAGCGAGCAGTTTTGAGAGCCTTGGTTTGTGAGGAGGAGAGCTCGTTCGGTTGTCGCGATTAGGAGCAGGTTTGGTGGGATTTAGATTAGGTTGGGTGAGGAGGAGGCGGTTTAGGTTATTACTTTGTTTATAATATTTTTAATTAGTTAATCCTCTTTAATATGAATTTTATGACACAATTAGGTAATCAAAAATATATCAATTCAAGATTATTAGATGTTCGGGGCAACGGCGTGGTGTTATGTCGGACGCCATTTAGTTCAAGTCGGTAATTGAGTCTATTTATTTCAAAATGCGCGTCATCACTTTCGACCGCTTGATTTTCGCGCAGACTCATACGAATTAAGTGTGAATAGTCTCATTGACTTTTGGCTTGATGGCGCGATCAATTTAGCGAGGTCGTTTGATCCTCGTCGGCCTCACGAGATATGCGTCTAGCGCGTTGGCGACTCGATTGCGTCGGTTGATCGTGATCGTGCAATATTTATATTTTGACCGGTTTTGGCGTTACGAGCGTAATGGTGAAGTCGTTCGTCGATCGGTCATTTGATTGACGGCGTCGGTACCGATTTGATGTCACTTCAAATCACTCGACATTTTGCACATACGTCCGAATTGGCGGAATAGTCGTTTGATAGATTTGGCGTTTTTAGCTAACGGCGTTATCAATTTCACGAGCGGAGATCGTTTGTCGTCGCGACTTCGACTCCGATATCGTGTCGACGTTGATCTTCGGCTCTTGTCGATTGATCGTTAGATTTTCGCTTATATTCGATCGATTTACATTACACAACCGGCAGTCGTTTGTCGATCGGTCTTTTCAACCATTTTGATGACGTCTGTTTTTGAGTTTCACATACTAATGCCTCAGTTCGTCGATTTTGTTTATCTCTTGGTTTATGACACATATGTGGAGGTCAACATACACCCATCACAAAAGTCATTGTTTAAATATATATTTGAATGACACACCATCTCATAGTCTTTTGCAAACCAATTCTGGAGGAAAGTAGCTTTTTTTTAACTTAATCCAAAAAGAGTCGACAATTTTTACCATTTTTATTTATGTTTACGAGTAGATTGTGTTCTGAGCCAATATTATAAGGAGGTGAAATCCACCGGTGAACGTGCTCAAACAATTACTCTATAATATATTCATTTTTATATATTTCATCACACATATAATAATATCTTTTGTTTATCGTTAAGAAGATTATTGAGAATTCAATCATATATAAGATTTGATATAGTCAATTCAATATGAGGATTTCATCAATTGTGAAAAGAGAAAATCATTTTAAGCTTTTACAATAATAGTTTGGTGTCAAATTAAATTTTGTTTAATGAATAAATGGATGAGTAAAATAATTTGTAATATTAATTTGAACATTCTCATAAAGCGACGCAATAATCAATGCATTTTGATATACAATAATGAAAGTAATTACTATAAATTAGAAAATATAATCATTCACCTTTAATGAGGGTTAATTGTTTTTTTTTTCTTCTAAGCGTAATCTCTCATTATTGGAATCTATAATTATGTTTAATATTTTTCATACTATCATTTTCTTCACCATTATCATCCTCACCATCATCATTATCATTATCATCATGGTTGTTATTCTTATAATTTGTATTATTAGTATATTATTATTATTCATTATTTCTATTACTAAATTATTATTAATATATCATTATTATTGATATTATTATTATTCTTATAATTAATATTATATTATTATTTATAATTATTAAAACTATTTGTATTTAAATTTAAATATTATTATTCTTATTGATATATTTATATATGTATGTATTTTTAATTTATTTTATTTGATTATATATATATGTTAATAATTAAAATAGCAAATTAAAAGAAAACCTAACCTCTTCCCCTCTCCTCAGTTCAACTCTAGTTTGAGCATGCTTAGACCCACTCGCTCGTGCTCACTAGGCTCGGCAAGCTACGCTTGCCCTAGTTCCAATGCATGCAAAGCTGCATGCTCAACCCCACTTGACTTGGTCTCTTGCACACACACATTGGCTCATGCTCAACTAATGCTCGCTTACACTTTCCCTAACTCTAGTTTGGCTCAGCCTGTAAGCTCTTTGCTCTCTATTTTCTTCCCTTTCTTTTTTCATACTATATGGATCTCTCTCTCTCTCTCTCTCTCTCTCTCTCTCTCTCTCTTTCGCACTCCCTCTCCATCCCTTGCACTCTCCCTAAATAGCAAGGAAAGACGGTTTGCGATCAACTTATGAAAAACTATTTTTGAGAATCATAATTGTTAAAGTGTCGTAGCTATTAGAAAACTGTTATTTGAATTTTTCATAACAGAAAATATTTATAACACCTTCAAAAAGCTGTTTATAATCAACTTTACAAAAAGCTACAGTTATCTCAAACATATCCTTATTGAGGAACCTGTGTGAGCAGATTTTGTGATTCATACAAGGCCATAGCTAGCCTTATCCACTTGTTATGAAATCCCCCTCCCTTTTTTTTGTTTTGTCATTAGAGTTGTTTCAAGTTTTGATAATATGACTGTCTTATATCATATTATAAAAATAATTGTGAAGTAACTGGAATGTTGTTAATGTCAATGGTCCGATGGCTAACTGTTCTATTTGGTTTATATTAGATATTTTGTTTTTAGATATCCATTAGAGACATTTTATCTGGGGATGCACATGTTTGGATTGAAGTATATTCACTTGGCTTAACAATGTAGCTGCAACCATTGATTTGGGACCTATATAGTTTGAATAAAGCTGTTATCTATTCCAGAATCGGCCAGGAAATGCTAATGGATGAGGATTATACTGATGAAGAGATAGAAGCAGAGCTAGCTCCAATATCTGTACAGCTGGCATATATCCAGCAGGTATGTATGAGTTAATATTATTTTTAACTTTCCATACGTTATTGTTAATGTTGATACTTAATATTAATTTTTTTTTTCTATTACTTTGTCTTAGTTACTTGGAAAAAGGCAGGAAGCAATTGTTGCTTATATAGGCATAATAAGCCGCAACTTGGCTGATGCTTCGTCACTTGCTATTGCAACAAATAATCTTATCGCATTGAGAGGTACAAAAGATGCTTCTGATAGTTTGAGGAAGCTTGACAAATTGATAGAGAAGAATGATGGTGCAAAGCTCTTTAAACTTGCTACTGGTCTTGATTTTAAATTATCGCAGAGGCAAAAGGAGGCCTTATATTCTAATCGCTTGCTTCTACTTCTTCAGACAAATAAGATGGATCAGGTTAGGTTTTATTATTATTATTTGAAGACTAATTTTTCTATCTGTAATTCTGTAGAAGCCGTAATATGATGGTCCTGTTCTTGGAGAAAATGAACAAAATGCCCCCTCCCCCTTTGCTAGTTATGCTTTATTTATTTTTACACTAAACTTTTCTTTTTCTCTGTTTTGTTTCTGAACTTGGCAAGAATGACTCTTTTTAGTCCTTTTGTTTAGGGTTGAGGATGTTTGATCTCTAATTGAGCTAGTGTTGGCTCGAAATCAAATCGTGGGTTGATCATATTTGATTTCAAGTTAGGTTGAATCAAATTAGCTCCATTTTGAGCTAGCTCATTATGAGTTTGACCTGGCTTAAAATTAATATAAATTAAATTTAAAAAAAATATAATTATATTAAATTATTATTAAATTTACCAAATAAAACAAGCAAAAATGATGTAAACTTAGACAATAAAATATATACATAAGTTAAGCATTTAATACATCCACAATTTGTTTTATAGGTTTTACACTTTTGATTATGACCCTAATGTCATCTACAAAATAGTTAAGATTGATATTTTGATTTTTGAGGGACAAATCATACAAGCATATAAATTAATTCCTCTTACAAAATGTATCACTTTCTGCCCCTTTCTGATTTAAGTTTGTCCTTCATCTTATCAATCTCAGAGCCTGTGAAGTATCAATCTCAAAAGAAAAAAGAAGTTATCTTAATAAAGGAATAATTAAATAAAATTTTAATATTTTTATTTTGTAATCATAGAGCTCTTATAAAACTGAGATGATACATGGGATGACATTTTCGGCATAAAACAGAAAAATAAATATCATTGAGAGAAAATAATAGTAATCCAATTATTCAACAAACTAAACAACAATCCACAATCCAACAAACTCCAGTAAATTACAAAACGAACTCTTACAAATTCAATCGCAAATAAACTTATAAACAACAAACTCAACATGCCCTCCCAAGCACAATTACAGGTCCTAAAATAGGAAATTCTACAATTTAATTTTATAAAAACAAGGAATTACCTTAATTAATGTGTTTAAAAGAATAAAAACTGTTAAATAGAAGAAACAAGTAGCATTGAATGAAGGAGTTTGTGATTTAGCAAGAGGGAGAATTTATAATTTAACGCTTAGAGACAACAGTCCAACAAGTAGTCAACAGAAGTAACATTTAACAATCAATGAAAAAGAATTACTGAGATTTTAAAATTAACAATTTTACATTTAGAGATAACAATCTAATGAACAGTAGACCAACAAAAATACACTAATAATCATCACTAATAAGGACAATAAATCCAACAAACTTCAGGCCTTTGTTCTATCGTTTTCTTAGCTTGTTTACTTTGTTTCTTTAGCAATTCTTAGTGATTGTCTTAGTTGTACTCATATCATTTTCTTATAATATGTTGTTTAAAAAAACCTTAGGTGCTTAAGTATGCATTATTATAACTGTTTTTTACATTAATAAAGTTGAAGGATTATTAAATATTTATTTGAAGGTGCTTTCAGGATGAATTTTTTTAATAGATTCAATGCTCTAATTATATTGCTTTTCATTTTCTTTTGAATTGATTTGTCTATATCAAATTGGAGATCTTTAAAATTTAAGTGCTTGATTTTTCTGTGGCTCATACTGGTGTCATGTGCCAATTTTTCTAATTAGAAATTTCAAGCGCTATGCAAATAACAAATTCATAAACTTCAACCAGAGCTAAATCATCTGTATGCCCCATTTAAAATTTTTTTTTTTATATTTCATCCTCGCATGTTAACATGTGGCTTTTATTTCACAGGCTCAAGAGCTTTTATCTGCGCTTCCTGACATGTTCCCTGAAAGTTTGACTCCTATTCTTCTCCAAGTTGCTCTGCTCGTGAAAGAGAAGAAGATTTCAAAAGCTGAGGAGATACTTGCACAGTTTGCAGAAAAATTCCCTGAAAAATCCAAGCTCATCCTACTTGTTCGAGCTCAAATTTCTGCTGCTGCTGGCCACTTGCAGATTGCCGCTGAATCCTTATCCATGATACATGATATCCGGCATATGCCTGCCACTGTTGCGACAATTGTTTCATTGAAGGAGCGCCTCAATGATTTCAATGGTGCTGTTGGTGTTTTGGACTCTGCAATCCAATGGTGGAAGGACGCAATGATAGAAGATAATAAGCTCAGTGTGATTATGCCCGAGGCTGCATCCTTTAAACTCAATCACGGGCATGAAAGAGAGGCCTTCAAACTTTACGAAGAGCTTGTGCGGAGTCATGGCAACACAGAAGCCTTGGTGGGATTGGTTAAAACTGCTGCGCACACTGACCTTGTGAAGGCTGAGTCGTATGAGAAGCAACTCAGGGAATTACCAGGTCTTAAGGGAGTCAATGTGGAAAGTCTGGAGAAGACTTCTGGAGCGAAGCATGTTGAAGGGATAAATGTGGGGAAGATGGATGTCTCGGAAGAAGTGAAGAAAGCCAAGTCGAAGAAGAGAAAGAGGAAGCCCAGGTATCCAAAGGGCTTTGATCCAGCAAACCCGGGGCCGCCTCCAGACCCTGAGAGATGGCTGCCCAAGAGAGAAAGATCTAGTTACAGGCCAAAGAGGAAGGATAAGAGAGGTCAGGTGAGGGGTTCTCAGGGAGCTGTTGTTCGTGAGAAACATGATGGTTCTGTTTCCAATGCAGCACATGCCTCGAGCAATGGGCCTAATCAAAAGTCCAGTCAGGGTTCTTCCAAAGGCGCTGCAAGTTCAGAGCATCCTAAGACTTCGTCCAAGTCTAGAAAGAAAAATAGGTCGTAAAAAATAGAGTCCATTCTGCTGGATCCCAGAATCAGCTATTTCTGGATTTTTCTCATTCCTTAGCTGTCTGAAAACTTCGTTGTGGTTACTACTTCTGTTAGGCCCTACTTTTTCAGAATATATATAAAGTTTCAGCCTTTTCAGGTAACAATTCTTACCAATTTTTCCTCTGGTGTTTTTCTCAATATATACTGTTAGTTTAAGATTGTTATGCATCTTATAATGTAACAAATAATTAATCTTTATTGTAATTTGTGGATTTTCTTTCTTTTGTAAAGTAGCATTCTTTTTAATATTGATTAAGATAGAGGTTACACAGAATGGTGCATCAAAATACGAACAGGCCATGGTTGGCAAGCCATAGATAGTTTCCTTGCAGTTGACGACATGGTTGGAGATAGTCAAGATAGTTAGAGCAGCGCATGCCTTCACTCAGGAGCGAACCTAGGAAGGGTTAAGTGTAGGGGTGCAAACGAACCGAGCGTTCAACAAGCTACTCGTGATTCGGCTCGATTAGAGCTCGTTTATATTCGTTCATTTAATTAATCGAACGAACTTCACTTTGTAAATACTGATTCTTAAATGAGCAACGAGCAGTTATTGTTGATTGATTATGTTAAGTGAGATCATTTAAAGCTCGCGAAGGAAACGATTAAACTTGTTTAAACGTATAAAAGGCGATAATGGCTCGATAACGGTTCAGTTCGGTTCGTTCGCAGCCCTAGTTAAGTGGGGGTAATTTTCTCCTTTGAATTTTATAAGGTGATCAAATTAGTCTTTTTTCCTCTCTAAGGATTATTTTTGTCCTATTTTTATCTTAATATATAAATTTGCCTTTTATTGATTACTTTTCTGAGAATCAAGTTTGATTCTGCCCCTGCTTTCACTGTATGAACCTTACATTCATCAAAATTAGTGCAGATTTTATTAGTGCATAGGACATATTTTTAGACAGTATAGCATGGGGTCTTTGTAGAATTTGTTAGGACTTTTATTTGGATAATGAGCATGGATCCTATTTATGTAGTAGTGGCTAACTTCCTCTATTTTTTTATTTTTTTTTCTGTGAGTGAAATGATCCTCCAATATACTTGGAGAAGTACTGTCTTAATAAAAGTTTAAGTGCTACATGACATTCGAATCACTGTACAGAGTGAGCAACACAAGCATTGTGATCACCAATGGAGCTGAGTAAATCATCGTCGTCAGAACAGCGGTTGCACACCAGATTTAAATTCCGTAAAAAAAATTTATAATATTTTGAATTAAATTTAATCAAAATAAAATTTAGAACTATTTTATTTGTTTAGAGAACACAATATATAACTATTCGATTAAAATTTATATTACATTCAACTTAAAATAAATTTAATTATCATATAAGTCAGTCTAATTAAATTTATATTAAGATTTTTTTTTTCGTGTGTTGAGCAAATTAATGTAGGTAAACAATAAATTTATATAGTGAAGTACTCCAAAATTTGCCAAAAATTAAAAGAAATTATAGGAAAACATTTTCACATTCAATAAGTGGTACCTATTTCGAATCAGAGAAAATTTGAGCTAAAATATTTTAACCTAAATTTGATCAAAATAGATTTAATAGATATAGCTGATTATTATTACTATTATTTTCTCTTTTGAGTCCTCAGAAGGCAGAATTATGAATCAAATTGCAATACATATGTAAATGGACAAGATATTATTGCCCTCAAAATAAAATAAATTTATGTAAAGAAGAATTGTTAATTAGATGTCCAAAAAATTATACATTGGAGGTGAAAGCTAATATTTACAATGTGAGCTTAGTCCGCCACATGCTTCCAACAACCTTTCGAGGAGAAGGATCAAGAGGTCCTCGGTCTCTCTGTCCGGATGTGAAATATAGCCAACCATCCCAGAAACCGGCTAAGGTTGTCTTCATTCTGAAAGGCATCCTCCCAATCACACTCCATTTCTGGACATCATATACATCACATTATATATACAATGTAGAACAACAACAAAAAAAATGCCATTTGAAAAAATATTACCACAAAATAAAAATAAGTAAAGCATTTATGATGATTATAAATTTAAAGTGATTAATACAAAAAATATGATCGTATTAAATTATACTTTAACTTATAATTTTTGTAATTATTAAATACTTTATTTAACAAAAAAAATATGAACATATTATCACTCATAAGAATAAACTTAATAAAAATATTAAAAAGATGACAGATAGGTGGAGAAAGAACTTATTAATTCTAATTTTTAAGAATGAAGGTGATCACAATAGTGTGCAAATAATGGAGGAATTAAGTTAATGTGACATGCATTAGAATTTTGGGAAAGAGTAATTGAGCGTATGTTACGATGTGATACAAACGTTTCTCAAATACATTTGTTGCAAGATTTGATGGAGAAGTATTGAGAGATTAAAGAGGACTGTATATGATATTTGTTGATTTAAAGAAAGCATATGATAAAGTTCCAAGATAAATAGTTCAGAGAGTTCAAGAAAAGAAAAGAGTTAATATTACTTATATTCAAATCAGTAAGGATATGTATACTAAAGTTTTTACTTATGTCCAAACACAAGGAGGATTAATCAATTATTTTCTATTTCAATTGGATTACATCAAGGATCAACTTTAGGTCCATATCTTTTTTGCTTTAGTTATGATGTTTATATTAGACATTTACAGGAGGATGTACCTTGGTGTATGCTTAACTTGAGAATCTAAAGGCTTTCATTTGAGTAGATCTAAATTGAGTATAATTTTAATTGTAGAAGATCTAATGTGGTGGGGTTGTGATAATGGGTGATCAAGTCATTAAAAAGTGTGAACGTTTTAGATATATCAATTTATTGTTAAAAGTGATGGTGAAATAGATGGGGATGTTATTAGTAGAATTCAAGTTGGATGGTTGAAGTAGAGGAATGCATCATGCTTGTTGTGTGATAAAAAAATACAGCTTAAACTTAAGAAACAAATTTATAAGATGGTGGTGAGACGTGCAATGCTTTATGGTGTAGAATGTTGGTCAATAAAAGACATATAAAATTAAGTGTTGTAGACATGAGGTTGGTTAGGTAGATGAGTGGCTTTACACTTAGAGACAAAATGAGAAATGAATAAAAAAGTTAGAGTAGTTCTAATAGTGGATAAGATTAGAGAGAGTTGCCTTAAATAATTTGATCACATAAAACATTAGCCATCAAATAACCTTATTAGGAGAGTAGATGCATTAGATTCAGCCTATATTAAGACAAATAGAGGTAGAGCTAAAAAAACTTGGTTAGAAGTATAAAAAATAACCTTATTTTATTAGAATTGTCATGACACTTAATAAGATACAAGAGAGGCCTTTGTACGAGTTCAATCATGGAACCAAATCTCCACTCCCATCTCATATACGAGTACACCAAGCGGGATGAAGAGTGTTGCAAAGAGGCCTTTGTACCACTTTTCATCATAGTAACTATGTATTTTTAAATCTCAATGAGATTAATAAATACCCTCTTGTTTACTTCTTCCATAATGTATCCTTAAGAGAAATAGTATTTCCTTGGTAAGATAGTTGGCTCCCTTTGATTTAAGTCTCTCATTTTGGCTAGAAATGCTTGTTGAACCACGAGGAACATATGGGATCATTGATAAGGCATTATCAATCCATCCTATAAAGCTTGTTGGATGTAAGTGATCATTTCCAAATTGTCTATAGTTTAGATGTGTTTTCATAGCTTATTAAAGTATGGATCTTGTTCAAACTTGATCATATTTATTTACCCACTCAACAGGGCTGATTTCCTATGGTGGCATGGCAGTCCTTAATTTTCAATTTTTGAGGTAAAAGTCATGATACCATGGACTTAGACTTTTGGGACCCAATCCTACTTCAAGCTTGATAACTTAATGGGCAAAACAAAAATAAATGACATGAAACCTATTGATTTATGATTTTTGATATAAAAGTCACGTCATTATGGCCTTGGAACTTTGGTAATTAGGACCAAGCTAGGTCTTGACAACTTGACAAGCTAAACCAAAACAAATGGCAAGAAAATTGTTGATCCACAATTTTTAGTATGAAAGTTGTGGCACCCTGACCTTTGAGTTTTGGTAACATAGACTCCACTCAACATTGCATATTAAATTGTAATAGATGGTATGAAAGCCATTGATTTATAGCTTTCACCATGTAAACTGTAACACCCGACTTTGCTTTTAATAACCCAAACCTAGCTAAACACTATGGGCAAAACAAGAGTAAATGGCATGAAATTCATTCATTATGTTTTCTAGCATAAAGTCGATGATTTATAATTTTTGGCATAAAAGTCATCATGTTATTTTGGTAATCCGAACATAATTTGATCTTGATGATTTGATGAGCTAAATCAAAATAAATGACATAAAAATCATTAAATTATGATTAAATAGCTTCCCATCATTAAATGTGACGACCAACACTTTGTTCGCCCCAATCCAACTCAATCTTGAAAATTAATGAACTAAATAACAAAATTACATAAAAATCATTGATTTATGATTTCTAGCATGAAAGCCATTGACTTCAACTTGTTGGCAATAAATTCATGGCTCCATGGCATTTGGCTTTTGAAAATGGAGACAAAGCTTAACATTATAGAATAAACAATCATAAATTGCATAAAGTCATTGGCTTAGATATAATAATATGATTTTTGAGCTTCTATAACACAAGCCCAATTCAAATTGTAAGTTAAACCAAAATAGATGGCTTAAAGGAAGTGGATTTACAATTTTCATGATGGGATACATGATATAGTGGATTTTAAGTTAGTAACCTAACACAACTCTATACCAATGACTTAATAAACTAAACTAGGTTACTAACCAAATTTGGTAACTAAACATAATATTACTTGAGGAAACTATCATTGATTTGAAACTTCAATCATTCACCCTTCTAATTAATGAGCTGTTAGGATCCACCTTCATATATTTCATCATTCATAAGGGTCCTCCCGAATTGGGCTCAAAGTTTTCCTTTTATAATGGTGGGACATGATTGGTTGTTTAAGAATAGGGTGAGATCTCCAAACTTTAAATGCTTTGGGGTATACCAACTAATCATAGGATCAAGTCATCCACTCTCTATAGAGTTTGAAGCTTTGTTAATCTTAAGCCACACATCATCTAGAGTGTCAAGTTCTTTTGACCACACATCATCTAGAGTTTGAATGCTAATGCTAATGCTAATGCTATCTTGTGACCACAATTGTGTCACTTCATCTTTTGTAGAGTGAGGAGTTCCTCTACTTTGAAAACGCTAAAAGTTTCCCATAAAGTCCTACCAAAATTTCATACTCTTTCATAAACAGTTTACACACCCATAAATCATTTCATGATAACATACATGCATAAAAGTTTGAGAGCAAAATTGTAAAATGGATGAAATGGAAATCATCTTATTTTACTATTATTTGATAATAAATATGTTATTATGTTGATCTGCCCATTGACATGGTACTTGAATTGTATTGAGCTTAAAAGCCTTTTGATAGATTGAACCCTTCAGACCAAGTATAATAGGTCTTGTCAGAAAAAAAAAAGGAAATTTCTATCCTTCATTGATTGTGAAACAAAGTTTTTTGACACAATAAATAAGGATAATAAAAAAAGACTTTCCATTATATACAAAAAATTAAAAATATGATGATAAATTCACACCTGGGTATTTAAGTCGAACCAGAATACTTCACCAACCAATATCATCCTTT
The DNA here is from genome assembly GCA_021442155.1 of Cymbidium sinense. NCBI lineage: Eukaryota > Viridiplantae > Streptophyta > Magnoliopsida > Asparagales > Orchidaceae > Cymbidium > Cymbidium sinense. The sequence goes on along the minus strand of CM038221.1, from coordinate 171,352,182 downwards.
TTGTCATAGGATGCTTCTCGGTTGTACCACCAACAATAATTATAGAATTGTTGATAACTACCCATGAAAATTCTATATGAGAATTGGGCTTAGGCATTGGAGGTAGTACCTTCCATTTCTTCCCATCATCCAACATGTAAACATCGCCATATACTACCTACAAATAGAGTTGTATGTACAATTATAAAAAGACATTAAGCATACTAAGTACACAAACTTAGTTAAGAAATTTAGTCAAATAGTTGGCATACCACATTATTGGCTAAAAAAATTCAAGTGTAATGATGATGTAGTCATGAGGTCAAGAAGATGTCATTTGAAAATCATAAGCATGTGTCTCAAATTAACAATGCATGACATATTGTTCTTGACAAGTAAAATGCATGCATGCCGCTTGATAGTAAGGACTGAAGAAACGTCCATTAGATTCAGTTAAGTAAAACTAGTCTTTTTTCACTGAACATAGACAATTCATCATCAACATTAGCCAAATGTCAACTACTTGAGGTTTTACATAATTTATCAAACTAACTATAAGAGCTCATGCACTCCATAAATAGTCTTGTGGTTTGCTACAGTAGTTATGTTAGGAGTGATCCTCATTTAAGTATAGAAGACTTCAAACAACAATTTGTTTTAGCGCCTTGTGACTCTGTTGACAAAATTATTTCAAAAGATTGAAGGCAAAAAGAATTAGGAGAAAGAGAAATGAAAGCAATTAAGCTTTAATTATGAAGAACAATAGTTGAACACTAATCACAACTAATTATATTCTTTGAATCTTAGGTACAAGGAATTCATCCTTTTTTCTATCCCATCAACCCGAAGTGAATCTTTTGTTGTAAAGAAAAAAATACATCCAATAACTACCTGCTCTATGTTATCCATACTCTATGGTGTAAGCTTCAAGTTCTATTGGTTCCTTAGCTCAGTCTTTCCCTCCTTATCTTCCTTGATTATTAATTAGGACTAGAAATGAACAAAGTTGAATATTGCATTGTTCATGCTCATTCTTAGGGTTTTTTTTTTAAAATCAAACTCAATTTGAATATGACCCAAAAACAATATTTTGTTCTAACTTATTTATTAATTTTTTTCTCAAATTCATTTCATAATCGAGCTTTGATAGTCCCTAACCATATTTAAGAAGCTAATGGTTTAGGTAAAGCATTATTAATAACAATAAATGTTTTCATGATTTTATATCAAAATTAGAAATAATTCGCTCATCATTATTTTTCTTATGAATGATAAAATTTATTTTTTATTATACTAATTTGGGTATTTTAATGATATTTTCATTATCAATTGTTAATTAAAAACAAAATTAGATTTTTAACCTCTCATATTAATATTTTTTGATATTTTTATTATTAATTTTTAATAAAAAATTTCAATTTCAACTATTTAACTAGCTATTTGCTAAATAATTTATCATACTTATACTAATAATATAAATAACTTTTGAACTACATAGAATATAAAAAAAAATATATAATAAAAAATCATTATTAAATGAGCATTATATAGCATTATTAGTGAGCTACTACTTAGACAACAAAGAAGCATAAATGAACAAGCAAGACAATATTATAATTGGTGCATTTAAGTTATTTATCACATTTATAAGTTCACTTACAACCTATCATTAGCCTATTCTAAAACTATTGGGCTTGATGTCGTGAACTATAAGCAATGCTTGATAAATATTAGCCCAAGCTAAAAGCTTTTTTTTACAACTTTCAATATGATTAAAAACTCTACACAATAATGACCAATCCAACAACTCCAGGTTTATAGGCTTACCATGGGTGTTATCTAGTGTCTCCAATCACAAGGATCAAATGGTTAAGATGACCTCAAAATTAAGAGCTTGAATTGAGCCTATATCAATTCCCTTATTCTTGAACAACCATTACAAATTGAAAGAGGTCAAGATGACTCGCAAGTCATCTCAAATTTGACTTGCTAATCAGCTCATGAGTTGAATTTATCGAGCCATGAGCTCAAGCTAGTTAGTTGAGCTGCTTGATTAAAAAACCTAAATCCCAAAAATTTGTTGTCACTTTATTTTATCCTAATCTAGAATGAATTGCCATCTTACAAACTCCTTTTCTTCCTTAGATTCCACAAGGCCTTTCTCCAATAAACTCCCTTATGTCCCACAATGATGTACTTGACTATGGTGCCATCAATGCTTTCTCTTGTAAGCTTCCAAATTACTTTCTCATCACCTGTCGCTAATCGCATCAATGCCTTCTCCAGCAAACTCCCATCACGACTTCCCCCAACACAACCAATGATTTTGTTGCCTTCTCCACAAGCATAGCTCAATTCCATCTCCAATGAGATAGCTATGAGTCGCAGTCATCTCCAATGAGTTCCAGTTGTGACCTTCCTCAATAAGTTATTGTCACAACTTTGGCTCGAGTTTATTAGATGAGCTCAAGCCCACTATTTCTTATATTAGCCAAGCTCAAACTTGCCATTTGAGCTTGACTCGAGTTAAAGCTCAAGTTCAAACCAAACATTAAGTAGGTGAGTTGAGCTCGAGTTATCTCTAACTCAAGCTCAACTCAACTTGTTTATATTCCTAACAATAATATCTATGGCTCCATGGAGTTCAAAAACCACATTTCTAGACAAGATTATAAAAAAGAGGTAGACAAATCAACATTAAAATTCTCATGCTCTCCTTTTAATCCTATAACTACTACCCATCCAAGAAGAGCACACCAAATGGCTAGGAGGTGAAAGCTTTTTTATCTCAACTATTCCCTCATTTGTTTTTTTCCCTTATAGGAGTTATTTTTTAGCCTAGCTCCTATTTAGGTTTAAGACAAATATCCCTCAAAAAGACAAAGTTAGCGTTTCTGCAACTTATTTTTCTGAACATTCATCCACCCCACTAGCGGCATGGTTGATGGAGACTCCTACGATAAAGCCACCTGTCCACTTTGAGCTCCACTTTGCTTAGATGCCATTGGTTTTGAAGCGAACTCAACTACTAGAACACCATAGACAAGTTGCAATGGCCCCACGTTTCTCAAATTTCTCTCCATAGCATACGGGGAAAGCTCTAAGTAAGTTACTTTAGAACCTTTAACCCATAAGGCTACTCCCCCAACTTTACCATGACCAAACCTTGTTTCATAGTAGAATGCGCAACCTAAACTAGGACATAAGGAGGAAAAATCCATGTCAAAGATCAAGGCTAAAATGGACTATGACCTCTAGGGCAGGGCAAAGAGAGTAAAGAGCAGAAATGCCCTATTGAACAAAATAAAAGATTACTTGTGGAACTTTGCTCAAGCTCTTCTATCCTTCATCTCCTTCTCTAAATATAGTTTCATTACTTTCAGATTCAACAGACAGAGATGAAGAAAGCCTGTCAAGGAATTGTCTTGCACAGTAAAGAACTGTAATCTGAAATATAACATTAATTAATAGCCTCATGACCTTACTGGCAAGCAGTCAAAATAGCTTGGAGCTCAAAGAAAATGAAAGAAAACTAATGGTCATAAGGTAAGAGGTACTAATAAAAGGACTTGGTGAGAATCAAGGAGACGCTCCAGGAGATCTTCTCGAGTTGTTGCTCCACCACAAACTCTTCTAAAAAAGTTCTCCCAATTTCACACATACACGCACACACATACGCACATGTTATTTGTACTCTTAAGGAATTCTTTTTTAAGTTTAAATTCAATTTTTCTAGAAGAGGTTTTTTTTTTTTTTTCAAATTGACTGCTCAAGACTATCAGATCTAATTTCAATTCCAGCCCCCCTAGTTATGTTGAATGACTTAAAAAGGTCAATAATAACCAATAAGAGGAAAAAAGTTGCATAATGGAATTCTAACCTTCTGTCTCTTAAAAAAATAAATAAATAAAATCAAATGTTCATCCTATTTTAAATATATCCACACGTGCCCTAGAAAGGACAACTATGTATAAAACTAACCAATTGAAGCCAAACTAAAGTATGTTTAGTGTTCATTACGGAAAATGAAATAAGCCTTCAATTCCAATCATTATGGTCTTCTTTAAGAGAAAAAAAATTGCAATCAGGACTTTTAATATACAGGACCAAACCCCCTTTACATGCACTTGAGGTTAACATCCTTAATCCGGCAATTCTTAATAGTTAGAAAAAAGCTAACAATGATGATGATGATGATGCATATCATAGAGTGAAATTGCAGATGAATGCTTGGATATGCATAATTTGCAGCTTTATCCTGCCTGAAATGCAAAATATAACTAACAGTCTGCATCCAGAGAGGCAACCAACGCACAAAAGAAGGCCACAAGCAAAAGCAATTTAAGATGCATCTATCAGAAATATAAGTTTCCCTGATACCTCATGGCGTCGAGAACACTTGAAAATAGGAGATCCAGGCTTAGCCATAAAATCACCCTCTTGCCCGCCAATAACAAGTAGCTGATCCTTAGCAACAACACAGGACCTGGTTGAAAAACAAATTGCATCAACATATGATACAAACTCGTTCATATTTTGGGCAATTCAAGGATAAACCAGCTAAAATCATTTTGTAGCCAGACTAATTTGTGCCCGTCTTACACTTGCCAGGTCCGATGTACAAGGTTCAAGATGCAATAAGCATATAAAATGTCCGTGACACAAAAAATTAAGAAGCAATTCTAGAAGTTATATCAGTTATAGATGTGATGCAAAGAAACACTTTAGAAAAACACAAATAACAAGCAAACCTATGTGGACCACCACGTGGTATTGGTATCTCAGTACGCCACTCTTGCTCTAATGGCCTTCCATCTTTTACCGCCAGACTCCAATGATCGACACCAGGAGTATGACGGTTCTCCTTACTACCACCCATGACATGGAGCCTTCCCCTCCAAAGTTGAGTGGCTGGAGCATACCTGAAAATGATGGGATCATAGAATGAAAATGTGCTGCATAACCAATGAATAAGCTATTTACAGGTTAGAAATTTCTGACTATTTGACAGAAATAAAAAGTTTCTTGAAAACATGATCAATTGAAAAATAGAGGAATCTTTTGGCCAAACTAAAGCACTTCTTTATCATAAAATGATGCAGCATAAAACTTTCAAATAACCAATCGAATTTCCATATGGTAAATACCTGGGGGCTGGTAAGGAGGGCAAATCTTGCCACTTTTTTGTCTCTGTGTCCAGCACGAAGCAGCGAGCTGTAGGACCTCTACATTGTGTACCATATTGACCAGTGACAGCATAAACATATTGACCATCTGTAACCATTCCTAAGTGAGAGTTAGCCATTTCTTTGGGCATATCAAACCTGTCACACCACTTATTATCTGTGAAATTATATATGTCCACGTGAGAATGCACCTAAAATCAAGAAAGAGATTAAGCTAATATTAGTAAATACTATACTTTGTGACGACTTTCTGAAGTGCAATATTCATTAATCATGGAAAAGTATAGAATTGTCCTTTATAGAGGCAGGCATTCTGAAGCATAATGGAAGATCATAAAAGGCATACAACTTTAATTTGATTAAAGATGCTTTAAAGCAGCTGAAAGCGTAGAATCAGGATTGTATTAAGCAAATTAGATAGCTTAAGAATAATGGAGGGCATTCTAAAAAAATAGATAATATGTTCAATGGGATCATTTTCTTTAACAAAAGAGGCATACCGAGAATTCAATTTGTCCATTTACACATCATTCTTCACACATTTTAGTTTAGTTGACATAACTGATGCAGAGTTTCAATTTTACAGTCATCATGTGATAGTAATCAGAAGAATTGCAACAATATTTTATCTTTGAATGAACTTGAAGTGAGGATAATTGTATTATCTATTTAGTTTGTAGTCTGAGGGAAGGCCTGGTCTACCTTGGGAAGTTTAAGTTGTTTTTAATGTATTCTGGAGGTCTTAGGATGGAGTGGAAACAGCATCTTTGCAAACACAGAACAAAATATGATTACCTACATCAATCCGCCCCAATCCACAATCTTGCAATGGTGACGGCTATAATACACTAACCAAAAACTAAATTGCAGATTCGAATAGTTAAATCAATATTGTGATAGCTTGGAAATTGTACTCCTATATTAGAGCTTACCAAAGAAAGTCACATTTGGCTCCCTGCAATTGAGGATACCTTTTGGTCACTAGGAATAAATGGTACATTCCAACTTACAATACACAAAAAATTGTCTTTCATATGCTGGAAAAAATCTTTCCCTGTCTTTACAGCTAGAGTTCAAGTTAAGGTGCATCAGTCAAATATACAGTACGTTAGCATTAATGCATATTTCACCCATTATAACATAAGGAATGTTGATAGAGGTGATTATTCTATTCACCCTAGCAACTGATCAGATCTCACTGACAGTGAGCTAGACCTAATCAAATCTTGGTAGAATCTTTCAAATGGCCAAAGCCCGCCAAAAACATGATGCTGTTGTGAGGTGGCTGGTAGGTATTTTAAATAGGATTTTAAAATCTTAAATGAGCATAGGGGCCAACATGAAATTCATTAAGGCGAATCCCATCAAGCCTGGGACCATTTATATATTATATGCCCACACCAAGACCATACTCATGAACCAGACTTGCCCTTTTAAGAGGCCCTATGTAGAACCCTTTATCTTAATTTTGGGGGATTCTAAAAGAGTAATTGACATGCGTAAGACCTCACATGTACAGGCTAACTTCTTCCCTTCACCCTGTCATTTTAGATGTATAATTTTTCTGGATGAAAATTAAATATATTAGTCATGGATGTGGTGATGTTATCCAAGTGTGAAAAATGAATAGAACATGTAGAGCCGCGCCATGCCAATTTAATTTATTTTATAACCCTTTTATTTCTTCTTCTCACCTTTTCCAACTTCTTGCTCTATGCATTGTTCTTAATTTTTGTTCACTATTTTGGATGGTTTTTGGATGTGTGATTGATGATTGTTAGTGATCAACAACTCTTTCATGAATAGTGATCTATATCGAGTATTAGGAACTGACGATCTCCTCTTTTTAATACAGTTTATGAAATTGTGGAAGTAAAATTCTCTTCACCGTGAATATGAAACCCTTATTGCAAGTGAAAAGCTTGAAGGGTACTGGTGAGATAGCACCTTTCCAGTTTGGTTTCTTCTTTTTTCCTTCAAACTTACTCCTTATTTACTTTATATTGTCCTTGATTCTAGTCTCACTTTGGGAAAAGTGATTGGTGCTAGTCAACTCTTGGATAAATAATGATCTATCAAAAAATTGCTACAAATATATAGTAGGAATAGATGATAATAATCAGATTAGTGTTTTCTACCCTTTCAATCTCCTAATTCCATGGTGTTTCTATTGGCATCTAAAGAAATTACTAATTATCTTGCTTCTGCTTGCTTCCTTGCTTATTTGTATATTAGCACAAATCACAAATAAAATCCTTAAAAAAACAAATATTTTTTGTCAATTAATCATCCTGCATAGTATGTGGTTACTAGGCTTCATTTTTTTACATTAATTAGATCATGATATCATCCAGCATCAAATATAAGGAAAAAAAAGTAAAGTGCATACTTATAGAAATAAAAATATCAAACAAGTTCATTTGAAGCCTAGCGTTCTTGAAACATGATATTTGACATCACTATAAAGTTATTAAAATGAAAAGGAGTGAGATTCTTACATAGTCTAGGGAGCCATATCCAGCAAAGACGTAGAGAAGATTTTTAATTTGTATAGAAGCCCCATCTAGACGAGGTACAGGTGCTGATGGCATCTCCTCCCATTCTAAATGTGGTGCTTCTAAGTCAGCAAACGTTGCATTAAGGTAATTTGGAGGTGTCATACGGTCAATCTTGATTCTTGTATTTGACTGCAACAGACAGAAATAAAATAGAAAAAAGAAGCAGATATTTGATACCAGATTGATCAAACTGTTGATAAGATAGAAGCTTGAAGATAAAAGAAGGCCGCATCTGTCTAAAACATGTCATCAAAAAATCATTAATACTTTAAGCGTGCCTTACTTTTGGCTGAACTCACCTATGCGGAACTAACCTAATGACTAGAAGATCATGATACTTTTTTCCACCGTAGGAGTGAAACAAGAGACGGTGAAAATAGTTGATCAGTGCTAAAGAGATTAAGAGAGGGATGAGGAAAAGCAAGATATCCACATCAAGAAATTAGCAGCAACTGAAATATATTGACAAGGATTCAATTAATTATCATTGAACTGTATGCAGATTCCATCATTCCACGGAAGCATATCCTTGGTGCACTGATATTACTCTGTGATTGTGCTTTGGTAATCCAAATGTAAGGTGACATTTCTGATGCTTCAAATTGGGCATTTAATTCATCTTTTTCATAAGTTCTCCCTTGGCTTGGAGAACGTAAACTTGATCCTTAATGTCTCTGTGCTCGCTCTTAAGGGAGTTACATCTATGGTTCTAAAAGTATGAAAGCGTGAAAAATAAAACAGAAGACGGTTTATGACGTTAGAGGATTCATAAGTTTTGCTCAATTTAAAAGAGTTCAAGGGAGTTTTGGTGTATCCTTTGTGTATTATTGCTACATTTAAAATCTTTATTGATGATGCAACTTATCATTAGATTTCTATCTGATAAGCCAGAAAGAGAAAAAGGTATGTTTTCTTTGCAGGTTGGCTTGAAATTTGTTTCATCCTTATGCTTTTTAGTTGCACTGGCTTGCACACAAACAGAAAGCTACCATTTAAGTTGATAACCGTAGAAATCAAATATTTCAAAGATGAGAAACAAATATCAGTAACAAATGAAGCATGAATACAGCAAAATGTCACATATAATAGAAGGAACATAAAGACAGTGATAAAAATGACTCCATGAAAAGTTTAGAAGCTGTGCATGAAGGTTAATGTGCTGTAACAACAAGTTGTAGCCTGAATGATTATTGTTCAATCGTGAAAAATCTGTAGCAACGTCTCCCTTTGGACACTCATCCACAACGCCAATGCTGCCAGCTTAAAGAATAAACAGCTAATTTTAGTCAAATTATCCCACTAGATATCATTAATGCAGGATTCAACATTGAATAGAAAGAAAACTTCGAATTTAACCACAAATACATAGGTGTTAATCTACACATGCAATCCACAAATTAATTGGACCAAACCCACCGCATTCATAACAATTTTAGCATTATTCTTCTTATTATTCTAAGAATATAGTAACTTCTTAGATCTAACATATTTCTTTTAAGTAATATCATAAATTAGATGTGCAAAGATATAATGCTAATTATTGTGATGTGTTATAGCAGTTAGTTTATACTTTGTTGAATATATTTGTTGTGACTACAGTCTGTTATAATAACCTTGTAGTCAGTTCTATTCAATTGTTAGAATCAATGTTTCATATTTACCTTACGTAAATATGTTTGAACCTTATTCAAACCTTGTTCAAACCCTATCTAAGCCTTGTTTGAACCTTGTTCGAACCTATCTCCAAAACAAAACACAAGGTTATAACAGAGCTTGAACAAGTTTTAAAATTTCATTTCATATAATTCCAATCGTGTTCTCATCTTATTTGAAGCTTATTCAAACATTTTGTACAGGTTTTGATTTGAAATAAAATTTCGACTGTATTTTTTCAAGAGAATAAGAAACGGACATATCTCTTCCATCTCTGCTGTTATGGGGTATATAAAGTCAAATTTCCCTGAGAAATTAGATTGTCTGATTAATTTATCCGTGTCGTTATATATGTATTTATAAGGGTACAAGAGTTTGAAAGTACAAAAATAAAGGAGAGATAACAGCTCGATAAAGAAATGTAAGAGACAAATATAGGTCCATGACAAGATCAAGTCCATCGTTATCCTCCACACATGCTATCCTCAACTTATGCAGTAAATGTGAAATAACAAACGATGCGGTTACCAAAAACCCAAAAATCTCTAAGATTCCAACTCCATCGGAAACAAAGCTGCATTTATCCATCAAATAAAATGGGAAAAGATCCCAACATTTCAATTAAAACAATCACCATCAACCTTACATTCTTGGTGTTGGGCTGGCCGAGATCAACAGCGCTCTGGATTGTCGTAGGCAGCTCGAAGAAATAGTAGAACGATGAGATCCGAGACGAAGAGCTCCATAGGTTGTCGCCAACAATGCCGATGCCAAACAGCACGATGCAAGACAAGGCAATCGCATGCCTCCTGGGCATGTGCTTCCCGCCTAACTTCTCCATTTCAGCCAGACAAAAGAGCGAAGGCCGGGAGAGAGGGCGATGGAGAAATAGAGACAGAGAAAAAGAAACATAGATGAAGCAATGGCAGGGAAAGGGGGCGAATAAAATATGGTGGACCGTAGGCGAGGACAGCGGACGGTTTAGGAGAAGTTTGCTATAGGGGATGGTCTAGCCGCTTGTGTGGAGAAAAGAGGTCTGCGGAGCCTAAACTCGGAAATGGCGGCCGCCGCGGAATCAAGTTGGATGAATGAAATCAGCGTGCTCGGTTTCCGCTGCGTTGTGGCCGACATACATACCACGCAATTTTTCTGCATTTACATATTTAACACTCAAATTTGAATATTTACAAAGTTAGCTTTCCTTATACTTAAAAAAGTACATTTCACTTAAAAAAAGTAACAAGAGTGATATTTTTGATGTAATAATAAAGATTTAGGTGCTATCTAAGTAAAAATTAAAATTTAGGTGTGAAATACGTAAATTCATAAGAATTGCGTGGTATGTATATAAATCCCTCTAAAAAATATTTACGCAATACTGATTTAATTTATATAATAATATATGAAATGTGAGCATTTTGGTCACAACGAATGGAGATGGAACTTCCTACTCTTTAGCTAAGTTTAGTCTGTATTCGATTTTTTATCAAAGTAGTGTGTAACTATAAAAAAAAAGTGGGGACGAAGCATTAAATTTAGGTTGCGAGGATTATTTTATCTTGAAAGCAACAGCGTCATGATGTGGATGGCAGGTGGGCACCAAACAAAAAAAAAAAAAAAAAACTAGCTAGTTCAATTTAATATTATTAAAAAGAGGGATTTGCATATATATGTATATATATATTATAAAATTTTTATGTATTTACATATCTAATATTTGAACTTAAATTTTTATATTTATAACACTCAATCTTCAATATCACATCAAAAATATCATCAGCAATCACTTTTTAAAAGTGAAATGCATCTTTTCTAAGCATAAGAGAGTGTTAGATAAGTAATATCTAACTTTATGTGTTAGATAGGTAAGTATATAAGAATTATGTGGTATATATAAATCTTACTATTTAAAATTGTAAATATTATATGTCTACATAATAAAGGTTGTGTTAATTATGTAAATTCAATGGTATTAAATGGTTATTCCATTGCATAATTTGAGCAAATTTAATTGAGCCCTATCAAACAATAAAAATAACAACCTTAAATTCTATGGAATCTTAAATCATACTTATCCTCCATTTTACTTTAAATCTGTAGTTTATTAAATAAGATGATTTGACGGATTTACGAGAAAGATGAGTATATATATGTTATTATTATTTATGTGTATATTTTAGCTAATCAAATATTTTATTACAAATTATATATTCCTTTACTTTCATTTTTTCTTAATAATATTGTTTAAAGCTTAACTTTAGAGAAAATGGGGTATGATTCTATATGTATCCTCTACAAAATTTATAAAATAAAAACTACTTAAATTTTTAAATGCCTCTAATCTTCTCACACAAAAATATCTTGCCTTCATGGATCCTTAAGAAACTTCCCTTTTAAAAAAAATAAAAATATGCAACTTTTTAAAAGGATTTAAAGTTCATTGTTTCTAGCATGTGAAAGAATTTTATCTTTCTTGTAAGTATTGAAAACTTTTTCTCTATATACTTTGACTCATTTGATTTCTAAAAAAGTCTTTATGAGAGTCATTGGGATATAGTTATTTTTATTTTCTCTCTATATACTGATAAACATAAAATTATTATCACTCTTTATTAGCTCGGCATGTTGATTTTGACTTGCTCTATGTTGTGTAGGGGGATAAAACTAATTGATTGTTTAATAATATTGCCACATCTATTATTGCTCTATTTGTTGAAGTTAAGTTATTAATTGCTCATAAATTAAGACGGTGAATATTTAAGAACACATGAATGATGGATGAAAGAGGTTAATAATCTATTTGTTCAATGTATATACTCTTTTTTTTATAGATTGATTATTCTCACGATGATTAATTTTTACTTTTATGGACCTAATTTTTTACTTTTATTACTTTTTTTATTTCCTCGCATTTAAATTATACACTTTGTTGTGGAATAATAACAACAACAACGAGCCTTAATCCTACCTACATGAATCCTTAACTTCTCCATTGTGTCTGTGCGTGCCAAATTCTCATTTTAATTCAAATATATTGAGGTCATTTTTTATACATCTTAGTCTTTTTAGGTCTATACATCTTTTCTTAATAAAAGGCAAATCTAATGCATACTCTCTAGCGGGTCATTGGATGGTCGTCACTTTATGTGGGCAAACCATCTAAGGCGACTCTTTCTAATCTTAACTGCCACTGGAGCTACTCCAAATTTTTCCCGAACATACTCATTTCGCATTTTATCTCTAAGAGTAAAGTCACTCATCCACCTGAGCATCCTCATCTCTGCAACACATAATTTAGTCTCATGGTTCTCTTTTATTGACCAACATTCTGCACCATAAATCATTACAAGTCTTATCACCATCTTATAAAATTTTTTCTTAAGTTTACGCAGTATTTTTCTATCACACAACAGGACAAATGCATTCTTCGACTTCAACCATCCAACTTGAATTCTACTGATAACATCTCCATCTATTTCATCATCATTTTGAACAATAAAGCCTAGATATCTGAATCACTTTCTCTTTTTAATAATTTGTTCACCTAATGTCACAATACTATTACTATAACTTTTACAACTAAAATTACACTCCATATATTCAATTTTAGATCTACTTAAATGAAAATCTTTAAACTCTAAGGTTGACCTCCATAATTCAAGTTTCTCTTGAACTCTCTCTCTCTCTCTATTCTTATCAATAAGAAAATGATATCAACAAAAAACATACACCAAGGTGCATCTTCCTGTAAATTCATAGTAGGAACATCCATAGCTAAAAGTAATAAGATAAAGGATTAAAGTTGATCCTTGATGTAATCCAGCTGAAAAAAAATATATATATTGTCAATCCTCCTTGTGTTTGGATTTAAGTAACAACTATAGTATAAATATCCTAAATGACTTGAATATAACTAATATTAATTTCTTTCTTTTCTAAAACTCTCCAAAGAACATCTCTTGAAATTTCAACATAAGCTTTCTCTAAATCAATAAATATCATATGCAAATCCTTCTTACATTCTCTATACTTCTCCATCAAACCTCTTAATAAATGTATATCATTCATAGTAGATATACATAGCCTGAAACCAAACTGATTGCAATAAATTTTTGTATCACATCGTAACCTATGCTCAACTACTCTATCCAATAATTTTAATGTATGACGCATTAACTTATTTCTTCTCTAATTAGCACACTGTTGTGCATCACATTTATTCTTAAATATAGGAATCAACAAACTCTTTCTCCACTCATCTCACATCTTTTTAATCTTTAAAATAACATTAAAAAATTTGTAAGCCAAGAAATTTCTTGATCTCCTAAATATTTCACACTTCTATTGGAATATCATCAGATACAACTGTTTTTTCACATTTTATTTTCTTTAAAGCATCTCTAACTTCAAATTTACTAATACAACGATAATAAATAAAATTCTCTATTTTTTAGGGTATTAAGGTTGCTAAAATCAATCGTATTTTCAGATCATTCATTGAAACGTTTATCAGAAAACCTCATCCACATATTTTAATATTCTTTTATGAGAAAGTACTTTATGATTTTCATTCTTAATACACTTCACTTGAACTAGATCTTTATTTTTCATATCTTTTTAGTTGGTTAATTTATACATATATCTTTCGCCTTCTTTGGTATACAATCTATTGTATAAATCACTAAAAGCTAAATTTTTTGCATCATATATTATTTTTTTTAGAATCTTTATGGGTCACTTTATATCTTTCTTAATTCTCCGAGTTATTACATCTAAACCAAGTTTTATAATAATGTTTCTTATTTATTATCTTTTTTTACATATTTCGACTCCACCATCACTTATTTTTATTGAAATAAGCATTTCTTTTTTATTATCCAAATACATTTTTTTTTGCAACTTGCTTAATTTAACTTATTACTCTTACCATATAACATTAGCTTCCTTATAAACATTATAAATTCCAAGCTCTCGCAGATTGGTTATAAAAATATTTTTATTAGTATTCTTTAAATGTCATCTAATTCTAGGACAATAATTTGATTTATTTTTCATCTTCTAATCTTTTATCTTAAAATCTAAAACTAACAGTCGATATTGGACACATAAACTTTCAATTGAAATGATATTACAATCTAAACGATTTATTTTTTTTTATCATCTCATGTTTATTAGATCCATTTTAAAAGTAATAATATCTTATCTCTTCTCTTAAATAAAGTATTAGCGATTCTATCGTAGATTAAAGTAAAATCCCAATATAGTTATACATGCCTTAGTTCTTTCTAAATTTATAACTATCGTGAATCTTTAAAATTTTCAACCACTCTACCAACATGTTCATTTAAATCACCTCAAATAAAATACTTTTTATTCAAGAGATATCTTTTATAGTAATCCCTCTAATTCATTATAAAAATTTTCTTTTGATCCTACATCTAAATTTACTTGAGGAGCATAAATATTTATAACATTGATAATCTTAGTATCAACAATAACTCAAATTTAATAACTTTATTATGCTATCTTCTCATACTAGGATCTTCCTAGTTATTTTTTAAACTTTTCTTTAGGATATTGATGATATGTATCTTATTTACGTGATATACCACTCAATTTACTTTTATATTATTTAGTGGAATCACAATTTATTCTTTTTTTTTTCATAATATCTTATGCACATATTTTATTATATCAATTTTATGTGATGATTGCAATTTTTATTTATCGGAGTTTTTTTATTTTTATTTATGAGATTTTTTTCATTAATTTTTTGATGTTATTTAATTCGACTATCAATTTTTTTAGAACTATATATATATATTTGTTTTTTGTTTTTTTTTTGTCATTTTCTATGGCTCTTATGATTTTTTTCCGTCGATGGAAACTGCACTATAAGGAGAAATTCCTTTAAAAAAAAAAAGAGTAGCATATTTCCCTCAATGAATCATCGAGATTCGTGTTATTTCCAGCGAGGGTTGGGCGTCAAGGCAGCCTGCTTTCGGAAATCTGCCCAGTGTTCCCTTCGCGGACGTTTCTTCCTCTGGTTCATGCCGCGGCCATGAAGCAAGTTCGCTGCTGCTACGAAAATCTCTTAATTGCTTCTCGCCGGCGCCTCTGGTAATTGCATTTTCCGGTAGATCCTCTTACTTCACCCTAGCTTAGTTTTCAGTTTCCCAATTTATCCCCAAGCCTGCTAGGTGTTTTTTTTTTCTCCTTAATTTGGGGAATCTTTTGAGGGCTTACCCCGGGATCTATTTGGCCGGTTTTCTTCTGTATATTTTTTACGATATATATCGATTATCGTGAATTTTACGGGGTATAGCTTGGAGGTCCACTCCTTGATTGATATTTTAGGTTTCCCTGTTTCCAATCTCCATTCCTTGTTTTAAGAGTTTCCATGGCTGCCGGTCGTCATGTGGACTACCGAGATGACGACCTCAGAGAAAGAGAGTCTAATTTAGAGATCTCTGTGAGGAAGGATTATTATCAGGAGCGCTTTCGCGAACGGGGACGCACCCGGGATCTAAAAGATAGGGTTAGGGTTAGAGAGAAGGAAGTATTGAACGGGTCCTATCGCTCTCCCTCGTCAAACAATTCTTACTTAGCTGGTAAGGCTAGTAATCAGCTTTCTAGGAAATCTGCAGACCGTGAGCCTGGGGAGCTGTCTAGCGGAAGTGGGTCCGATGACCCTGATGTGCCTCCTTACAAGAGCACTGCTAATGGCGTGGAGAAACCGGAAGAGGGAGATGCGTCAGCTGGTCGAAAGAGAAAATTCTCTCCCATCATATGGGACAGAGATGATGATAGGAGGTCGTCTGCTGGCAATTCGCGTAGTAGGAGTGATCCCGTGCATCGCGTTGTACTTCCTCCACCACCTCCATTGCAAAGTGGGCACATCTTGTCCAGACCGGTGGAGGTTGTGCGGCTTTTGCCAGAGCAAGCCTTACCGTTGGATGTAGATGTTTCTGTAGATTCACCTCAATATCAGAAAGAAGGAATCAATGGTTTGGGGCTTGGGCAGGTTGAAGATCATGAGGATGACATTGCTCCAGCACGGCACATCTCTACCTCCCGGTGGGCAGACAGAAACAATGTCTTGGAAGATGATGAAGCTAGTGTATTTCATGAGGAAATTGTGAGAAAGAAGAAGAAAAGCACCCCCTTGACTGTCTCAGGGGAGCAATACCAACTGATGAAAAAGTTGCAAAGCCCTGAGCTTGGCGAGGTTAGGGATTTTTCTGAAGGGACAGATTCACAGTCATATAGTAGTTCCAAAGGTCATAGTGGGGATGATGAACAGAACATTGGGTCTCAGAGTAATGACTCTATGGATATTGATGTGGAAGAGGCTAAAGATGATGCCAGTGTTCATAATTTGGACTCTGATCAGGAAAATTTCAGTGGCGAGGATCGGACTCAGGAGCCAATGCACGCCCCTCAAAGAAGCATAAACATGCTGCAGGGATGTAGAAGTGTTGATGAATTTGAAAGGTTGAACAAGATAGATGAAGGCACCTATGGGGTTGTTTATAGAGCAAGGGACAAAATAACTGGGGATATCGTAGCATTGAAAAAGGTGAAGATGGAGAAGGAGAGGGAGGGCTTCCCATTGACATCTCTTAGGGAAATTAATATTTTGTTATCGTTTCACCATCCCTCTATTGTAGATGTGAAGGAAGTTGTTGTTGGAAGCAGCCTTGACAGCATCTTCATGGTTATGGAGTACATGGAGCATGATCTCAAAGGGCTGATGGAGACAATGAAGCAGCCCTTTAGCCAGAGTGAGGTCAAGTGCTTAATGCTGCAGCTCTTGTCCGGTGTCAAGTACCTGCATGATAACTGGGTTCTTCATAGGTATAGCCTTCTTTCTGTCATTAAAATTTCACTTTTTCTTATGTATGTATTTCAAAGTTAAGTAACGGGCAATTGAGTTAGTTCCATTTGTTGTTACCCAACAGGGATCTAAAGACATCAAATCTCTTATTAAACAATCGTGGTGAGTTGAAAATATGTGATTTTGGGTTAGCTCGTCAATATGGGAGTCCCTTGAAGCCATATACTCACTTGGTTGTGACTTTGTGGTACAGGTAGTTTGTAATATATATATATATATATATATATATATATATTTTTTTTTTTAACTTTTATTTGTTGTTTTCCTCTTAAAAAATACGCTTGAATGCAACCACTGCCATGCTTATCTTTATTTTAACGTTATTTTACATGGTGTTTTGATGCTTATAATCCTTTTCAATGTTGCAGAGCGCCAGAACTTCTCCTAGGCACAAAACAGTATTCAACTGCAATTGACATGTGGTCATTAGGATGTATAATGGCTGAATTCTTAGCAAAAGAGCCACTATTCAATGGGAAGACTGAGTTTGATCAACTTGATAAGGTAATATCTGACACGTCAAAGGCATTTATTTACTTGTTTGGCATTTTTCTGTTGTTGTGCTAACTTTTATAAATATTTCTTGTAGATATTTAGAACTCTTGGCACTCCAAATGAGAAGATATGGCCAGGGTTTGCGAAGTTACCTGGCGTCAAAGTAAACTTTGTTAGGCAGCCGTAAGTATCTTTTCTATTCTTCTTGTGACTCGTTGTCGATATATATATATATATTTATTTATTTATTTTTATTTTTAATGATTGTTTTTAAGTGCAAAGTCTTATTGTTAATGACCTTTTGCCAGGCATTCAGCAAGAGGTGAACTTGCTCGAGTATCTTGGCTTATCTTGGTGGCATCTTTTGTTAGGTGATGCATCATCCAGTTTGTTTTGACCACTTAGTTCTTTTTTTTTTTAAATTCAGGTATAACAGGCTGCGCGAGAAGTTTCCGCCCACTTCATTTTCTGGGCGTCCAACTCTTTCAGAAGCCGGTTTTGACTTGCTGAATAAACTTCTAACTTATGACCCTGAGAAGGTAAATGCATTAGCAAAGAACTGGCTGATAAGTTGATTTGTTTCTTCTCATGGTTGGGTAACCTTTACCTTTTAAATGTATTGACCATGCCTTGGCATTTCTACTGCAGCGTATCACTGCTGAAGATGCACTCAATCATGATTGGTTTCGTGAGGTTCCTCTTCCCAAAGAGAAGGCTTTCATGCCAACATTTCCTGCCCAGCATGCCCAAGACAGGTATATAAAAAAATTACTCTGAAACTGCAGGATAAGCTTTGAACTGGATATTATTCTTTCCCATGAGCAATTTTTTGAAGTACATCTTTAATGCTATAATTAGACGCTTGCGAAGGATAATGAAGAGCCCTGATCCATTGGAAGAGCAGCGAAGAAAGGAATTGCAACAGGGACAGCAAGTATCGGCTGGACTCTTTGGTTAGGAATAGTGAAAGAGTAGCCAGTAAACTGTTGCATAGCAATGCTTCTTGTCCTGATTTGGAAAGTATTCACAGGGATGTATTTCTTTGAGGTGAGAGATGCGTTGCAAGTAATGTTCTGCAGCTTGTATTAGTGTCTGGTGACAATTTAATACTGTTCTTCAGCAGGCACCCGTGATGATATTGGTGGACTTAAAATATAGTTTTATCCACCAAACAATTTTGTTGCAGGCGTTTTTGTTCTTGTCAGCAATGATCATAAACAGTTCATCCTTTATGCAGCCTGGATCACAAGGTGTGGCATATCGGTTTTTTATTTTATTCAGTCAGATCTGCTTGAAAATTCTTGTAACAAATCTCTCATCTCTCATTGATACATTGTAAACAATGCTTTGAAAGCTTGGATTCTAGTGCCATGATTTATGGTTGTTCTGTTCATATTATATGTGCACTTCTTTTTGATTTTCATGTTCTTCTTGCAAGAGATGATTTGTGTGAAGTGGAGAGGGCACAACTCACTCTTCAGTGCCAAAGAAACTGAAGGTTTCATTCGATTTCAAGGTAAACCAACATTACTTAACTCTTTCATCACATTGATTTCTTTCACTCTTTTATTCTGTACGAGAACTTCTTCCTAAGCCTTTTAAATTAAAATTACAGAAGCCTGCTAACTTAGCATTTAAATAATTGATATAACGAGGCCTTTATAACATACAAAAAGTGTCATCTGAGTATGCTTCATGTATTTAAGATCGCTTGTTATCTATGCATTATGAGCTGGTATTGCTTATTAGACTTTTTGGTGAAATACAAAGAAGGATCTTGTCTATTACCTCAATTAATTTTGATGATCCGGAAACTATATCATATTCATGTCACTTGTAACCGTCGTTGTGTATGAAGGGCTGTTTTTGTATTAAGGACTGCTGAGTTTCATGCATACTTATTAGGTGTATAACTTTGTACGTTTTAGTTTATTTTGTATATTTATAAATCTTATTGTTATGTAGCCCGAGAAAATGAAAATTAAAAATAGACAGGAAGAAGGACATCATTATTATAAAGAAACAAATTTACATCTGATAAAATGTTGACTTACCCAAAACTACAGGATTCACTCTGTTATAATAATCGGGAACTCACACATCCATTATGTTGGGGAATTACTCATCCAAACAAGGTGAATCTTTCATCCGTGAACTTACTCCAAGCTATTCCATATTCATGCTCTTTATAGCCTAAAAAAAAAACTCTTAACCAATTAAATAAGATGTTTGGTGGTTAAGAAATATAATTTAATGAGGTGGTTGTTGGATGGTACTGATGAATGAGAAGAGGTGAAGAACAATTAACTTTCAGTGGACACTTCATTCTTCCAAAAGCTTGGCCTTGAGCTTGATATTTGATAAGAACCTTCCCCATTTTTTTGATCAATGCTTATGTAGATGCTCCAGCCAAGGGACTACAAGAGATGCTTTAGATAAAAAGAGAGATTACATGAGGCAAAGTGTTTTTTCACACACTCGAAACTATTGCGTCTTTTATACCCATAACAATCAAGGAAACACCCACTCTTTTATTATATTTGGGAGCAACTCATTGAAATAAGTGGAATCTTACCTTCTCATCCCTAAAACTTTCTCCATCCAATTCTTTCTTATTTGTCACTTTATAACCCAAAAAATAAAGTTGTAGTCAATTAAATGAGGTGTTTGGAGGGGGTGGAGTAGCTTTGAGGTTGGGAAGTACAATTCAGTGAGTTAGTTGGCATGTGGCATGAGATGGGTGGGAAGAACAATTTATTTCTTATAGATATTTCATCACATAGTATGGTTATCATATTCTAGGGGTCTGTTCTTTTCCTTGCCATTGGGTTGTGGCGTTGGGAGGGTGGTGGGCAGCAGCTGCTATTAGTAGTATATCATGCACAAAAACAACAACATGATCATGTATTAATAATAAGTTTCATGCGTGTTCTTTTCTTGTTTGGCTGATGACTTCGTTATTCAAGTTATTTAGCACTTTCAAAAATTTGTTGAAATTGATGGCTTCATTGTATTCATTATTTCATGCGTCAGCACTGCTTGTCTGATTAAGCTTATCTTTATTTAATTTTCTTGTTATTTATTCCATGGAAGTCTGGAAGAGCCTTATCAACTTTATCGGATTTTGCGCATACTGGGAGATTGTAGTTCTTAGGGTTATTTGATAACTGTTTTTGAAGTCGTGATTTTTTTTTTTTTTTGATATTTTCTCTAATTTCAGCAAAATTACATGTAGTTATCAGCAGTTTGAAGCTCTATATGTACTTTTTTCTGTCAAGAGCTTTACTGTGGTCAGTATTTATCTACTTATCCATGCATATAGGTCTTACTTACCATTATACTTTTGGAGAAGTGAAGTCCTACCAGCTTATTAAGGTGCAATCTTGTGGTGATTTTCTTATTAATATCATTTATTGTGTTTCTATAGATTTTGAAGTTTTTTTATGACATTCGAATTTCTTGAAGTTTATTTCGGACATAAATGTTACTTCATATCTGAAACTATTAATGGCATTAGGTTATTTTGTACTGTGATTTCTGAGTTCATTCTTCTTAAATTATGTTGATGCTAGGTTATGTCATTTAGAGCAGCAGAACTGTATGCTCTTAAAATTTTTGTTACCAGTTTCTTTTCCTTTCTCAAGCTGTTTGTTCCCAACATAAGTTTATTGAGTCATAATGAATAATATATAAACTCCTTGATCAATTGGCTTTATAGTCTTTGTTGTTTACAAAAAAAAAAAAAAAAAAAAAGGATTCTTAAGATGAAAGTGATCTTTTGGGAAAAATTAATGTGTTAAGTGTTACTTTGCATTCTAAACAGGAATTCTAAGTTTGAGAAAATGACCCAAGTGATACCCTGATTATTTATGGTGTGTTTATTTTGACATTGGTTTTTTCCCACTCCATTTGTTCCCTAAACTTATAAGGACATGACTGTTTTGGTCCTTTAGGTTAACCAATTGTCAAAATACAATGAAGAAGGCTCGCATGACTTTTTTTCTCCAATCTGGTTTCTAGCATACCCAAAACACATTGTTTTGGTTCTTTACTATTGGTTTTTGATGATTGGTTTAATGGAAGGATCAAAATTGTCATCTCTTTTAGATCGGATTGCAAAAGAAGTTTGGTGTAAAAATACAAATAAATACACCCTAAATTATTTATGGCTCATTTACATTGAATAGATTTCTGGTTTGCAATAAAGGCAAAGTTAAGGATGTCACATTATAATGTCAATTATACATATGTGAATGCTTTTTCAGTGCGCTTCCACAGAATTGTAAAATGAAAATGGTGAAAGCAAAATGATTTATTTTCTTCTCTTAGTTTCACACCCTTGGTATTTAAAAGTCTAGTTTGCTCTGACTTGGAGAATAGTGCTAGTTGTTCTGATTATTGTAGTTCATTATGATAATATGGGAACTTGTTAGTGGATAGAGGTTTTTTCATTTGTGTGATTTACCATAAATTGGTGTTTAACCTTCTACATATCGTAGATGTCTTAAATGGGGAAAATTATGGTCATGAATGGATTGTGGATGAACTATCAATGGAAAGAGAGCATTGTGTGATTAATTTAGTGATATACTGTATTTTCTCTCTCACCCTATAGTTACAAGTTTTGCTTTGTCTAGAACATATTAATTGTCAATTAACCTTTGGTTTGGGGGACGTATAGCTATGGAATGATGGTTACATATCTCAATAGCTGATGTTGGTGCCCCTACTCCATTTCAAATTTTATGGACTCTGGGAGGAGAGCTTGTTAAATTTTGTATGTTAAATTATATTTCTAGTAATAGTGTGAAAAATTATCATAATCAATGGATTGTTTTGTAAAAGTATATTAATGATAAAGTTAATGAACAATAGATTTATGTAATTTTGGCATGTAGACTGATTGAAGAAGATGTATCAATAAAATGAGTAGATATATCTGGGAAGGATTAAGAAGAAAAGGTGGTGAAGTAAAAGAACACGTCCAAAAGTTGTGCAAATGTGCTTGAAGGAGTGAGCTAACACCTTATGTAGCACATCAAATAAGAAGGAATGGAAAAGACATTCAAATGGCACCGTAAATAGTTGAGATTAGTATAATGAAGATAGTCACGATGTGTTTCAAATCGGCCTCTTCAATACCTACCATATCAACATGTTGAATTCGATGGAATGTTTCTTTTTTAAAGAAGTATTTTTTTTTACATCATTGCTAAAAGAAGGGTGATGTAGCATGGAAATAATCGCGGGTGACAATTCTTGTTAATATTGGATTTCTCTAATAACACTTTGACATATGGTTAAAACACTGGTGGATGAAATTTATGAATTTTTTTGATGTGATGATGTAGATTGTTAATG
Source organism: Cymbidium sinense (assembly GCA_021442155.1). NCBI lineage: Eukaryota > Viridiplantae > Streptophyta > Magnoliopsida > Asparagales > Orchidaceae > Cymbidium > Cymbidium sinense. The sequence continues at coordinate 171,329,053 of CM038221.1, read as the reverse complement.
GTATTATGATGGTTTGGACTTTGGGTTTGGATGGTTTTAAGGTTAGGGTTTAGGATGATGTAGAAGATAGGTCTCCAAATGGATAGAAGGGAAAACTTGAACTATTGGATTATAAAGAAATCTTCATCAATGCCGTTAAAATCAGCCAATTTGAAGAACAACATTAAGTGGTGCTCAAAATACTCCAAAAAAGTCTCCAAGCACTTGGATAACGAGTGGCATGCACATGCCATGTCTGCCTAAAGATCTTTTTGGGCTTTGACTAGGGCATGAAAACCTTCACAAATAATAAAATATATAATTCTGATAAAAAATGAGAGATATGCAAGCATTGTTCAAAGGGAAGGGGTGAAGGTTAAACGGTTTTTATCATTAATTTTTCAAGATCCAAGCTGCTATGGGCTGGAGAGAGAAGAGGTTGAGTTAGGTATTTGAGAGAGAGAATCACGAATAAGCGAGAATTAGTCAAGCAAAGCATTAAACACGATCATAAATCATGAAATATGAAATTCTCATTCAAGTTAATTGATCTTAGGTTTAAGTTTGCATTCAAAGTCCCCTTCATCTCTAAATACTTGCCCGGCTGAGCCTGTTTATAGTTTAGTTGAATGTCCATTCATCCTTAAATACGTGGCTTGCTAATCTTGAAATTTAGAACTATCCTACAATAATTTAAAATTCAAATGTTGATAAGAAAGAAATAGACTAAACCATAAATTTTTCTAACCAGTTAAGCCTTAGACATTTTTTTAAAAAGGAGTGCATTTTAATTTATTTTATTAATGTGCTTGCTAAAAAAAATAAAAAATGAGTAAAATCTGAAATGCATTTGGTGTTTTAATGATTATGTGGGGTTTTCTATTAAAACATTAGTGGGATTTGCTTTTTCATAGAAAACATAATTAGTAATTGCATTTTCAAAGAAAACACAATTTCCAATTCAATGATTGATAAAAATTTTTAAACGATTTAAAATAATATTTAATTAATTAAATATAAATAATAATTAAATAATAATGATGTTGATTATATATATAAATATGAATATTTTGTAATTGATTAATGTTATAATTAATATTGAATAAATTTTTAATATTGCATATTTTGAATATCACATAACATAATTAATAATCTAGTAATCTAGTTATCATTTTGAGACATTTATAGTAAATTTGAGAATCAATTAATAATAATTTTTTAAATAATTTAATTTATTATATGCTAAATTAAAAAGATTTCATGAAATATTTGTATGTTGAAATCATGGTATTTTATTTATTAATTGATTGTCCATAACCACCCAAAAAAACGTTAAAAAATATACGCCACATAATAAATATATTATTAATTCTTCTTGTATTAGAATTTATTTTTAAAATTACATACTATTATTTGTTCTTATGGAGACTTAGGATAATATCTAGTGGTTGGTTCAGGACTATGCCTATGATTCATACCACTGTATTTAAACTGTGAGCCCTTTTTTTGTCATCCCCTTCTGGTGGAGTGACTTGTGTTATGTATTCTCATTAATTATTTCATGACTCAATATAATTATTATGGTCATGCTTTCAATCAATATCTGCTTTGCTACGTCTATTTATTCTTATGAATGCTCGTTCATTTGGCTCAATTATTATAGAGTGAGTGCTATCAGATCGTTGCATTATCTGATTTGGAAGTTGCCTCTCCACAAGCTTCCAATTGATACGAGAAACTTGAGTCGCTCAAATATCCGTTCATTGAAAACAAATCACAGGAAACCACATCATTATGCCATACAAGTATGATACTTGTTAACCTCTTTTTAAAAGTTAATGATCTTGTCTAAAAATTGTGTAACTTTTGCTTCTATATAATATATATAGTATAATATCATGTTCATAACTGTCTCTGCTAAATCCCATCAATTTCATTTTTATACATTCTCATATCTCGCATTTCATTCCACCTACAAGTTTTAAAAGATTTTTTAATAATTAAATTATGAGAACTTGTGAAATTTGTAGGTATATATTTGAATCCAAGTGATTTTTCTTTGAGGTCCTTTGCGAAAAGCTACATGAACAATGGATCTCCCAACATGTGATTGCTACCCTGATCACATTTATAGGGGGTGCAAACATCTAGCTATATATGAGCATGCCAGTTTAATCAATAAAACAAACTCTGTATACAAGTGTACTAGCTTCTAAACATCTATTTTCTTGATAAGGAATGATAATAGATAAAAATTACTTAGTAGCAAACAAACTTGTATATATATTTTTTATGATAATCACTTCTAAACATCTATTTTCTGGTGATATAGCATTATTGTTGTCTGTTTTTATTGTAAGCGGTAAACATAATTTATGATTATTTTGTAAGACTAATTATAAACTTATATATTCGTAGTAAAGTTAACAAGTTATTTCTATGTTTTTAAAATGATGTCATCAATGAACTAAAACAAATTTAGAATACAACTAAGGTAATATTTATAACAGATTATTGCTTGATTTCATTTTAACCTTGCAGATTATAATTGCATTATTCATCTACATAGAAAGTATGATTTTCACTACTATAAGCTGTGTTTTTTATATTTTGAAAATGTGAGTTTTACATTACCACCAATACTTTATGTTTTTTTATGCTAATATATGTTACCTCATTCATCATTCTAAAAAGCATTTTACTTATATATATATATATATATATATATATATATATATATATATATATATATGAATTAATTTGAATGGCTAGGATTTCATTTTGGGAGAATCAAAGTCACTTTTATAATTGTATATACTTGTGATAAATTTAACAAATAATTAAGAAGAAATATTGCAATTACATTTAAAATTACAGTATAGATAACAATCACAACATATATAACATAGTTCCATAGATTTAAAAAATGAATTAAACCAAATTTGTGATAAATAAAGAAATTACGATCAAAAGATAAGAAATGACAATTGCAACAATGATAATATCAAATATGAATGACTATTAATTACCTCTGATTAGGAATCTCTAACAAGATTCACTTAAGGTAGACATCTCATACATTATAAAATGGAATTGCTATTTACGCTTCAATATGAGGTCAAAAAGAATTTTATAGAGAGAGTTTAATATAATGAGTTTGCACTTTAAATTTACAACTTGTCATTTCGTATTTAGATATTAATTCTGTTGTTAAGTGAAGTTAACATGTGAGTTCGTAAAGAGTTAGAGATAAATAATATGTTATAACGAGTTATCAAAGTTTTATATTTATATATTTTGTGAATAAACCAATGAGAAGTCAGGTACTTTATTTTGTTATATGATATTTTGTCAAAATTTTGTTTATTGGGTGTGAGTTGAGTAGTCTATTATGTTTAAAAATCATAAACATAATAGTATCTCGACTTGAGTGAATGGAATACTTCAAATGTAATTAATAGAATTAGTGCTAACCTGAAAAAATTTCTCTTTGAACAAAATATTTCCACTTAAAGTTCCTTATAAATACAAAATTTTGTAAACAATAATTGGACAAATAAATTTTAAATCAATAAAAATTAATAATAAATAATTTTGGCAATAAAAATAATCTTACAATTATAATGTTATTGGACTATATGCTATCACAAGAGGAGAGGGGGCGAGGTGTGGTAGATTTAGTGAGAGAAGCAAAAGAATGAGGGGGAATTTATAGAAAATTTGGGGTGATGCTATTTGCTAGAAAATGCAAATGCTATGGATTTTCTTTTTCATACATCCTAATTTTTTTATGTATTTACTCTTTTTTCAAGGATGAAAAAAGAGTTGTTAGCAGAAAATTAATAAGACTGGAGAGGGAGTCCAATATTAACTTAAATTATGGTGGTCAACCTTAGAGTTTAAAGGTTTTCGTTTGAGTAGATCTAAAATTGAATATTTGGAGTGTAATTTTAGTTTTAGAAGTTCTAGTGGTGTTGTGACATCGGGTGATCAAATCATTAAAAAGAGTGAATGATTAGATATCTCAAGTCTATTGTTCAAAATGATGGTGAAATAGATGGGGATGTTATTAATAGAATTCAAGTTGGATGGTTGAATTGGAGGAATGCATCTGACCTGTTATGTGTTAGAAAAGTTTCGCTTAGATTTAAGGAACATTTTTATAAGATGGTGGTAAGACTTGCAATGATTTATGGTGCAAAATATTAGTTAGTAAAAGAGAAACATAAAATTAAGTTATGCGTTGTAGAGATGAGGATGCTCAGGTGGATGCGTGGCTTTACTCTTAGAGATAAAATGCGAAATGAAAATATTCGTGAAAAGATTGGATTATCTCCAATGAGCATAAAAGATTAGAGAGAGTCCCCTTAGATGTATGTATTAGATTTGCCTTATGTTAAGAAAGGTAGAGACAAACCTAAAGAGATTTGGTTGGAATGTATAAAAAATGGCCTTAGTTTATTATAATTAAATGAGAATTTGACACTTAATAGGACACAATGAAGAAGAAAGATTCATCTAGCCAACCCCACAGTGGGATAAAGGCTTGTTGCTGTTGTTGTATTTTTTTTTTGGGGGACTTTTTTTTGTGTTGGAGGTGTGTGTTAATGTAAAAAACACAGTATAGCATTGCCTAGGAAAATGGCAACAAACTTTGCATTTTTTGGAAATGATTGGCAGTTTTCACGTTTTACAAAATTATAAAAACATTAAATGTATTCTTTTTTTTGGGGCATTTGAACAAATTTAATTGCAAATTCATACACACAACATATGTGTTAGGAATTGAATCCAAAATTTTGTTGAAAGTCTAATCTCTCAACCACTAGGTTAATGTGCTTTGCACGTAGGGTTGTGCATTATTTGGTTTTAACCAAAAAATCAAACCGATCCAAAATTTTTGAGTAATTTGGTTTAGTTTTGAACTTAGTAATTTGGAGTTTTAATTAATGAAAACGTTGGTTTTTGGTTTTTGGATCGGTTTGTTAAATAAAATTTTGGATGGAACTAAATAAACCAAAGTAATTATATATATCTGATATTATTAATTTATGTATAATGCATCTATTATATATTTATTTTTATTTATTTTTGAATACTTGGTAGGTCTTTTGGAGGATCATTATCAAATTTTTAAAATATTTTTGTCTTATAATATTGTAATATGGTTTCATCAACTTCTAAATTCAAAACATCATTCAGGTAAGTAAAAATTAGTTTTAAATATTTTTTTTAGCTCATGATGTAGTTAATTGTATTTTTGATTATATTTATGTTGCTTTGCTTATTACTTATTCATTATACAATAAAAAATTATGTAAATAATTTTTAAATATTGGCAACTTCGGTTTATCCAAAACCAAACCAAAATAACCGAACCAAATTATTATTCGGTTTGTTTGGTTTGCATTTTATTTGATCGGTTTGGTTCAATATTTTTAGGAATCCAAACCAATCAATTTTAAAAATTTATCATCCAATCCATCCAAATCAACCAAACTCACATCCCTATTTGCACGTCAAATGCATTCTTGGTACTGCTCGTGGAAATTTTTTATTATCAAGCTTAACTAAACTAAATTAAAGACACGCTCTTTTTTAAAAATTGTCCTTGAGCAGTTATGATGCATATGATCTAATCGAGAACTTGAAAAGGGATTTGAATGGTTAGTTTAGCGGCGATGTTAGCACTATATAAGCTGGTAAGGTTTTCATCAAAACTTGTTCTTCACTTCACAATCATGGCTAAGGCTATTTCTTCCCAGCTTGGTCATGGTTCTAACATCACCACCCGTGTATATATATATATATACATACATATATTGGGCTTAATACAAAATTTCCACAGCATCCTTTTTTTTTCTCTGTATGCTGATAGCTTGAATTGTTAATTTTGGAGGACATGTTAAATATTTATTACTGCGGTATGCTTGCCCTATGTATTACAGCACTTTCAAGTAACTTCTATATTGGAGCTTGTTCTATGTCCTCTGAACAATTTACTAGTTCGATTCCTACCTCTGCATTAGTTCTTGCCACAATTTCTCCTTGATTTTTGGATGTCTTCTGCGACTCCTTGTTATGTGGTTCAGTGTGGCATCATTTTGATAGATTTGTGGTGATAATATTTGGTACCAAGGTCATATTGGTTCCAAAACGAGCGAAAACTTCTCTGTCCATCAACATTCACGTTTTTTTTATGAAATATCTGCATATGCATGCATGCAGCATACAAATGTGCCAACTTTATATCTTTTTCTCAAAATCCTTATCTATGTGAACATATCCTATTAGTTTGTAATATGTTGCATTGTCCGATGCATGCATTTTAAGAGGTTAACAATATAGTTGTTTCTTTAGGCTATAAAATTTATATATGCAGGTTCAATACAAATTCTATAAATGCCTTACTGAAATGTGTTGTATCTTAAAATGGTAATATTAGTAAGGAAGGGATGACATTATTATTTGATAATATATTTGTAGAAAATTCTCTTAATGTTGCTATTTGTGATTCTTTCTTGTTTTATGATCATATACATGAGAGAATCAGCATGCCAAGTCATTAAAAAGAGTGAGCGATTCAAGATCTCTAGGCTCTATTGTTCAAAATGATGGTGAAATAGAGTTATTAGTAGAATGCAAGTTGGATGGTTGGATGGTTGAAGTATAGGAATGCATCTGGCTTATTGTGTGATAGAAAAATACTGCTTAAACTTAAGAAAAAAAAAATTATATGATGGTGGTAAGACCTACAATGATTTATGGCACATAATGTTGGCCAATAAAAGAGAAGCATAAGGCTAAGTTAAGTGTTGCAGAGATGAGGATGCTCAGGTGGATGAGTGGCTTTACTCTTATAGATCAAATGTGAAATGAGTTTGTTTGGGAAAAAGTTGGAGTAGCTCTAGTGATAGATAAAATTAGAGAGAGTCACCTTAGATGGCGGGCCGTCGACCTAATTATTAGGAGAGTAGATAGATCATTTCTATATTAAGAAAGGGAGAGGTAGACCTAAAAAACAGGGTTAAAATGTATAAAAAATGATCTTAGTATACTTGAATTAAATGAGAATTTGATACATAATAGGACACAATGGAGAAGAAGGATTCATGTAGCCCACTTCACATAGGGATAAAGTCTTATTGTTGTTGTAGAGAATTGGGATGACAATATGTAGCTTCAAATTAAGGGCTTTTTCTTTTTCTTGCTGTTTCGTTTTGAGTTGATATACACGAGTGCAACTTTAGGCTTTTGCTTGCAGTCTGTTTCTTTTCGAACCTTGATCGTACACCCTTTCAAACCATTAACAAATGTTTTATCTTTTTTTGTTCAGAGTGATAGGGAAGGATTTATTTGAAATATCACTGATTTTGCAGCTCAGTTTGGTCATTACATGTTTTTTTACTGGATTCAGAGTCATGTTCCTCGAGCTATCTGTTTTTTTTTTTCCTTTCCTCCAGGCAAATGAGAAAGAACAGAATCCTGTCCAATTTTTACTTGATCATTTCACCGATTTTACTTTTTTTTTTTTTTTTTTTCATATGGATGACTGCTATAGGAAATTGCTACTTTTTATTGCGCAGCAGTGAGCTGATGCGAGATTCGTTCGGTGTCTTTTGGGGGTTTGAGTGAAATTTAGAAATGGAAATATGTGATTATTCCCTTAAAGAAAATTTTTACCGTTGATTTGGATCGTACCTGGTGATTTTTAGCCTATGTTTTACTAATTTGATGATCTATAATATTCAATTCTACGATATATTTCCTTTTATAATCATTGTGATCTGCCCATATGTTAGAGAAAGCTAATTATGATAAGTTGTCTATCTATTTCATTGTTTTGTTCATTGGATTTAGGCCTGCGAATCAATTCAAGTTAGAAAGTTGTGAACTCATTTGATGGAAGCACAGAAATTATTAGAAAAAACAAAAGAAAAAAAGATGAAAAATTCAACTCTATTTTCCTCTCTCTCTCTCTCTAATTATTTGGTAGGTACTTTAGCCAACCAGTGGTTTGAACAAGTTGGCATCCAAAGGTATATGACGTTTTACTGTGTATATTGATTTTATATTATGTATTGAGCAAGTTATATTTCAGGCTGCTATTCTTAAGTGAGAGTTACTGCTTTCTTAGTTTACATTTGCAATTTTGTGCGCTCCTACTTAGGAACCCAATAGAGGCGTCGATTAAGCTTCCTGCTTAACGCTTTTCATGCTGAGGGTAGTCCTAGTCCTGCATTGCATTGCTTGATCTATGCAACTTGATACCAATTAGATATCACCATAGTCTTCATTTGATTCTTACCCAGAAAATATGTTGTAAAATTTGTGCTCTTACAGATGACACAAGAGGTAGGTATATCGGCTTAAGCCCTATCTATATATACAGATACATACTATAGTACACATTCAAGCTCATTGGATCTTGTTTATGCAACCGCTTGAAACGGATAAATTATTTAAACATTATTTGAGTTTTTTTGTATCAATATTATCTTAAAATGACAAACAAATTAGATTCATTTTCTCATCATATTTTTACTGCTTTTTCTTATGTTAGCATTTATAATAAATAAAAGGTTTATGTTATAAAATTTATCAAAAATAATAATCATATTTTGTAATCCTTTTTAGTTTTTATGATATGAAGAAGCTAAGCTTTTGACATCACAAATGTTTTACCATCCACTAATATGAAAGATTCTAATGTAGCTAAATTTTGATTATGGACAACTATATCATTGCTTGGAGGAGCATTGTATCTTTTTTTTTTTTTTTTTGGTATTTAAATAATTGTATTTTTACTTTTTAAATGTATAATTTAGGATATAAAGGTAAAAATAAAGTCTAGAAGATAAATTTATTAATTTTGTAGACCGTTAAGTGAAATATGAAATATAATTATTATTTGATTTGATTTGATTTGATATATTCATTTTTAATTAAAGATTTATTCAATTATCTAATGGGATTATTTTTAGTTATTTATATGTTTAAATTATATAAATATATATATATATATATATATATAATTACTTTATTTATATAGTTTATAAAATATTTATAAAATTTATTCTTTTATTTATTATTTATTTATATATTTAAAAAAATTTTATATTATATATTAACAAAAATTAATAAAAAATATATATTATACATAATTATATTAATTAATAAAAATATTAAATAAATTTATAAATTTATATATATAATTAAAAATATTTTAAATTATATATTTAATTATATATATAAATAAATAAATTAATAATTAAATATATAAATATTTAGTTATTAAATATTTTATAAAAAATATTTTAAATTATATACTTTAAATAATTATGTTATTTAAAAAATTAAAAAAAATCTCCCTATCTCTCTTTTTACAAAGCAAAAAAAAAAAAAAAAAAAAAAAAAGTTAAATTTATTTATAAAATTTGTATTACCGTCCGTTTGATAATATATTTTCATAAATAAATTTGATTAAATGATTTAATACAATTTTAAAGATTTATTCAATTATCTAATCAGTTTGTTCTCATAGATTTATTCCAAAAATTTAGGCAAAACAAAATAAACTTTTATAAGAAATTATCGAAGCACAATTTATAATTTTCAATGATTCCTTTGAGGAGACAGTTAAAAAGGATACCGTGTTCGTAATTATTCGTAAATATTGATTCCCATTTCAACGAATCAGATTCATAATAAGAATTAAGAATATATATATATATATATATACTTTTTAATTGATTTTATTCACTAATGTAATGAACTTTTAATTTTAAATTAAATTAAATGGAAAAGTCTAACCAAATATTTAATTAAGTTAATGTTGTTCAATGTATGTATATATTGGATTGCAAGGTTTTTTTTTTTATATCGTTGGGGCTGTTTGGGATTAATTTTATATTTTATATTTATATATTTATTTAGAGTACTTTTTATTTGATTTTATTTTTTGTTTTCAAAAATAAAAAATATTATTTTTAAAAATACTTAATTTTAAAAAATAATAATTAGTTAAATAAATTATATTTTTAAGTAAAATAAAAAAAAAAATAAAAATAAAAGTGATCCCAAACGGCCCCTGGTTATCAATATAATCTGAGAATGAGCTGCGTAGTCATGGGGGGATAATGCAGAGAAGAATATCCTCTAATCTAACGAGTGCCCTCCAATTCCATCTCCGACCAAGGCCCATGCCTCCCAATCTCTTCTACCTCCGACCACTCTACTCTCATCGGAGTCCCCCGTCGCTGATGATTCCAACTCTGCCGTTGGCGTCCGCACCGCAGACGAGTTCTCTCCTGACGTGGAAAAGCTCTACCGCATCCTCCGCAAGTTCCACATTCGGCCGACCAAACTCGACCTGGCCCTGCGCGATTCCGGTGTCTCCCTTCGCCCGGGACTCCTCGAACGCGTCATCTCTCGTTGCGGTCCCGCGACTGATCTTGCCATCTCTTTCTTCTCTTGGCAATCTCGCCGTCGCCCTGATCTCCCTCCGTCTGCCGCCGCCCACCGTGCCCTCCTCTCCTCCCTCACCCGTGCCCGCCACTTTGGGGCCTCTTGGGCCCTCCTCGATCGCATGCGACGCGAGCTTCCGGATGCCCTTACTGCCGACGTCTTCGTCGCCCTCATCCGCCGGTTCGCCGCCGCACGTATGGTTTCCAAGGCCGTCGAGGTACTAGATGAGATGAAAGCTTACGGCTGCACCCCCGACGATTACGTATTTGCTTGCCTCCTTGATGCTCTCTGCAAGAACGGCAGCGTCAAGGAGGCCGCCTCCCTCTTCCGTGATATGCGCGATCGCTTTCCTCCTAACCTACGCCACTTCACATCTCTCTTGTACGGCTGGTGCCGCGCTGGAAAACTCGACGAGGCCAAGTTCATTCTGGTTCAGATGCACGAAGCGGGTTTTGAGCCAGACATCGTCGTCTACAATACTCTCCTTGCCGGCTTTGCTGCCGCTGATAAGATGGAAGATTCCTACGCCCTCCTTGCTGAGATGAGACGCAAAGGTTGCGAGCCCAATGTTATTTCATACACGACTCTGATACAGGCCCTCTGTACGAGGGACTCACTGGACGATGCCATGAGAGTGTTTGTTGAAATGCGCAGGAGAGGCTGCGCTCCAGATGTTGTCACCTATAACACTCTCATTTCTGGGTTCTGCAAGTCAGGAAGGTTACAGCGAGCTTATGAGTTCTTGGATGCTATGGATACCATGAGAATGCACGGCTGTGTGCCGAATCCTAGCACGTACTTCCCTATCTTTGCTGCACATGAGCTTAAGGAAGATATAGACAAGTGTTTTGAGCTAATGAGCAGAATGTCGAAAGCTAGCTGCTTGCCTGACCTCTGCATCTACAATGTGGTAATCCGCTTGGCATGCAAACTTGGTGAGTTGAAGAGAGCAGTTGACATCTGGAATGAGATGGAGGCCAGTGGTCTCAGCCCTGGGCTCGACACCTATGTGGCTATGATCCATGGATTTATGGGCCAAAACTCCCTTATTGAAGCCTCTGGATACTTCAGGGAGATGGTGGCCAGAGGGGTTTTGTCCACTCCACAGTACGGTACGCTTAAGGAGCTGTTGAACTCTCTTCTGAGGGCTGAGAAGCTTGAGTTGGCCAAAGATGTGTGGACCTGCATTGTGAGCAAGGGCTGTACGCTCAATGTTTATGCTTGGACTATATGGATACATGCATTGTTCTCACATAAGCATGTGAAGGAGGCGTGCTCTTACTGCTTGGACATGATGGATGCAGGGCTCATGCCACAGCCAGATACATTTGCGAAGCTGATGAAGGGATTGAGGAAGCTTTACAATCGGCAGCTTGCGGCGGAGATCACAGAGAAAGTGAGGGTAATGGCGGCAGAGAGGAATGTTACTTTTAAAATGTACAAGAGGAGGGGTGAGATGGACTTGGAGAGGAAGAAGCAGAGGGCAAGGAAGACGAGGAGAGATAGCAGGCAACCGCGAGGTTGTCGACGCCACAATAAGGCTAACCTTTTGGGTCCTTATGGGGTGAAGGTGGAGGTAATATGATCCAAATGTTGGTGCTCCAGAGTGTAAGTTCTGAGGAGGAAAGACGGTTTCATGATGAATGAGGTAAATCAATGTGCAGCAGGCATCTATCTATTCACTTGTGCTATTTGAAAGATTTGAATTTGTGTGCTGTGTGGGATTCTTAACTATTATTGTACAAAGCTGTCATAATTTTCAGGCCATGTATGGGCTTACCATTAAATTTGTTTGGTTCAGAAGGGGATTAATTTAGATATTAAAGTTTATGTTAGAAGATTTATTTAAGATACATTCCAAATTTAACATTTAAGATTTGGTTGTAAAATTTAAGATTTCAAATAGGTTAGAGGAATTCGAATGGGGATTCAAATACACCAATAAAGTGATATGTGTGCCCTCTGAGTTCTGAATTTTATATAAATGAACCTATAGCCGCATCATTTTTTTTTCTGATATGAGCTATAGCCGAAAAACCTTCAATTTTTTTACATTATATTTTACAATCAAATAAAAAATAATAGAAGTCTGCAATTTAGAAAATTACCTAAGTTAAAAATATAAAGTAATCTTTATATGAATTCTTTTAATACATTTTTCATTAGAGCATTTTAAAATAATAATCCCTAAATTAATTATGTTATACTTAACTTTATTTGGTTGGGCTAAGCCAGCTTAAAATTTTTTTCTTTTAACTTTGATAGCAGATAATGAACTCAAATAGAACTGATTGGGTTAAGAGAGGGAATAGAATGAGGGATCTCACAATTCATAACACCAAAATTCAGTTGGGATGATATGCTGCACTGCATGATCATAAATAATCCCACAGCGGGAGGTCTAATTATTGACTATAAAATAGAATGAAGTTTTATTATTTGACTTTAATGAATTCCTCTTATAGTTTGCAACATTTTTTTTTTCTGAATTTATATAGCATAGCATCTGGTGAATGATCTGTACTTAATGTTTTCCTTTATAGTATTTTTTTGACAAATCAAATTAATCTTTAATAAATTAGAAGTCTGCAATTAATAGAGGCTTAAGGTGAATTACCTTAAGTTAAAAAAAAATTATATTGTCTTACTATTTGATGAGAGCTAATTTGCATGATAATATTCTTTATTTTTCATTAGAGATTTTTACAAAATAATCATCTAATTTATGTGTATTTATAATTTTAAGATACTTCTTATTTTCTAAATTATTTGAGATTCATGTATTTGTGCTTGTGATAATTAAGTTAAATTGTTAAGAATTTTATAAAAATAAAAAAAATATGAATTAATTTTTTATAATGAATTTTAATATTTGAATGTTAATTTAAAAAAATTTAAATTGAAAATAGTTGATTTATAAATATATAAGAATGAAATGATTGTGCACGTTTGAGTAATAAAAGAATAAAAGAAAGGGGAATTTATATGCATATTATATGATTTTTATGTATTTATATATTTAACATTTAAAATTAGATGTTTATTTAATTAATATTTTTTATGCTCAAATAGATGTATTTTATTTTTTTTAAAAAAAGAGATGATGATATTTTTTATATAATATTAAAAATGAAAGTATTATATATATATATATATATAATTAAATTTAAAATGTTAGATATGTCAATATATATAAATTGTGTGATATGCATGTAAATCTCCTCAATAAAACCACTGTGATTATTATAGCACCACAACCTATAGCCGCACATTTCGCGTTTGGGGAAGCACCAAGCTCAAAAATATGCTGAGAATTCTCTCTCGCCTCCGGCCACCTCCCTGTTCCCTCTCGCATCCCCTCAATTTTCCTTCCCTTTACCCCATACGGGCTCCGATTCCCGTAAACTCTCTGTCGCCTTTTACGGCTCCATTCTCGTCTTCTCGGAAGCGGAAGGGAAGTGACGAGGATCGTGAAGAGGGAAAAGAGAAGGACGATGCTGTTCCTGGCGTCTTCCTTTTCTCGAACGATCCGCAGAGCGCACCGAGGCTGTTCGTAGTGCAGCCCCGCCTCCGCCCTGACTCCATTCTGAATTCTAAGATCTCGGAAGCGCTCAACCTTGCTAAGTCACTCGAGGAGCCGCGCAGCGGATTCGTTCGGGAGGATTTTACCTCCAAGCAGATCCCATCACACCTTGTTGTGCAGAACCCCATCGCCAGGTCCTCCAAATCTCATGCGGGTTGGTCCCTTCCTGCTTCATTTTTTTTTTTTTTTGGTTTCTGAAATAACTTCCTCTCACTTGATCTTTGTAGAGTGGCTATTGGCGGGTTTAGTGGTGCGGTGCATTCATTTTTTTTGTTCGATGTTTCTTTCCGTGATGCATGCAAGTAATTTTAGGGGCGATTTAATTTTGTATTATATAAACGTTAGTTATTCTTTACAGTGCTTTATTGCTGTGTTTTTAATTCAATATTATTTTATTAAAATATAACAACATCATCATTGAAATTATAATTGTATTATAAGATTTAAAGAACTGTATTGTCATTTAAATAAAAGATGTCAAACAATTTAACTACATAGTATAATTCCATCCAAAATGTCATACCATCATGAAACCACATTAAGCAATCAGTAGATACACAGGTGGAGCTTTTAATGGAGAACACCAATTTCAGGGCATCTGGCAGAGAAAGTTACAGAGTGCAAAAACTTTCTCGTGAAAAGATACATGCATTTCTGAATTACCTTGCCCAAAGAACTAGGGTGTTACCATATATATATATATATATATATATATGAGAAGAATACTATTCTCCTTCATGGTCAGAAGAATAGCCCTTCAATGTACAGGAAGATGTCCTAGGGGTAAAAATAGAAAAAAAAAAAAAACTTTTTTGTATGTTGCAAAAAAGTTGTGAAGTATTATTTATTTATTTTTATATAGACTATTTAAGACAAGAAAAAGAAGATATAGATACAATGAACCAATTAGATGTATTTATTTTATCACTTTTATGAATTAGGTATGACATGATGAAGAGATCTATGGACTTTGAAACAGCTAGATGTGTTAAGAGTGAAGGCATTATAGTTTTTTTAGCTAAAGATTAAGTTTATGCTCAAGGTTGAGCATGAAATTTTGATTAATAAGAATTCAAGGATGATTTTTTTTTATAAGGGGAAGAAAATGAGTGCAACCATGAAGGATATCATAGATGATCCAAAAAGGTGAACTTTAGTTAGTTTTGAAGATGTTATAAGTCAAAGTTGTAGTTCATGTGCACCTATTATTTTTGGGGAGTTATGAGTTAGATTTGAATATTTATTGAATCTTAAAAATTGATAGTGTACTGAGTGCTTGTCGAACTAGTATTTATTACTTGTATTTAAGAACAAAAGGTGTTAAATGATGTGGCAAGTATTGGGAAATTATGCTTTTAATTCAAATAATAAAGTAGTATGATATGGTGCTGGAATATAAGCTTTGAAATCATGTTGTTAATGAAATTTGTTTTATACTAATTTGACCCACTATAAATGAATCTTTGTTGTAGAAATTAATAGAAAAATATAGAGATCAATGAATAACCATCATATGATTTTTATGTTCTTGAAAAAGATATATGATTGACTGCTATGAGAATTGATTTAAGAGAAAATATGTTCATAAAAGATATTTTAATATTCTATGTAATTGTGGGCTATTGAGTTTTTAAACAAAATAAGATCGCTTTAAGTTTTAATATTATATAAGTATCTTCTTGTATTTGTTATGGAGATGTTTAAAAAGATATTTGGAGTTATGATGTATCATTGTGTATTCTATTTGAGATGACATAATATTGATTATTGAGATATCATTTGAAATGGAAAGTTAGAACAATGGAGAAACCTTTAGAAGATTTGATGCTTAGGATTATAAAAATGAAAAATTAATTATTATATGCTAATTTAGATATGATATTTATAATTACTCGTTAATATTGTCAAAAGATCATGGATGTCTAATGTGATTGCTTTAAATATATTGGATTAATTTAAAAAAAAAATGTAAGGATATCAATGGAGGTGTCCATCCAACTTGATGTTTACAAGCAACTTATGCTCGACTTGTTTGTTAACTAACAAGCCAGACATGAATATAATATGAAGCTCAATTTCTTAATGAACCAAAGATAAACAAAGCTTCGATTGTTTTGTTTGGCTCATTAAAAGGTCGTTATGATATATATTATTAAATATTAATTATGAATACATTTTTGGTGAAAATAATGCAAATATAAAATCATATTGTAGTGGTTGTATATTGTATTAAGTATTTTCCTTTATTTGATGAGTTTTGAGTTTGATTCGTTCTTTCTTTTTTTCCTTTCCATTGAAATTTCTTTTTTGATTGATATGTTTGTTTATGTTCTGTTATATTCATGAACAAGTTAAGCACTATGAAATCAAATGCTAGCAAAAAAATATATAAATGCTGACAAATATTGGTTGAGTAAAAACTTGAGAAGGAAACTAGGAAACCTAACTCAAACTTAGTTTCGTTCATTTATGTGCAGCTCATTTACATCCTGACATAACAATGGAGACTTGAGAGTTCAATCTACATGAGTGGAATGAATGAATAATTAATGAGTATTATTTTATAAAGAAATATTAGTAAGAGTTAAAGTAAACTTTTTTGAATTACATTTTGGTTGTTATATCTTTTAAGGCTCCAAGTTTGGGCAAGTAAGAAGTCATGGATGTCCAAGCTGAGTTTGGTAAAAGTAAGAGAAAATATGGATGTGTTAAAATTAGGAAGGATTAAGTATCAAATTGTTAAATTAAAGATGTGATAGAATTCACATCAATTGAAGGTTGGTTATTAGAAAATAGATTCATATGGTTGGAGCATGTACAACTTAGGGTAAAAGATGGATCAGTAAATTGGTTGAATGTAACTTAATATAAAATGATTCAAAAGCAATAAGTATTTTTGGAACTAAACATAGATAAATGTCATTAAAAATTAAAAAGGAAAAGTTAGCACATCATTATCATTTAATAATTATAAATGGAGGAGGATTCATTAGGTGACTAATTCTTCAATGAGTACCAATGTGATTGTATCTTGTAGTGCTATTGAGAAGCAATTTCTAACCTTTCTCCTCTTTTAGCACTCAATATGAATTCCTTAACATCGACATGATATTTAAACATTAATGCTTCATTAATCTTTCTTATAAATGTTTTGTATTGTTCACTAGTTTGATTCCCATTATTTATTATAGTAGTTTTTTTTGTTCTTGAATTCTATTGCTAAAATGATTACTTTTTGATTATTTGACATTTTTTAGCTTTTATTTTATTAAAATAAGTTATAATATGTGCTAGTATAACATCACCATCAGGTCTACAAATTTTAATTGTTATCCCATTTGAAATTAGCTACACATTTATACATCTTATTCAAATTTAATTGAACATTAACTTTGGATCATAATTATGTTCATTTTGATCTTCTAAAATTTTTATTTTTTAGAACTCCCGTTTCATAATTCCACAATCAAATAATTGCTTCTTTCTTTGATTTCTATTACATCAATAAATATCCTAATAATTCCACAGTAAGTTCTTCTTTCTTTGATTTCTATGGCATTAATAAATATTCTATTATCGTCACTTTTGGTACTTCCAATTTGATTAAAATTTTTTACTTTTTTTTTCATTAGCTATTCTATTTCTATTTTTATTTTTGGTGTGAAATTGGCCTACAAATTATGAATATTGTATTATTTTTTTGTTGTACTTGCTATTACTTTGCAAGATTTATAGGCTCTTTTTTGGTCAATTTTTTATTTTGGATTTAAAGTTTAACAATATTGCCTATCTTTAATATTTTTTTATAATCCTTTATTGAGTATTTTATTTTATAGTTCCTAATCACTCATGAAGTTGACCCTTTTGGGGACATTTTTTTTACCAATTGCATAACTTAATACTTATAGTGTTTCCCTCTATATAATTAAGAACAACAACCTTCATTATATTGTAAATATGATTTATGATAGAAAAACATTCACCATACATTCATTTGTTTGGCACTAGTTTGCTAGAAATGGTTTAATGCCATTATTTAATATTTTTACACTATTTAATATCCATATTGCAAATCTAGGTAATAATCTTTACACTTGCATTTAATATCTTTAAAACAATTATTATTATCTCTTTCAAAACTATTGAACACCACTAGTACAAGAATCATGTATTGTTGAACTTGATCATATTATTGAAAATATAGTTCACGAACATCCTTGTGTTGATGAATTAAGACACTGTAGAAGATTTAGATTTGCAATATGAATCTATAATTGATTTTGTTAGATCTAACTTGAACTTACATTTAAGTGAGGAATAAGAATTTTAGTCTAAAAATCGAAATTGAGCTTTGAAATCATTTATGAACCTTTCAATGAAAAATGAATCTATTAATGAACGTGAAGTTGAACAAATTTTGCTTTGTATAGTTGATAGACTTCAGCAATTTAATAACATATTTGATTAAGTATCTATTAAATTATTGTTAGATTCATGAAAGAAATTGATATTTAAATTTGTTTATGTTTGTTAATTGCTTGATTTATGACATGTTAAAAAAGAATCTTATGGAGATAGTTAAAATGCATCATTATTTTAAAAGATTTATTAACAGAAAATGAGTTTTAATTTGGAATTTGAAATTTAAAATTATATCTATGTGGTTAAATTTAAATGTGCATAATTCACATAACTAATCTGTAAGCATTTGAGCTAGGTTCTCTTAAAGAAGTTGTCTATTTATATTAATATGGGTTGTTTTCTATCAGAAGAAAAATCTATAAATTTTAATAAAAGCGAAAAGCTTCTTAATTATATTCTTTTTAGTATTTTAGCACTTTCATTACTTTATTACATTCTATTTTATTATTCAATACTCATTACTTGAAAGTATTTACATGAAAATTACCTTTAATAATAACAATTCTAGGTGTACTATAGATGTAAGTTGAAACTAATTGGAATTCAAATAGGGTGATAATGAACAAGAATGTCTAAACTCTAAAAGATTTTCTTTATGTGTTTATAGAAAATGTCAAAATGGTCCATAGATTATTTATATGAGACAATTTTAGTCTCCAATTATATATGCATTTAATTTGGTTTCTTGACTCCTTAATTACGATCCAAATTAGTCCCATTGCTGATTTATTTTTGATCAAGTTTAAAGAATCAAGGAATTGTTTGGGATCAGATTTGAGGAGTCAATGGACTAAATTAGACAAATTAGATAGTTTGAGATTAAAATGACGCCTCCCATAAATAGTTAAGGATTATTTTGATCTTTACCTCAAAGTCTTTAAGAAACTAGGTGCTTTAAAATGATATCATGTATAGTCATACAATATATTAAGATGAATATTTATTATTTACACAATTCTCATACTTTCATTCTACTCTTTGGCACTTTACTTTGAAGGTTATTAAAGATGAAATTACGTCCACTACTAATAATGGATGCCAAAAGTATTTTATAAAGTGGAAATGCAAGTCTACAAATAATATGTCATGCATTTCTATATAGGAAGTGCAAACCATATAATTTTTATGCTCTAGATGAATATTTACTGAACAATTCATCAGAAATAAAATTTTCTTCTTGTCAACAGATTAATGTGAACTTTTTTTTTAGTCATCTGTTAAGATGTATTTTGTTCCCTTTTGTTGAGACTCCTTGGTTATATTCAAGTCATTAAGGATATGTATACTAGAGCTGTTACTTTTGTCCAAACAGAAGGAGGATTGACAAAATATTTTCCTATTTCAGTTGGATTACATCAAGGATCAGCTTTAAGCCCTTATCTTTTTTACTTTAGTTATGGATGTTCTTACTAGGCATTTACAAGAAGATGTACCTTGGTGTATGCTTTTGCTGATGACATTCTTCTTGTTGATAAGACTAGAGAGGGAGTCCAATAGAAACTTGAATTATGGAGGTCAACTCTAGAGTCTAAAGGTTTTCGTTTAAGTAGATCTAAAACTGAATATATTGAGTGTAATTTTAGTTGTAGAAGTTCTAGTGGTAGTGTTGTGACATTAGGTGAACAAGTCATTAATAAGAGTGAGCGTTTCAGATATTTAGGCTCTATTGTTCAAAATGATGGTGAAATAGATGGAGATGTTATTAGTAGAATTCAAGTTGGATGGTTGAAGTGGAGGAATGCATTTGGCCTATTATGTGATAGAAAAGTTCCACTTAAACTTAAGGGAAAAATTTATAAGATGGTGGTAAGATCTGCAATGACTTATGGTGTAGAATGTTGGCCAATAAAAGTGAAGCATAAGACTAAGTTAAGTGTTACAGAGATGAGGATGCTTAGGTGGATGAGTGGCTTTACTCTTAGAGATAGAATGCAAAATGAGTATATTCGGGAAAAAGTTGGAGTACGTAGATAAGATTAGGGAGAGTCGCCTTAGATGGTTTGGCCACATAAAACGTCGGCCGTCCGATGACCCGATTAAGAGAGTAGATGCATTAGATTTGCCTTATGTTAAGAAAAGTAGAGGTAGACCTAAAAGATTTGGTTAAGATCTATAAAAATGATCTTAGTTTGATTTAAATGAGAATTTGACACATAATAGGACACAATGGAAATGAAGGATTCATGCAGCCGACCCCACCTAGTGGGATTAAGGCTTGTTGTTGTTGTTGTTGTTGTTGTTGTATTTATGAACTATCAATTTGACTTGTGCGCAAGAAATTGTGCATCTCATTTAAGCTGTGCTTAATGAAATCTTACATACTATGAAGCCTTACTTTAAAAAGGTTGTCCTTAGATAACTTTAAATCTTTCTAGAATGATAGATGATTGGCATTCAAGGTGATGGATCAGGTGTGTCATAAGTCATAGTGCATGCTGAAATATCGAATGGCACCTGAACTGTAAGTTCTGTTGATGTTATTTTGTGGTAATATGTGAGCATGACTTATATAGGAGTTTATCCTTTTTCTCTTTCTTTAAGTGAGTTATTTTTCTAAACATGAAAAATATTATGTTATGCCTATTTTGCTAAGAATTATGTTATGGATTGATTGGACTTCAACAATTTCTAAGTCTCCCTAGCGATGGCTTGTGTATTCTCTTTTGGTAGATGTTTAATGTGCTTGTCTTTTGCACATGGTAATTCTGGGCCATTGTTCTTTTTTTTTCATAATTTTGTTGAATTATTGTTCAAGTAAAAGGTTCTGTTATGCTTAAACTCAGGGCTTTATTGGTTTTTGTGCTGATGATTTTTTTATAATGGTTTTATCAGATACTTACTTTGGACCAGGAACTGTGGACAATATCAAAACCCATCTGAGGGCATTGGAATCAGAGGTCCTCCATTTCTCAGTTCTATTGTTCATACATTCCCTAAGAGTATTTAGAGATAAAAATTTTCTGTATCTCAATTAGGATTTTCTACTTTGTAACTTCGAGAAAAAAAAAGAGAAGTTTTGCCTTCATGTTAGTGTGTTATCCTTTGCAACCTCCTCTAGTAATATATGTCTAGCATAAAAAGTTTTACTTTTATTTACATCTTCGTTTGAAACAACTTTTTGATTGTTTGTTTCTGGTAGGAAAATCAGTCAGCAAAAAACAATATCTGTTTGGATGAAGAAATTTTTTAACTTTTTCTCTGGTTTATCCATATCTGTTTTAGAAAAGCTGCTTCTGGAAAAGTAGAATACAAAATGCAGTTGAAAAAATAACTTTTAAATGTTTAGGTTCCCATGCTTTTTCATGACTAAATAATTCATACTTACATTCTCTGAAGGAGGTTAAGAACGATATCATTATGTGTGGACAAATTAATTATTCCTTGCTAAAACTATTTCTATAGCTATTACAGGATCGTATTGATGCTGTTTTCGTGAATGCAACCCTTTCTGGAATCCAACAGCGCAATTTGGAGGCAAGGCCAATTAATACAGTGATTATCTGAGTTTAGGTTCATATGGTAGTCTGATTTCATCATTGACTGCTAATATATTGGATTCACTCTTGAACATTTTTGATAGATTTCTTGGGGAAAACCAGTTTTGGATCGTGTTGGTCTCATTATAGAGATCTTCAATGCCCATGCTGAGACAAAAGAGGCAAAGTTGCAGGTTTTTCAATTTCTACAAAATTCCTTGTTCATGTCGTTTTATCACTTTTTGTTTTGAGCTTTATTCTTACATGCATTTCGATGTGATAAAGGATATCATTTTATCAGCTTCCTTGTTTATTATTCATGTCCTGAGAAAGGATGTGCGAGTAATGGTGAAGTTTTCCTATCCTATTTTTACAGTCTGAACTAGCTGCTCTCATGTACAAGAAGAGTCGTCTTGTTAGAGTCCGTGGTTCACATGGACGTCTTACTTTTGGAATAAGTGGTGAAGCTGAGGTCGTTAGTGGGCGGGGGTAAGTATAGCAGATGTGGGATTTATGATTATGATCTTTTTGATGCTTGATAGATGTCACATGTTTACCTTATGAAAATGGAAGTATTCATTAGCAAACTTTTAACGTAATGAAGTTGCTACTGTTCTGATGAAACATAGTTGTAAATGATAATTACGTATCACACTTTCACTGAAAGCTTATGTCTACTTAATTTTTGCGTCACAAAGCACTCTATTTCCAGTAGTAAATATTTACCATTGTTGCCTGCAGGAGAGGAAGTGGAGGGCGTGGTTTTATAAGTGGTGCGGGAGAAACAGAGCTACAGCTCCAACGCAGGAGGTAAATTTGTGCATTATTTTTTGTATATATTTATTTTTACAGATTATTCATGAGGGTAAAATCTCTTAAAATTATTATATGTAAACCTTAATCTGTTTGACTATTATTTCAAGGTGATGTCATTGAAAATTTCATGTACTTTATGCTTTAATGATTGCTTGAGTTCCTATGTTTCTTTTGCTAAAACAAATTCCATGCACCTTCTGAATAGTTTGAAGCAAGCAATTAAATCATAGTATTTTTCTTAAATAGTGAGTATCTAATCTGTAAGAGACATTAAGCATGATCATCATGGTCATCATCATCATCATTATCATCATCATTAGCCTTTTGCTATCTATTTCAGGATTGGCTTTTTAATTCTTCATTAATTAATGTTGAGTGGATACATAATGTGTTAACTCTAATTTATTGGTGATTTTTCTAGTTTACCTATAATATATTTGGTTTATGCTTCGTTCTTTAAATTTCTTTTATATTATTCTCTAATTTACTGCCTTATGATGCGCGCTTGCCTCTTTATATTTAACTAATACACCTCAAATATTTTCTACTATCCTATCCTTAATATGTGCTGTGTCTGCTTCAACCATCTCTATAATAATTTTTTTTACTCAATATGTCCAACTCTTGTTGCACAACTATCTTAATTTCTCATCTCTATTTCAATAAGCTCGACTAGCAATGGTTCCTTAATGTTCATATTCATAGCCTATTATCAAATTAATTGTAGTTTTATAAAAACATTATTTTTAAATCTCCATGATTTTATTTTAATTTGTACTATTCTTGAAATTCTGCTCCTTTAAAATCATGAAGCTTTTACTCTTGAACTTATGCCCTCAAATACACATACACATTGTTTCCTTTAAATAGATTCAAAGTACTAGAAAGTACCACACCAAAGTTGCATTCATTAAAATTCAATATGAAGCACTCTATTTTTATTAAAGGAAACCTAAGCCTCTCATTCTTTTTAATACCCTTCAACGATCAAAATTTTGACATCCTTACCTATTAGAAGTCTATAAGCTGTAGATAGATTACATTGATGTATCTCATCTTAAATATCTATTGTAAGTATCTTAATAGCCAACAAAAGTATAAATTATATCCTTGAATATAACTTTATTTTACTTGAACACACTTTATCCAATCTTCATGTACTTCGGAAGGTTTGTTTGGAGTTGATTTCAAATTATAATGTAAATAATCATATGATCTATCTTTGAAGCCCTAATAATTGTACCTTATCATAAACATAACCTGTCACTAGCTAATATTTCTCTCACCAGCATAAGCAGAGCATTGCTTTTATGTTTATTATTTTGCCTAATGCACAGTTGGTTGATACATTTCTTCTCGGCACAAGTGAGGAGTAGCTCATATGTTCTGTCATTCCTATCTGCGGCAAGCTTGGAATTCTAAGCACATAGGAATATTAGTATTCTCAATTGGCATCATAAAAAAATGCACATACTAGTGCATTATATATATATATATATATATATATATATATATAATAGAGTTAAAGAGAGAGGTAGGGATAAGGACACAAAAGGGAAGAGGCTTTGGTAGTTGAGCCTAAATTAGGTTCTTGTTCTGGGTTGTAAATCAATTGTTTTTGTGCCTGAGTTGAAATTGTAAAATTGTTAGTTCTGTTGGCAATGTAATTTTATATGGGTTCTTGAAATCAACACTTCAGTAGTAATAATTGCTACGCATTGCTTGGAGCTTCAAATTTGGATCAAGTATGCATCTATGAAATATTTCTCAAGTTTCAATTTTTTTGTCATTCTTGTGTTTTTTTTTCATGATTTTATGGAGATTGCTATTGATCTGCATTTTCATGCCTTATTATGATTCTATTTTTGGGACTAAAAACTGTTGTGAAGAGCCTGAGCTAAACTATTAAATTTGATGGTTGTGTAGATTATATAATTTTAAACAGGATTATGGTATGAACACTTCAGTTGGGATACACTTCATCTATTATTTTGAGCTTAAAATTTTTATCGATCATGCATCCATTAAATGTTTCTAAAATTTTTTGTGATTCTTGTGCCCTTGTTATGTTTTCAATTATGTGAATTCTTTGTTCTCTTTTTATCATGATTTCATTTATGTATTCAGTTATATTAGTTACTGTATTTACTCTTGTGATTTTCAGAATTCAAGAGAGGAGAAGCCAACTATTAGTTCAAATTGATGAGGTAAGGAGGACTAGGGCTTTACAACGTTCTGCTCGAAAAAGATGTTGTGGTTCAGATGGTCATGGTTTGGCAACTGTTGCTGTAGTTGGTTATACAAATGCAGTATGTGGTACTCCTACAAATTCTTTTATTTTAAAGCGATAATTGATATATTTTATTAAATTAATTTTCTCCACATTTTTTTTTACTCTTTTCTTTGAGCTGCGAGATAGCAATTAGTGGGCATAGTTGTGCTTAGGCTTAGTAAAAATGTCTGATTAGTTCAAAATTATGATATTGTTTAATTTATGGTGTTTGAACATATTAGTTTTTAATTGTATATGCCCTATCGTCCTTTTCAATTCTCTTATTTTCAAGATTAATACATAAGAGAGTAGTGGTTATATGAGACATGACATGGTGCATTGTGACTTGAGCATGACATGGTGCATTTTGGCTCAGGAACTTCAAAGCATTGGCTGATTCAATCGATTGACATGCATGAAGTCTTGATGAGATGATGAGCCTGAGTTTAATTTGACATTGGTGTCCCTTCATTTTTGTATGAATGGGTCGATTGGTGCAAGCTTGAGTATTAAGCTCAAAATTTTGAGTTTCTCATGGCATGCATTTTTTTCATGCCATGTTAGGAGGGACTTTTCTATTTTTGGTGATATCAGTAGCTTTACACATTTATTTGGATAGAATGTCAGTTTTTTGGTATGTATCTATCTGTGAATTTGGCTCTATAGTAGTCCAACTCTATTTTAAAATCTCCATGTTATTAATCTCATAGATCTCTATCATATTGGTATCAACAAAAGCATTATGAGAATTATGGCCTACATCTACTCTTTATATATCATCATCCCATCATGCCTTGGAGAAACAAAAACAAGAACTTGTATGCAAAATTACACATGTTAAGCACGCAACACTACTAATCCTATTGCTATTGCATGTCCAAACAACATCAGGGTCTTTTGAAGAAATTGACAAAACAAATTTGGATATGTTTTAAGATGACTCTATTTCTTATCTTAAGATTCATGATTGTGATGATCAACCTATAGTTGAGTTTAATCTAGATATAGAAGAACAGACTATGCCACAGACTAATGATGTGCCCAGGTCTATTCAGTCTTCTATCACTATAGTTTTTCCATAGTCTTTGCAAATGGAGATAGAACTTGTTCCCTAGCTTTTTATCCTTTTGCTAGTTTTATCACCTGATGATTGTATTTCAGCTATTTGCACCACCAAATTGTCACATAATTGTCCATAAATTATGGAATACTGTTTGGAGACACCCAAACCTTCCATCTGCTATTAAGATGGCCATTTAGGATGATATATATTATAGCATGATTTCCTACTCCTACAGGTTGACTTCATATTACCGACACCATTGTACCATTCTTTCATGAGTTACTTCCCATATTATTAATTTAGCTGACAATATATGTTAATGCCTAACTTTAAATTCTTTGTATTCTTCATTGGTTTTTCGGTGATTAACTGTCCCACTTGTTCCTCATGATGATTTTTGGCCATTGTCATGGCTGTTAGATTATAATGCCTACATGCTTGTGGGTGATGGTGTACATGAGTTGTTTCTGTCCTTTATATTACTGCGTTCCAAACTCTTTGTAGAAGAGTTTCTTTTGGTTTGGGAGAATTGATATACAATCAGTTTGTGGATTCTCTTGCATATTAGTTTTAGGCATGTGTCTATTTATTTTATGCATGTTTAAATATGTTTTGTTTATTTTTTTATGTAATAAGGACAGACAATCTTCATCTTTATTAGCCTTAAGATATTTTTGGCAAGATTGTGAACTGTAAGTTTATACAATAATAACAATAACAATAACAAGCCTTTATTCCACTATGTGGGGTCGGCTACATGAATCATTCTTTTCTATTGTGTTCTATTATGTGTCAAATTCTCATTTAATTTTAATAAACTAAGGTCATTTTTTATACATCTTAACCATATTTTTTTAGGTCTATCTTTACCTTTCTTAACATAAGGTAAATCTAGTCATCGGACGGCCGACGCTTTATGTGGTCAAACATCTAAGGCAACTCTCTTTAATCTTATCTGTCACTGGAGGTACTCCAACCTTTTCTCGAACATATTCATTTCACATTTTATCTCTAAAAGTAAAGCAACTCATCCACCTTAACATCTTTATCTCTGCAACACTTAGTCATATGCTTCTCTTTCACTGGCCAACATTCTAATTCATAAATCATTTCAGGTCTTACCACCATCTTATAAATTTTTCTCTTAAGTCTAAGCAGTGCTTTTCTATCACACAACAGGTCAAATGCATTCATCCATTTCAACCATCCAACTTGAATTCTACTAATAAAATTCCCATCTATTTCACCAACATTTTGAACAATAGGCCAGAGATATTTGAAACAATCACTCTTTTTAATGACTTGATCACCTAATGTCACAACACCATTGCTAGAACTTCTATAACTAAAATTACACTCCATATATTCCGTTTTAGATCTACTCAAATGAAAACCTTTAGACTCTAAGGTTGACCTCTATAATTCAAGTTTTTCTTGAACTCCCTCTCTAGTCTTATCACCAAGAAGAATGTTATAAGGAAAAAGCATACACCAAGGTACATCCTCTTGTAAATGGCTAGTAAGAACATCCATAACTAAAGTAAAAAGATATGGGCTTAAAGCCAATCCTTGATGTAATCCAATTGAAATAGAAAAATATTTTGTCAATCCTCCTTATGTTTAGGCACAAGTAATAGCTTTAATATACATATCCTTAATGACTTGAATATAACCAATATTAATTTCTTTCTTTTCTAGAACTCTCCAAAGGATTTCTCTTGGAACTTTATGATAAGCTTTCTCTCACACAAGTAATAGCTCCTTATTTTCTCTATATTTTTCCATCAATCCTCTCAACAAATATATAGCATCTATAGTAGATTTACCCGACATGAATCCAAACTGATTTTGAGAAACTTTTATATCACATTGTAACCTATGCTTAATTACTCTCTTCCATAATTTTAATGTATGACATATTAACTTAATTCCTCTATAATTTGCAGACTCTTGTGCATCACCTTTATTCTTAAATATAGGAACCAACAAACTCTTTCTCCATTCATCTGACATATTTTTAGTCTTTAAAATAACATTAAAAATATTCGTAAGACAAAAAATTCTTTGATCTCCTAAGCATTTTCACACTTCTATTAGAATATCATCAAGTCCTATTGTTTTTTCACACTTCATTTTCTGTAAAGCTTCTCCAACTTCAAATTTATTAATATGACGATAAAAAAAGTTCTTTATTTTCGTTTAGGGTACTAAAGTTTTTAAAATCAATCGCATTCTCAAATCTTTCATTGAAAAGTCTATCAAACTAACTCATCCATCTATTTTCAATATCCTTTTCTAAGAAAAGTACTTTATGATTTTCATTCTTAATACACCTCACTTGAACTAGAATTTTACTTCTCTTATCTCTTTGCTTAACTTATATATATATATATATATCTTTCACCTTTTTTGGCATCCAATCTATTGTATAAATAACTAAAAATTATTTTTTTTGCATCACAGATTGCTTTTTTAGAATCTCTACGGGTCATTTTATATATTTCCTAATTCTCCGAGTTTTTACATCTAAACTAAGTTTTATAACAATGCTTCTTTTTTCTTATTTTTTCTTGTACATTGTAACTCCACTACCAACTATTTTTATTAGAAGAAGTTTTTTTTTTCAAACATATTTTTTGCAATTTGCTTAATTTCACTTGTTATTTTTTTTTCACATAATACTAGCTTCCTTATAAACATCATAAATTCTAATCTCTTGTAGCTTACTCTTAAAAATATTTTTATTGGTGTCTTTAAGTGCCTCCATCTAATCCTAGGATAATAATTCAGTTTATTTTTCATCTTTTAATTCTTCATCTTAAAATCTAAAATTATCAGTTAATGTTGGGTACTTAAACTTTCACTCGGAATGATTTTATAATCTTTACAATCTAATTGATCTATTTTTCTTTTCAGAAAATAATTAATTTGTGTTAAATCCATTCTTATAAATGATAATAGACTCATATCTTTTCTTAAATAAAGTATTAAACAAAATCATAAGATAAAATAAAATATAATATAACCCTACCTTTTTCATTAATCACTTCAAATCCATAGTTACCTTGAATACTTTTAAAATCTTCTATTATTTTACCAACATGTCCATTTAAACCTCTTCCAATAAATATCTTTTTCTTCAAGAGGTTTCTTTTGTATTAATCCCTTAAAGACATTCTAAAATTTTTCTTTTGAGCCTACATTCAAAACTACTTGAGGAGCATAATCACTTATAAGATTGATAATTTTAGTCTCAATGATAATCTTTAAAACTATAATTTTATCTCCAATTCTGTTAATATATATAATATTATCTTTCAAATTTTTATTTATGATCACACCTACACCATTTCTAATCTGACTCTTATTCGAATACCAAAGTTTAAAATCTAAACTATCAATCTCCTTGTCCTTCTCCCCAACCCATTTAATTTCTTGAATACATGAAATATGTTTCTTCCTATGAATCGTAATATCTATTAATTTAATTAATTTATCTATAAAAGTATTTATATTCGAAGTTTCTAATCTAATTCTAGTTTCATGGACTAACTTCTTTGCACGCATCCGTCCATAATGTGAGAACCCTTGCTTATTTAACACTACACTTGGGTGCCAATGCAGTGACCTTTGCACACTTTTCACTTTATTCATGTCATACAACACATCGCTTCCAGGAGACGCCTTAGCATTAACATAATGTTTAAAAGGATTCATGTTATGATTATTTCGACAAGTTTTACGTTGGCTGTCAACTCTCAACTCTCCACTTTTTACATCCGGGATTTGGGACCTGGCAAAGGCAGTGTTAACTATAAGTTTATGTAAGAGGTTATATTAAAGATAATTAGCAATTGAAGATGATGAACTAATTTAGGATAAATCTTTGAAAACCTACTGCGTTTTATATTCCTTAGGCAATTTTCAGATGCCGCCTTCTCATCTCCCTATCCATTTCTTTTTTGTTTGCGACAGCCTCACTTTGTTCTTAGCGGGAAGGATTTGGGGACGAGAGAAAGAGAGGGAGGGAGGGCACTCCTTTTTTAACTTGAGTGGAAGGAGCAAGATAGATGAATGGATGGCTAGATGGATAGCTGGGTATATGGATGGATGAACTAGTGGCAGTCAATGGGTAGCACAAATGGCAGTTGGCACAACATGCATATCGGGTTATAACTTTTGGGAGATTGCAATTACAATTCTTTAAATTGGCATAATGCAATGACGGTAAAACCTACCATAATTAATATTTTTTAATTTGATAAATGTTGACCAGCAATTGGTGATTATTGACCAAACTGCAATAAGGTCATTTTTTTAATTTTGACCATGTTGAAACTGTTCAGATAATTTGACTTACAATGGGTTGACGGATCTTTATTTATGGTGCAGCGCCTATATATTTACTGTTTGGTTGCCCTTTTTTTTTTTATTCAAAATTTTGTGGGATAAAGGCTTGTTGATGTTGTTGTATTCAAAATTTTGGTAATAAAGAGCTACGTTTATTTGGATTGCATCTGATGCTGTTATCATCAGTTCTAGGATTTTGTGTGATCATTATATCTAGGATATTATTTCTAATGGTAACTATCTGATTGCAGGGAAAATCTACATTAGTTAGTGCTCTTTCAAACAGTGATCTGTACAGCGATGATAGGTACGTTTTGCCTTCAGTAACATTTCAATTGTATATATTATATGGAGGTAACAGTCCATTCATGGAGGCTTTAATTTCATATACTCTATTGAATCGAGCTGCTTCCATCTGTTCTTCAAGTAGTCCGTTGGTTTTCCATGCAGATTGTTCGCAACTGTGGATCCTCGTTTAAGAAGTGTGATTCTTCCATCAGGGTACTATAAAAATGAAATTTATCATTGCAGATTTTGCTGAGTTTTAGCACTAAAAAGAATGATTCTATTTGTAATGGATATTGTTCAGGAAAAAAACTCTTCTCAGTGATACTGTTGGTTTTATTTCAGATTTACCTGTACAGGTACCTTCATAGATTTATTAATTTATCATAATACTTGTGATGAGAATTTTCTACATTACTTATGAAGAAAATAATTTTTTTCAGTTGGTAGAAGCTTTCCATGCTACCCTTGAAGAAGTGGTGGAAGCAGACCTTCTATTGGTATGACTAATCTCTTCTTCTCTCCAGTAAGAGTTATTCCTTTTCAAATATTTTGCATGAATATTTGATTTGAAATTAGATGCATCGTCTAGGTGCTAATTTGTTGACATCGTTTTCCTTCAACTTTCCTTCATTGGAGGTTGTTATCTTCATTAATGATGCCAATGGTTGTGTTGTAAATTAGTTTAAACATTCATTTGATCAGATTTCCTTTTTTTGTCTGAGTGTGCAATCACTATTTTGGTGGTTGAATCATCATTTTTGTACAAACTAGTCATTTTCCTTGTTGAAATGGAGGATTTTATTCATGTGAAAACTTCATAGTAATTAAAATGTTTTATCTTTAAGAATCACTTTCAAGTAATTTTATAAGTTGGTTTGGTTATTGTTGAGTTCTGTGCCAGACAGTTGAGTTGTTATTCTTTGCGCATCCTGCAAAAACATCTTTAAAAAGTTGTCTAGCCAAGTTGGGTCTTGAGAGCAAAATCTCAATAAGGTTGGTTTATCATCTTTGCTTCAGTATGAAAAAGTGCAGGATTTATTGTGATATACATTAGCAATATATTATTTGATTGGAAATTTTACCATCTTTCTATACTGTTATTGTTAGGATTTAAATTTAAATACTATTCATCACTATGTAAGCTTAAGTAAATGATGAACAGTATTTAAATGATTGAGTGATAAAACCTCTAGTTAATTATTCCTTTTATAACCAAGATTACCGATAATTTGTCTTGGATGACAGCTATTTATGGATAAACGTTTACGCTAGATTTGATGAAACAATAGAAGTAATTGTGATACTTTCCAACATTAAAGGTGTCGGTTAATGTAACACATAAGAGCTGAATGGTTCTTTTTTCACGATTTCAATTAGCTGCCTATGAATCCATGATGTTACTCAATTTTTTACCAATGCACTAATACATGGATTATGGAGCTAAATGATGAATTTGAACCCAAATCCTAAATGTGATAGGATAGGTGTTAGCCAATCTCGTGAAATGGCATAAATTGTAGTGTTAGGAATTTGAAAGAAGATATATCTCACAAAGTCAATCGAATATTTGTAGACTGCCAAATTTTATCAAAAGTGGCATGGCAGCCCTCAACGCCTTGCCTTCAATTTTGAGAAGGTTAAATATTGGATCCAAAATCTGTTGCTTCTCATCTTTCTATTCTTTGTCAAACCCAATCTTGGATCCACTAATCTACTCATTAACAACTAGAGATCTTTTAAAGCTTTGAGATTCGCTAAAGAAATTGATTAATAAACTCATTATTTTTTATATTGATTTAAATCAATAGAATATTCAGGTAGCCATATCACTTGGATTGCAGTTAGTCAAGTTCCATCAAGTCAATTTTGAATTGAATTCAAAATATTTGAGCTTATCTCAATGCATGCTCTCTCAAAACCTGATTCATTATTCATGTTGGCTTGACTTGGAAGATGTCGATTTCTTTCCAACTCAAAATCATTGGAAGTTAACTCAAAAATATTCAACATAACACATCATTCTATGTAGATCTTTTTGTTCCGCAACACAAACAATATGCTCACCACTCTATACTTTCACTAGCTTCCCTTTGTTGTTGTTGCTTCTCATTTTACGTGGCATCTCTGACATGCATGTGTGGTCAAATGAGTAAGGCCGGTATATGAAGTATGACAACGAATGGCAAAGTTCTTATAAGTATCGAATTAAAAAAAAATAACTAAGTGGATAAGGGTTTTAACAAACATATATGAATTCAAACACTTGACGCATCAGGTGTCGCAAAATTTGTCAAGCAAACACTGCGTGACAAGAGTCGAAAAAAAGGGAAAAAAAGGGAAAAAAAAGAGGAGATGGTGAAAATAAAGAGAGGGGGAGAGGACAAATTGACGAAGCGAGCATAACCAAGCAGCTTTGTGCATGTGTGATACCGCCATGACAAGGGTCGAAAAAAAGGGAAAAAAAGAAAGAGATGGATAAAATAAAGAGAGGGAGAGGACAAACCAACGACACTAGGCGAAGAGCTTGCCTAGCAAGCGAGCATAGCCAAGCAGCCTTGTGCATGTGTGAGAGGAGTTGATAAGGAGCTAGCCAAGCCGAGTCGAACAATCTGACTCCTGTGCTTGCGAGTAGGCAACCACTAGAGGGGGTATTGAATCGAGAAGGTGATGGTAGGATTATTTAAGTTCTATTCTATTAATAAATGAATATTATATATTAATATTATAATGAAAATATGATAAATTAGATTTATTAAATTAAATTTAAATTGAAGGCATAATAATAAAAGAAGAAATTATTGTAAATATTATATTTTAATAGTTAAAATTATATGAAATGATTAGTTACAATTAAATATATCTACAACAACAACAACAACAAGCCTTAATCCCACTAGGTGGGGTCGGCTACATGAATCCTTCGTCTCCATTGTGTTCTATTATGTGTCAAATTCTCATTTAATTCGGTATACTAAGATCATTTTTATACATCTTAACTAAGTCTTTTTTAGGTCTACCTACCTTTTCTTAACATAAGCAAATCTAATGCATCTACTCTCTGTCGGTCATGGACGACGCTTTATGTGGCCAAACCATCTAGGCGACTCTCCTAATCTTATCTACCACCTGAGCTACTCCAACTTTTTCCCAACATACTCATTTTGCATTCTATCTCTCAGGGTAAAGCCACTCATCCACCGAGCATCCTCATCTCGTAACACTTAACTTACTCTTATGTTTCTCTTTTATTGGCCAACATTCACTAAGTCATTCTTGGTCTTACCACCATCTTATAAAATTTTCCTCTTAAGTTTTGGAACTTTTATCACATAATAGGATGCATTCCACTTCAACCATCCAACTTGAATTCTACTAATAATATCTCCATCTATTTCACCATCATTTTGAACAATGAGCCTAAATATCACAGATCTCACTCTTATTAATGACTTGATCACCTAAAGTCACAACACTAAAATTTCTACAACTAAAATTACACTCCATATATTCAGTTTTAGATCGCTTAAACGAAAACCTTTAGACTCTAAAGTTGACCTCCATAATTCAAGTTTACGTTGGACTCCCTCTAGTCTTATCAACAAGAAGAATGTCATCAAGAAAAGCATACAGGGTACATCTTCTTGTAAATGCCTCGTAAGAACATCCATAACTAAAGTAAAAGATAAGGGCTTAATGTTGATCCCTTGATGTAATCCAATGAAATAGGAAAATAGTTTGTCAATCCTCCTTGTGTTTGGACACAAGTGACGACTCAGTATACATATCCTTAATGACTTGAATATAACCAATATTAACTTCTTTTTTATTCTAGAACTCCAAAGAACATCTTCGACTTTATCATAAGCTTTCTCTAAATCAATAAATATCATATGTAGATCCTTTTATTTTCTCATGCTTCTCCATCAAACCTCTTAACAAATGTATAGCATCCATAGTAGATCTACCGGCATGAAACCAAATTGATTGTATCACATCGTAACCTATGCTTTACTCTCTCCCATAATTTTAATGTATGGCACATTAACTTAATTCCTCTATAATTTGCACAATCTTGTGCATCACCTTTATTCTTAAATATAGAACCAACAAACTCTTTCTCCACTCATCCGGCATTTTTTAGCCTTTAAAATAATATTAAAAGATTTGTAAGAAATTCCTTGATCTCTAAACATTTCCACACTACATTGGAATATTATCCATCCTACGCTTTTCCACATTTCATTTTCTTTAAAGCTTCACTAACTTGATTTACTAATCTGACGATAAAATGAAATTCTATTTTTGTTTAGGGTATTAAGGTTCTAAAATCAATCGTATTTTCGGATCCTTCATTGAAAGTTTATTAAAATATCATCCATCCTATTTTCAATATCTTTTTTTAAGAAAAGACTTTATTATTTTCATCCATACTCTCACTATGTCTTTCTTCTCCTATCTCTTTTGGTTATTTATTTATATACATCTTTCCTTCTGGTATCTAATCTATGTATAAATCACTAAAAGCTAAATTTTTCAGATCATATATTCTTTTCTTAATCTCTAGGTTTTATATCTTTCCCTTCTCCAGGGTTTTCATCTAAATCAAGTTTATATAATGCTTTATTTCTTATCTTCTTTTAACCTCAACCAATTATTCTTATTAAAAGTTTTTTTGATTCAAGACATTTTAGAACTTGTTTAATAAGACTGACGATATTTTTCTCATAACGTTAAACTTTCATGAACATCCCAAACTTTAATTTCTTGTAGCTGCTCTTAAAATATTTTTTTTATTTGTGTTCTTTAATGTAATCTAATGATAATTAAGTTTATTTTTTCTTTCTCCTTTCATCTTAAAATCTAAAACTAATAGTCGATGTTGGGTACTTAAAAAATCAAACTTGATTTTAATTGGGAATAAAAAAGCATTAATTATTTAATCAAATTCTTTTATAAATGTATTTTTTTTATTTTTTATGAAAAAAAGATTATATTAATTTACTAATATAAACTAACATGCATAATATTTCTTCATCGTTGAATTATTATAATTCAGAGATATAATTATCAACTATATTGTTTAACTCACTATTTAGTTGATCATTATTTGGGAAATGCGGGCTCCGAAAATTCGCCACTAACTTCTCGATGAAGAGAGTTTGATTTAATATCGGTGAAATTTTCAGAAAGTAGATGAGATAGTAGATAAGACACTACCCAGAGATTTCGCTCTCATTTAGTGAGGACTTTAGATCTCGGTTCCGGGTTTCCTATGGCCTGCTTTATAGTTAATTACCCTCTCAATCTAAGAGAACTTTTATTAAGGGTGGTATGGGTAAACAGTAGCGTATAGTAGCAGCATTTGGAGTTTTGGAATTTAGATTTATGAAATTCATTATATTAACTTAAAGTGGATGGTTGGGGGAACGATAACGCCCGATCTAGATCCCATGGTTCCGTCATCCCGGGCTATCGCGATCCCTAGTTACTTAGTCGAGAGGTCAACCCAACCTAATCGAAGATCATCCTGACATATGGGTTCGTCATCCAAGAAATCATTATAGACCTAGGGTGGTGTTTGTTTAAGGAGACAGGCTTAAGCTTATCTTAGCTAACAAAGGGTTTTTTGTCTTATCAAATATATCCTATGGTTCACAACTCATAGGATAGAGCCATTAGAGAACATACGGGCTATAGTCGTGATTTTGATATAGTTGGGTCATTTGGCGACAACCACCGTCGGAGGACTCGATTGTAGCTACGTCATCAAGCTCTTGGTACTTGATCGAAGACATGGTCACACGTGAGATTGTTTGAGTAAACATAGTTGTGTACTTGATTTGACTTTGACGCCTTTGTGAGCTAGGATTTTCTTAATTTGTCACCTCCGATAAATAATTGCGGAAAGTGAATTGAATTTTTTGCTTTAAGTTTTTAATATTGAATTTCACTTAGACATTTATAACTCAATGATATTTCAAATTCTGCATTTAAATTAAGATTCAATCTAAGTTAATTTACTTTGAAATTATAATCATATTTTGATTGAAGTATTCCCCTCCGTTAAAATTTTCATTTAACACAAACATCATCGGGGTAGTTTATTATTTCGTTGTTTCAGATCTTGTCGACTCTATTAATTTAATAATAGAGGATCAGATATGTTGTCATATGGCAATTACTACCGATGTTTTATTAGGTTGAAGATATTATAATAACATCATTAGATTTTAGGTTTTATTAACTCGGATCTAACTCAATCAACCCGTCAGATCCTCGACACTAAGTTTAAGCATTCAACACAATGTGGGGCATCTTGTACTTGATTCAACATTAATTTAAATCTAAAGAATTTGTATAATATTGCTTGTTTTGACTGAATTTCATTCCAAGTATAGAATTTTTAGATAAAATTTTGACAATATTTTGGCAGTCTCCGTCGTCCACGTAGAGCTGCAAAGTGCCGCCCACCCATGTCGAAAGGCATGTATGGGTGGTGTAAACGCGGTCGAATCGTCATCCCACCATATCAAGAAAATATGTATGGTTCTGATTGTATGAAGATATTTTCCTCACGCCAAGAAGCGTGTTCTATATATATTTGCAATGTCAAGTTAAAATATTAATTTTAGCTTTATTGTTGAATTATCATTAAGCAATTTATTAATATGTCAGTGTAAAAATTTGGTAGCATTTCGACAACATCCCATCATCCAGTGTGAATTCACTATATGTTGGGCGCCCACCACACCAGAAAGGCGTGTATGGGTAGTATAATACCGAATCGTCTTTCCTATGCCAAAATGCATGTATGAGGCTCTAAGATACCTGCTGAAATAGATTTCCACGCCAAGAAAAGGCGTAATGCAGATTTTATATCATAAAGATAGCTTTACTATCAAATTATGTAGGTCTCCAGGTAAAGTTTTACAAAGATTAATAACATCCCTGTCGCACTGTGATAGTGAGTTACTTTGGTAGATGTTCTACCGCCCACCACGCCAAGAAAGACATGTGTATTACAGGCAATCACTACCGAATGCGACTTCCCATCACGCCAAGAAAGACAATGAAGTCTCTAAGATACCCAAACAGATTTTCCGCCACGGCTGCCGCCAGACATCGTGACTTTATATACGCAAGAGTAAGTTCTCATTACGCCAAAAAAGGCGCAACGGTAATTATAGTCAACAAGCAAATACAGAGTTTTCCCACGCCTACAAAAAAACGCAGTATGGACTTACTCAACACGCCGGGCGAAGATGGAATGGGGCCACGGCGCTTAACGACGCCTACCTGGTGCGATGTGAATAGTGCAGGAACGCGGTCGAACGTTGATTTGTGCTACAGCAAGGCACCTCGCTGAGACATTCACATGCTGGTTGTTTTATGAGAAAACCTCCTCACGGGCATCAGAAGACAAATAATAAACGCGAGATGGACTGGGAAGAGAGAGAAAGAGAGAGAGAAAGAGAGAGAGAGAGAGAGATTACGGAGAGAGAGGGAGGAGATGTCGGCTGAGGAAGGAGGAAAATGAAAAATTAGGTTTGGGGTTTTAAGAGGGGCATTTATAGAATTTATATTTTTTATTATTTTATTTGTCATAATTTGGATTTTTGCGCCGATATTGTCACATAGACAATATATATATATATCAATTTTAGTTACTGATTCGGACGTAATCGGTCCGCTTAATGACGGGCCGTTTGTCAAGCCAAATCAATTCAAATTTGCACGCGTCTTTTCGCTCGATATTCGCAGACTGCATAAATTGAGCACGGACAATCTTATTTAATAAGTTTTGACGTTTGACGCTTAACCGATCAATTTCACGAACGGAGGTCGTTTGGGCAATGTCGCGACTTCCCAACCTCGATATGCGTGTCAGCGTGTCAGCGCATCGGCAACCCTCATTCTTGACCAGTCGACTGTCGAATTATGCAAGATGTCTATTTTGATCAATTTCAACGTTCTGAACACGATGGCGGAGTCTGTTCGATGATCGGAGGTCGTTTCGACTGATTTTCGGTGCCGTCGAATGTATTTCAGCTCTGATTACGTGTTGTTGTATACAATTGCTCGATATTCACGCATACTCGTCCGAATTGAGCGCGAGCAGTCTCATTTGATAGGTTTTGACGTTTCGATGCTAGCAGCGTGATTAATTTTGCGAACGAAGATCATTTGAGTATCGTCGCGGCTTCCCGATCTCGATATGTGTGTCAGCGCTTCGATGACCCTCATTCTTGATCAATCAATCGTCGAATTATGCAAGATGTCTATTCTGATCAATTTTGATGTTATGAACGCGATGGCGGAGTACGTTCGTCGATCAGAGATCATTTCGACTGATTTTCGACGCCGTCGAGTGCGTTTCCGCTCCAATTTGCACGTTGAAGCTCGTCGAATTTACCTTATGAGCTCGACTTGACTTATGCGTATGCATGGAGGTCAACAGGAAAATCTTTTATAATTATTCATTATTCATCCTAATTGTTCTTTTCATATGATGCTTATTTGTTAGCCTATCCTATTTATCTCTTTGATAAAACTCTTGTTATGGTCCGATCCATGATCTCGGGATATTAAGACGGGAACGAATGGTCAAACGGGTATTAAAAGTATTCTCATATTACTACTAATAAAAAAGAACCAATTAAACTATCAATTTTAATTTATAAGATTTTTTATATCGTAATGCATCATATACATTATTTTCAATATTAATTGCAATACCGAACTCTAGAAGTAAACTTTCTACCAATAAGATAGTACTAATTCCATCATATTATGTTGCCTACCTTAAGCTTATGGATATCGATCATAACGATGGTAGAATAAAAGGAGTTAGGGATGATGAACCTCCTGCTACAAGAGTTTAAATAGAAAATATAGACCCTCAATCTAATAGTATTAGTGTTAGTTTAGATGCTTTTGCTCATGATGGTTGTAGTAATGTAGTTAATTTAAAAATTTCAAACTCAAGC
This sequence comes from Cymbidium sinense, assembly GCA_021442155.1. NCBI lineage: Eukaryota > Viridiplantae > Streptophyta > Magnoliopsida > Asparagales > Orchidaceae > Cymbidium > Cymbidium sinense. The sequence continues at coordinate 171,289,350 of CM038221.1, read as the reverse complement.
TAGTGGGAGTGGATGAACTCTACTTTATAAGTATTTGAAGTTATTTCAAAATATGATGTCACCTCTATTTGGTAGAGTCAAGGAACTAATTGAATCTAAGAATTGACAGTGTGAGTTTAGAAGATTATTAACAATATATCATGCTATTCAGTTAGAAGAGTAACACCTACATTCACTTTTGAGAGTGAAGCAAAATGGTGGTGGTAAGGATAGTAGCAGCATAAGTTTGATGGTCAATCTATCAACATAATTAGATGAAAAAAAATTTTGCAAAACTTTTGCGAGTGATTTGTGCCTCTTTCTACAAGGAGATAGATGCAAAGTAAATTTATCAGACTGGGCTCTGGAGTAAGAAGACTAATTCATTCTACAATATGAAGTCGAATTTACTATATTCTCTTAATCTACGTCACAGTTAATTCCTAATATTGAAGAAAATTTTCAATGATTGCTATCGAGATAAAAGAATGTGATCAGATAACCTTTAGTCCCATTGGATAAGTTTTGGTGTAAAGGGCCAAGAGATTGAAAATTGGGCCACAAGCCACCACTCAAAGGCACATAAATCTTCAAAAATGGAGTATTGTAGAGTCGAAATATGTTCAAGTTTTTAAATCAAATCGGAAGAAACCTAGTAGTGGTGAAAGCAGTATTAGTATTAAGAATCATGGAAGATTTGAAAGAGCTCATAAGGGTGAATATTTGTTGTGAACAAATATTTATTTCTGGTGCCACTAGCTTGGACACATGGCTAAGTATCTTTCTAGCTTATGATAATGATTTTCTTTTCATGTTGTGCCACCTCAAAGAAGATTTAGTAAGGCGAGGGTAACATAATCGATGTCATTAGCTCCAAGCCAAAAATCTAACTACAAAATGTTCAACCTCAGTTTATGCTATATCCCAATAATAAAAAGTAAAAATTCACTCGATGGCATCACAGGTATGATGTGCATTTGAAATAATCTTATTAAATTATACTTAGGGGATTTACATACATACCACAAAATTCTTATGTATTTACATATCTAACACCTAAACTTCAATTTTGTTCATTTATAACACCCTAATTTTTAATATCACATTAAAAATACCATCATCACTCATATTTTAAAAGTGAAATGCACTTTTTTAAGCATAGGAAATTGTTAGATAAGTAAATATTCAACTTTAGGTGTTAGATATGTAAATACATAAGAATTGTGTGGTATGTATGTAAATCTTCCTTATACTTAATATTAGGAAGTCATAATGGTATATTAGAATTCTATTTGACACTAGTGTATCACATTCATTCATTTTAAGAAATTTGTTGAAACCCTTGGTTTCAATATAAATATCATGCACCTAGCTTTATTAGTATTTTTGCCAAAAGGAATACACATAAATGTCGATGGAAAATGTCAAGCAACCATAGAGATTTACTTGAAGTACTTGAAGGGTTTTGAAATAAATTTACTATTATTGCCACTACAATAATTTAATATGATCTTAGGGATCACTTAAAGAAGTAGTCAAATTCAAATCTCTGGAGAAGAATTTAAATTCATTAAAGATAAGGAATATCATCAATGATAATCTTGTCTTTAAAGACATTTAAATTATTAAAAAAGGGTTACTAGTGTTTTCTTGCTCATGTAAGAGATTCGATGAAGGAAATAAAAGAAGTGAAAGATTTATTAGTAGTGAGAGAATATCCTGAGTTTTTCTATGTGATTTAACTTTTTTACCTCTAGTCAAAGAAATATATTTTTCTATAGACCTAAATCCAGGTACATAACCTGTTGCCAAGGAACCTTGTAGAATGTCAATAAAAGAACTTCAAGAGTTAGAAAGTCAATTAAATTATTAAAGAAAGGGTTCATTGGACCAAGCACCTCACCATAAGGAGTTCCGATATTATTTGTCAAAAGAAAGATGAAAGTTTGAGATTATGTATTGATTGTGGGGATTTGAACAAGCTTACAACTAAAAACAAGTATCCGTTTTCAATAATTGATGATCTAGTCGATCAATTATAAGTAGCCACGGTATTTTTAAATATTGACTTAAGTCAGAATATAATCAGTTGCAATTAAAAGAAGAAGATATATCTAAGGTGACTTTTAGTACAAGATATGGATGTTATGAATATATAGTGATATCATTTGGATTGACCAATGCTCACCAGTATTCATAGATTTAGTAAACATAATTTTAAAGCCATTCTTAGACGTTTGTTTGGAAGAAAGAGATGGGTGTGGGCATGAGCCATGAGAGATGAGAGAGTCTGCCACCAATTTATATCTTTGGCAAAGAGAGCAAGAGATGGGTTGTAGGCACAGAAATGATTAATTTTCTCTTTTTAAATTCAAGATTTGCTAGCAAGGGGTTGCAGTTAATGAAATATTTTTATTCATGGTAATGGTAATCTATTTGCATATTACCCAACTTAGAAGATGGTGCAATTACATCCTGTCCTCTCAAGCTACAACCGCTCATGGGAGGGATCAACAGAAGACTTGCCGACTCTAATAACCAACTTGTCATCAAACTGGACTTTGAATTTCTACTTAATTTGTGTATTTGTATTAAACTGTAATAAAAGACTCGTTTGATTAAGATGATTCCTGCCATAAGACTATTATTTGGAGGATTTCTTTTATTTGTTTTTCTTATTTTTTTTGTTTTCTTGCAGCTTGTAATCTTGTTTTATTTTATTAGGAATACCTGTATGTGTTCAATCATATATATGGTTTTCGAATTCAAAAGCTTTGCATGGAAGCAAACTTCCTTGCTTTTTCCTTGGTGTTATCACTCTCTTTTTTCTTCTCTCGCTCTCTCCTTCCCTCTCTCCCTCTTATGGTCAATCCTTTTCTCTCCAATTTCAACTACAAATGCCTCTCTTTCTCCTCCCTTTCTCCCTCATCAAGCAATCATGAGCAACGATTAGTGATCTAAGTCTCTCTTCCTTAATTTTTGCACTCATGTAAAGAATCATTCGCCTCTGCATCATTTATTGTCAAAAAAAAAAAACACGATCCTCACGTGAATGGCTTTGGGAGGACATCAGCTTTATCTTGATACCTTCTTCAAACTTCTCATGACCACCATCCATGAGCCACTCATCATAATTGACCCCTCCGCCAACATCCATCCATTTCTTTCATCCACTTCATCAAATGTAACTCTATATGTTTGCAAACCTTCTCTTTATGATCTATTTCCGTTAAGGGGCATGTTAGTTCCAAACTTGGATTAAAATCCTTTCTAAATCTTCTACTTAAATCGGCTGCTGAATCTGCACTATTTATTTCCATGATTCATGATTCAATCATCCCCAAAAAGATTTAGTCAAATCTCCCTCCATATCTATTTTTTATTTTCTTAGATTGTTTTTTAATTCCCATGACTATTCTTCAAATCTTCAAGAGGAAATCCAAGATTGTCTAAGGAGGTGACACCCTGCTTATGCATGGTCAGTCACCTTTAAACGCTTCGGGCGCTTGTGAGCTTGCCATTCCCCTATCACTTCGATTCCTGGATGGTTTACTTTTGATTGTTCAAATGACTTTGTGGATGTCATCTTTTATTCAGGACTTGGAACAATTCATTCGTTTGCACTTTGGTTCAACATGTTCAACTAAGTGCTGATTTGCTACACATACAAATATACGTATTGTCTATATGTTACCATTTAATCTTCTTAATTCTTATTGTTTCTATTGAGCAAATTATCATTGACTTGATTGCAATTTGCAAATTTGGTCAGCAATGCTACATGATTTTTTGGAAAGATTATTTGTCATATGATGACAGTTGAATCTCCCATGCGGATTGGCAGCACATTGCTTCTGACTTCTCTAGAGTTGTGTTTTTCTTACCCTATAGGGGATGATACAGTGCATGATCAGAAAATGTCCTGTCGATCCATTATATCTTTTATTTTAAAACTGGTTATAATGGAGAACTTGTTTAATTGAGAGGATTCCTATGATGACAATTTATTTTGTTGATTTTTGTTGATTGTTTTTTTCCTAATTATGGCTTGCAAAACCCTATTTATAAATAGTGATATATATAAAGGTTCAATGTTCAAACAATGCATATAATACTTAAATTTATAATATTGTGATAATTTTAACATTTTTATTTTTAAATGATTCAAATATCAAAAGTCATTTACAATCATAATGATTCTGAAAGACACAATATAATATAACATTTAAATTAAAATAAATTATTGATGGCTTGCACTTAGGGGACGTATATTTTTGTTAGGGAAATAAATATCTACATAAACCATTATCAGATAAAGTCACACATTTTTCTACTCTGCAATTTGTTTGTTGGATGGAATATTCTTTAATCTATAAATTAAGTTGATTTTCATGATAAGACATGCATGATTTTAATCCTTTTGTAATCTTATTGCGATTTTACTGTTGATAAGTTGCTGTGTATCTATGTAGATTCATTATGCATGCTGATAACTGAGAAAAAAATTAGTCTGTGACAAGACGAAATGTATGGCTGATCATAAAACGAACATGTTACAAAGTGTGATGAACCCTTATATGTTGCACTTTTTGGCAATTATCTTTTTTTTTTTCTTTTCAGGAAAAATTAGCATCGATTATCCATTTGCCATGCTTAGAAACCAAAAAATAGTAATTTCTATTTTTGTATTTGATGCAGCATGTGCTAGATTCCAGTGCTCCCAATGTTGATGAGCAACGTTCAAGCGTGCTGGAAGTACTGCAGAGAATTGGCGTATCAGAAGAAAAGATTCAAAACATGATTGAAGTTTGGAATAAAGTATGAACCTCTCTGCATATTTTCTATGATTATGACATAAGCGACATTATAGCCGCAGAGTTTTTATTCTTTGTCTGACATATAATGCCCAGATTGATCTCCTTAATAAGAATTCTGGAACTATAACTCAAGATGAATCCCTGGTTGAAGTTGAAGATGAAAGGAATGGGAACCGATCAGAAGATCTGAAGGAAGAGCAGGAAGCACAACTACAAGAAGAAGATGGGATTCTGTCAAATTTTTCGGAGAGCATAAGTTCTAAGAAAATGGCTTGTGTGGATTTAATTAAAAGTGATTTATCGTCTGATTTATCACAGGATGAGAATCTTGACTTTGATGACAACCGAGTAATTCATTGCACTGATGTTCAGAAGACAATGTTTAATGCACATTGTGAGCATGAAGCTGCCAACCGCATAGAAACTTCTGCTATTACAGGAGTTGGCTTGAAGGAACTCTTGACTCTTATCAATGAGAAACTAAGTGCCCAAAGGCAAGTTGAGAGAAAGAGTTATGAGACTTTTGACAGGAAATGGAGGCCATCTCATAACTTGGAATTTGATAGAGCGGTTGAGCAGTAGGTATGTGGCACGAATTATTTTAGTTTTGCTTTTGTTGGAATAATTTTTATTTATTTCTATTCTCATAGGAATATTAATAAGAAATTAATAAATTTATTTACGTTTCATGGTGCAGAAGTTGTTCCCTTTGGGCTTCTATGCATTTATTACAGAGAAATGTTTTTATGTCCACCTTGCGAGCTTTCCAAAATCCGCAACAGTTCTTTGATGACAAGGTGCTGAACAAAGAACGAAAAGGTGATAGAAAAAAAACTTCATATATTGCTTTAATGTTCTTCAAATTGCAGCGTGAAAGTTGTTAAGAAGAAGAGAGAAAACAAAGTAGAAATTTAGCCGTTTGCACCTTTTTCTTCTCCATCAGATTGGTTGATGTTATATCTGTCTGTCCAGTCGAAGAACTGTTGATGGAATTCTATTCAATGTATATGATTTGAACATTAATTAAAGAGAAACCAATTCTTTAGTGATATTGTATGTTCACATCTGCATTCTATCAAATTTTATGTCAAATTTTTAGCATTACTTCGCATTAGATCTATAACAAAAATTACATTTCATGTGTTTGATTTTAGATCTACTCAATCAGAAGCCTTTAAACTGATAAGGTTGACGTTCATAATTCAATTATGAAGTTGGTAGACCTATGCCTGCTATGCCCTATGATGCATTAATACAAATATAAGTACATTGATATGATATAATACAAACACCATAAATATTTATTATTGAAGATATAAGACTCAAAAATGCATATTTTATGTGACAAAAATAGAAAGTTAAGATTGTGTGCTAATATATTCATGATAATAGAGAGAGATTAATATCTCAATTTTGCATGAAGTTCTCAAACACATAAATAAAAAGAAGAGCTTCTTGGGTGACAATCAAATTACAAAAGGAGAACTCTAAAAAAGAAAAAAAAATCTTGGTGACTAATTTAGATGAAATGATCTATTATGTAATAGAGATTATAATGATCAACTCTTCTTCCTAATTAAAGAAGGTAAGATTATAAAGTACATAATACAATTACGATATCTTATGCATATATCTAAGATTGTTGGAGAATTAATGAAGGGTGAAAATTGGGACTAGTCAATGTGTTAGATGATGATGGATGATTGATGTCATTCATAAAATGATGGTCAAGAGATTGTGGTTAGATGATGATCATACGATATCAATTGTGCAATTGTGGTCACGCAATAATAGTTGAGCGATGATGATCCGATAATGATTGTCAAGCAACAATGGTTGAGTAGTAATAGTTTAATAATAACAGACTAGTAATAATTGTTAGGTAATGATAGTCGAACATAAATGATAGTCGAACAATAATAATCACTGACGATAATCATCAGCATTGAACATTGAAGAAGGCTCTAGAATTCTTTAGCAGCTCTTTCCAATTTTAAGTCAAGTTCTAAACTCTTTTAAATATGAAGAAGGCATGCTATTTATAGTTTGCTTAGGTGATATTTTAATAGTTTTAGACAATATTCTTAAAACACTTCAGCAGACTATCGATGTCAATTGCATAGATTGTAAACCATTTTTTTAACATTTATGAACTTTAATGATCTTCAAATAAGTGATATGGGGCTTATTAAATTTCCCTTATCAAACTTCTTATTTTTACTATAAATATGTAAAATTCAAATGATAATTTGATCCTCTAATTAATATCCTAATTTTTTATTACATTTTAAGTGTTGGAAGTGTGATCATTTAGAGTCAAATCTGATTACTCGCCCCACCGAGGCATTAAGTTTGAATATAAGTTTGTTGAAATCAAAATTTGAATAATTTTTATTTTACTTTTAAATGTTTTCAACTCAAATTGTATCACAAGATTTACGCTTAAAATGATGAATTTACATATGACATCAATTTTATGGTTACTACACAAAATAAGCAAATATTAAATGAATTCATACAACAACAAACAACAAAATCACTAGGTGAATCCATTTCATCTACATGCCATTATTGTCCCATTATGTGTGTCAAATTCTCATTTAAATCAAGTATACTAAGATCATTTGTTATACATCTTAACCAAGTCTTTTTAGGTCTACCTCTCTTAACATAAGGCAAATCTAATGCATCTACTCTCTGTCATCCGGACGATTATTTTGGCCAAACCATCTAAGGCGACTCTCCCTAATCTTATCTACCACTAGAGCTACTCCAACTTTTTCCAATATACTCATTTTGCATTCTATCTCTAAGAGTAAAGCCACTCATCCACCTAAGCATCTTCATCTCGTAACATAACTTAGCCTTATGCTTGTCTTTATTGGCCAACATTACATAAGTCATTGGTCTTACCACCATCTTATAAAATTTTTCCTTAAGTTTAAGTGAAACTTTTCTATCACATAATAGGTCGATGCATTCCTCCACTTCAACCATCCAACTTGAATTCTACTAATAACATCTCCATCTATTTCACCATCATTTTGAACAATAGAGCCTAAATATCAAACGCCACTCTTATTAATGACTTACCTAATGTCACAACACTAGAACTTCTACAACTAAAATTATACTCCATATATTCAGGTTTTAGATCTACTTAGATGAAAACCTTTAGACTCTAGAGTTGACCTCCATAATTCAAGTTTCGTTGGACTCCTCTAGTCTTATCAACAAGAAGAATGTCATCGAAAAGCATACACCAAGGTACATCTTCTTGTAAATGCCTAGTAAGAACATCCATAAATAAAGTAAAAAAGATAAGGGCTTAAAGCTGATCCTTGATGTAATCCAACTGAAATAGGAAAATATTTTGTCAATCCTCCTTGTGTTTGGACACAAGCATATATACATATCCTTGACTTGAATATAACCAATATTAACTTCTTTGTTCTAGAACTCTCCAAATAACATCTCTTAAAACTTTATCATAAGCTTTCTCTAAATCAATAAATATCATATGTAGATCCTCTTTACTTTCTCTATGCTTCTCCATCAAACCCCTTTAACAAATATATAGCATCCATAGTAGATCTACCTGGCATGAAACCAAACTGATTGTGAAAAACTTCTGTATCACATCGTAACCTATGCTCAATTACTCTCTCCCATAATTTTAATGTATGGCACATTAACTTAATTCCTCTATAATTTGCACATTAAATGAATTCATGTGCTAATAAAATTATTTTATGAATAAATTTAGATTTATTAAATATATTAAACTCAGTTGAAGAATAATATATTTGCATCATATTGTAAATTATTAATTTGAAATTGATAAATATAATTCCTTCTAATAATAAAATTGTTACAAAAAATAATTAAACTAAAGCCAAATAAAAAAATAAAGTACTAGTAAATAGCTATTAAGTTATTTGAGTAGTATATTTAAAATAAAAAAGGAAGAAATGACTTGAGTTATTCATATAATATACTTCAACAATTATAATTAATCATTCAAGACAAACATGATTTTAATCTTTTTATTTTTAAAGTATAAACATATGTATAGGGCACAAATCATGCAAATTCATGTGTCCTGCACATATCTAAAATGACATACTTCATTATAAATATTGGTGCATCAAAAGTTATGTGGTCATGCCCCTTTTTTTTAAAAAAACTTTGATCTACGACAAACTACTTTTTATGCTCTTGGAAGGCTTTATTAACCCAAGACAACCTAAATACCTCATTTTTAAGAGCATGTATCATTTTGCATATTGTTATTTCAATATACTTTTTAAGAAGAAACTAAGAGTATTAGTTTATCGCTATGTGTCATTTGGATTCATATAAACAAAATAAACTTTGGTAAGTCCAACCTGCAATTAAGTGAAATCATTAGAACATCAACTAATATGTCTTTGAAATCTTGTGTTGCTCCTAAAAGAGTGAGATGTAATGGGACTTTTAGAGCCCAAAAATTGATTGACCATTATTTATCCAACTTAGTCCTAGTTGACTTAATTAAATCCTAATTAACCTAAATTGTCCAATCGATCCAAGCATAAACTTTCCTAGCCTATGTAAACCTTAATTGATTAAACATTTATTAGTTAACCTTAAAATTCAATGTTAGTATGATCATGATCTAATAGATTTAATTGAATCATGGTTGGCCTAGTTTAAATACTATTATGTTATTATGTGTTTAAGTGACCTTAGTAGTGTTAAATAACTTAAGTGTGCTTGATTAAATAAAGATTGCCTCTAATTAACATATCATAATTAACTTAATTATTTAGCTCATTTGAAACTGATTAGATGCCTTCTCAATTAGTTTATAAGTTAATAACTCAGCTTAATTGTGGTTAAGCATATTTAATTTATAATTGGCACCTTATTAGCCCTCAATTTTACTCTAATAGTATGATAATTGCACTCAATCCTCTTATGGTAAGTTCAATCGAATAATTAAGCCATGTAGGCCCCTCAATTTAGCGTAATTAAGTTCAAATTAATGTGATTTGGACACTTCTTAAGATTGAATAGTTGGCTTGAGCCTTTCTATTTAAGCTAAGCCAATTTAACTAGCTTAAGTTAGACTAACCTTGCCTAATAGGTTATATATATATTTTTTATACTGGATTAAATGTCTCATTATCTCACAAAATTGAGATTAGTTGCACAATTAAGTTAAATTAACTTGGTGAGCATAGTACAAATCCAATAAATTGATCCTCGATTGACTTAACCTATCCTCTAGTTTGACCATGGAGATTATACTAAGCTCAATTTAGGTGGTTCAAGCTTACATTAAAGAGCTGTGTTTTGTACACTGAAATCAAGCTAGAATTTCTCATGTCCAATGATTTTAACTTATTTTAATGACATGAGGACCCACTACTTGACAATCTTTTTTTCCAACCATGCTCATTATGATGCCCACTAAAATTTAAGATTTATCACCACCACTTATAATTAAATGAAATCATAAAAGTTCTTTTGAAGGTGTCATGTTCAACAATATCATTAGGCTTAATTTATGATATTAATAAAAAATCAACAAATATATCCTTTTAATATTGATAACCAAAAATCCCACTTAAATACCACTATATCATCCAATAAAATAATGATCCATATTAGCATTTGTATCCTCTCAACATTATTGAGACATTGTTGGAATTGAAAGAACTTCATAATGAAAAGAAAATAAACAACTTGCAGATAAAAAATAAATCCAATAAATGTGAGAGTAAGTGAAAATCATATTGTAATTTATCCCAAATATTTCCCTTAGATGCCACGCAATAATAGAAAAAGTTTATTTTATTTTGTGAAAGAGAGTTTCCTCGTTGGAGCAAGCTCTCATCATTAATTAGATATTAGTTATAATACTCAAGAATATTCTTGATTGAGGATCATTTATTTCAAGATATTTTATAAGGGTTATTCAACATAGAGCTTATTGTGAGATCCTTTATTAAAAAACATTATATATTAAAAAGAATTAAACCAACATCCAAACACGAGATCAATGATTTGATGCTAGTAGAGTGAATTGTTTTAGCTTTGTAGCATTGTGATAAGCTATACAGTATACAATCATACATGAATGATAGGAAAATGCTAAGATTAGGATGTAAATGAAAACTCTTCCAATGTGATGTTTAAGAACTAAAGAAAAATATAAATCTTTCACAAGAACACTATGAATGATAGGTCTCACATCTTACAACTTTACATCAATAAAAATGATAATTATGCAAAGTGTCCACAAAATAAAGGGATAACAATAGGGTAATCATATTCATGCAATTGTTTATGTTTTCATTGCTATCATCAATTAGATATGCTATCAAATATTTTGATTAATACTCTTGTTACTTAGAAACCTAAGTATGGTCACCACCTTCCAATCCTTTTGGAAGAGTTCTTATTACCATAGGTGAAATGATGCAATATAATAATGATCATCAAATTCTTTTTCATATTGATGATTATTATTATATATCCATTCATTTAGAACTAAATACTAATTCGATATTTCTTTAAACATTTTCTTTAAATATTTTCTTTTAACATTACCTTTGCGGGTCCCAAGTCCGGATGTGAAAAGTGGAGGGTATAAATACGACAAAGATAAAATTTGTTGAAACAATCATGACATAAATCTTTTAGAATATTGTGGTAATGCTAGGGCATCCCCGAAGTCACGGACCAATGCAAAAAAAAGGGCCGCATCGCTATCCGTGATGTTAAATAAGTAAGGGTTCCCACATTATGGACGGATGCAGGCAAAGAAGCTAGTCCATGAAACTATAATTAGGCTAAGAACTTTGAATATAGGTACTCTTATATAAAGTAATGGAATTAGATATTATGATTCATTGGAAGATAAAATATTTTATGTATTCAAGAAATTGAATGGGTTGGGGAGAAGGCCAAGGAGATTGATAGTTTAGGTTTTAAACTTTAGTATTCAAGTAGAAGTCGAATTAGAAATGACGAAGATGTGATTATAGAAAATTTTTTGAAGGATAATGTTATAAATATTAATAGGTTTGGAGATAGAACTATGGCTTTAAAAATTATTGTTATACTAAGATTATCAATGTTATAATTATTTATGTTTCTCAAGTAGGTTTGGATGTAGGCTAAGAAGAAAAAGTTTAGAATGAATTAGAGGGATTAATACAAAAGATATCTTTTGAAAAAAAATACTTATTGGAGGAGATTTAAATGGACATATTGATAGAGTGGTCGAAGATTTTAAAAATATTCATATTTGGACTAATGAAAAGGTAGACTATATTAGATTTTACTTTACCATATGATTTTGCAGTTGTTAATACTTTATTTAAGAAAAGAGATTAATATATTATTACTTATAAAAATGGATATAGTAAAACACAGATTGATTAATTTTTTATAAGAAAAATAGATCGTTTAAATTATAAATAAATGTCATTTTGAGTGAAAGTTTAAGTACCCAACATGGACTGTTAATTTTAAATTTTAAGATGAAAAATAAATCAAATTATTATTATCTTAGGATTATATGGGGGCACTTAAAGAATACTAATAAAAATATTTTTAAGAGTAAACTATAAGAACTTAGAATTTGGAATGTTTATAAGGAAGCTAATGTTATGTGAGAAATAGTAGCAAGTGAAATTAAGCAAGTTGCAAAAATGTGCTTGGAGAATCAAACGTAAAAACTTCTTTTAATAAAAATAATTGGTGGTGTAGTCAGAATGTGCAAGAAAAGATAAAGAATAAGAAACATTGTTATAAAACTTGATTTAGATGTAAAAAGTCGAAGAATCGAGAAAGATATAAAGTGGTCATAAAGATTCTAAGAACGCAATATATAATAAAAAAAATTTAGTTTCTAGTGATTTATATAGTAGATTGGATACCAAAGAAGGTGAAAGATGTATGTATAAGTTAGCCAACTAAAGAGATGGGAGAAGTAAAGATCTAGTTCAACAATGATGAAAAATTGATACACTAAAAATTTCACTAGTTGAAATATTGAAAAGTCGTGTCACAAAAAGCTCGTTGTTCTGAATAGCTCGTGTTATTGATATTTAGTTCAGGTTCTACTGCTCGTTAACTAAATGAGTCGAACACCTAACAAATATTTCAAGCTCAATTTATAAACGAACACCTAACAATCCTTTGTTCGATCGTGTTCGACTTGATTTAGCGAAATAAAAAAATAATAATTTATATTAAATTTTATTTAAAATATCATTTATGTCATTAAATATTTTAAAAATTATATTTAATTTAATAATTAAATTAGTTAATAAAATTTAAATCAAATAAGCTAAAATAATTAATAATTATAGAAATTTTTTAATTATGTTTAGCGTAACAAAACTCAGAAAGCATCAAGTACTGGAATTTGCATACAATTTAATCACAGCTATATGAATTTATGTTAACGACTGGGATTTAAAACAATCGAACGATATACCTGTAGCGGAGCCATACAATTTAATCTCAGACATATGAATTTATGTTAACGGCTGGGATTTAAAACAATCAAACGATATATGAATAATATCTCGACTGCTCCACATTTCAACCGCGAACCTAATGTCTCGACTCTATCTCTTGACTCTCTTCTCAATGTTTTGGCCGCGTGAATTTCTACTCTTCCTAGAAGAGTCTTATGAAGTTGTGAGTCTAGTTGAAGAATATATCTGGCAATAGCCAACCTCCGGATGCGATCTAGTTTTCTAGGGTTTGGTACCACCATTATTTTCTTGTTTTTATCAAGCTTCTACTTGGGACTCTACGACTTTGCATGTCTGCTATCATTATTTTCTTCTTTTATCAAGCTTCTACTTTGCTTCATGTTAAAAGGAGAAATGCTCTTAAGCTTTACAATTTGTGACTCGATTTTTCATTTGACTTGAGTCACTGATATATATGTTATTGTCTCGGACCTCTAAGATGTTGAAGTGTTTATTCTATATGCCACATGTATGATATTCTATGCTATTCCTTATGCAAATGCTTATTGTGTTATATTCCTGCTTATTCCTTGTCTATTTGGGAGTTATATATTGCTATGCTATTTCTCATTTTCTGTCCGCTCTTCTCTTTGGGAACTATATATTGCAGGCTCTATTAGATATTTCATTTTTTTTTACTCTTCTCATTCTAATTTGTCTGCTCGCCATTATTCTACTCACTTATTTTGGAAATATATGTTGCGTGCTCGCTTTGATTTTTCGCTTTTTACTCTTTCTCATTCTAATTTGTCTTGTCCGCCATTATTTTGTTGTCTCTGCTGGCATGGATACTATTTATTGAAATTTGGTTTAGTATCAAATTAATTATGTACATCTTGGAGTTTCAATTTTTTGATTAAATGAGAAGAGTAAATGTAACATTGAATATGGAGCTTAGTATGGAGATTGGAGAGTGTATGTGTATGTGGTCCTAACTCACATTTTCTTTTTTATTTAGTGTAAAATCATGTCTAATGTGGATCATTCTTAGTCTGCATCATGTGATGATGATTTAGTTGTAGGTAATGATATACCAAGTACTTCACAACAAGTTGAATCGAGGAGCATACACTGAGACTACTAGTGTCGATGTTAACCTAAGAGAGGTAGAAGAGAGTATCTTCGGTGGGAGTATTTTATAGAAACCACTTATGTATTTAAGGGGAGAGTACACCTCTTTACAATGCATATATTATCGCTAAAATTTCATAAATCAAAATCGCACAACTTCACAACTTTTGAGGCATGTGAAGGAATGTGAAAAATCAAGGCTAAGAATAAGGGTTGTTGAATTCGACAAAAATTAAATTTATGCCTTTGATGTCAATTCTGAAATTGAGATTCCATTATTCCATGACCCCAAAAATTATGATCATCTTCAGATTAGGGAGATAATTGCAAAGATGATTATTGTGCATGAGTATCCGTTTATGATGGTTGAGCATATGTGGTTTAATATTCTTTTGAAGGTATTGAATCCCAATTATGAGAGGGTATCTAGAAACACAATTAGAAGTGATTGCATGAAAGTTTATGAAAAGGAAAAAGAGAGATTGAAAACTTTTCTTAAGAGCATTCATAGAGTTTCTTTGACTGATTGTTGGACATCAAATCAAGGGCTATATGTGCTTAACAATTCACTTTATTGATGATTCTTGGTATTGCATAAGAGAATCATCGCTTTATTGAGCTTGATCCTCCACAGGTACTTTTATTTGTGATGCTATATGTGATTGTCTGCTAGATTGGAATTTGCAGACAAGTATCTACCATCACACCTGATAATGCTAGTAATAATGATGCCGCAAATGCTTTAAAAATTAATTTTCAGTCAAGAGGAAAGTTACATTTTCAGGGTCACATCTTGAATATACTGGTTCAAGATGGTTTTAAAGAGGTGCAACAAATAACCGTTAAAATAAGGGAGACAAGAAAATACCTCAAAAGTCTCCTTCTCGCTTTACATAAGTTTGTTGAAGTGGAAACAGTAGGGTCCCTACTTCAAAGGGATTATGTATTGATGTTCCTACAAGGTGGAACTCCACTTACTTAATGCTTGAGTCTATTTTTACCGAATGTGTTCTTCATTCATTCGATCGAGATTCTAACTACAAGTGGTTACCTTCTGAGATTGAATGGCATAGCTATGAGCAGATTAGAAGGTTTCTTTCTATTTTTTATAATGTGACAAAAATGGTTTCAGGTTCTTCTTATCCAACTACCAATTTATTTCTTTCTACTGTCATGCATGTTAAGAAATTGTTTAATGAAGAGTGCAATTCCTTGGATCAATTTGTCAAGCAAATGGCCACTGCTATGAAAATTAAATTTGACAAATATTGGGGAGAATGCAATCTACTCATGTCAGGCAGTGTTTGATCCACGCCTCAAAATGAAATTCATTATTACATTTCCTAAAATATACTCTAGTTTTGAGGTAGAGTCCAAGATAAAGAGTTGAGGATGTTATTTGGGAGATATATAATCAATAGATAATAGTGCTTCAAGCTCTTCACAGCTTAGTGATCATCACAAGCAATAGTTGATGTGCCCTTTTCATCAAACTTTGAGTATGTTATAATTTTCGATTTTGTTGTTGCTTCGGTTCTATTCATCCATCAAAACTGATTTGCAAAATATATTTGGAGGAAGGATTATTTTTGAGCAATAATGATTCTTTTGATGTTCTTGAGTGGTGGAAGATGAATACTCAAGTATCCTATTTTGTCCAAGATGGCTAGAGATGTTTTAACAATTCCCATCACTATCGCCAGCATCCAATCGCATTTAGTCTGGTGGTAGAGTTCTTGATGATTATAGGAGCTTTTTATCACAAAATATCAATGCACTTCAGATGTACACTAGTTGGATTAGAGGCACTCAACCCAACATTAAAGATCCTTTGGTACTTTTCCAACTAAATTTAGTCTATTTAATAAATTTGATAAACTTCATTCTATAATGTCATTATCTACTTTTATTTCAAGAGTTAATGGAGGAGGAGAACCTTTATGTTAAACTGCCGAAAAATATTTAGCTTTGGAGAAGGATACCATCATACCAAGCAGTTTTATTGCAGCAATTTTACATCAATCTGTTCTTTATTAAGGTTTCAATTTTCAATTTTCAATATTTTCAATTTCTATGTTGAAGGGTCATTTACTTGTTGACTAAAAATATTTTTATAAAATGATAAAGGTGTTAATTTCTATAAGGCAATCGAAATAATCAACATTTAAAACCCTTATATTTTTTACAAGTTAAATTTTTTTTGATGATTTTATGGATTCCATTTATTTTATTAGATACATGATTTTTTGTTCTTTTTTGTTCAATGGACAAGAAGAACTGATTTTGCCTTGTTGTTCATGAAATTTATGCAACTCAAAAATTGATTTTTTTATTCAATAGCTTTTTTTAATTTAGAACTTAAAATTATGCAAGAGAATTTTCAATTATATGCTATTATTTTGAGTTAAAATGTTACACAGAGGTTGTGTTTTAACTAAAGATAATGGAGTTTTAATGCAAGAAAGAAACTTTTTCTCACAATGAAATTTATATTTATCTGCTAACGCAGAAGTAACCTATTTGTCTTTGCTTATCGCTTATGGTTTATCTTGTTCTCTCATGCCAATGTGATGTTATTTTAGTTGATTTTGTTGTCAAATTGTCCGCTATTTGTCCCTTATCCGCTTATGGCATTGATTTTGATGAGGTTTAAATTGGATGGTTGATTCAACTTTAGCCATATTTGAATTATGTTCTATTTAAATTTGAGTTTTGTTTCAAACATGAAGAAGTCAAGCGAAGTTGATATAATAATGTGAATTAAAGTATGCTTACGTTTTGTTTTATCATCCAACCTTCTTATTTTTGTTCCTTTACATGTTATTCTCTTTGAACTACTATTTGGTGTGTTTTGGAATTAGGTAAAATCTAAATATTACCTAATAATTAGATATGAGGCCTTTCGATTGTATATTTACCACTAGCTTGAATGCAATTTGATGGGAGAACCAAGAGCACTTGTTAAAAGGAATGAACTTAAATTGTTGGCCTGTTCCATTGTTGATTTTTGATAACTAAACAAGCCTGAACTGCATTAAATCAGATTTGAGTTGGTTTGGTTCTTTGTTTCTCCCCTGGTTTTGGTCTGTTGGTTCTTGTTTCGTGGTTTGGTTCTTTCTCGGTTTCTTTTTCTCTGGTTCTTTGTTTGTTATGAATTGAGTTTTGGTCGGTTTTTTTTGTTCTGTTATTTATTTTGGTTTTTTATTTTCTTGATTGGTTTGGTTCTTTGTACATTACATGTCGGTGGTTTTGTTCTTTGCATCATTATTGCTATGATAAGATCTTTATGCTACACTTGGTCAATTTAAAATGATTCTATTAATGTGTAATATCACTTGATTTTACATTAATAAGATGAAAAACTAAATAGATGAGATGCAACTTAGCTTGATATTTGGTTGTATGTATTTTCAAACATTTAATTTAATTTTTTGTGATTACATTTTGTCAATTTTCTGAATGTCTATCATTTATTCAATGATATTTAGCTTAATAGTTTGGATTAATATGCTACACTTATTTTTTTTTTTTTTGTGATTTCATTGTCATTTTTTTGTGATTTCATTTTGTCAATTTAGAACAAATTTTTACTTATTTTCATTTTTTCTGATCCTACTTATTATATTAATCTTTCATTTTATCATTTTTTGAATGTCAATATTCATACAATCTATTGTATCAATGATTATTTATTTTAGTTTACCTTAATATTTATTTTATAATTTTTTTGCTTTTGTTTACAAGTCTGACATAAAGATTCAAGTCATTGGATACGATCAAGATTATAAAGTTTAACATTAAAGTGAAGCAATTGAATTAGAAATTAATATTTGAAATTGTAATTATTTATTTTAGTTTCTGAGCCCACTCATAATATTTATTTTATAATTTTGCTATTTGTTTAACATTGTGATTACTTTGAAGATTCAAGAAGTTTGAATATGAAAGCTGAAGACTATAAAGCTTAAGATTAAAGTAAGCAATTGATTTGATTAAATTGATATTTGGAAATTGTAATTTCATTATTTTCTTAGCTTTTATTTTTTGAAATTGTAAGTTGTATATGATCATGTAAAAAATTTTAGGTTGAATTTATTTTAGAAAGTCAGAATCTGTAAATTTATAAATTATAAGTTGTGAATTTGTAAATTTGTATATGCATATATGATCTTGTAAATTTTGTTACCTATAAATTAGTATTTGAAGTTGTGTTCGTGTAAAAAAAATGATTTTTGAATCTCTTATTGAAAATCATTTAATTTAATAAAATAAATTTTGATTTATATAATTTTGATTTTGAATCTTTGAATGAATCTCTAATTTTAATTTTTTTGTGTAACAAAGCTTTTTTTAGTGCAAAATAATAATTATGATTGTATATAATTATTTTGTATAATTGTATATTTTTAGTTTTAATTCTCAATAGTATTTCGGTTTTCATCGATAAGATTTTAATAATTATTTTTTAAATTAAAAATAAAAAAATAAAAATTATTAAAATATAAAATCGAGCTAATTTCGAAATAACATGAGCCTAAAACACGAATATTTTTTTTGAGAACACCTAACATACTATAAACGAGCTATTTCGAACAAAAAAAATAATAAACGAGCCAAATTTAACAATACTCGTTCTCACCTGCTTACACTAATAAAGTAATGACTGAATCGAGACTAAATCAAGCTTAAAATATAGTTAAAATTTTATATATTAGTCTTCCTAAATATGAGTGTTTATAATAAATCGAAGCGCCTTGACGAAATGGATTTAACAAGCCTTATATCTCCTAATTCTTCATTTGAGCATTTAAATACTTAAAATACATCGATGATCAAGGAATCATTTGAGCCGTCGATGAGTGGTTTAGATTTTGTATGCATTTACATAAATGTCACTCATCTAATCTATAAAAATTTCTTATTCAATGATGGGGATAAACATAAGAGAGAGCTCTAAAGCTTGAAAATCCTCCAAGCATAATCATGCACCACTGACGGTGCTAACCATCGATCGACACGCCATTGCCGCTAAAAAGGATAGATGCCATCGGTCTCGCTGCCAATACTGCCGCTCATTAATCAACCACTGCCATCGGTTTATTGATATTGCCGTCATAGAATTGCCGCTCTGACAAACCACTATCAATTATCAAGCCAATTGCCGGCTCACCGCAACTACTGCTGTTAAATGCATCTTCGCTGGATCACCATGACCATTGTCGCCATAGCCGTTTCACTAATAAGCCACTACAATCGTTATGTTTAACCACTATCGATATTGTTGTTAATCGATTTTGGGATTCATTGTCGCTTTTCTTTATAATTTTGTAATCTCGACGGAAAACTTTGACTAAATAGAACATAGGAAGATTTTACCGGATAGCCCTGTGGTTTTACCTCTTCCTGAAATTTTTATATAAAAATTAGAGTTTCTTGTTCTTCTTCAAATATCTGTGGATTTCTAACAATGCGTAAAGTTTATTCTATTTAAATTTTAACCACCGCTTATCGAAACCATCATTGCCGACCATAACCATCATGCCGTGACCGCACCGGTCCGCCAATCAACCACTGTGCCGCTATCACTACCAACACCGCTAGTCTGCGGACCAGCCGCTGTCACCATCGCTAATGCTGCCGGCTTATCAACCACTACCACACCATTATCGTTTTGATCGCTGCTGGTCACCACTGCCAACTACCGCCGCATCGACCGCCATCTTCGCTGGTCATCATCAATTGTCGCTTACCATCATCGCCATTCACTATCACCAATCGCTACTCAATCAGCATATAACTACTATCGTGATATAAAGCAGCCACTGATTGGGATTCTCATTATTTATACTTGTAATCATATCGGGAAAACTTTGTACTCAAATAATATATAGTGGAAGATTTTATGATAGTCGGTTTTTTCCTCAGATTTTTTCATAAAAAATCCTAGAGTTTCTAGTTCTCTCTTCAAATATCTGTGTGTTTGTTAGATTTCTCAACAAGGCTAAGCGTAAAGTTTTATTCTATTGCAATGGTTTCAACACGCACTACATCGTCAACATTCCCTTTATATCGTCACAATGGTCAATAATTTTATGTTCGAATAGCACCACCTATATGGTGAAGAAAATTTTACTCGAAAAAACACATAAGAAGAATGAAGAGTCATCAAACTTCGATCTTTCAGCTTTTGTTGGAGACAGGGGGGCAACTCTTAATCTCAAAAGATTATCCAAATTAATATTATGGATATCTAATTGATTATCGAAAAGTCATGCCATTCACTGACGGCCACCAATCATCGCCATCGATCGCCGACCATTGTCGATCGAACCACCGTGGACCGCCGCCGCCACCGCTTACCGGTCTCGTCTCAACCACCGTCTGGTTATCACTACTCAACACCGCTATCTCCTCGCTCATGACCGCTGCTGTCATACTGGCTTTGCCGCTTCTCGCGACAATACCACATCAATCATTATCGTTTTGACCGCTAATTGCTTTACCAGCACTACTGTCATCATTTGCTTTCTTCGCTGGCTATCCACGCAACCGTTGTCGCTTGCCATCATTGCCGCTGTTTACTATCACCACCGCACAATAAATGTTTAACACAATCAGAAGAAAGCTGATTGATTCATTGCTTTATATATGTAAAAAAATTTCAACTATAATCTCGAACGAACGACTAAAATTGTTTGTTGACCAAAATTTTGGTCGGGTTCGGTTGAAGAAATTGACGAAATGGTCGGTTTGTTGACTCCACCAAATTGAATTTTGGTGACCAAATGAAATTTAATTCAATCTACACGAAAATCGACCAATCGCCAAATTGACCAAATCGTCATTCGTCCATCGTTGAAATCGGTCGGGTCCGGTCAAGTTTTGACCCGCTTTCCAAACCGGGTTCCGGCTAACGATGCCGTCGGGTCGCTTTCACCGGTCTCAATTCAACTCACACCGAATTGACAACCCCTACTATATACAATTTTGTAATCCAAGACGGAAAACTTTGTATTCAAATATACATATGGAAGATTTTACCGATAAAGCCCTGATTTTTACTCTTCCCCGGAATTTTTTCATATAAAAAATTCTAGAGTTTTGTTCTTCAAATATTCGCGGTAAGTGCGGATTTTCAACAAGTGCTAAGGCGTAAAGTTTTATTCTATCAGAATCGATTTCGCCAACCACCGCTTATCGACACACTTATCGTCGACCGCCAACCACCGCAGACCGTCGCCATCGGCCACCGCCACCGGTCCTCGCCGCCATCAACCACCGTCGCCTGTCATCACTACCAACCACTGCTATTATCCGCTGGCCGACCACTGCCGCTGGTCACCACCGCTGATCGCCGGCTCGCTATCAACCACCAATATCAATCATCATCGTTTTGATCGCTGCTGCCGGACCACCGCCAACTACCGCCGCATCGTTGCCGCTTCATCTCGTTTCATACCACCGCCATCAAGGCTGCCATCGACCGCCGCTGTCACTATCACTCAACCGCCACCAACAATCATATAGCAACCACTATCGTGATAGTTAGCTACCAGATTCTCGATTCCCATTGTCGCTTTATATACAATTTTGTAATCCCATATCGGGAAAACTTTGTACTCCGAAATAAATACATAGTGGAAGATTTTTACTGGGATAGGCCCCGTGGTTTTTTACCCTCTTCCTGGGATTTTTTCATATAAAAAATTCTATAGTTTCTAGTTCTCTCTTCAAATATCTGTGTGTTTGTTGGATTTCTCAACAAGGCTAAGCGTAAAGTTTTATTCTATTGCAACTGGGTTTCTAACACGCAACAGTTTGACATCGTCTGTGGGAACATTCCCTTTATATCATCACAATGGTTGACAATCTGATTTTATGTTCAGAATAGCACCACCTATATGGTGAAGAAAATTTTACTCTCGAAAAACACATAAGAAGAATGAAGAGTTATCAAACTTCGATCCTTCAGCTTTTGTTGGAGACTGGGGGGCAACTCTTAATCTCAAAAGATTATCCAAATTAATATTCTGGATATCTAATTGATTATCAGTTCGAGAAGCAAGTCAGTAATGCTAATGAAAAAGGCAAAGGTCAAGCAGCAACTTTGGCTACAAGCTTAAACAAATAGTTTGATTTGACCCCTTCCACACAGGTTAACGTCATCGAGCGAAAACTTTGACAAACAATCTTGGGTAGGCCAAAACTTTGTGGTTTCGATTAGACCTACTCCACACGTTAAATGTTTAAGACTCGACAAACAACCCGGATAGGTCAAAACTGCATCTACTCCACACACGTTAACGTCATCGAGCAAAGACTCTGATAAACAACCTCAGATAGGTCAAAATTTCGCACCCACTCCACACATGTTAACGTCATCGAGCAAAGACTCTAACAAACAACCTCGGATTGGTCAAAATTTCACACCTACTCCCCACAAAGCCAACCATCATGTTAAGACTTTGACAACAAATTTCATTTAATCCTCCCATTTTTAAATGTGTAACTCACATTGTATCTCATTCCGGCATGATCAATCCTGGGACTTGATCTGACCTCTTCCATACGGTAAAGAAGTCAAGTAAAACACTTTGGCTAATACCTAGATAGGTCAAAAGGTCCTTGGTGGATATCCCACGCCTCTTCCATACAAAAGACGCCAAATAATATTTGACTAATACCTAGATAGTCAAAAGTGTCTGGTGGACTTCCTACTACTCTTCCATACATGTTAACGCCATCGAAAAGCACTCTAACAAACAACCTCGAATAGGTCAAAAATTTCTCACATCTCAATTCGAATTCTTTCATACAAGTTAACGCCATCAAGTAAATTTTGACAAATAACCTCAAATGGTCAAAATTCCGATTTAATTTACCTCTTCCATACAAATTTTAATCAAGAACACTTTGACAAACAACAACATTGACAAATAACCAAATGGGTCAAAAATCCTCGCCAGATGAATTCGACCTCTTCCATATAGTTAACGCCGCCAAGTAACACTGACAAACAACCTCGATAGTTAAAATTTCATGGATTCGATTCGACCTTTTCCATACATGTTAGCATCATCAAGTAGCACTTTGACAAACAACATTGGATGGGTCAAAATCCTCAGCGAATTCGATTCAACCTCTTCCATACAGGTTACTATCATTAAGTAATACTTTGACAAACAACCTCGAATGGGTCAAAAATCTTTGGTGGATTCAATTCGATCTCTTTCATACAAGACAACTTCATCAAGTAACACTTTCACAAACAACCTCGGATGAGTCAAAAATTCTCATCAGATTCGATTCGACATCTTCCATACAAGTTAACGTCATCAAGTAACATTTTGACAAACAACCTCGGATTGGTCAAAAATCCTCAGCGGATTCGATTAAACCTCTTTCATACAGGTTAACATTATCAAGTAACACTTTAACAAGCAACCTCGGATGGGTTAAAAATCCTCAGCGGATACGATTCTACCTCTTTCATACAAGTTAATGGCATAAAGTAATATCATGAAGAATGATACTCTGAAATTATCTACCAGAATTTATGAGTTGTTCGAAGGATGGTTCATAATTGACGTTTCCCCGCCATCTTGGCAGTTATCAACTGTTAAATCATCGATTAGAGTTTCTAAAAATCCAATTTCCTACAATAAGAAGTAGAAATCACGGGCGCGTGCTTGTCCACGCTGACAGATCCACTGCCACTGCCAGCCGCCGCCGCACGCCAGACACCTGCATATGCTCAAGATGCAAGGCCGAAAGCATTCGCTGACGCTCAGATGCGCTCGCACTCAAGACGCAAGACGCCGCCAACGCTTCGCAAAGAACGCCCGCTCCAAACCCTGGCCCGATGAGGAGGGCGACCTATTTCGAGGCAAAATCGTAGCCTCGCCGTATGAACTACTGACGCTTCCAAACTCGGCCCAACGATAGTTGACGCCTCTTTCGAGGGAAAACTGGAGCCTCGCCATATGAACTACGGGCCTTAAACGCCTTCAAACCCAGTCGATCTGACGAGGATAGTTGCCGCTCTTCGAGGAAAACCGAGCTATATGAACTACGCCTTGATCGCTTCAAACCCGGTCGACTAGACGCTTCTTCGAGAGAAAAATCGAGCTCACTGTATGAACTATGGGCCTTGATCGCCTTCAAACATACCGGTCCAGGGAGGACTTATTTCGAGGGAAAACTGAGCTCGCCAGATGAACCACGCCTTGATAAACCCACCGGTCCGACGAGGATTGACGCCTCTTTGAGGGAAAATCGAGCCTTATGAACTACGCCTTGATCGCCCAAACCTGGTCCGACGGGATTGACGCCTCTTTCGAGAGAAAATCGGAGCTTCACCGATGAACTACGGGCCTTGAATGCTTTCAAACCCGGTCAGTCCGACGAGGACAGTTGATGTATCTTTCGAGGGAAAACCAGAGCCTCGCCGTATAAACTACGGGCTTTGATCGCCTTCAAACCTGATCGGTCCGACGAGGATCTTGATGCCTCTTCGAGGGAAAATCGGAGCTCGCCAGATGAACTACGCCTTGAACGCCTAAACCCGGTGTCCGACGAGACGTTAACGCCTCTTCGTGAAAAAAATCGAGTCTCATCAGATAAACTACGCCTTGATCACCTTCAAACTTATGTCCGACGAGATAGACGCTTCGAGGAAAAATCTGAGCCTCAGATGAACTACGGGCTTTGATCGCCTCAAAACCCGGTCGGTCTGATGAGGACAATTGATGCCTCTTTCGAGGGAAAATCGGAGCATCACCGTATGAACTATGGGCCTTGAATGCCTCCAAACCCGGTCGGTCCGACGAGGACAGTTGACGCCTCTTTCGAGGGAAAATCGAAGTCTCGTCGTATGAACTACGGGCCTTGATCGCCTCCAAACTCGGTCGGTCCGACGATGACAGTTGACGCCTCTTTCGAGGGAAACCGGAGCCTCGTCGTATGAACTACGAGCCTTGATCGCCTCCAAACCGGTCCCGCGACTATGCTCTTTCGAGGAAAACTAGAGCCTCGCCAGATGAACTACGCCTTGATCGCCTTCAACCGGCCGTTCGAGGGACAACTGACACCTCTTCGAGGGAAAACCGAGCCTCACTGTATGAACTATGCTTTGATCGCTTCAAACCCGGCCACCGGCGGCGACAGACTTTGTCGAGGGAAAACCGGAGCCTCGCCGTATGAGCTACGGGCCTAGAGTGAATGACATCCTCTTAAAAAGAATGTCAGAACTTCGCTGACAAAAGAAATAAAATAAAATAAAATATTTGTACTCTAGCCCTTGAACTTCTATTAGATAATTTCTCATATAACGCAAAAGAACACTAAAGCATATGAGAGTTGTGTCTTCTTACTTGACCATAGCATGGTTTTTATAGATCCACTGTATGGGGAAAGAGATAATAAATTAAAAAAAAAACTCATCTCCTCATTATGACATTTAATTAGAAAAAACCCTCTCCTCATTATGGCATTTAATTAAAAAAAATGCTCTCCTCATTATGGGGTTTAATTAGAAAAAAAAATTCTCTCCTCATTATGATATTTAATTAAAAAAAAACTCCATCTCTTTCAAAACTAAATGGTGATATATATATATATATATATATATATATATATATATATATATATATATATATATATATATATATATGTGTGTGTGTGTGTGTGTGTGTGTGTGTGTGTGTATGTATATATGTATAATCAAATAAATGAACATTGATAATTAATTAGTTAATAAATAAATTAATACATAAAACATGTGTAATTACAAATCACAATGATAAGTAAAGTTATTTAAAAAGAAATTTAATATATTTTTGGATGAAATAAGTAATGTTATTCAAAAATAGGGGGGCAATTAATATGACGTTGAAAATTCCACTAGTCGAAGCACGAATCTTGATGTCAAAAGCAATCTGATTCTGAGTCGAGACTAACCTAGGTCAAGCGCTTAAAATATAGTTGAATTTTTTGCGATATTAGTCGGCTCCTAAATGTGGAGTGTTTATAATCAAATCAAGCGTCTTGACGAGCCGGATTTAACAAGCCTTAGATCTCCTAATTTTGACTTCATTTGAGCATTCAAATACTTATACATCAACCGAATCATTTGACCGTCGATGGAGTGGTTTGGATTTTGCATGTATTTACAAAAATGTTACTCATATAATCTATAAAATAACCCATCATTCTTCACATGAGTAGGGGCGGGGGTGAAGCTAAAGAGAAGATAGAGCTCTAAAGCTGAAAAATCCTCCGAGCATAATCATGCCGCCACTGATGCCACCACCGCGAACGCCGCCGCC
Source organism: Cymbidium sinense (assembly GCA_021442155.1). Classification (NCBI taxonomy): domain Eukaryota; kingdom Viridiplantae; phylum Streptophyta; class Magnoliopsida; order Asparagales; family Orchidaceae; genus Cymbidium; species Cymbidium sinense. The sequence continues at coordinate 171,262,620 of CM038221.1, read as the reverse complement.
GACCACCACTGCCGGTCATTGTCACCAACCACCGTCCGCTTATCGACCATCACCGGTCACACCGCTGTCCCGGCCTCGCCACAACTACCACCATCAATCATCATCGTCTTCGACCATCGCCGACTACCGCCGGCCATCGTTGTCGGCCATCTCTGCCGGTCATCACCACCGCCATGCCGCCGCTTTACCGCTGACCGCCGATGTTCATTATCACTAACGCCACTAACAACTGTTATAGTTAATCACTATCGATATGTTGTTACGACATGAGATTCATATTGTGCTTTCATATACAGTAATCAGACGGAAAACTTTGTAATCCAAATAGATATATAAGATTTTACTGTAGTCCCATGATTTTTTACCCTATTCCTGGTATTTTTTCACATAAAAATTTCTAGAGTTTATTATTCTCTCTTCAAACATCTATGTGTGTGCTGGATTTTTCAACAAGGCTAAGACGTAAAGTTTTATTACTGCAACTGGGTTTCTAGCACACAACAAAAATCATAAAGTATTTTACTTAAGAAAATGATAATGAAAATAGGTGAATGAGGTTTTTTGATAAACTTTTTAATGAAAGATCAGAACATATTACTGATTTAAGCAACTTTAATATCCAAAATAAAAGCAGAGAATTTTATTTTTATCGTCGTATTAGTAAATTTGAAGTTAGAAGTTTTAAAAAAATGAAATATGGAAAAACAGTAGTACTTGATGATATTCCAATTGAGTATGGAAATATTTAGGAGATCAAAGAATTTCTTGCTTACAAATCTTTTTTATGTTATTTTAAAGACTAAAAATATGTTAGATGAGTGGAGAAAGAGTTTGTTGATTCTCGTATTTAAGAATAAAGGTAATGCACAAGAGTGTGCAAAATATAGATGAATTAAGTTAACGTGTCATACATAAAAATTATGGGAGAGAGTAATTGAGCATAGATTATGATGTGATACAAAAGTTTCTCACAATCGGTTTGGTTTTATGCCAGGTAGATCTACAATATATGCTATACATTTGTTAAGAGGTTTGATGGAGAAGTATAGAGAAGTAAGAAAGATCTACCTATAATATTTGTTGATTTAGAAAAAGCTTATGATAAAGTTTAAAGAGATATTCTTTGGAGAGTTCTAGGAAAAAAATGAGTTAATATTAGTTATATTCAAGTCATTTAGAATATATATACTAGAGTTGTTACATGTGTCCAAACAAGGAGGATTGACAAAATATTTTTCTATTTCAGTTAGATTACATCAAGGATCAGCTTTAAGCCCTTATTTTTTTTGCTTTTGTTAGTTAGGAGAGTAGATCATTAGATTTATCTTATGTTAAGAAAGGTAGATGTAGACCTAAAAATAATTGATTAAGATATATAAAGAATGACTTTAGTATGCTTGAATTAAATACATAATGACATAAGGAGAAGAATGATTCACGTGCACCTCACATAGGGATAAAATGTGTTGTTGTTGGTCCTCTATGGTAGATTCCAATTACTTTGTTTCTTATGCAATAGTTTATATCACGAGCACTTCAAATTTAATTAACTTCAAATAAATTTTTACTTAATAAAAGTTGCTCAAAATTAAATTGAGTAGGCTAAAAAACAAAGATTTATATAAAATAAATTTATTTTTAACTACTACTATATATTTTAAAATAATTTATATGATAAATAATCATGAATCGATCTACTTTGGAAGTCTGCTTGAAATGTGAATTTTTATCAGAAATTTGTTTTGATAATTTGTTAATTAATTTTTGAAAGATTTATATAGCACATAATTATTATAATTATTATGTATATACATATTTAATATTTAAAGTTTGATATTTATGAATTTAATATTTTTATTTTTAGAAATAAATAAATATATTTTTTGATATAATATTAAAATTTAAATATTGTTTATATAAATATTAAAATTTTAATATTAAATTTATAAAAATATAAAAATTATGTGCTGTGCATATCTAAATGCTCCTAATTTTAAATTACGAGCCTATTACGATATATTCTGATATGACAGAAAGCGATAAGGAGGATATTTTTTTACCTCTCCTTCCCGCTTCTCTGAGTTCTCTATGCTGCTCCATCGTTCTGTTTCCTTTCTCCCATTCCCCAGGTAGAATCTAGGGTTTTGATCTGCCGGCCGGGAGCTACCTCTGTCTTTATGCTTCCCGTTCTATCGTTCTTTTCTCAGTCCTTTCTGCATACGCAAAGCATGGCTTCGCTGAACGTCTTCCCTTATCTCTACGACTTTCGGTTCTCAACAAGGAGCAAGCTTCCAAAGATGTTCATCTCGTGCGCATTTGGTCCTCTTGAGTTGGCCAAAGGTTATCTCCTTTTCATTAAACCTTTATTTCTTTAATTTTTTCATGTTGGCTTTGTATCCTTGTCGTGTTGTTCTGCTTAGCCTCATACTTTGTTGGCTCTTCTTGGTAGAATCAAAATGTCGGCCAAAAATTCTTTTATTTGTTTCCGAGGCAAAATTATATCCTTTTTCTTATGTCGGGCTGCGATGAACTGCTCTTAAACAAGGTGCTATGATTTTTTTTTCAAATTTTTTTGTGACATATTTGACTAAATTTGAGTTTGAACCAGGTTTATGTAATCATATCATATTTGAATTTAAGCATAGCTAAAAGGGAGACAAAAAACAAAGGTTTCCTCTTGAGTGCATAGACTCTATTTAGTGTAAGGTATATGTTTATTTTTGAGTAGTTGTAGGCAAAGAGATGTTTTGCTAGGTATCCAGAAGTTATACCCATTCCACTTCTTGTCATTCAGAGTATCTGATGTCATCCGTTTTGTTGAATTAGTTTAGCCCTTGTTAACTACACCATGAAATGGACATGTTTGGATCAGTGCATATTTCTTACCATTCTAATGAATTATGTGGTAATTTTAAGGAGGCCTGTCCTACTTTTGGTGAAGTTAGATATTGGTTGAATCTCTTTGCAGAATTGAACTTGAACTATGTTGACATTCATGCATGTATAATCAAAGTTGTGCTTGCAACTTGGGTGCTATCACCTCACTCACGCCTTACTGACAATTTTTTGATCATACTGGATTTAGGTTGAATCTCCTAACACAAAGTCATTGTACCTAAAATATGCTAATAATTACATTATATATAACAGCTGTCATGTTGAAGGCTTGTATCAATGACACATTGTGCCTTTATTGGTGTCATGATGAAGTTCAGCAAACATTAAAATAAGTTAACAAGAGCAGGACAGTTAGTAGTGGAATGTGCAATGTCATCTCAAATAGAGCAAGAGGTCCCAACCTTTCATTGGGGTTTGTTAAATACTGTTACTTGTAATAGAGTAACCTTTGACTAGATTAAATCACCATAACTAGTCCTGGTGTTAAGTAGGTTGAATATTCTATTGCATTCTTCTTCACTTTTAAGCCACGATGTAGCTCACTATAATATATTAGCAAGCAATTGAAGCGAAGAACTGAAAAAGGCTTCACTAAGCAAAATAGTAAGTTTTGTAAGATAAATTGGGGACTCTCTCTCACTCAAAGAAAATGAGGAATTATTTTTGGAAGATGGGTTCAAATGCTAAGTCCAACAAAGAATTTTCTCAAGGGCCTTAACCATGTCCTTTCCCGAAAGTTGCATTTTGCATTTAAAAGGAAAGTAAAGGGTTACAAAATAAAAGCACCAAAAAGTGCAAAACTAGAAAGGAAAAAAAAATTAGAATTACGCTCACCCCATATCTAAAATGCTAGAAAAGCATAAGGAAGATACAAGCATCAACAGATGCCATACAAAATTAGACTCGATGAAGTAGAAAAGGCTTTGGCCCCTACAGATGTGGGAGAAGATCGGTGGAACTGAAAGAATATCTCCTATTGGGAGAACCAAGACCCGCAGTTCACGAAGATAAGACCACCCCTATTGTTTCAAGATCTTTAGATTCATACATCCACTCGAGGATGTGACCAATAAAGCATAGCAACTAGAGTTTATCAAGTCGAAGATGTATCAGCTTGATGAGAGATCATCTCGATGACGACTCAACTGCCAGGGAGAAGAGAAGACCATCAACATTAGCCTTAAGCCATAGGGGGAGAGTCCAAAAGTGTGAGGAATCAAAAGGTACTGGAACTCCCATTGCTCTAAATGGAAAGGCGGATGTGTTGAGAATGCCTCCAAGATGTTTAGAAGCATCTTGGGGTTCCATGATAGCCGTGAATCTTGGCATTCCTAGCCTCCAAATGGTATATAACATAGCAGTATGCCTTCCCCGTGCTAGATGGGATGTAGGGGCCTCAAGAGATCGAGAACAAATAAAGGAAGGTATGACAAAGCCCCAAGAGGAGAATAAGGACATAGTGAGAGAGCATCCGTCGATTTTAAGTCCTCCTCCTTAAAATCAAGGACATGGACTCCTGCCAATGACGAGCCGAGAGTGTTGGAAGGGCCCTTCGGACACGCCACCAAAAGAACTCCCGTGGATGCATGAAGCTTTGAAGCCAGGCCGATAGTGAAGAGTGGAAAGAGAGCCTCATGAGTGCGTGGGACTTGATAGAGATGTATTCGCTCATCTAACTAACTGTGTAACTTCACGGATCTGATCCACGGTCCTTCCCAAAATGAAGCTCCAATCTTCCAATGTCCCGTGATCGTGATGAATAAAGGGCACAGGTCTTCCAAAGAATATCCAAGAATGGGTTTCTGGAAAGTGGATGTCAACCATGGAAAGGACATGTACCTTGTTTCTACAATCGAGGTTTGACTTTGAGAAGAATGATGATGACTTAAAGTCACCTCTCCTCGTGAGTAATCTGATATCATCCAGAGCCTCAAGAGGTGTAGAGGGAGTCTAGAAGTCTGTAATCGGTTTAGGGGGGCAGTGGCAGAGTGAAACCCAAGACCCCTATTTATGAGTACAAATAGAGGCCCATTTCACATAATGGATGCTCTTTGGAAGAGCTCTTGTCCACAAGAAAGATTACATCTTCTCATCTGTGACACATTCATGGGTAGATAGTATGTGTCGGTAAACTAACGAGGGGTGAAATAAGTGTGCACGACCGGGAAAGGTGCCATGCAGCGTAAATCTTCTTGCCCTAGTGAGAGTGATCCGTCTGAACAACCCACGATAAGCAGTTTGAGTCCATCTCCGACTCAACCCACAAGTGCACGCGGTTGGTCCTCCATCTTTTGCGACCTAACAAGATGGATGTCTTGCACTATTGATGCAGTCATAAGATGAATCATCAAGGATAGCCTTGATTTGCTTACCATGTGCCACCAAAGTGAGAGGTAATCAAAATGTCATCGATAAAGTAAGTTGGAGATACGAGTACCTGGGTGTCACCGTCATGCTAAGTTGGCACCAGGTTGCTTGAAGGCTGAGTAAGCGACTCACGAACATAAAATAAAGAGGTAGAGAGAGGACACCTTGGCGAAAGCCACTGCTCAACCCACTCGGTCCTACCATTCAAAAGAATGGAGTACAGGATGGGTGACACCTTGAATGACCCATTCTTTGAACTGGCGGAAACCCCAAAAGAAAGAGCATGCTCCAAGGTTTTGCCAACTCATCTATCATAGGCACATGCTCACCTTGATTGCCATGAACCCACACGAGAGGTAGAATGTTGAAATTTGTTGAAGATCTCTTGGGCAAGGAGACAATGGTGAGAGATGTTCCGCTGAGGGACAAAGGCTCCCTGCTCCTCTGAGATGAGGGTAGGTAAGAGATGCTTCAATCTGTTGACCAGGATTTTGGCAATCAGCTTATAGATGGTCTGACATAAGCTGATTGGTCGGTACTTGGAGGGACAGCTGGCTCCAACAACCTTAGGGATCAGGACAATGAGGGTATCCTTCCATGAGTCATCCATTCGGGAGGTACTAAAGAACTCTGGATACGCCAAGACATCGACTTCACATCTCCAAAGCGCTTGTAAAAGCGGTAATCCCATCGAGACGGGGCCGATTGGGCAAGCTAAGGGCCTCCCAAACTTCATCCTCGTCCGATGCATCAAGAAGGGAAAAATATGAGAAGGTACTGCTCAAGCGGGGAAGGCCAATTCTCGGGGGACGCTCCTCGACCCATTTCTTACGGAAATAAGTGGTGAAGATCTTTATAGCCTCACAGCTATCCACATCTCCATCATCAGTCATAACATTTAATCTGTTGGTGCGATGTTGAGGAGAACAGCGATGTGGAAGAAATGAGTGTTACCATCCCCTGTTGTAGCCATCTAGTCTTTGCCCTCACTTGCAATCACCGAGCTGGCCAATGTAGAGTTGGATCGATAACCTTGGAGCGAAGCTCACCCTCTATCTTGTAGTGAGACACGAATCGAACAATCGTGATGCGGAGGGTTTCAATGTCGCTCAACTCCTCCTTGAGCAAATGGAGGTTCTTGACATGCTTACTCCGATAGTAAAACACGAAGAGTGCGGCTGCTTTTCTGTGGAGCACATCGACCTTAGAGCGTAATGTTTTGCTCCACTTACACACTAGCCTCCACACAACGGGATAGGGCAAGTGTCCTCAAAGCGGATCCATCGCTGTGGTGGAGTATATGGGATAGAAGAGACTGAAAGAAGTAATGGGCAATGGTCTGAAGCAATGCGGGGTAGATGATGAACCTTAGTGTCTCCAAGTATGTTAGAAGCCACTGAATTGACCAAAATCCGATCCAGTCGTACCCAGATTTTGCTTCTCCCATCTTTGTTGTTGGTCGGGTATACAGGCCCAATGAAGTCAAGATCATGTAAGTCGTGGTCAAGCAAGCTTCCATCTCACGAGCGACACGGGAATAGGTGAATCTCTTCCCCTTCTTATCTGGCGTGATAAGATACAATTGAAGTCCTCAGATGATAGTAGGTACACGTAGATCAACATTATCACTAATGTCTTGCGGTACTCTCCTGTATGATAGGCACGGTTGGCATACACCCAAGTGTCCATAGAGTTATCAACCATGCTAACCTTCCACTAGGCGATCGAGAGGATAAGGGGATGAAAATCAACCGGTCTGCCATAAGATAATCATATCTCACGAATATCCGTGAAGGGTGACGGAGAAATTGCCCATTTGTTCCCGGTAGCATGTCCACCTCCCGCGGTAAGCTTTCGATCAGTCTCGACCAAGCCGATGATACATAGGTCATGGCCACCCAATGAGCGTGGGTGGTTGCAGGTGGTCTTCTTTTGGGCACCCTACAGTTCGAATAAGATGGAAGACATCGGTCCACCATGGGGATCCGTCACATCGGTGGTGTGAGTGGAGCCTTCTTCCTCTTTTTTAGGAAGATTTTCACCTAGCCCCAAATTTTGGAGCTCCCTCACGAAAGTGTGCCTTGGAGACCCTTGGTTTGTGAATGGTGGTCTTCCCTCCCTTATCCCGGAGAGGTTTAGCATTTTTTTCAAGATTTGTAGGGGCTTGAAAAATAGGAGGTTTTGATGTCAATATCAGGGAGGTAGAAGGAGTAGCACGTGGTGGAGGCCCCCTTCGGCTAGCCTTAGCTTTGTAGCGGGTTGACCACCTCTGGGTCTTCGAGCATTCACAGGCGGCTAGTCTTCTTCTTATGGGTAACAAGCACCCATGGGCCATAATCGATGCTGGTGCTAGAAGGTATGGTAGAAACTGGCAGGCGGTCGTGAATATCAGGGCATTTGCCCTTATCCATAGCCACTGGATCAGGCATGGTATGGGTAGAGCTGCTTTCACCTTTCTCAAACATTGAAGTTTGAGATTTTTCCTGCACAGTGAAGTTGCTATTAGCTTGCCTAGGAGGGGGGTGTTTAGAATTACCTAGGCTTGGTGCAGTTGGAGGTCCTGTCTTGGTAGGACAAGAATCTGCCTTATGGCCAACCTTACCACAGGTAAAGCATAGCTGGGAAATCCCCTCATACTCAGCTGGCTGGAAGAACCTTCCATTTCTTCCGTTGATCCAAGCTCCTGTGGGAAGCTTACTGGAAAGGTCCATTCTGATGCATACTCTAGCATATAAGCTTTGCCCCCAGCAATTGGTGGGATGATCCACCCATAATGGCTCTCCAAAGAAGGAAGCAACCCTAGCAATGTTGATATTGTCCCAATCTGAAGAGGAGATTAGGGAATCGACCCAAATAGGAGAAGACAACCCATGAAGAGATTTGGGGTTGAAGGTTGGGGTCCACTTGTCCAAGCCAATGACATTTCCAGACAAACCAAGGGCCATTCATAAGGACAGCATCCCTAGCGTGTCAAAGAGGCACACAAAACAGTCAGGAGAGACCATTACCAGCTTGAAGGCTCCCCACTGGCCCCATTTTCTCTGTAAATCACCATTTAGGAAGTAGTAAGAAGGTCTTCTCCCAAGTATCACCCTGCCTACAAGGGTTTTATCCAGCTTGTTGGTTATCATCAATAGCATCATCATCTAGTCTAATAGTATAACCATCCTCCATTAGAGCTGAAGATTTATCCACAGGAGCAAGCTTCACAAACTCTTTCCGTTTCCATGGGTTAGCAGGAATGGAGCTCCCTTGTCCTTGAGTTGGCCGAGAATGAGTTTGACCTTGCACACCCCCCCTAGATGGGCTATGATGCTCAAAGAGAGGGTTAGTAGTAGTGGATCCACCTCCCTTGGCGGAACATGAGAAACTCCCAAAAAATTGATTCGGGATAGCTTGGACATTTCCACAAACACCTTGTGTGCATTGTGCTGTAGCATCTTGATCATCCATATGGAGGTCACTTGCAGCCGCCCCATTGCAGCATGGGTGTCCGGCAATGTCCATCCCTGTTGAATCATCCAAGCAGTCCAAAAAACCACTATTCATCTTGGCACAACCGGCCATGGAATCAGGATTACCTTGCTCGGCTTGATCACCTCCTTGTCCGTGGCAAGCGGTAAGCTTGTCTGCAGCGCGAACCTCTGCACTTACCGGGGCTTCGCGGTGTGGCAACCTTGCCAATCGCGTCCATGGGCGGCCACTCGCGCAATAGGCACCCACTGCGCGATCGCCGCCTGCAGCCTCGCTTCAGCTACGCCACCAGCACCGCGGGATCTACGATAATCCCAACGCGAGCCTTCTGATAATCCGTTGTCGCGAGTTCAGCGCCTTCGATCAAGAACTTGCCACCCGCGTTGCTACGAAATCCGTCTGAGTGATGGCGCTCGATCAAGAACTCCCTTGCGAGAATCTGATAGCGTTCTTGAATTGATCAAGAACCGGGGATATCAAAAGCATTGCGGTGTCGGAGCGCGGCCTTGTCTTCCCCTGCGAGAATGAACGATGTCGCGCTTGCCGTAGACGGTCGGCGTTTACGTCCCCGGCCGGATCCGCCAATTCTTTGCCATCCGTGCGATCTGATAATTCCATGGCGCGTGAGTGAACAGCGAGCTTGCTATCCTTTCTTGATCCTTTGTCCGGTGAGGAGGAGACGCCACCCCCATGAGAGAGAAGGTCGATTTGCAGAGAGAGAGGAGGGGCGTCGGAGTGCGGACACTGCGTCGGCGTGTCAGCGGAGAGACGCTGAGCTTCTCACCGAGAGGAACGACGAGATCTCCACGTTGGCGGAGAGGGACGTGAAGCTTCTCACGGCGTCCGGAGAGGAGACGCAGCTTCTCGCGGACGACGCAAAATGGCATTTGTTCATAGAATATGAGTTTTCACATTCATGTTTTTAACCATGTCCTTTCACATAAACCATTCTTGTATTTTTCCGGTTGAATTTGAAATTCAATGATTTCAATGTCAAAGTATTAAGAAGATAAACTCTTTTACCAAGTGTGTCAACTACTAATTTATAACCCCCAACAAAATACTAGAATTGACACTTAATCTTGATTCTTAATTCTAAAGCAAAAATCAATTGTGTTTCATTAGTAGAAGAAAAGGGCTATTGTACAAGGAGGAAGATGATGTTTTCTTGAATCCCACATGTACAACCCTCCAACTTCATGAGACTTTCTCTAAAACACGAACTCCCTTCTTAATGTTAGCACTCTCAAGATCAACATCTCTCTCTTTTTTTTAATTTTCTCTGATAATAATATTCCCCTCACCTCTCCAACCTTTTTATATTAGCAGGGAAATTTCAGTTATAATTGGAAACAGAGAAACAATAATTACAAGATTTCATAATTCTAAATGTGTGAGTTTTGAGGTAATGAGGTCAAATTTGGCATCCACTTTATGGATTGTTGGTGCCATGTTGATATTACAATTGCTTGGCAACAATCTTATTGATCAAGGAGTCTCTTGGCTCTTGAGCTCATACTGAGATCTTTTAGTTCTTCTTGATCTCAACTTTTCTTAATAACATGTTATACTTCTTGTGATGTCTCTGGATAACATAGTTAATCGAGTGTTGTTAAATGCAATTTTCAAATCTCTCTTTAGGAGTGAAGCGAAGCATTGTGCTAACCTTGCATATCACTTACCTTTGAGGGTGCAAGTTAACAGTATAGTATACATGTCACACTACTTCACGATGTTGTGTTGTAACGTTGTCCTCAACTCTGCTCAAAGCAAAATCCTAATTTAGATTTCCTTATTTAGCTCACTATCTACCATAATAACTAGGCATGATTGTTTTTTCTCACTATTTCTCAGATCTGTTAAGTTGTGACTTATTGATTTTTCATTTTCTCCCTCTTTAGTTACTATTTGATGTTTCTTCTTTTCATGCTCACTCCTCCATTATTTCTTATATTTTTCACAAGTTTTTGTTGCTAATGCTAGTGGCTTCTTGCTCATGAACTTATTCTCTAGGATGTTTCTAAAGATATCATCTTCACACTCTCTCTCTCTCTCTCTCTCTCTCTTACATTACCTTGGCCTCTCAATCTCTCTCTTGATGCAAGCTTATTTCTTTATTTTAGCTTTTGGAAATATTTGATAAGCTTCTTTAAGCATATTTATGTGGAAGTTAACTCATCATATATGGTTACTTTCAATCTACTTAAATATCTTACTGCAATTGATCATTTGTTTCATTCAAATTCAGTTGGATTAAATATTTATGAAAGTCTATTGGCTAGTTGCTACACTTTGATCAATTTTTTTGTTATAAAGTTTTCAATAAGTCATTTGCAAGAAAGCTATATCTCACATATCTTTTCTATCAACCCATGAAAAAATAAAGCTAAGGCATTTCAATTCACGGCTTAGTTTGCTTTATTGCAACCAAACTAAGGTGTGCTCAATGAGTTTTTTTTTCAACAAATTTATCTCTCTTTCTACATTTATTTATGCACATTCAAAAGAAGTTTTGAGAGAAGCAATTTGATAGCAAGAAAATTCAAATTCAAGATTTTTTATCAAAATTGGGCAAATTGACACTACTTCTTTTGCTAGCATTTTCAACTGCATGTGCTAATAAATCCATGGCTCAAATGGATTGCAATAGGGTTGATGCAGAATTTTAGATGTTGAGTTTGATGTGTTGCATTTTCTTAAGCATCTCTTCTTACATGTGGAATGATCTTATTCGACTTGTTGATGATGTATTTGTCACACCCCAGATTTGGCAGGTGGTACAAACTGATAACAAAGGGCATGATAAAAATATATGAAATTTATTTTTTTGCACAAGAGAAAAAGTTTATAGTTAAATAATATAAATGATATGAGAAATTAGAGTAAAGTAAATCACAATAAATAACATTTCAAAAATGGATACATTAAATGAGTTAAAATGATAGCTAATGAGAAGAAAATTGAAAAGAATATTTGCAAAAGCAAATATACTCAATCCCAATAATGGAAAAATAATTGAAACTGCTACATTAACTCAAAATACAAAATGCAACACAACAGTTAAAATGTATGCTTCTGTGGTGAGTGTCCTACCAATACATTAGTAGAACTTGTTACGAAAAACTATAGTGAATGAGTTTGATAAACAAACCCAATAAATAATTAATATTTATTTAAGCATAAATTACAAGACCCTGAAACATGCAACATGAACAATGAAAAGACATGAATGATAAAATGCTAGCATGATATTTTATACTATCAAGTTATTAAGGTCATAATAATATTGCATTAGTAAAATGAATGTCATATATTAAAAAATGTACACTTTATATTCTTATAATCCTATGTATGAAAGATTTACAAGCATGTATCTTTATGCCATAATTATATATTATAGAGGGGCAACATTTAGCATTTTAAAAAGTATCATTAACCTTCTTTATTGAGACTTCAAAATAGCATTAGCAATTTGAATTTTTTTTAGTTAGAATATATTTATAAGAAAAATATAGCATGTATATTAATTAAAAGCTCACAACTGATGATGTCAGCTATTCATATTTTAAAAGCGTTGAATAATTACATAATTGTTGATTCATTTAATATCATTTAATATATCATTTTCAATATAAGTGATCAAAAGATTATTCATCCATTGATCTTCAATTTTATTAAGTTCTCAGTTATAGAGTCAATGTTAGTTTTAATAATTTGAAAATAAAATAAAATAAAATATATTTATTTCTTTTGATCATTTTCTATGCAAGATTCTAATATTTTTAAGAATGAAAATTATTTATCAAATTGAATATTCATAACATTAGTTTCTAATTAACTATTCATAATCATTAAATATGCTAATGTAAATATTTTTGATGAAATCATTAAGTTTATAATATAAGTAAAAATTATGTTTATGTCATTCTAACTCTAATAATAATACGTAGCTAATATTTTATTCATCATTATTATATATTATATAAAATATTTAACTAACCTTTTGAGAAAAATAAATTATTTTTAATTATTACTATGAATAAAAGAATATAAATGATAAATAAAAATAATAAATTAATTAAGTTTTATTATTTTAATAATCTTAACAAATAAATTTTAAAATTTTGGAGGAGGCATAATATAAAAATTTGTATGGATGAAAATAAAATTAAAAAAAAAATTATAATATATGAAATCTTACCCCCTTAACTCTGCCTATGTGTATACTCATACATGCTTATCTACTAAGCCATTAGTCATTTGTATGCATGCATGTGTGTGTGTGCTCGTGCGTGCCAATTAGAGCAAGAAAGAACTTGAGAGATTGAGAAAGAGATGATCGTAAAGTACCTAAAGCTTCTCTTTCAGAACTCATATTTTAATTTTGACCAAATTTTTTTTAATATAACAAACAAAATGAACTAGAGTGAAATGCCCTACTATTGTCATTTATTTTCAATACAAAAAATCGTGTCTTACTTCTCCTCTTATGAATTGAACCCAATCTTACCTCTACATGCCTCGTAGCCACCCTTCACCTTTTTCAATTGCACAAATTACATGATTCTTCTGGCACTTGTCATCGACTCCAATCCTGATTTAAAGGACTACATTATTAGGGTATCACTTCCAAATACAGCTACCAACGCTAGTCAATCTTCTTCCACTCCCCACCTTTTTCTTACAGTCACTGAGACTCCTTCCGTTTTTTTCTTGCTCAGCTGAGAGCCACCGACTTTTCTTTCCGTATTTTCTTTCTCAACCAAGAAAGAATAGCAAGTTTTTACCTTTTCTACTACTTTTTTATTCTTTTTTTTAGATTTAGTCATTACATTTTTTTGTGGGTAATGGTAAAATGAATTTGATTGCTTGTTAATTTTGTTTTAGATGAAGTTAATTATAATTGTTTAAGGGTATGATTAGGATATTATGTATTTAAGAGTGAATATGAATTAATTTATATTAATAATAATATTTGGGCTATGTCAAAGTTGGACTAACCTACATACTATAGTTTATGGGCTTTTACTCTCATTGCTATTAATTAACATTTAATGTCATTGAATTAGTTAGATTATAACTTATGTTACTTTCAATTATTTATTTGTATAGTTGTAGATTTTAATTGAGTATTTGTTTAGATAGGATCTTTGACGAGTGCAACTTAGAAGACAAAATTAGTGCTTTTTATTGAGATAGCAACTATTGTTTATTAAGAGATAAATGTACCATACTTTGTCAGGGGCATAATCCTTATTGTTTGTTCTAGTTTCTTAAATATTTTGTAAAATTTTATTTATGTTATTGCTATTTCATTATTCGTTATGCCTAGGTCAATAGGTTAGATTTTCATGTTAATAATCAATTAGTGAGTTTCACAGATTATTTTTATCGGATTTGTTGTTGCACATACTCTTGTACATTTAAATTCTTTTTGTAATTGTAAAATTTTTATCACATTACTCCTATTAAATGTGATATATTTTGTTCTTGTGATTCATATTTTTGAAATATAGATATTGCCATCCATATTGATGATAATACTCTTACTAACTACTACTTGGTAATGTGTGAAATGTGCATGTTATTATAATAATAATTATGTCGGTATTAAATTTTTTTGTTGTGGCTAACTAGATTGACTAATCCTTTTAGAAATCATTGGATTTTCATGGGATTAATGCCTATTTTTTATTTTAGGGTTTTGTAGAAAACTGTCTATATATTTTAGTTAAGAATATTAGTCAATGGCACATTGTGCAAAGTTTATTTCATTGTGTATACCAAATTGAGTTATTAAATGGGATGGCTATTTGTCCAATGTTTGATGTATCGGTCCATTATCCATACAATAGTGGTTCAATTGCTTTAACCTCAGGTACAAAGCCAAAAATGCATTCAACATTCAAAAGTTGGCCAAGAATATTGCATGTAATCGATATTTATATTAGAGTAAAAGATGCTTAAAATCCAATGCATTGATCTCAGATACCAAGTTTTATGTTGCCCAAGATAATATATTTGCAAGAAATTGGAATAAAGACTTGAAAATATGATGAACTAAACAAAATAGGAAGGATTAAAAGATAAATTGAGGAGTCTCTCATTGAAAGGGGATTCTCCCACTCAAAGATTCTTATTCACTCTCCAAGAGAGTGTAGGGTTCAGAGGTTTAATTTATCAAAAACTTCCTCTTGAAAGCCTCACCATGTCCTTTATAAACTTGCAACACTTGTTAGCTGTTGGCGGTGGACTAGTTGGGTAATCATTGTATTGGTATTTAATCACCTTTTTCCTTCTAATATGACTATTTGTTGCATGTTACTTTTTACTATTTGATGGCTTCTCTGGCTTTATCATATTATATTGCCATTTCTATGCTGAGAAGAAAGTGACTGTTTTTGCTTTGAAACAATCTAGTTTATGTTTGTTCGATTCAATACAAATCAAAACCTTTGTTATGTTAGTAAGTTCTTGATGCACTTGGCTTCATTTGAATGTTGGCAAAAATACTTAGAAGATGCATGTGACCATTAGGCATTGTTGTTAAAGTTTCTTATTAGGTTGGAAATTGGAAATAAGCTAATTGGGCTACTTTGTGATCTATTAGAATTCAATTAGCTGTCGAAAGCTACCTAATTCTTTCTTTGATGGACCTAGTCTGAGAGCTTGGAACTATCAAGGTAGGAATAAATAGTCAGGCAAAGATTTAAATTGTCATTATTAGTGCTAACTAATAAAAATAATTATTCAATAAAATGAAAGAATCATTAGCATATAAAATGCAAATTAATTTAGATGTAAGGCAACAATTAATATAATTTTCGTTCTCTTATTCAGCGAAGTCTATAGTACACTGCTTTTCTTCTTTCACTTAATATGATCTCGTTATAAAATATTAGGTAATCGTGAGTTATCAACAACTCAATGATTGACCGTATCTCTAAGTTATAACAATGTGAAGGATTTTAAGAAAAATGACTTACATGTTTGTCAAATAATTAAATTAGTGTGAAATTTTTTCAATATATTTTAGTCAATAATTTCATAGAAAAGAGTATGAACAATCACAAATGATAATAAATTATATGGTATTTTATCATTATACACTCATTAGAGGAGCTACCATTTAAAGTGTGTATTATTTAAGGTGCTTCAATATCAATATCTTTTGTTAAAATCTTTTTGATTTTATGTGCATGGGTGCATTTACATCCTTACTTTCTAATATAAGGGGTGAATCCTATCGGTAAACATGAACATTGAAGTTTCTATAAATATTATTTCATTTGCATTCGTTCATAACATTTCATATCTCATTATAATGTCTATTATATAGCATAAACTAAATAAATGATGCATCTTAATCAATATAACCAATCTTTTTAAAGAGATAAGCAATAACAGTGGATTGATCAAATATAAATAACAAGTAATATATTTGGTTTAGAAGAAACAACATTATTAGCATAAGTTATAAGTATGTATACCTACCTCGATCCTTAATGTGTAAATACTGTTCCTTGATCTTCATCTCCTTGACTTTTTTTAAATATGTGCTCCTATAAATCAACCCAATCAAAGTTAAAAATATCCACACACTATAGTTATATGATATATCACTTTTTCGTCAATATTTATCTAGACCTATTTGTAATTGTTCTTTAAAACCTACAAAGCTTGATACTTCATTTTGTCTTGACTATATTTGTACTTGCTACATATAAGTAATTAATATTATAAATCATTTTCATTAATTTAATTGATAGGAACTTATTAATGATGTTTTTCTTATAAATGCATATTGCGACATTTCACAAGTTCTTATTCATAACATAATATATTTATATAAATTTATAGATAATTTAATTTCTAAAGCTATTTTGAGTTATTAATTTTAGAGGAAATAAAATAAAATACATGCTATAATTCTTGTAATTCTTAAACTTGATTTAAGTAGTCATGTAAAATAAAATAATTTCTCAAAATTTTTATCACAAAATTTTTTTTTGTTTAAACCAATTTAATTTATTGAATTTCATAAATTTTTATAAGTTTCTCTTAATTATACGTCAATATTCCTTTTCAAATACGTAACTCTTCTCACTTGGTTTGTAAAGCTAAAACTTACCTCAAGCTTGAAGGAGGAAAGAAGAAAATTCCTAGCTTTCCCTCAAGACCATGCATAACTCTATCGGGCCTTCAAATCAATTCAGCATGCTGCCTGCTCAAACCACAAGACTTTTCAGGCTCGGTTCAGCAAGTTCTGTTCTACAAGGTCTCGTGTGTGTTCAGCTCACCCTCTCTTCTATCGTTGTCCCTCGCACAGGCACATATAACACTTGAGCTTGTATGTTGCTCTACCACTTGCTGCTCAATCTCCTCTTTTCCACTTTTTCCCCTTTATGTCTTGTTCAATTCTGTCCCTTCCGTCTTTGTCTCTCTTTATAACGTGAAACCAACTAATATTTGTTTTAGTCAAATTGGCATTAGTTGATTCATTCTTTTATTATTTTTTTAAGAATAGTGTTTTACACTTTTATACATAGATAATGATAATACGTTATGAATATATCATCACATTCAAGTTCAAACTTTTAATTCAGTTGAATGGTCAAATGCTATGGAGATGGTAGATTCTGTGATGGACACTTGAATCATCAGTTTGTAAGCTTTGTTCATGTTGAGGAGCGCATTTATAACCGTCATAGTATGAAGTGAAGAACAACTATGGTCTTCTACCTTATATTACCACTGAAAATCACGATTAGCAGAAGGGCTACCAGTTTACACTATTTGAGGCCTATTGATTTGTTTGTGCAACATGGTCAAGGTTCATCTTCTTGCTATGCCCTAAAGGTGTGTTGGTCAATCTGTCTATCATGCAAAATTGGCTAATGAATTATTACATAACATTGACATTATATTGACTAATATTCAAGTGAGCCTTCTTTCATTTCTAAAGAAAATCATGTTTAAGCGTGACTAGAGCTCCTTATACAATTCTTTAGTCTTACCTGGATGTGTGGTACTTTAAATTTTCTTATAGGAATTAAAAATACTAAAAAATACTCACCTCTTCCCACGCACCACCAACAAAAATTCTCGTGCATCTATTAGCTATCATGCAATGTGCTTGTTCACTTTTTGGTTTTTTCTTTTATTTTCATCATTTTGATTCCCTCCTATTGAGTTGATTGTCTTACATATAGGTGTGCAAGGATCTAAATCACCACGTAAAAGATCTAGAACTGATGGAGCGAGGAAAACCATGGAAGATTCAGTTCAACGCAAGTTAGAACAGTTCTACGAAGGTCCAAATGGACCACCTATACGTGTACTTCCTATTGGTGGCCTGGGGGAAATTGGAATGAACTGTATGCTAGTTGGAAACTTTGACCGTTATATCTTAATCGATGCAGGAGTGATGTTTCCAGAGTATGTGCTAGAAATCATATTGCAATGTCATGAACAAAGTATTTATTTTGGTGACTTATCTCTAGTTTGATTATTGTTTAGTATGTCAGGATGCAACTCAGGTGATTTAAGGTTCTTTGTTTATTTTAACTTGGAACTCAACTGAACTTGAATGTTAATTGTTATTATTTACTGTGAAATGACAATATGAGAATAAACCTTAAAATGGAGCATTTACGATGTCCAATGTCTTAGAGTTTACATTTTGTAATGTAGATTTTATATTAGATGAGCAAAACAACATAACTAGCACAAACAAATTGTAGGTCACAAACAAATAAAATAATATAACTAATAGACTACCTTTGTTGGAAACCAAAAGAAATCATCAAATATAATTTAGAGGAAATTTTATTGTTTTCTATTAGAATGACTAGCTTTAAGTGTTAAGAGAACCATGCAAGTTCACACAATTGGTTTTCATTGAACTTTTTCTTATGTTAATTGTTCAGGTGTACAATATGTGGTATATATGAACATGCGTTATATGCAACCATGACCTCTCTCTCTCTTCCTTTCATGTTTTAAGGGTCAGATCTTCTCCTTTTTTTAACAAAATTTCTTTAAGGTTTCCCTTTGTTTATTGTAAAATTTGGTACATGACACCAGGATGTGATTCTTTAAGATTGTGCATGAATTGAGTTACCACACCAACAATATATGTAATGTTAGGTTGGATATGTGATGAGTATATATTTCTTTTTAAGTGTTTGATATGATGTTTTTTTTTCACTATTCCATCCTTTAGAGCAATTGTAGTTTATGATTAAACTTTGTGGGGCTCTTTGTAATCTTGCATCCAACTTGCTTATTTTCATTAAGTTTGTTATGTTTTTTTTTTGTTTTTTTTTGTGATATAAAGACTCTATATTGAGAGTGTGCAATTTTAATATCAATAAAATACTTTTGCTTACCTAATCCTTTGACTTCAAATTTTTGGTGTAGACTTTTCTTTATGTTTCTATTCGTTCAAAGTCATCACCTATTATGATGACGTCTGTCAACTTGTTGTATGGAGACTCTCCTTTTGTTTGTATGCTTCACAAATAATATATAATCTCTTTGACTTTTTTTGTATTGCTTATTAAGTATTATCTCGATGAAATGCTCATGGAGTTTGTTTGATTTATACATCACCTTTATATATATATATATAATATTGTATTTGAGTCAAATCTTGATAGAACTTTCATATGTACTTTCTCCTCTAAACTATCATGTAGGATGGTATTCTTCACATCAAATTGATAAAGAAACCTCAATCAATATTTATCTTAGCAACTCTAGAAGATTTCAAGGTAATTATGCCCAATGGTTTGCATGTATCCTTTGGCTACTAGTTTGACTTTATACTTTTCTAGTGGGACATCATATTTATATTTTAAAGTAAAGATACATCTATATTTCATCAGTTTTTTAAGTAATGTCACTAATACTCGTATTTTGTTATTTTGATTTTTTTAATTACTTCCAATTCTTCTTTCATAGCATCAATTCAATTCACATTCTTTAAAGTTTTAAAGGCATTTTTGGATTGAAATTGTACAAAGCCTAGTAAGGAAAGATTGGCTAGTTTAAGAAAGTTTTTTGTTTGATAAAAACAAGAGTTGTTTAGTTGTTGTTCTTGTACATTTATTTGCAGGCTCAAAGGTTTCTTTAGTGGATTTAGATTGATTCTGTTGATTGGAGTTGCATAAATTGAGATGTTTTTTTTATTAAATTTGTTATGGATGAATATTTGTTTTTAGTATAGCATGATTTATGTTGGTGTGGCAAGTTATTGAATAAATTGGTTGGATGAGGAGTAAGGAAGAACAATTTTTAATGAAAAATTCATTTGCAAATGATATGTCATTCTTGTATAAGTAGCAACAAAGTAATGATCTTCAATAAAGGTGACATTAACAACCACAAATGCTTTTTCATAGGGATGGTAGCATTTACACCTTTTGTGTGAGAGAGTATCAAATAAATATATTTAATTGCTCTTGGGTCAAGTTTTTCTTCATTTGGCTATGTGTATGATCAAATACAACTCTTTTGAATATTTAGGAACATTGCTATTTAATGTGTTGAAATGAGGAATAATTTGGTTAAGGCTTCTATTGGACACCTAAACTCAAGGACTCTTGTAGGTGTTCGTTTTATGATGCGAGCTGCCATTAATGCAACTTATTTTACTATTATTTTAAAATATTTTTTTGAGAAAGGAATGCTCTTGTTATAGCAAGTACACAAAAGGACTCATATATCATTTCTTTTTATTGAAAGTATGGGGGAGAGAGTGTGGTTAAAATATTTTTTAGCATTGTTTAGATCTAACTCTTAATTTCAACACAAAATCAATTTTTTGATCATGTTGAAAATTGTGAACAGTATGGTACTTACATAATTTTTTTTAATAAAAAGATCCATGATATACAGGTGCAAGCCTTGGTAAGTGATATGACCACCAAACTCAGGAGATGTTAGGTTTAGACAATAATTCTTAGATGTTAATATGAAGGAGAGAAAATTGGTTTTGTGTTCCTGTGTTACTAAAAAATTGACGCATTTATATTTCATTGACTCACAAATATCACTATAAAATTGTTTTATATTATTTTTTGAAGAATAAATAAAACATTATTTTGAAAACAAAAAAAATTCAATGGTCAAGATGTAGATGTTGAAGCCATATCCTTTTTTTCATTGGATGATTTGGATTCAAAGGTTTTGAAAAAGGAAAGATCTTGCAATAGGTTGTGTAGAGCTTCCTTGATCATTTGATCCTGCAATGTGGTAAGACTATTACTCTCTTTAGTAATTTTAATCATCCTCTTCATGTCTCATTTCTAATATTTTGAATGTGAAGGATAAAATACAACACTACATTTGAATTTGTAATTTTTGGATGGATTATAATTTGTTTAATAATTTAGGTATATGGAGAACATTTTGAAGTGTGAGGGATTTATTTATAAGAATGCTTTTTGGGCTAACAACGATCATCAATGTCAATCAGCAATAGTTTTTTCTTGTTGGTGGACAATGAGTATAAAATTTGAGGAGATGGTCATATGATTTGTGACTCTTAAATCAATAATCTAGCAGTTGGAATTGGGTATCTTTGAGCCTTAAGAAGCATAAGAAGATGAGATAATATTTGAGAAAGAGAACAAGTACCTGCCATAGGATATTTTTTACTGATACTTGCAAGTTTTTAACTTTTATATTTTTTTTGTGGAATTTAATGGCTGCTTTTTTAGTGCTACCTTCTTATATATGTATTTCATACATGTCACTATTCTTTTCCTGTTTTTCTTGTGATGTCCAATTTTTACTTGGTGGGTTGCCATGAAAAGCTTCCAGCATATTTTCTTCATAGGTTGAGCATTGTTTTTGCAATATGTACATCATAGAGAATCTCTATTGATCATCTTGTTGGATTTTACTGCTTGTATCACTTAGGCAAGAGAGTTTTAAATCAATGTGTTTGATGTTGGCAATCTTTATCACTAAGAAATCATGAGTTTTCTTTTCCTTTCTTTTGTTCTAATGATAGCATTAATTTCATTTTGTACAGGTAAATATTTTATATATAAAATTTGTATGAATTATATCATCAAATTCAATGTTTAATCTTGCAATAAAATCATAAACTTGGTCTTTTTAATAAATCTTTAAGGAGGGCAACACTTTTATCATATTTTATTTACATGCATTGTTAATAGTCAATTTTTGGCAAAAGTCTTATAATAAATTAGAGTATTTTGTGATAGATCATCCTTCTTTATTAATAAGGTCTTGGTCTCGATCTCATAAATTTTGGCTGCAATATGGACTTTAGAGTATTTTTACTTCATCTTATCTCATTTACTTTGCTAAATGAAGGAACATATAAGTGTCACTTGTTTCAAGAACCATGGAGTTCCTTAACTCCGACATCACCATCATATATCCTTGTTCATCTCAAATGTTAAAATGTGGATTTCTTTGCTAACATCTGGTGCCAAGTAAATACCCAATCTTCCTCTTCTTTATAAGATAGTGCGAACCAATTAAAACAATATCTTGAATGAATATTTTGAAATTCTCACATTGAATTTGGGTTGTCATTTCCAATTCTAGGAGAACATAAGACTAAGAGGTATGAGTATTATTATGATTGATGAAAATGATAGTTGTGATAGTTATTGGTTATAAAGAGAATGAAAGATAGAAATATAACAAATTACATAAAATAAGAAGTATTGTACACATCAATTAATCAAAATACAAAGCAAGAAGTAATTTATTAATATTCTAACCTATTGACATATTAAAATGTAACATAATAATATCCTAATATCATAGGAAATAATAAATTGCGCAAAATATCATGTAATATATTAACATCTTGATATGAAATTATGAATTAAGAAGTGTTATGCAAACATCTATGCAACATATGCATGATATGATAAATAATTAATGTTATATCAATTCAAAATAAGTTTAACATAATAAGTTTCTCTCTCTCTCTCTCTCTCTCTCTCTCTCTCTCTCTCTCTCACTCACTCCTATTATCAAACATCAAAATAAGAACATCACAATTAATGGAGAAGGAGGCTTTGGCGGCATTGTTGTATGTAAGGAGCAGAGAGTGCACAAGAGAGGCCCAATTACCCATCCTCAAATTTTTTTCTTAAGGTAATTTACTTTTTTTAAGTAATTTTGCCCACCCTAATAAAAGCTCTTGCCCAATAAAGATAAAATTTTCTCTTTATTTGTTAAAACTAATTTTATCCAAAATTATTTATATAATTATATATTTAAAGTTTAATTATTTCTATCACAAAGAACTTATTCATTTTGATCATAATAATATATAAAAATATATTTTATTAAATATTTTGACAAATATTTCAAACTTAACAATTCACATAATTACACACAATAATAGAATGTTATCTTTAGTTCCCTATAAAGAAAGATAATTTAGCATTCTCAAACATTGTGGGATTAAATAAGAGGAGTGTGTTGTATTCTTAAATATAAGAAAGCATGAATGGGCAACGAGATCTACTATTAAGCTTTAAAAAAATAATTTGCATCAATTATAAACATTAGATTTCACCATGTTATTATTATTATTAACTATATATATATATTTTGATTAGTTTTAGATAATAAAATTTTATTTTTAGAACTTTTATATTATAATTATATTTTTATTATAACTTATATTTATATTTTTTATATTTAAATTATAATTTTTTAAAAATATTTAATTAAATTTATGAAATACTTAATCAACCATAAATATCAAGTATCACATAAAGCCCTAATTCCCAAATCAGGATTTTTCTTAAGCTTTAATTGACTAACTTTTTTTGTAAAACTAGATCTTAATAATTATATATTATATATATATATTTATTTTAATGAAACAAAATGAAATTATCTTAAATCTTATATAAAAAATATGATTTTTTTAAATTTTTCAATATTTAAATTATAAAAATGATAATAAAATTTTTTATCATAAAATTTTCATAATTAGATTGTCAACCCTAAAAAAGTGGTTGTTTCCGCCCCTGTGCTTGGGTAATGTCTATCATGAGGTTGGTTGGGTGCATGTTTAGGTAATTAAAGATTTTATTTGATTTTTTATGGGAAAAAAAAACTTATATTTAAAAATGCACACCTCACTAAAATCAAAGCAAATCATGCCTCAAGTTATGTGAGGCATACGTACATAGCATCAATGAGGTGTAAGCCTTATTGCAAACAATGATTGGACTATAAAGTCTATAATTATGAGAATAATTAGGTGGAAGGAAAAGAACTGCAGTAATGAATGCGGTAATATCTTAGTAATTCAATAATGAAAGTTGTATTTTATATAAATATAAGTGGAAAAAGCTTAAAGCTCTGGTATTATGGCAGGAATTGGAGATAAATTGTTGTACATGTCATTTCATCATTTGTGTTGAATTTATACATGTTTAGGGGAACCTCTAGTAGAAAATATATTAAATTTAATGAATGGAAATTAACTACAAAATTAATTACAATTAATGTAGCCCATGAATTGGAGAGGTGATAACAATGAGTCTATGGATTGGTGAGGTTACAAGGAAGACAATGAAAGAGAGCTTGGTGAGTTGGGTTGGTATGGTGAATTGTTAGGGGCAGGTTGCGGGGTGTACAGCTAGAAGGTAGAATCATGAGATATGATTTGAGAAGTCACAAGCTGGCTTGGCATTTCCACAAATTTATATTATAAAAATATGGAATGTCATTGAATGTCACTTTTTGGTTCAATGTACACTAATTTAGTATTTTAAATCTTATGTCTTTCATCAAATATGGGAATATATATTCTTCAATCTTATAATGATTATGTTGAAATTTTCTAGAATCATGGTTAATTTGCTTCCATTTAAATTGAATCATTTTGTTATCATGTTAATGGACCTAAATATTTTAACATACTTTTAGAAGATATTACGATGAAACCTTAAGCATTGATATCAAATTTGATATGTAAAATGTCTTAAGATTTCTGTTTTTAATGTAGATCTAATACACATTCTAGAAAACCATGTAGCAAACAAGTAAATTTTCTGGTCACAAATTATTAAACTAAAATTACTATGAATTGCTATTGATGAAAATCAGAAAAATGGTAGTAAAATTTAGTTTAAAATTTGAAGGAATGAGCTGTATTTGAAGACTGGCTTGAAGATCTCGTAAGTACTTCTCTTTGGTTGATAGATCCCTTGAAGAGGTCTTGGGAAATCAAATAGTTGAAAGTCTTTAGTAGGATTCATGGTGCACCTTTCTTTAAAATTGATGTCTAGGAATAAATATCAAGAAAGCTACACAATCAAATGAATTTCATGCGATTGGCAGAAATTGAAATTGTAACAAAAGTAATCATGTGCAATCTCTTAAGTATACCTATGCTGAAAAAATATAGGAGGAATCAAAGAATAAAAAAAATAAAGCAGGGAAAGAATTCACCATAAAAGAAACCCTCATATTTGCATAAGGACATAACCCTTCATTTCACTCTTCAAGTCACGTTATCAAGAAGTTGAATTTCTGAAGAGACGGTTCAAAATCCAACTAGAAATTTTATTCGGTGACCAATGATTTTTTTTATTTGCCTTGGGACTGCAAATTTATTACAAAACTGAGAAAAAACATGCATTAATTTAAATCATAACAAAATTGTAGTCCAAGGCAACAGACTGTATGAATATCTCTAATAGAAGCCATCATACCCCTTCCCACTAGTCTTACAAAGTAAGCCACAATTAGAGGATCTAGAGATTAGTTGTTGAAATAGATTAGGAGGAAAGCACAAAAAAATTACAATCTCGAGATGCAACAAGGTTGTTATCATTTGGCTGGACATTGTAGATTGTTGGCATTATATATTATTACTAAAATAATTTCAAATTCGCTGGTAAAATCTTATGATCTATAATTCTAGCAATTCATGATAAACAACTTTTCTCTCACAACAGTCCAACAATTTATGGGCAATAATGTTCTATTTATAATATATAGTTTAACTCTGAATTCTATAATTAAAGGCTGAATTTTAGATTTATTTCTTTCACGGATAGTTATTTCTCTGCCTATTTGTATGCAACTCCTTATCTTTATTTTGCATAAAACAATTGAATAAAATCAAACATTAAATCTTCCATTTTCTACTCTCATTTTCTCATTTTATTAAGAATCTTTATAATTTTCTATGAACATACTTACAAAATTGATATCAGCTTCTTTTAACTTTTATGCATTTGCATGATAGGTGTTTTCTTCTTTACTTTGTAAAAGCAGTCATCTTATCAATGAGTTATTTTAAATTTACTTTCTTAATAGATAATTGATAAGTAATTGATGATAAGTTTTCTTAGTAATTCGTTTTACATCTTCTTTGTATGTGTCTCAGGATAGAGAAGTCAATAGCTGCAAACTTCGTTTATTACTTCTGGAATTAATCCATGTTCCATTTTGAGATAGATTTTTTTTTAATCTTAAGTTGATGTATATTATTATTATTATTATTATTATTTTGACAATTGAATGGGTACAACTTAATCGTATCCTTTACCTATATTTTACTGCCTTTGATTGGCTACCTTATGTTCTTGACAGTTATGATGAGTTAGGTGTCCAGAAAATTATACCTGATACTGCATTTATCAAAAGATGGAGCCATAAAATTGAAGCTGTTGTTATAACTCATGGGCATGAGGATCACATTGGTGCGTTGCCCTGGGTAAATCTTTTCCTTATGCTTGCCACTATTATGTGTGAAGGCGGACTAATTAAATGCTTCCTATTAACTATAATCAACAGTGAAGTATGGCATTAACCCCCTGAATCTCATGTTTGCTGATTTGCTTCCTATATTAAGTACACTATTAGCTTATGTGGGCTTGCATTATCTTATTTGGAAAAACTCTTCTTGGTTGAGGTTTTTAGAGTTTATTAATAATAAGGATGTTCCTACTTATTGTTTCATTACCAAATATCAAATAAACTTTACTCCTTTGCAGTCCATATTAATTTTTTGATATGGATTCCCCTTGATCTCATGTTTTTGCCGATTTGCTCTGTACATTCAGTAGCCTTATATCTTTTGTGAGATTGCATTTTCTTACTTGATGTACTCTTTTTGATTGAGACTTTTAGAGTCTGTTAATATCAATAATGTTTTGTGTCTTTACTAAATGTGAAATAAATTCTAATCCATTTGCAGTCAATATTAATTTTTAATGTACGTTTGTGTATTTGGCCAGATTGCAACACTGTAATAAAATATAATAGAATATTTGAAAATCTATAAAATTTCATGAGAACTTTCAACTTGATTGATAGTTTGGCTGTCTTAACTGAGTTCCTGATCACTTAGAATATTTTTAATACTGTTATTGGGCCTTTACATTAAGTTAACTCCTCTATTAAGAAAACCTACTTAAGGTTTATATGTTGCTGTTATGCCGCAATTGCATGGTTTCTCCTGCTTATTTTTGACAGCGTTTATTTCTACAAGTTTTTCTGATTATATGGGGTCTTGTACATAAATAATTACAAATTTAGATATCATCTTACTTGAACCTTTGGTGTGAGACTTGTTCCGTTAGTTGCTCTGGATGTAAAGTATTCATTTAATATTCTCTAATTCTAAAAAATAACTGAACGTGCAAGAGTCCTCTTTTGTGGTTTAATGATGGGGCACGGAATATCTTTTTGGCATTGCTGACCTCGTAGGTCAGTCAAAATTATGAGATTGCCCCTTGGGATAAAATGTTCAATTTGCATATAAAAGATATGAAATTTAATTGTACCCTCATTGGATAGATGCCATTGATGTGAGCCGCTTAACAAATTGGTTAGTACCTGATAGAGCAAGAGGATGGAGGCTCTTGTAAGATGATAGGACACCTAACCCCAATTTAATACCCTCATTGGTTAGTTTAGATCCTAGTGGACAGATGTGGTTCATTTGACTTACATGGTGCATCCTGAAGCTTGACAATCCAAATTTGTGCTTTGTCTGGATGTTTGATATTGCATTTGCATTGCCCCTCAAGACTTATTTATTTATTTATTATTTTTTATTTTTGCATTGCCCTTGATTTCCCAATTTAAAGGTTTGGTCTGCCTTACTTTTAGGATTGGAGTCATCAGTCCCAAATCATTTTCTGCTCTTTGGCAGTCATTCTTTTAATCAAGTTTTGTATCTCACTCCTCATTGTTGGTTTCAGATTATGCTCCAACCCTTTTGACACACCACTAATAGTGTTAAGTTACCCCAACACCCCACAGTGAAAAAAAAAGAGTAAGTCTCTCTTTAAAGTCTCTCTTTTGGGCTTCTTCTATCCTCATTGTTTAAATCCTACATTGAGCCTTGTGCCTTATGGGATATATGCCCTAGCCACCTTCAAGTTAACATCAACATGAATTCATCTAATGGAAGATCTTCTAGTTATACTCCCATACTTTTGAAGCTTTATTTAAACAACTTAAGCAATCTACTTGCTAATAAGTAAAACTAAATTTGATTAAACAAATTATCCTATAAGCCCTTATCTTTTTATAATCTATGGCCTTTCCTTTGGATCGTAACCCTATCATTTTAAATGCACAACTTTGGGCCAATGTATATAATTAGTTCTTGTTTTCATTTAGGCTGGTGTATGCAGTAATTACCTTTTTCTATCTTGTTTGGCTAACTTTCTAAATTCTTGGTTTCATCTTAGCCAACTTGTGTCTTAAATTCTAGTCTCTACCTTTGGGTTAGCATATGTCATAAGTTCTCATCCTCCAATTGGTCTGTTGGGATGAACCCCACATTCTCTAAAATAGTTTGTATTTTTTTTCGTGTTGAAGAACTTGGAACTCTAGCTTAACCACAACTTCTTTCTTAAGGCGACTCTTGGATATGACATGCTGTTATTAACCACAGTGAAACTATTTGAGGAGTGCTTGTTCCAACTTCCTGGATACTTAATCGGTCAAATGTTTGAAATTGACTATAATGTGGAGTACCTTGCAATATTCACCTACATCCATTCATTCTCTGTGCGCCTTAGGATGTTCCCCTTTAAAGGTGGGCTCAAGTTTTTTTTCGAGAATTGGATTGATTTTTTCCTATTGGAGCTTAATTGGCTATGTTGTGCTGAGGCAATCTCAATATAAATCAATTGAGCTTATCCACTAAACCTTTGATGGTCACATTTCTATACCTCAAAAGTATGTCATAATTGTACTTGTTAGCTTTTTTTCATCCAAGTTGAAATTTGAAACTTTTCATGAGAGGATATATCTTTTAGCACATTGCCACCCAAGTAGGCTTAAGAGCGGAAATGGCTTGGTTTTGGAAAGTTTTAGCTAGTAACAAATGATTTTGAATGCTTCATATGTATTTCTGAAGATGTGAAAGCAAGAGGTGCAATTCTCATTAGAGGGCCATGGCAATTGACATTGGCAGATTATTGGGCTTGACATATGGTCACTCAAATGCACACCAACATCTATGTAAGACCTTTCTTCTTCTGTTTGGATCCGACCACCATCCCTTCCCCTTATGTATTGGGATAATGACAATATTGCTTGTATTGCATCAATGGTTGGAGAGCCGTGCTGAGTTGATGCTCAAATCAATGAATGGGGATGCAATGCTTATGCAAGAGTGTGTGTGCAGCTAGATTTGTCTAAAAGTTCCTAGTTGGGGTTTTGGTCCAAGGACTACAAGGGAGCTTGTTCCAGATGTGGCGGAAAATGAGACCATTGCCCTCTGCTATTTCAAATGTGGGATGAATGACCACAAGGAGGAGCAGTGCAGGGGACATACCAACATATCCACAAGTATTACTGCTATTGCCAAGGACTTTGCTGTTGTTAATGCCAAGGTTAATCCCTCAATCAGATGCAGTCCAAAACAACACATAAGGGGAATGAGCCTTGCTCAGTACCTGGAGGGGAAGACAGATGAAGTTCCTTGTGGGAGAGCTGTCCACCACTCAAGGAGTAGCTACCAAACATGAGGATCTGGTACTCTTGAGCAAAAGACATTGGAATCAGCTAAGGAGGCAGAGTACAGCCCTGGATTCTTATCACCAAATGAAAGAACTGCCCTTCCCGTGTGCCCAATATCATGAAGAACCATAAGAAAAGGCCATTGTCCTAACTTCATGGAAATGGACACCCTCACAATAAAGCCTAAAGCTAGTCCAAGCCATGTTGAACCCTCTACTTAGGGAGATGTGGGTAATACTATGGATGTTGATGCATCAACAAGCCAGAGTCTAGTACCTCAGCAATCTTCAATCCTTGATTTCATAGCTATGACTAGCCCATATCCAGGGACAAAAGAGGACATCAAAGGGAGCTTGAGTAAGAGCAGATCAAGTAAAAGTAGTCTGTAAAGCTCCCTTTGACAAGCTGCTTTCTCAGCTTGGACCTGTGGTGCCTAGGAAGCGCAAGAAGATTTCCAATGACTTCTAGGATGCATCCCTTTTGGGGATCACATGACCCTTCTTCCTCTTGGGACTCCCACTCCCCCCTCTTATTACTAGCTTGGGATCAAGATATGGTGGCTTAACTCGGGAGTGCTGGGACTTTGATTGGCCCTTGTGGTTGTTTCATTTTCTTTCTGTGTCTCCACTCTACTGGTTGCTCCAAGGTGTCTCCTATCAAGAGTCTAATTTTTAAGTGGCAAAGGGCATGAGCCACCAAGCATTTGGAGAAGATTTTTGCTTGAAGCTAGACTTTCTTGCAGATCTTAGCAGTTTAGGCTTTTTTTAGCTTATTTTGATTTCATGTAGTTTGTAGTTTATCTTTTTGCTTTTTGCACATGTACCAGAGGCTTGCCTCTACTTTTTGCTTTTCTTTTATTTTGATATACTCTGAACTTTTTTAATTTTAATGCAATTGCAAACTTTCAAAGATTATTGAGAGGAGATACACATGGATGCTAATGAAACTTCTTTGATGGAACTACCTTAGGCTTGTTATTGTTGGTAGATTGTGTCATTAGGTTGATCCAAGACAAGTTTATGAGATTTTGATTAAGTTGACTATCTGTTTTTGGTTTGCTTTGGATACTGACAATTATCTTTTCAAAATGTAGTTGATGTACTTAATTTAGAATGTTCTCCACTTGTCAATTGGGATGCAACTAACTTCAGGGCTTGCACCTATAGGGTAACTTGGTCCTAACATTAATAAACCGGTTACTTACATCAACATGCTAGTGGAAATCTTTTGGACCATTTCAACTGAATCTATTTTGTATATCCCACACATCTTATCTTAAAACTACAAAAGAGTAGATGGAAGCATGAGGTTTTGGATCCTTTTGGAGCTCACACAACTTTGTGCATTATTTCTATATATTAAATCAAAATGTGGAGTGCAAAATTAGCTTCTTTAGTGCATTGACTTAAGCAAAATGCTCAATTTAAAATTTTCGAATTTATTTTTTATCATGTAATTCTTTTGTATTGAAGTGAAGATTGATGGTGTTACGACCCCAAGCTTGTAATATCAACGAAACCTGGACGGATAAAAAGAAAATTTTACTGAACATCTCCACTAGAAATAAAAACTGCATAATGTTTTTTACAAATCATGTCATATAAGAGGTACTACAAATCCAAATCACATTTAATAAATTTATCCACACATATAAAATATCCACTAACAGAGTCATATAAAACACAATCTAAAACATAAACCAACATAATACTTATCTCTTGAAGTCCCTCGACGACGGTAAAGATAATCTTCTCTTCTATCTTCCATCTAGTTAGGAAGGTTATCTGATAAAATATAAATAACTTGCAATTGAATAAAAGTTTCAGTGGATAAATTATGTTTTTACACTATAATAAAATAATAATGCAGAAATAGTATGCATGACAGGTTTTACTATAAACATTAACTTTGAGTAAAAGTGCTATTCAACAATCTAACATATAAGAGGTAAATGCAAATAACATTTATTACGAACTTTATTTTATAATTTATCAATTATTTCAGGAGTCACCGTCTAAAACCTTTTTCAAAAGAAAATATTTTTCAAAACCCATCGAAAGGACAAGTAATCATTTTCATTTATCTTTTTTTTTTTTAAATGCAGGTTATTTGTTCTAATAGTATCATGGGGTGAACTCCATTTTAGACATACATTCATATGCTAAATTTATAAAGCTATCCATATTAGTTTAAAATAATAAATCAGTTAATTCTATATAATGACATAAGTAATAACATGATCTAACATTCAGATTGTTCATTCAATAATGAGAAAATAAGAAAATAAATCACAATTTGAAATACAAAGATTTATGTAGTATAATCGTTAAAACATTGAAAAATAAGTAAGTTTTTATCATAAATGTAAGAACATAATTATCCATTTTAGTGTGAAACTTTTTCTAGAATCTCCTTCCCTTTAAAATTTTTTTTCTTACTTTGAGTACCTATATAATAAAATTTCTGATTTGATCAATATTTTGAAAACAAATTATTTATTTTTTATTTCTTTGTCGATGATATTAGATGTGCTTTTATTTAACGTACAATCTTCAAAATTTCATTGTTTATTTTCCAAATTAAGTTAAATTTGTAATTAATAATAACATTGATTATCATATTTAGTTGATTTGATGATTAATTTATGTAACATATATGGTATCTTCTATTTATTTTAAATTAATACCTACTCCCTATTTTAATTTTTATTTAAAGATTTTATTAATTCTTTTCATTTAACATTTACTTAGTTTAATATATAATATTTATACATATATAATATGTCATATCAAATTTTTTAAATCTTATTATTTTTCGTAAAAGATATGTTGGGTTTTAAAGTGGCTTAATATACATAAACTAAATTTTAAGTTCCATTGATAATTATTCTTACTAATCTAACATAAATTCTAAATTTTAATTAGAGGTTGTGAAAATTAACATTAATTATGTTTCCATAAATTTTGGCAATTATAACTCTATATCATTGTATTTCATTAAATTTAAGATAAATTTTTAAAAAAATTGAACCTATAATATTTTCAATAAGTCAATTTTGTCACCTCTTACTTCTTATAGAAAAATAAAATACATTTCAAATAATTAAAATATAAATTTCATTATAAGTTTATAGGATAACTCAATTAAAATATTTTCAATTAAATTCATTTTATAACATCTAAATCAAGATTGAAATACTAATAAAATCAGATTTTTAAATTATATATATATATATATATAATATTCTATTTTACATAACTTACCTCTATTCTATCTATTTTACTTAGGACTGCTTTAACAGTCCCAGTCTCTCACTGCTTTTCTCTCTCTCTCTCTGTCACATTAAATTCAGGAAATACCATAAATTTTAAATTCTTTCTTCTCTCTTCTTCTCTCTCAATTTTGTCACCTCTTACTTCTTCTTATAGAAAAATAAAATACATTTCAAATATAGTAAAATATAAATTTCATCATAAGTTTATAGGATAACTCAATTAAAATATTTTCAATTAAATTCGTTGCTGAACTTATAACATCCTAAATCAAGATTGAAATACTAATAAAATCAGATTTTTTAAATTATATATATATATATATATATATATATATAATATTCTATTTTACATAACTTACCTCTCTATTCTTCTATCCTTGGTTTGCCTTAGGACCTGCCAGTCAGTCCCGAAGTCTCTCACGTCAGCTTTTCTCTCTCTCTCTCTGGTCATGCATTATGCGGAGGGGCTCGCAAGGAAGCCTCACTCTAGAACGACGCCTTTTTCTCTCTCTCTCACTTATTCTCTCGCTTGCTTTTGGGAGTTTGGTTTGACAATAAATAACCCCCCCTTCGATTTATTCTCAATATTGTCGTCGACGTTTTTGGATTTTTATTTTATTTTTCTGTGGATTCCGGTTATTGCAGATGAAGGAAAGACTAAACTATTATGTTTATGCCAAATAAAGAATTTAAAACTATTGTCTATTCTAAAGTGTATCTATTTTGTTTTGTTAATTTGTTGTATTGTTATTATATCTACCCGTCGATGACATTTATTTAAGTGGCTTGAAGGATGCATGAAGGAGAAATTATAAGATATAACTCTCCATCCCCTAATAAATGTAATGTCTTGGTAGTATCCAAGTGGCTCCAACAAGACTCCATTATGTAGTCTATGAATTGCAAGACTATGAAGTTGAAGGTGAAGGCATACCAAATGTGCTATGATAATCCATCTTGGTCAATCTCATTAGGAACAATGTGGAAGATGAGGCGACCATGGTCCTACAATAATCTCAATGGCATTGACATCATGATTGCTAGGACCAGATGTTGTGAACAACAAATAAACTCTAATGTCCTCACTTGGGGAATTTCTTCAACAACCCAAGAAGTCTAAATCGACAAACTAAATTTGTTTGGTTCAATTCAACCTCTTTTTCACGAGCAAATAACTCCACTTGCATCAAGATTACAACAACAACAACAAGCCTTTATCACACTACATGCTACATGAATTATTTTTTTGAAAGTGTCCTATTAATTGTCATATTCTTATTGAAATTTATTAAGTTAAAGTCATTTTTTATAGTTCATAACCAAGTCTTTTTAGGTCTACCTCTACCTTTTTTAACCTATGTTGAATGTAATATATCTACTCTCTTAATTAGGTCATCAAGTGGTCGATGTTTTATGTGATCAAACCATCCAAGATGACTCTCTAATTTTATCTACCATTGGAGCTACCCCAACCTTATCACATATAATTTCTCATTTTGTTTATAAGTGTAAAGCCACTCATACACCTGAGCATCTTCATCTATGCAACACTTAATTTTATGCTTCTCTTTTATTGGCCAACATTCACATTCTACGCAATAAAGCATTGTAGGTCTTACCACCATCTTATAAAATTTCCTCGAGTCTAAGCGGTACTTTCCTATCACTTAACAAATCCGATGCATTCCTCTACTTCAACCATCTAACTTGAGTTCTACTAATAATATCCCCATCTATATCACCATATCTTTGAACAATAGTCTTGAGATATCTAAAATATTCACACTTTTTAATGACTTGATCACCCATTGTCACCACTTCACCACTAGATATATATCTAAAATTATACTCTTATGTATTTGATTTAGAGCCACTCAAACGAAAGCCTTTAAACTCCAAGGTTGACCTCTATAATTTTTGTTTTTTTTAATTTCCTCTCTAGTCTTATCGACAAGAAGAATATCATTCCAAAAAAGCATACACTAAGATACATTTTATTGCAAATGTCTAGGAAAAACATCCATAACTAAAACAAAAAGATATGGACTTCAAGTTGATTCTTGATGTAATCCAACTGCAATAGAAAAATATTTGGTCAATTCTCCTTGTGTTTGAACACAAGTGACAACTCCATTATACATATCTTTAATGAGTCGAATATAACTAATATTAATCCCCTTATTGTTTAGAACAATTGAAGGCACTTCTCTTGGAATTTTATTATATGTTTTGCCAAAATCAACAAATATCATATGTAGATCCTTCTTACTCTCTCTGTACTTCTCCATCAAACCTCTTAACAAATGTACAACATCTATAATATACATACCTGACATAAATTCAAACTAGTTTTGAGAAACTTTTGTATCTTGTCGTAATCTATGTTCTATTGTATGAAAAATTAACTTAATTCTTTCACAATTTGCGCATTTTTATGTATTACCTTTATTCTTAAAAATAATGACAAAAAAAATTTTCTTCACTCATCTGGGCTTCTTTTAATCTTTAAAATAATATTAAAAGGATTAGTAAGCCAAAAATTCTTTTTATCTTCTAAGCATTTTTACACTTCTATTGAATATCATTAGGTCTTGCTATTTTTTCACATTTCAATTTTTTTTTAAGGACTCTCCAATCTTAGTTTTATTAATATGACGATGAAAATTAATTTTTTTATTTTTATATGGTATTAAAATTGCTAAAATCAATTATATTCTCATAACCTTTATTAGAAAGTCTATTAAAATATCTCATATACTTATATTAAATATACTATTCTAAGAAAAACACTTTATGATCTTCATTCTCAATGCATTTCACTTAACCTAAATCTTTACTTCTTTTATCTCTTTGCTTGATTAACTTATTATGCATCTTTCACCTTTTTTAATATCCAAATTATTATATAAATCACTAAATGCTAAATTCTTTGCATCATATATTGCTTTCTTAGAATCTCTATGAACCATTATATATTTTCCTAATTCTCTAAGTTTTTATATCAAAATCATTTTTTATATCAAAATTTCTCATTTTTGATTTTTTTTTGCACATTTAAACTCCACCATCAACTATTTTTATTAATACGAGCTTTTCCTTTTGGTTCTCCAAGTACTTTTTTTGCAACTTAATTTCACTTGCTATTTTTTTCACATAACATTAGTTTCCTAATGAACATCCTAAGATCTATAGCTTACTCTTAAATTTATTTTTATTTGTTTTGTTTAAATAGCCCTTCTGATCTTGGGAAAATGCTTTGATTTATTTTTCTTCTTCCAACCTTTTTTCTTAAAATTCAAAACCAATGGTCGATACTGGGTGTTAAAATTTCATTCGAAGTAATCTTATAATTTTTACAATCTTTACAATGTTAATGATCTATTTTTCTTATAAGAAAATAACCAATCTGCATTTTACTATGCCCATTTTTATAAGACATAATGTTCTCCTTTCTTTTCTTAAATAAAATATTAGCGATTATAAAATCATAAATTAAAGAAAAATTCAATATAGTCCTACTTCTTCATTAGTCACTCATGGCCACCATAAATGTTTTTAAAATCCTTTACCATTTTATCAATATGTCTATTTAAATCTCCTCAAATAAATACTCTTTCTTCATAAAATATTCTTTTTATCAAGTCTTCTAAATCATTCTATTTTTTTTTTAATATACATTTAAATCAACTTAAGGATGCATTAACAGTTATAACATTAATAATTTTAGCATCAATAGCAATTTTGAAAGTTATAATTTTATCTTTACTTCTATTAAATTCTACAACATTATCATTTAAACTCTTATCTATAATTGTACTTGCTCCATTTTTAGTACTTCTCCTAATAGAATACCAAAGTTTAAAACTTAAGCTATCAATCTCCTATGCCTTCTCTTCAACCCATTTAGTTTCTTGAATACATAAGATATTTATTTTTCTATGAACCATAATATCTATTAATTTCATTAATTTATTGGTAAGAGTACATATATTTTAAGTTTATATCCTAATTTTAGCTTTATAGATTAGCTTCTTTGCTCGCATCTGTCCGTAATGTTGGAACCCTTTCATATTTAATAGTACACCAAGGGCCGGTGTAGCGGCCCCTGCAAGGCCATACAACACCTCACTTCCAGGGAATTCTCTAGCATTGACACATTGTATTAAAGGATTCATGTCATGATTACGTATCTAAAGTTTACAATTGTCTTTTCCCATTGATTTGCTAAATATTTGA
The DNA here is from genome assembly GCA_021442155.1 of Cymbidium sinense. Classification (NCBI taxonomy): domain Eukaryota; kingdom Viridiplantae; phylum Streptophyta; class Magnoliopsida; order Asparagales; family Orchidaceae; genus Cymbidium; species Cymbidium sinense. The sequence goes on along the minus strand of CM038221.1, from coordinate 171,225,365 downwards.
TTCAATTTTTTTGTGTTGTTTTGTATACACTGCGTGTAATTCGAGCCAATGGTCTGGCTATTGTTTTGACTGTTCACAAAGTTGAAACTAGTGCTGTTATTATTACATAGTGCAAGTCTTATTAATAAGATTGTAGTATTTTGTATTTGTTCTAAGCGATTCTTTATCATTAATGTTTATGCTTCTGAATCAGGTTATTCCAGCTCTGGATTCCCATACTCCAATTTATGCTTCATCATTCACAATGGAGGTACTACTAATGAAAGCTTTACAGTACCAATGTGATATGATATATATATATATATATATATAATGTATGTGTATACATATAGATTTTAAACTGTTTAATTAAAAATTAAAACAAAAAACCTTTGATGTTTCTCAACAGCTCATCAAGAAGCGTTTGAAGGAGTCTGGAATTTTCATTCCATCCAGGCTTAAGGTTTTTAAGTGTAGGAAGAAATTTCTGGCTGGACCATTCGAAGTGGAGCCACTCCGAGTGACTCACTCTATCCCAGATTGCTGTGGTTTAGTCCTGCGGTGCAAAGATGGTACAATTTTTCATACCGGTGACTGGAAGGTAAAACTACAATAATATTGGATCTATTATTAATATAACATCTCGTGGATGGGTAATAAGAGAAATCTATCAACAGATTGATGAATCTCCGTTGGATGGGAAAGTTTTTGATCGTGAAGCATTAGAGGAGCTTTCTAAAGAAGGAGTGACTTTAGTAAGTTTTAGCCATGTGAAAGCATTTTTCTTTTTATCGTGAAGCTTTTTTTTGAAGTTTTTTTATTCTTTTCAATGCTAGAAAACTTCATGTGAAAACTATTACGCTGTACTCTTGGATGTTGTTTCAACAGTGTATCCATTGTTTCTTTTATCTGTAAAAATGAGCTTTACATTTAGTTAAAGCTTAGTAATCTTGCAAATAGATTAAAATTTTATACTCAAATAATTTGCATATCCCAAAAAGATCGAAAATTCTACATTTTATAATGATCAATATGATATGTATGTGTGTGTATTAGCATAATAGCTTTTATAAATTATTGTTTTAATTCAATCAAATACTTAAGTTTTGATTAATAACACTATTTCCATTAATCCACTATTCACAATATTAATGTACTGTGGCAGCTTTTGTTGATTCTATTTTACATACAACGGTTGATTGGAAACGGTGCAAAATGGGTGATTGTGATGAGTATTAGTTAACATATTAATTTATGTAATTATTAATATATATGATAGATGGATAGAAACCTAAACATTCATTTCTCTGTTTACTATCACATTACTCCCCTTTAGGCCTAGAAGCAAAGAATGCCTGCGAGGTAAGGTCAATGAGAAGAAGAAGGATTAGGATTTTAGGTAGAAATAGTTTTTTTAATATATTATTATTGATGAATTGAATTTGATTTTGAGTTGGTAGGCTTAAATGTTTGAATGAAAAGAAATCTTTTAAGATGAAAATTTATTTTTAGGTTATTTAATTAGTGCTTAGTTGAATTAGGAATTTGTAAAGTGAGGAAGTTGTTTTACTGAAAATATATATAAAAGATCAAAATTCTGGGTAACAAGTGTAAGGAGGTCACTTTTGAGGATCCAGATTGCGCTAGAATATTTAATCTCTACTATAAAAAGCAAATAATTCATAGGCTTATTCTATGTCAATTCTTGCAATTATATTAAATTGTTATATGTATGCTTGGAAACTTTCTTCATACTGAGCATGCTAATAGTTTGTGAAGTTATTAGTAATACTACTGCATTTTGTACAACCACTTGCTTAAATTAATTTCATGATATTTTTATAAAATTTAAGTCTCAAGAATATCTAATGGTTTATTTGCATATTTAAGCACCAAAATGTCAATTTTTACATATTGGATTATGCCTTAGATGTGTTTAGATTTAGAATGATTGATAGCATGACCATAATAATGTTATATATATATATATAATACTTATGATAATCATGATATAAGCATTGAAAGTCTATGAAAGTTCATGTCATATGGGTTAAGTTGGTAGATCATGATGACCTACTCATAGAGAGGCAACAATTTTTTTAAGATGAGTTGATTGTTGACCTACACACGTCATGATATAATCTAAACCAAATCTACTCAAAGTCAAAGTCAGTGGCCATTAAAGTTATTTCAATATTCCTCATTCATGCATGAAGTTGCTCAATTATCATTCATTTTATAAAGCAAATGATGTCAATGCTATCCAAATGCAAAAAAAATATTACGTTGAAATCACAGCCAATTCCATTGAAGAAAAGGAAATTGGTGCTTGATGGATGCAACATCACATAACACAATCGAGAGATCCTGACTTCTCCCAAATGTTCATTTGCAATAATGAATGTGCCAACGTGTCCAAAACATTGAAATTGGTCCTCGCACAAATATGAAATGCAAAATCCCCTACATGCAATGTTATGGCGTGCTATTTGAGGTGATGTGTGAGATGATGGCATAAATTTAATTTACATGAATTACAAAAAAAATTTAGACGAGTCAATGCATACAATAAATAAAAAATAATTAATTAAATAAGCTTAAAATATTTAAAAAATAAATTAAAATTACTTTTTTTTATTAAATTTAAAGAAAAAGAAAGAGATTTTTATTATTTTTAATTTAAACATAATAATAGGTATATATGTATAATATTTATTGTTTTTTTAAATTAATTAAAAAAATTCACGAGCTATTTGAATCTCTTCCAACTTGCTAATTCTTACTGTGTTCAAACCTACCCATCCTTCTTAAAAATCAATGTAAAAGTATAAAAAAGGGGGGTTTACATACATGCTGCACAACACCTAAATTTTAGTTTTAATATTTATATGTACAACACTTAAATTTTAATCATATCAAAAATATCATTATCATTAATTTTTTAAAGTGAAATACATCTTTTCATGCTTAGAAAGGTGTTATATATAAATATAAAATCTTGGACATTAGATATGGAAATGCATCAGAATTATGTGGTTTCAACATAAATTTTCCAAAAAATGTTAGAATACCAAATTCTACCTTTTTCTCAAGCATAAACGACCATTCCCATCTCTCCCTCTTAAGAGCTCTTTGCATCCCGTTTCTCTCTCATAGTGCCCAAACTGCCAACCACCTCCCTCCTTAGCACCCACATGATTTCACTACTCATGCCTCACTTCCTTTGGCTTTCCTTACTTCCTCTTCATGTTGTGACCTAGTGCAATGTTGATCTCCCTCTCCTTACACGAAATCAACCCACATTGGCTGCCTTAAACACCAACTTCCCTTTCTCTCTCATCTGTTGCATCTTGCCCAAGCCAAGCTGTCCCATGCCCATCTCTTTCTCAGTCCGTAGCATTGATGGCTAGTGAACGTGTTTAACTATCAAGGTGCCACAGATCACTTGTCCCTTTTTCTTCCCTTAATCTCTCTGTTTCACATGTAGCCCCCTCATGGTAGACCCACTCGCTGCACTCCACTCCTCTTCACATCCGATCCCTTCTATTTCTCATATCACTAGCGACCAAGGCTCCCTTCCCTCTTCTTGGTAACAATGCCATCTCGTGAAACTTGCATTTTACATTAATTATTAAAAAAAATTTGCAATTTATGTAGTTATAATATGTTCTTTATCCTCAAAAAGTTCAAAAAATTTCAAACAAAACTAAATTGTACAATGGTCTCTTTAGAGAGAGGATGTTGCAAACTCAACCTGGGCACTGCCCCAATGTTCTCTGTGTTACTCCATCACAACAACGAGATTGCCATGCTCATCTCTGATGATTTGTGCTTGTTGAATAAGGAAGAAAATCCTTGTTGGTATTTGCCTTGATCCATCAATTTTTTTTTTATTGGGGGACCAAAGGTGAGAATGTGATAAACTCAGGGGGTTGATTGGTGTCCCAATGCTCTTAGAGGGATAAGAGTATGTCTGCTTGAGCATGTCAAGGATAATAGTTCCTCTGTTGGTGGGTGTACCATAAGGCCAACTGTGCTTCTTTGCATTGAAGCTCTCCAACTTGTAGCCCCTCATGGTAGACCCACTGCACTCCACTCCTCTCTTCACATCCGATCCCTTCTATTTCTCATATCACTAGCGACCAAGGCTCCCTTCCCTCTTCTTGGTAACAATGCCATCTCGTGAAACTTGCATTTTACATTAATTATTAAAATTTTTTTGCAAATTATGTAGTTATAATATGTTCTTTATCCTCAAAAAGTTCAAAAAATTTCAAACAAAACTAAATTGTACAATGGTCTCTTTAGAGAGAGGATGTTGCAAACTCAACCTGGGCACTGTCCCAATGTTCTCTGTGTAACTCCATCACAACAACGAGATTGCCATGCTCATCTCTGATGATTTGTGCTTGTTGAATAAGGAAGAAAATCCTTGTTGGTATTTGCCTTGATCCATCAATTTTTTTTTTTATTGGGGACCAAAGGTGAGAATGTGATAAACTCAGGGGTTGATTGGTGTCCCAATGCTCTTAGAGGGATAAGAGTATGTCTGCTTGAGCATGTCAAGGATAATAGTTCCTCTGTTGGTGGGTGTACCATAAGGCCAACTGTGCTTCTTTGCATTGCGAGCTCTCCAACTTGTAGGCCCCCTCATGGTAGACCCACTCGCTGCACTCCACTCCTCTTCACATCCGATCCCTTCTATTTCTCATATCACTAGCGACCAAGGCTCCCTTCCCTCTTCTTGGTCACAATGCCATCTCGTGAAACTTGCATTTTACATTAATTATTAAAAAAAATTTGCAAATTATGTAGTTATATGTTCTTTATCCTCAAAAAGTTCAAAAAATTTCAAACAAAACTAAATTGTACAATGGTCTCTTTAGAGAGAGGATGTTGCAAACTCAACCTGGGCACTGTCCCAATGTTCTATGTGTTGCTCCATCACAACAACGAGATTGCCATGCTCATCTCTGATGATTTGTGCTTGTTGAATAAGGAAGAAAATCCTTGTTGGTATTTGCCTTGATCCATCAATTTTTTTTTTTATTGGGGGACCAAAGGTGAGAATGTGATAAACTCAGGGGGTTGATTGGTGTCCCAATGCTCTTAGAGGGATAAGAGTATGTCTGCTTGAGCATGTCAAGGATAATAGTTCCTCTTTTGGTGGGTGTACCATAAGGCCAACTGTGCTTCTTTGCATTGCGAGCTCTCCAACTTTGGCTGACAACGCAGCAATAAATTCGGGCCAAAGCCTTGTTGGCCCTTAACTGTTTTGGAAAGGCCACTTCTAACCTCTTCAAGGCTGTTGAAAGAAGAGGTGTCTAGCTCCAAACTCTTAAGAATATAGGTGATTTCAGTAAATGATTTGTATCTCATGATAATGTGCCAATGTTTTCAGCTTCGGTGCATCCCCATGGAATGAGATGTAGCCTCCCATCCCCTTCTTGAGCCAAGCATTAGCGGGGAGAGCATCTTATGCCGCCCAAACATCTTTCCTTGTTGGTGTAGATGCAGTCTACTAAGCCATTTATTGCTTTTTGTTTGCCTGAGGAAACATGCCTCATAGGCAAGGGTTGTAATCAACTTTTTCTGATAACATCCCTGGGAGTTTAGGTTGGTCATTGTGGATGTCGACATAACAAGGAACGTTCAAAATATGATCAAGAAGAGTTGCCCCTATGTATGGGTGGATCAAATTGTCATTGCACATGCCCTCATGCAACATTGAAACCTCCTTGTTTTCAATTGCTCTACATCCATGAACGTCAGCCATTTTACCAAGGGCAAATTAAAGATTCATGTACGACTAAGGATGTTTGTATGGTGTGACAACCAGGGGGGTTGATTGGTGTCCTAGTGCTTTAGAGAGGTAAAGTATGTTTGCTTGAGCATGTCAAGGATAATAGTTAGCATGATGGTGGGTGTACCATAAGGTTCATTGTGCTTCTTTCTATTGCGAGCTCTCCAAATTTGGTGGACTATGCAGCAATAAATACGGGCCAAGGTCCTGTTGGCCCTTGCTACTTTGGAAAGGCCACTTATAACCTCCTCAAGACTTTGAAAGAAAAGGTTTCTAGCTCCAAACTTCTAAGAACATAGGTGATTTCAGTGACTTACATCTCATGGTATTGTGTTCAGCTTTGTTGCATCCCCATGGTATGAGATGTTGTCTCCCATTTCTCTCTTGAGCCAAGAATATGTGGAGAGAACATCTAAGAGAATACACCGCCAGAACATCTAGGCTTGTTGATGCAGATGCAGCCTACTAAGCTATTTATTATCTTGGTTTGGCTGGGGAAATATGCCTCATAGGCAACGGTTGTAATTGGCTTTCCTAATAACATCTGTGCTAGTTTAGCTTGGTCATTGTCCATGTCGACATAACAAGGAATGTTCAAAATTGGATTAACAAGAGTTGGCCCAACATATTAGTGGATCAAATTTTGGTTCCACATACCCTAATGCAACTTGTTTGAAACTTACTCTAAGGACGTTGATACTGAAGTTGTTTATTTTTCACCTAATAAACTTAAACAAGCTATCCTCATCCTCCATGAGAACCACCCAAATTGGTGGAATCACCTTTGTGGACATCTTTGCTTCATAGTCTTTAACCATACTTTTTAATCAAACATATATAGAGGAGTGAATTGGGGTTACGTATTAGGTCCCTAGCAAGCCTGGCTCAGAAGGGGCTTCTCTAGCTAGCGAAGCATGAAAACTGAGCCCCCAAAGCGTGAGGGTTGGCATAACACATATCAAGCTACATAGTCCAATTTGAAATGATTTGGGCTTTATTTCTATAGAAATTGTCAGCACAACACCTCAATCTCAGTGAGAACATTGCATGGGACCTCCATGTGGGTGAGTAAATAGGTTGGCAATGCAATGAGGGAGGAATTGATTAGTGTAGTTTGATCTGCCAATGAAAATTATCTGTTCCCCCAGGCATTCAACTTATTTCTTGCTCTTTGAATCATGTTTATATATGGCAAGCTGGATGCTAAGATAGTCAAACTCTTTTAGTGAAAACCAATATATTTGGCTATTTGGTTCTTCTTCCTAGAGTGGTAGCCTTACTGAAAAGGATGGATGTCTTCCTTGCATTAATCCTTTGGCTTGTCTAAAGGCAATAGTTTTGAGAATGGCGGTGTGCTCTTTGGCCACAAACATGGAGGCCTTTGAGATTAGAAGGACATCATCAGTATATGAAAGATGAGAAATGTGTCTCACCATTGGTAATAGACACTTTCTTCACTCATACAGCTTACAAACCCCATCCTATGACCCTCTCTCCTCTACTACATCCAACCTTACCACAACTCTCCCATCCCTTGACAAACACTTGCACGCAAAACAACCCCAGTGCCACAAAACCTCCCTCATTCACCTCTTTCACCATTCTCTTCTTTTTTCCTCACATGTTACTAATGGTCGTAGCAGCCCCATCTCAGTCCTCATTGAGCCTGCACAAACTTTGCCCCTTCATCTCTCTAATTAAAGAGAATAGTTCTTGATTACTCTCTCTATCACCTCTTCCATTTGTTCTCTGTGACAAAGAGAAATCTCTCCCTTTTTCTCTCTATAATTTGAGAGAAGCTCCATTCTCTCTCTATCTCTCCCTCCGTTTTTTTCTTTAAAAAAGAAAATAAAATTTTAAAAAAATAAAAGAAGTTATTCTCACAAAATTAATCATCTCGTTGTTGATTTTCTCTCTTGTGCGAAGTTAGAAAAAAGGCTAATATTTAATTACCCGTGCGCGTTGTTCCAATACATTGAAAATATATATATAAACATAAGTACTTGTGTGCGTAATTTCAACATTGTGAAGGCGTATGCACTCTTTTTTAGATGCGATGTATATGAAGATCAAGGTGTATTATAACACCAATCGTGCATTTTTTTAAGTACAATAGGAAGGCTTAGCCTCACATTGACACCTATATAGGGAGACATTGTTAGGTTATTGAAATGAATATTGGACTTGCAAAAAAACAATCTAAGAGAGTTTTTTTGGATGTAAATGTGGTTAAATAAAATGACAAAAATTCAAAGTTATAAACAAGAATAAAACATCTAAAATGTTATACAATGAAATTGAAGTGTTAAGTTAAATGAGTCATACAAAGTGCTTGCATGAGATTTATAGTGAACACAATAACTCGGCTATGAGCTAAATTAAAATTTCCCTGATTCAATTGAACTTTCAAAACATCAAATTGAATTAGCGTGAATGATGAGATGAGTTACAATCCCTCTTTTTTTATACAACAACAACAAGCCTTAATCCCACTAGTGGGGTCCATGAATCCTTCGTTTTATCATTGTGTATTATGTGTCATTCTCATTTAAATCAAGTATACTAAGATCGTTTTTTTATATATCTTAACCAATTCTTTTAGGTCTACCTCTACCTTTCTTAACATAAAGAAATATAATGCATCTACTCTTCTAATCGGTCATCGACTAGACACTTTATGAGGCCAAACCATCTAAGGCGACTCTTCCTAATCTTATCTACCAGAGCTACTCCAACTTTTCCGAATATATTCATTTTGCATTCTATCTCAAGAGTAAAGCCCTCATCCACCTAAGCATCCTCATCTCTGTAACACTTAACTTAGTCTTATGCTTTGCTTTTATTAGCCAACATTCTGCACCATAAGCCATTGCATGTCTTACCACCATCTTATAAAATTTTTCCCTTAAGTTTAAGTGAAACTTTTCTATCACATAATATGCATTCCTCCACTTCAACCATCCAACTTGAATTCTACTAATAACATCTCCATCTATTTCACCATCATTTTGAACAATAGAGCCTAAATATCAAACGCTCACTCTTATTAATGACTTGTTCACCTAATGTCACAACACTACCACTAGAACTTCTACAACTAAAATTACACTCCATATATTCGCTTAGATCTACTTAAACGAAAACCTTTAGACTCTGTGAGTTGACCTCCATAATTCAAGTTTCGTTGGACTCCTCTAGTCTTATCAACAAGAAGAATGTCATCGCAAAAGCATACACCAAGGTACATCTTCTTGTAAATGCCTAAGAAGAACATCCATAACTAAAGTAAAAAAGATAAGGGCTTAAAGCGATCCTTGATGTAATCCAAGAGGAAAATATTTTGTCAATCCTCCTTGTGTTTGGACACAAGTAATGCTCTAGTATACATATCCTTAATGACTTGAATATAACCAATATTAACTCTTTTCTCGCTCTAGAACTCTCCAAAGAACATCTCTTGAAACTTTATCATAAGCTTTCTAAATCAATAAATATAATATGTAGATCCTCCTTATTTTTCTATGCTTCTCCATCAAACTTCTTAACAAATGTACAGATCCATAGTAGATCTACTGCATGAAACCAAGACAGAGAAACTTCAGATCACATCATAACCTATACTCAATTACTCTCTCCCATAATTTTAATGTATGACATATTAACTTAATTCCTCTTTTTTATGGATGAAGAAAAATATATGTGACCCAACTCACAAGTGATGAATCATAAATGACAAAATATGATAAATATATAAAAGATTTCAATTCATCAAGCATTTCATTGAATTTGCAAAACATATCTGCAAGTGGATAGAAGGCATGTCTTATAAATAGCAAAATGTGATACTTACATGCATTCAAATGATAAAACATTCATGCAAATGATAAAATTTAGATGATTTTGAGACTTACACAAATTTTATGAAGCAATTTGCAAATCACAAAATATTTCAAAAATCAGTCATCCTAACAAACATGTGAATATCTCAGAAATTGTGTGAGTATATAATACAAATATATGGAAACTAGTGTAATTACATCACATAAGTGTATTAAAAAGTGTGCAAGTGAATTGGTTCTAATTTAATAAGAACACCTCTTGGGATGGAGGCGTTCTTTTCTTTGAAGATTGAGAGAACTTGCTAGAAGAGAAGATATGTTAAATAATTAGACTTCACCAAAGATTGCCAAGATTTGCTATGCTCTCTCAAACCACAAGAATAACTCAAATAATTTATAATTGTCAAAAAAGATCTCCTTCATTCTAAGAAGAGGCTATTTATACCATTACAAATATCTTTCAAAAGAAAGAATTCAAAATATGGAAAGGTGGGTGGCCACATTAATGAGAAAATTGCCAATTACTTTATGTCATCTACTCATTTCACATGTTATTATTTTATGTGGATTCAACCACCTCACATGCCATGTTTTAAATATTTAAATGCAAGATTTCAAACATGAAGTTTTTAGAAGAAAATTAAAAATTACATAAATAAAAAAGATAAAATCATAAAATAGGCCTTAGCAGGTTAATGGGTTAAGCCTTCTTCTTTCTTGAATTTTTTAATTTTTGAATCCTCGTGATGTTCTACATCAACTCCCCTCAATTGAAGAGAGTTGAAATCTAAGAAGTCTATTAATTGTGGCTAAAGTCTAAATCAAGACAGTCAATCAGTGTCTTCATGGCTTATTCTTTCAACGAACTAGAAAATGTTGTTGTTGATTAATGCTTCCTCTATGATAATATAGTTAACTTCAAAGGAAGAGAACTTCTGCAAGTACGGTGTTATATCTCCTGCTAAAGAGTTAGATCGAACAAGTGGAGGTTTGATAATTCTTTCATATGATAGAATATCTTCAATATTAATAACTAGATGAATGAGCACATCAGCAAGCAAATCAAGGTGATAAGCATTAGTTTCAATTTTCTTAAGAATTTTAAACGGACCATAAGCTCGTGCATGCAATTTCTTACATCTAGTTGTTTGATAACGCCAGAATGCTAATCAATATATAATCACCTTATTTATATTCTTCGAAGATTATGATTTGCCTTAAGCATAGTTTTCATTACTTATAGCAATTTTCTTTATATTTTCATGGAGGCTTTGAAAATCTTTAGCAAATGAGAATGATGATTAAAAATACATTTAAATGATAGTTTGTTACATCTATTGGTTGTCGTGGGTTTTGACCATAAACTATCTCAAATGGTGATTTTTTTGTAGTAAAAAATAGTACTATTATAGAAATTTTGAGGTTGGTAAATGTAAATCTCAATTTCCTAAACTTTATCTACCCAAGCATTTAAGCAAATTTTTTTAAGACGATTACTTCAATTTTTCCATCCATGGGTGAAAGGAAGAAGAAAATTTTAATTTGGTACTTAATAATTTTCTAATATTTTCCAAAATATGAGACAAACTTAACATTTGTTATAAACAATGGTTAAGACATGGAGTGACTATTTTCTTAAAAATAATTTGTATATAAGAAGCATTATTTTTTTTGATCAAGGTAAGAAATGAGCCATTTTTGAGAACCTATTCACTACAACAAAAATATTATTATGTCATCGAGTTGTCCTAGGTAATCCTAGAATAAAATCTATTGATAGGTCTTCAAGGCAGCTTAAGCGAAGATGTTGTTGTGACTTTCTTTGATAGTTTTAGCTTTATAAATTAAACATTGAGCTACTAATTTTTGAATATCTCGTTTTAATGAAGGCTAATAAAATCTATTTTCTAATAAACATATAGTCTTATCCTTTTCAAAATGCTACACCTCCAAGATGTAGCTCAGTGATAATGAATTCTCTAAGAGAAGATCGAGGAATGCATAGTTGTTTTTTAATATAAATATCCATTTGTTATCAAGAATGTCTCTTGTCCTATAATAAAATTCATTGATAGGTCTTTCTAAGGCCTATAAGGAACATGTAAGATATTGTTCAGACCTTTGTTTGATAGTTTTAACTATGAATAAAGCATCAGTAGATTTATTCTCAATCCTAGGTTTATGCTTTAAAACAAAAGAGTAGTCTTGTAAAAATTCAACTTATTTTGCATACCTATGACTTAATTTTAGTATTAATTTTAATGATGATCAAAATTAAGTATAAATTCTTTATGTAAGATATAGTATCGCCAATGCCTTAAGGATTGAATTACAGCATAAAACTTTCTATCATAAGTGGAATATCGTTGTTTGACTTCATTTAACTTTTTACTAAAGAATGTTATAGGATGATTCTCTTGACTTAAATTTTCACCTAATCCAATTCCTGAAGTATCATATGTCACTTCAAAGGCTTTAGAAAAATCAGAAAGCCTGAGGATTGGTGTAGAAGTGATAAAAATTTTAATTTGCTCCAAGGCCTTTTGTGCATTAAGAGTCCAACAAAGTTTATCTAATTTTAGTATATCAATTATCGGAGCAACAATGGTATTAAAATTCTTGATAAATCTCTGATAAAAAATGGCTAAATCATAGAAGCTTCTAACTTCAGTAAAACTTTTAGGTGATGGTCAATCTAAGATTGCTTTCACTTTAGATGGATCAGGTTTAAGTCTAGTAGTGAATATAATAAAGCCTAAAAAAATTACCTCAGCTTGCAAAAAGAAATACTTTTTAAAATTAATGTATAATTTCTCTTGTCTAAATATTTCAAAGACTTTTTGTAGGTGTTGTAGATGCTCATTTTCACTTGGATTAAAAATCAGAAAATTATCAAAATACACCACCAAAAATTTACCTATATATGGTTTAAAAACAGTATTCATTAATCTTATAAATGTGCTAGGAGCATTTGAAAGTCGGCATGACAAGTCATTCATAAAGTCCATTAGGGATCTTAAAAGTTGTCTTCCACTCATCTCGATTTAATTTGATAATATTCACTTTTAGATCAATCTTTGAAAAAATTTGCTCGAGATTAAATCTAACATATCATCTAATCGGGAATAGGAAACTTTTATTTGATAGTAATTTTATTTATTGCTCGACTATCAACACACCTTCACCATATTCCATATTTCTTTGGAGTTAATAATGTTGGGACTACACAAGGGCTAAGACTCTCTTGAATAAAACTCTTTTTTAATAATTCCTCAACTTGTCTTTTAATCTCAACATACTTGGCAATGTTCATCTTATAATGTGGAAGATTAGTAAGTTGAGAACCGGGCAAGAATTCAATAGCATGTTGAATGTCTCTAGAAATTTCATCGAAGAAGTGCAATCTTTAAAATCGAAAAGAGAAGAGACTATGGTATGGAGTCTCATTAGAGTTTGGTATGACTTCTTACATGTAATATGTAAAGAAAAAATGGATCAGAAAATTCTTTTCGTAAAGTTCCAAAACTTATTGTTTCTATTTTTGTGGTCAAAAAAGGAAGAGTAGATGTTTTAAAGTAAGAATAAAAAATGATAGTATTAAGGCTAATAGTATGATTTTCTATGATAATTAATTGAAGTTTGACATTTTTCTTCAATAGAGGCTTAGGTTGCAAGTCAAAAGTTATTTTGTGTGGTATTATGGAGGGTATTTTTTCTACTTATTTTATTGGTAGGAGTTTAATCGTCTTATTATTATGTTTAAAAACATAAGTATTTTTCGTACCATAGTGAATAATATTCATATCATACAACCAAGGTCATCCTAAGCGAATATGAGCAATGTCCATAGGGAGAACATCACACCAAATTTGATCCTCATAGCTTTCTATTTTAATTGGAACTAAACATCGATTGGTGATGGGAAGAGATGTATGATTTACCCAAATAACATGAAATGGTTGGGTGAGGTTGATTTTAGGTTGGCTCAGTTAAGTGTGTTGAAATGACATTCATAAGACTTCCATCTATAACTAACCCACATCTCTTTTCATTACACAAAACATACATGCTAAAATGTTCTTTCTCCTCCAATCTTCTGCCTCATTTTTAATTACAGTAAGACATCTCATCACATTAACCTGAGGGTCATCAGTTAATTCCAATTTTTCATCAAATAATGAGGTGTCATCATAAATTTATTCTAGATTATCATTTATTAGGTTTTTAACTTCTTCTAAAAATAAGATATGAGCTTTACATTGATTTTGCATATGACTCTTTTTATAACATTTAAAACATATTACTTCCTTAGTACTCTTAGAGCTCCCTTCAATTGAAGTTTTAGGCAAAAATGTTGGGTCATTTGAATGGGTGAGTTTAATAATAGATCTATGAGATGAAATGAAAGGTACTTGACTTTTAATTTTAGAGATGAAAACATATTTCTTTTGTTGTTCAACCAATAATGCATAATGAAATGCATCCTCTAAAGATTGTGGGTTAAATAATTCAACTTCATTTCTAATATATGTCCTAAGTCCAATAACAAATTTATTAGCTAATTGTCAATCATTATCAACACACCGTTCTAGAACTAGATCAAAAAATATTCAAGTATTTATAAGATGATTACATTATCTCAAAGTTAATAATTGAATGTAGCTTATCATGATGCTGTGACAAGATTGCTCTTAACATTTCTTTCATTTCTATCCAAGTGAGGTTTGTCCTTCTAATCTTTGTTCTTTAGCTAAAGTATTTGTCCAATAAATTTTAGCTTCTTATCAATTTCATTTTAGCAAAGTAACATTTTGGTAATCATTTATTTTATACCAATCAAAGAAGTCATCCATTTGAACCAATTGAGAAATTTATTTCGTCATGTATACCATTATAAGTTTCTACTTTAACTCTTCGAGATGGATCATTAGTCTTCTATAGTCTTAAAATAATTTTTCCCTTCCACCATTTCTAGCAATTGATGGTCTTCTAAGTGGTTGGTTTTCTATGATTTGGATATGAATCTTCTTTATCTATCTCTATTGTACGCCGATGTATTGGAGGAGTTGGTAATTATTATTGTAGATGGTATAAGAGTTTGTATTTCTTATTTAAGTTCTTGCATTTGATTCTTACTTCTTCTAATATTTGTTGAGTTTTTAATTCATTGTCATTGATCCTTAAGATCTAAAGTATCAGCTAATCTAGTCAAATTTTCAACTTAATCTTGGGAGATAGATTTTGGTGCCATGAGATTTTTTTTAAAGAAAAAAAAGATATATTAAAAGGGATCAATGAAAAAAAATTGAAATAAAATAAACAAGTATAATATAATTGTGCAATCAAAGTGAAATTTTCGGCTAAGAGAACTAACAAGTATAATATAATTGTAAGTTCACATAATTAGAAAATGACTAAAATATATAATGGAGTTAACTAATTGAAATTTTATGCTATCACCATAAACTTGCAAGCAATATATATCTTTCCAACCTACCAACATGTATTTAAACTATCATATAAAATAAAATTAATTTTCGATCAAATTTGCTCCTTTCATGCTTTGCTCTGATACCAAATTTGATGGAGGTGGACGTTCTTTCTTTTGATGAGATTGAGAGAACTTTAGATTGAGGCAAAAGCAAGATATGTTGATAATTAGCGCTTCCACCAAGATCGCCAAGCCGTACACCAAGTTCTCAAACCACAAAAAATAACTCAAATAATTTGTAAAAAAGATCTCATTCATTCTCTAAGAGGTGTTATTTATACCATTACAAAGATCTTTCAAAATAAAAGAATTCAAAATATAGAGAAAAAAGGTCACATTAATGCTAAAACATTAAATTTTCATTATTTTATGTCATCCACCCATTTCACATGCTATTATTTTATATGGATTCAATCACCTCACATGTCATTCTTTGTATTTTTAAATGCAAAATTTCAAACAAGAAGTTTCTAGAAGAAAATTAAAAATTACATAAATAAAAAAAAAGGATGAAATCATAAAATGCTATTGAATAAGCAAGTTCTTCTTTGAATTTTCTTTAACTTGAGATCTTATAAATGAACCTTGAGTTCTAATTTTTGGAACCTCATGATGTTCTACATCATTAGTACTTATTAAGCTTCATATTCGTTCTAATCAAGAAAAAAATTGAACACAATGAATTAATGAAATTAAGAAAATGAACGGGCAATTTTAGGTTTTTGCAACTATGGACTCAATTGATATTTGAGATGCAAAGATACCCAAAGATTACAAAAAGAAATGGTGGAATCTTCTCTTCAAGTTTATAATAATCATATATTCGGATATTAAAGAGTTTTGGAAGAGAAAAATATTCAGATCTAACATTTTAATGTTAAGGATTACAGGGGAAGAGGATCCTTCTTGAATCATGGATAAATTTGCTATTAGTATGGATGTCCATTAGATTTTTATGTCCCATATTCTAGATGTAGTTATATTTTCATGTATATTATGTCTAAATCTTCTACATTTAATTTTGTTATCATACTTTATAGTCAGCAAGTTCTAGATATCTTATCATGAAACCTAGCTAACGGAGGTCCCAATAGGTTTATGAAAAGTTATTAGCTAATGCGATAGTCAATAAAAAGTTATCCCGACCTAATTGACATAGAATGTTTCGAGGTCTACCATTTCAAATGCAAATCTAACATGCAAAATAGGGATTATATAAATGAGAAGATATGCAATGGTTATGTTTAAAAATTTTCTACATGAGGTGTAAACAAACTAATGTCATGCTTATAATGTTTATTCCACCTATTTTTAAGCTAGTACAAAAGCTTGATTAACACATATAAGGAGCATTTGAAATTTTATGCAACATTTATTTGCGTGGATGAGTGGCTTCATACTTCAAGACAAAATGATAAACAAATATATATGTGATAAAGTTAGAGTAGCTCTAGCGGCCTTAGAGAGAGTCGCCTTAGATGGTTTAGTCATATAAAACGCCAGTTGTCGATGACCCAATTAGGAGAGTAGATGTATTAGATTCATGCTATATTAAGAAATGTAGAGGTATACCTAAAAAGACTTGGTTAGGAACTATAAAAATGTCCTTAATTTATTTAGGATTAAATGAGAATATGACACTTAATAAGATACATTGGAAAAATATGATTCATGTAGTTGACCACATAGTGGGATAAAGGTTTATTGTTGTTATTGTTTATTTATTTAATATTTGTGGAAATTTATTAGTTGATTACATATAAAAATAATGAGTTGATAATAATTGATTAAAACAATAGTGAATAGTTACCAATTATAGATAATCACAATTATAAGACAACCATAAAACTTAGGGCCTCTTTGGGATCAATTTTGTTTTGGGTTTTTTATTTGTTTTTATGTTATTTTTAAAAACAAGTTTGATTGGTGTATGTTTCAAATATTTTATTTTTTATTTTTAAAAATAAAGTGCATTGTTTTTAAAAACACTCAAAACAACTTTAGGTGTTTTGAGTATTTTTAAAAATAACTATCACTACAAAATATATTTTATTTTGAAAATGATTCCAAATGGACCCTTAGTGTATTTTTAAGTTTTTTTATTTTTTATTTTTAAAATATATCATATTATTTTTAAAAATACAAAAAATAACTTTGGTGTTTTGAGTGTTTTAAAAACATCTATCACTATCAAACAAAAAAAATATAAAAAATTACTTAATTTAAAAAATGAGTTATAAATAAGCTGACTCTTGAACTAATGAATCAAATCACGATTGACTCAAGCTTGATTTGTTAACTCATCAAGCATTAGTCATGAGACATTTATTGAGCTAAGCTTAAGTCGGCTTTGCTCATTTACATTCTACGATGCACGAATATGGACACATGATACTTCTATTATTAAAAATATGTGATACGGACACACGGACGAGACATTTACAGGAGGATGTATCTTGGTGTATGTTTTTTTGTTGATAATATTCTTTTGTTGATAAGACTAGAGAGAATTCAAGAGAAACTTGAATTATGGAGGTGAACCTTAAGGTTTTTGTTTAAGTAGATTTAAAATTGAATATATAGAGTGTAATTTTAGTTGTAGAAGATTTAATGATGGGGTTGTGATATTAGGTGATCAAGTCATTAAAAAAAGTGAACGTTTCACATATTTTGGGTCCATTGTTCAAAATGATGGTGGAATAGACGAGGATGTTATTAGTAGAAAAGTTGCATGGTTAAAGTGGAGGAATGCATCTAGCCTATTGTGATAGAAAAGTACCACTTAGACTTAAGGGAAAAATTTAGAAGATAGTGGTAAGACCTATAATGATTTATGGCGCAGAATGTTAGCTAGTAAAAGAGAAGCATAAAATTAAGTTAAGTGTTATAGAGATGAGGATACTCAAGTGGATGAGTGGCTTAAACTCTTAGAGATAAAATGCAAAATGAATATAAATGTTATAAGGTTGGAGTAGCTCCAATGAAAGATAAGATTAGAGAGAGTCGTCTTAAATGGTTTGGCTACATAGCGGTTTTCTGATGAGTTAGGAGAGTAGATATGTTAAGTGTGCCTTATGTTAAGAAAGGTTGAGGTAGATCTAAAAAGACTTTGTTATGATGTATCAAAAATGACCTGAATTTATTGGAATTAAATGAGAATTTGACACTTAATATGATACAATGGAGAAAAAGGATTCATGTAGCCGACCTCATATAGCGGGATAAAGGTTTGTTGTTGTGTTGGACACATGTTGTGCATGGCATTATAATGATAATTAAAAATAATATATTCAAATTAAATAATTATATTAGGAAAAATAAAAAAATATAAGTCATTAATCACAAAAATTAAATTAATTACTTAAATAGCATATATATATATATTATTTTATTTTAATTTAATTTAATAATTTTATTATTTATAATAAATATATCTTATTACCTCTTTTTAGAAATTTCCAAAAACACTCTATGACAACTTAAAATATAATAAATTATTTTTAAAATGTGTTTATATAACATTAATTCCATTATTTAAAACATGTGTATCCATTTTATTTTTTAATATTTTTTTAATCAAACACACTTCTATCATGTACGAGATGTGTTGGAGACGAGTCAAACTCGTGTCCATATCCAACACATGTCAGACAGTGCATACTTTCTTTCTTAGAAGTATATGTACATCATAGTTTACGCCCCTAATAAGGTCTATAGAACTAAAACATTATCAAATTTTACTAATTAAATTTAAAGGAGTTTAAAAGAATGAATTTGAAAATAATTATATTTTATTTTATTGATACGATGAGTTCAGGAGTATTGGCTAAAATTATCCTCCATGTGAATTTAATTAAAGTTTATCACTTAAAATATTGTTCAACGCTATTCTTGTTAACTATGAACCTCATAGGGATGAGGATCGAATTTTGCTTAACAGATTTCAGCCTTCTCAACTTCAGTCTTTATCAGGAGAATGATCAGATTGACTAAGTGAAATTTACAACTCCATCCTATCTGTTAAGTGACCAGCTCGAGAACATGCATAGTTTAATAGTTTTGAGTTTAACTAAAAAGAGCTTGCATTTTCAAAATACTTGGAAAGCCTTTTGAAAAATTCACACATTTCTTGAGATAAAAAGAATTTGAAATATTGTTTTATTTAGCTTGATGTTCTGGCCGAAGCACATGCATGCATATTTAAATTTCTTGCATTATTCTTGGTGTACACACATTACGCATTTGCACAAATTTTGATGCACCTATTTAGAAAAGCCTAAAATAGTCATGTGACAAGTGGCCAATTTAGTTCCAAAGTGTCATAATGATACAAATCACTCCCATGACTATTGAAAATTGATTCCAATTGGTCTATAAATCAAATTTTACTTATAAAGTTAACCCATCTATTACATGTGAGGGTATTTTAGGAATAATAAGTATAAATGAAATTATAAATTCTATTTCATTCTATTTTCGCATGCATAAAATTAATTTTGAAATTTAATTAAGAATTGTTCCTAATTAATTAAAGAACAAAATTAATTGATTACATATGAAAAGCCATGTAAAAATTATATAATTTCATGTATACTTGTTATTCTTAAAATACAAAAATACAACAAACTATAAAAACTTGCATAAAAAATCACACAATCATGGCGATATAAATTATGACTTGTCCTTATTAAATTACATGTCAAAATTAATTCATGATATATGAAAATAAAATATATATAATTTCATACTCAATTATTATTCCTAAAGACCATCACATTTAATGATTAGGGTTAACTTTAATAATGAAAATCAGCAGAAGAATAAATGGGACCAGTTTTCAACAATTGAGAAACCAAATTAGATCACTACGAAATTCTACGATTAAGTCGACTTCTTACTAATAGTCGAGGGATTATTTTGGGATTTTCAACCATGCAGTGCAATTGCACACTTCTTAATACGATGTATTTATATTAGTGTCTATGTATCTGTATTATGTACTCCATGCTTTCTGAGATATTTGTACATTTTCAGGACGAATGAATTTTGTACCATGTAAATTGACCACTTTTTAATAGTGAAGTGATTATTTTGGGCTTTTCAACTGTGCAATACACGTGCACAGTTTTTAATACACTTGTGTGATGTGTTTACACTAGTTTTTATGTAATAGCAAATTTTTGTATGATTCAAGAGGTAGCCTCTTCTCCTGTAATTCTTAACATTCAAATGCTAGTTCTGAATTTTTTTCCCCTCTTTCGGAACTCTTTAACATGCAAATCTATGATTATTATAAACTTGAAGAGAAGATTCCACCATTTCTTTTTGTAATCTTTAGGTATCTTTGCATCTCAAAAGTCAATTAAGACCATAGTTGCATAAAACCTAAAATTGCTTGTTCTATTGTTCTTAATTTCATTGATATTTCTCTGTTGAAAATTTTTTTCTTGATTAGAACCAATATGAAGCTTAATAATTGCTAAGTTGTTTGATTTGCTGAAAACAAATATAAATTATTTAGAATGCAGGGGTTTTAAGATTTTTAGTATTTTGTTTTGAATTTGAAATGTAAAGTTTTACTATATTTCAAATTCACCTTGTTCAATTATGGTGTATTTGAAATTCATAATTTAGGTGATTTTCAAATACATTGTGTAGAGTGAGGCGGCTGGTGGCCCCCACCTGTTGCTAGTCGGTCTCCATCAAAATCATAAGAATTTTATTTTGCTTCATGTGCTTTTACCAAACAACAAAAAATAAATTCCTGCATTTGTAGGATTTTCAACTAAACAATATTGAAGTAATCCAAATAATTTACTTTTACTTTACACTACATATCAATTTCATCCAACCAAACAGCCCCTAAAGAAATTCATATTGCATGCCCTCATCTGTTCGCTTGGAAATATAATTCTGCTTATGGTCCGTCCAGATTGTATATCACGAGCTACTTGAAATTTTAAACTGCCATCTAGTAGTTTTACCTATGATATATTTATCAGATTACTAATTGCTGTTTGTAGGCATCTTTTGTTAGTCTAGCTAAATCATTTTCCTTCAATTTATGCTGCTCAAATATCTTGACTAAGGTCACATCCATCTTTCTTATTTATTATGCTTAATTTTGTATCTTATTTGTTATGCATTGTCATTTTAGGATCACACAAAAAATAAACTGTTTATTGTGAACTTTTCAGATGATGAGCGACTCAACTAATGTCCTTTCCCCTGGAAGAACTTTAAGCGAGGCTATTGTTGCAGAATCATTGTTAAGGCATATTTCATCTGCTAAAGGAAGAGTCATAACCACACAGTTTGCTTCTAATATACACCGCATTGGTAGTGTGAAAGCTGCCGCTGATTTAACTGGAAGAAAATTGGTAAGCTTCTTTGGGTCTTGTAATTAGCATTTTTAACATTTATTTATTCAGTCATATTATTTGCATGTAACAGGTACTTGTCGGCATGTCCTTGAGGACTTACTTAGATGCTGCTTTCAGGGATGGAAAGGCTCCAATGGATCCTTCAACTCTAGTATGTTATGCATATGGTTATTATGCTTTTGCACAACTTCATCTTAAAAGTTAGTTTAAGATCTTAAAACTGAGTATATTCTAGTTTCACTTCAAGTTGTAAGCTTTATATGGAGCTCCCTTTTCTTCTTCAAGAAGCAAAGCGGTGTAGTATGATTTAGGAACTAGGACACATCTTTATGAAAACCTATGCGGTTATCCTTTTTCTGTACGTACATGGACTTTGGGCCGATTTGGTTGACCGTGAGTCAGAGGATATGGTTCTTCCTACTTCTTGAATTGAAAATTGAGGAATTCATTTCCAAAAGGTTTTTTTTTTTTTCAAGTAACACATCCTTTGTTGTATATGAAGTGAAACTATCCAATAAGTTCAATAATATATATATATATATAGTGTGTGTGTGCGCGCACGCATGCACATTTATAAATATGCATGTATTAACACACAAGTACTTGCAACTATGTAATCTTAGGTACTAAGTAGTTTGATTAATAAGGGTCTTGGAAGGTGTTGTTAAGGTATTGGGTTCAAATTCCGCCTACACTATAAATAGAGTCTCATCTTATGGACTTGGGTGGGAAAAAAACTATGTAATAATGTTTTATGATATATGATAAATTATGATAATTTATATTATTTTTATTCAATATTATGCATATTATATCATTAGAATTTAATGATTTATTATCTAATACACTATATATTATATATTTCAATAGATATCATTCTGGCCTAATTAATGAATTATGCATTTATTAGTATTATTGTGTATATAAATTTAATATATATTATAATATATTTTATTATAAATTATATGTTATGTATGTGAATATGAGCGTATGTGTAGTTGTGCAAGTGCAATATAATTCTAAAAAAGTATTATAATTAACAAATTTTCAAAATAATTGTTTTAAACCTTATGAACGCGGAGTAAAATGGTTAAGAATTGAACTAGCCACTGTAAGAAAGAAGTCACTTCCCTTCGCTTGCAAAACAAAAAACAACTGCAGCTTCCACTTTTTTACTTCCCACTTCTTACACGTAAACAAACAAGCTGCATTATGTCTATTTCTCAACTGTTAGTGTAATGCTTTGCAGGTGAAAGTGGAAGAGATTGATGCCTATCCCCCTAATGGTTTATTAATAGTTACAACGGGCTCTCAAGTAAGATGATATTCTAAATTGCTTGACAAAAAAACGTTGAGATTCAGCCTCGTTGATCTGCATTAGTATAGATAGAGTTTCACTGTGTGCAATGTTGTGTCAGGCAGAACCACGAGCTGCTCTAAATCTAGCATCCTTTGGAGGCAGTCATTCTCTTAAACTGACCAAGGATGATATAATTTTATATTCAGCTAAGGTAACCATCAATATCTTGTTCAAAATTTTTCTCTCTTAATGATTTGACCACATTGGTGTGCATTGAATTTTTTTAAAATTTCTCTGATATGCTATAATGAAAATACGGGACCTACTTGAGGGTCTATTCTGTTGCAAGCACTGTTACATAAATAAACTTTTAGTATTCAAGTTTGGATTTTATTCTAAAAGCTGTCTGGTAGCTAGAAATATGGGTAATTCGTATTAACATGCCAAAATTGTCATGAATAGAGTTAAAATATTGATGGAATATTGTAAGCCTCATTCTTGTCATTATCACTTGTCAACAGATAATCGTAATTGTCTAATCTCCTTCAACCAATGAGAAGCAATGGTTAAGTACTGATCGGGAATAACAATCAACAAACACATCCATAAGGGTTGGATGCTCGATTTTTAGAAAAGAAAAGGTTCACTTGGTTGGTCCAGAACAGACATGTGATACCAAGATTGAGGTACATGCATAGAAGGAGATGAGGGGATCTAATAGTCGAGGTCACTTATAGCTAAGCATTCTTTCAAGACTTGCATTTCAGCATCGGCTAGTTTGTACTATATTCTAATGAGTGGGTGCACTGACGTGATGGTACATTTTACAGTGTGTGCACCTTTTTTTAAATTAGAGATTTCAAGTTATCTATTAAAATAAATTTGTAATTTGTAGTATGCAAGTGGATATCTTTCTACAAATAAACAAAGTTTGATGAATCCTATCTTTTTCCCACAAGACCTTAATTCTCTTCCCCCTTTTATTTTTATTCTTTCGCCACATATTCTCTTCTCCCTTTTACATTCCTCGAAGGACTTTATATCTTACATCGAAACTATACATCAAAATATAGAGTAGTTGCTTTCGAAGTAGATCATCACTCCGGATCAATTTTTATCTTTCTCTACTTTAAAAAACATCCTAAGTAATATCTGATAATCTTAAAAGCATGGCGAGTTAAATAATTCTAAAATAGAATTCAAATATTGAAGGAATTAAACTATTATAATGTACTAATCATGAACTATGCATGATAAATTAAAATAAAATATAAACAATATTAGTGTATTACCTGTAATCATTATCCATTTTTAAATAATAAATGGCTTTATAATAAATGAGATAATCTCACATAAAAGAACTTTAAAAGAGATTTTTAATGCCAATTATAATACACACTATGTTAGTCATCCTTATTGGTGTCATCATCAAATTTTATCTTAAAATCTTTGCTTCAGGTATTAAAATGAACAATATTTGAGTTCTTTTATTATTAACAATTAGCAGGGATTAGAAGATATAATAATAGAGAAACAAGTGCATATGGAGTGAAGAATGCATTTTTGCATGGAGTGTGACAATCAAGCATAAGATGTGACTGAGATGAATATAATTGAGCTGATTGAATTTACATCTAGTACTTATTCTGGAACTATATCTATTAGAATAGAGTGAGTGATAAACTCATCACTTAAGTGATCTAAATTTGCACGTCTAGCATAACCCTAAACAAACAAAGATCCAATAAGATAATACAAGTCAATTGTGCATAAGTATTTTAAAATATTTTATAATTTTAACTACAAAGTTTTTATTAAACATTAAAATTTATATGTGTTTATTAAACTTTCATCAATTACATTACCTTGGATTGATAATATCTCACACAAACTAAACGTCAAAACATAAAGAAGTAAATTTAAAATTTGATTCTCACTCAGGTTCAATCTTATCATTCCCTCTCTTTGTATCAACAACAAAAATAATAATTTTATGGGTTATAAAGTGCAATAAGATAAACAACTCTAATGCAAAATTCAAATACTCAAGACAAGGAAAAATATGGTATTGCTAATTATGAACTAATTGTAAAAATTAAAATGATAATCTCAAATTAGTTTAGTGCATTATATATAATCATTATAAAATGAAATTGCTTGATTAATGATATGAAAATAACAAGTGACGTAATCTCATTGAAGGAATTTTTAAAAGAAATATTTTTCATGATTATTATATATATTATGCTAGTCAAGTATATTAGTGTCAACATATTATACTAATTTATCTGATTATTTCAATTTTTTTTTTTACATTGATTATCTTATCTTAGCCTTATGATATATGCGTGGATGTTTAAGTTCATTGTCCATTGTACGGTATTCAACTACATTAGACCTATAACATGCATCATATGGTCTTAACTCAACCTATTGGTTAATGCCATAAAATTCAATGGATTCCATGTATAACTAAAAACTATCACTATTGAACTTCTTCACAAATCTATATCTAAAGATTGATGATTCTTCATCATATGAGCTCACCTCAAAAGTCAGTTGCCCCACCTATACATGTCATAACATATTTGTCAATCAATCCCCACATAACATTACTTCTTAAGTTTATTGTATTTTTCATCATTGAACATTTAAATATACCTATCATTTATTTTGAATTTTATAGTCGATATTATGCATCAATATATAAATCGAAATACCAGATATTCTACTTTTAAATTACAATTTTTAAATATAAAATTACTATACTCATAATACCTTAACATATGCATTTCAAAATTTAAAATCGATGCATAAACATTTAATCATGAATAGTTGTACACAAATATGCACTTTTTAATATGAAGGCTTTCTAATACATTGATTACTTGTCTAAATGCATATAGAAATTGCATGAAAAGATTAAAGCATACATGCTTCTTAAATTAGGGATTAAGTATCTCATCCAACAGAGTATTAATAACTAAGCAAACTTGCATTGATCATTTTGAAATCTTATTATTTTATATGTAATCTAATAAAAAACTTATCGATTTATAATATCAGTATATTATTGTCGTTCATGTAAAGCATCATCTATTGCATGTTCAGGAAATTTGATATGGCTATGCTGCTACAATACAATAGTTTAGGCATAGTAAAATTATTAATTTTATGAACAATTAAATTAGATGAAATTTTGAAAAAAAATAATTTAATTATTAAATTAATTTATTAATATATTTACATTTACATTTTTACATATATGCATATATATGTATATATTAAAAAGTTTTGGATCTTATTAAAAAAATTATAATCATTTTCATGAAGTTTGAAAATTGGGAGATAAATTTTTGTCTTTGACTTTTATCTTTATAAAATTTTGATCGTTATATAAAGCTTCAACTAAAATTCACTCAAATACAAAAAAAAAATGATATGTAAGTTAAAAAAGGCATTATATGAATTAAAATAATTTCAAAGGGCATGGCTTAGGATATTCGTCGATGTAACATGGTATACAAATAGAGATAAGGTGATCATATATTATTTATGAAACACATAGTTCTAAGGGACTTTTATATATTACTAGTTTATGTTGATAACATCATCATAATAGGTAGTGACTTGGAAGGTATATAGACTTTAAATAATATGCTACTCTAAGAATATGAAATCAATTTATTATATTAGTTCTTTTCATCATTATGGTTATACACTCTCATCTTTGGATATTTATATCACAACAAAAAGATTTACCAGGTCTATTGAAAGCAATAGGCAAATTTGGATGCTAGTCTGTCAAGAGTCTCTTTTGGAATTTAGTCATATACTTGGAGTTATTCTAGAAGGCAATTAAAGGAAAGAAAAATCTTCTGTGAACAACTTGTGATAAAACTTATCTACTTATATATAAGACTCGACATTACTTAAATTGTTAGTGTGGTAAGTAATTTATGCACAATCTTAAAGAATCACACCTTAGTGCTCTATATTAAACTTCACAATATATTAAAGGAGGAATTTTATACAACAACAACAACAAGCCTTAATCCCACTAGGTGTGTACATGAATCCTTTATAAGGTACAAATTCTCATCTAATTCAAGATATAAGATCATTATTTATACATCTTAACTTTTTTATGGTCTACCTCTACCTTTCTTAACATAAAAAATCTAAGATCTACCAGGTCTATTGAAAGCGACGCTTTATGTGGCAAACCATCTTGGATTCTCCTAATCTTATCAAGAGTCTCTTTTGGAACATACATTTTGCATTCTATCTCTAGAGGCAATTATAAGCATCTCATCTATGAACACTTAACTTCTTATGCTTCTCTTATATTGGCCAACATTGCTATAATTGTTAGGTCTTACCAATCTTATAAAATTTTCCCTTAAGTTTAAGTGGAACTTTTCTATCACATAATAGGCCAGATGCATTCCTCCACTTCAACCATCCAACTTGAAGGAAAAATATCTGACACTTGAAGCTTATAGATATATTGATTATGCCTTGTTTATGGTTGATATAAGATCAAATTCAATGTACTACACATTCTTAAGAGACAATCTTGTGATTTGGAGAGGTTAAAAAATTAAATATATTAATAAGATCTAGCACAGAAGCTAAATTTAGATTTATGGCACTAGAAATTTTGTGAATTATTATTGCTGAAAATTACTTTGGAAGATTTAAAGGCTAATAGCTAGGTTTTTATGGCTCTATTAATTTAGCCATTAATATTGCACATAATTTCATGCAACATGATCGGACAAATCTATTGAAGTGATATTTGT
This sequence comes from Cymbidium sinense, assembly GCA_021442155.1. Taxonomy (NCBI): domain Eukaryota; kingdom Viridiplantae; phylum Streptophyta; class Magnoliopsida; order Asparagales; family Orchidaceae; genus Cymbidium; species Cymbidium sinense. The sequence continues at coordinate 171,197,765 of CM038221.1, read as the reverse complement.
TTTATAAAGAAGCTAGAAAGTGTTCTAATCTTACTCCATTCATTACTATAGATAAGTCAGACATTGTCATCAAAGGACAAGCTTGGAATGGACAACATATATAGTTGAGTGATAGGGAATGCAGAAAAATCAATCTCCATCTCCATCAAAGCTACCTCCATCAATATTCCATATAGCCTAGTAGTCTTCCCTCAGTGATATGTTAGATTATTAGTCACCTCAGCAATACATGGACATCCCTAACTATAATTAAGTTTGTATTTATTTTTGCTCACTTAATTGTTATATATTTATTACTATAGGTTTCTCTATACTTGTATAAATTTAGCACAAACAATGAAATGAATCTCTCAACTAATTCTCTTAAATTTTTAAGTCCATGGATGCAGTGACCAGATTGTTTAATGTGAGATATAGAAAACAAGATTACCGATATAACCTTAAACTTCTCATAGTTAACATGCACAATGAGGACGAGGAGAAAATGCTGTGAAAGAAAGTTAAATGGTGATTTTGTATTCTTATTTTGTTTTCAATATAAACGAAATAAATACTGTTACCTAACTGAAATTTGATATTTAAGCTTGGATGCAGAAATTGAAAGCAGGTGATGACATTTCATTTTCTAAAACCTTTGTTATGTGTAATCTTTATCTTCTCAAACTTCCAATTAAACTAAGTATGATTTGATCGTTTTATTTTCCTTTGCAATGTAAATGTAGGTTATACCTGGAAATGAAACTCGAGTTATGAAGATGTTAAACCGCATATCTGAACTTGGCTCCACTGTTATAATGGGCAAAAATGAACTATTACATACATCTGGACATGGCTATCGTGAAGAGTTGGTGAGTTTTATGCAAACCGTTAAACCTAACCTTTCTAGGAACTCTTTGATGTCACTTTTCAGCTTCTTCAATGCCTATATCGTTATTTACTGCAAACTTTATTACTGCTAACTTTGTCAAATTAATTCCCTTCAATGTCAGTGAGATCATCAGTTTCTTCTTTGACTTGTTACACGGATGACTCCCTAAATGTTAGCATCCCTCTAAATTATGCAGGAGGAAGTGCTCAGGATTGTGAAGCCTCAACATTTTCTTCCCATCCATGGGGAGCTCTTATTTCTTAAGGAACATGAATTAGTTGGAAAGTCAACCGGTATCAAACACACTGCAGTAAGTTGGTGTTCTGACCATTTTTTTCTTCACACCTGTTGAATATGATGGAATTTGTCATACTTAATGCAAGTTGTCAGGAATATTTTTAATGCTATGTTTCTGAGGTGAACATGCATTAGTTGTGTTTAATAGAGAACTATTGGATGAATGAATAGATTGAATTTTCCACGTATGAATAAGTTTTCTTTATTGTGATTGTTTTTGCAGATATTGTCATATTTTGATGGTAATTTTACAAATAAGATTAAATTTTCTATCTTGAGTGTTACAAATGCTAGAAGTAAATGATTGGCTTTTCACTTTATTTCAAGTTTAGTGTTGGAAAATAGAAGCTTCAAGCCTTTGTCTCATATATGCTTGGGATCATGATGTAAGAGTTAATCTTCAAAGGTTCAAGATAGAGAAATAAAAGGAAATTTAATGGTAGAATATTTTATTACATTGATCACTGGATCAGGCTGATGGATTATTTGTATCAGAACGGCAATATTCCTTTAGCACTTACTATAGAAAATCAAGCATCCAAAACAAGTAATAGGTAGATTCATGGAATCATGGAATTGATTGACATCCCCCTCAAGCTAGATGGTAAATATTTGTAATTCTCAACTTGTCTCCAGTATTAATCAAAATATTTGCAATTTGGTGATGAGTTGGAGTATGAGAACATATGCAGTTTATTGAATTAAGGGTGCATTTGGGACAGCTTTTTGATTATTTTATTTTTCAAAAGCAATCACAGTTGTGTTTGACTATCAACTTCCTAATTATTTTTAGAAAATTCGGTGGTAAAAAGTTATTTTAAAGTGTGGTGGCTGTCAAAAAGTTGACTTTTAACTTTTAAAAAAAGAAAATATTTATAATATCTACAATAACTTTATAACCATATTTACAAAAAGGTGTAGCTGCCCCAAACAGACCTTAAGATACTTTTTTTTTTTTTATTGGCTCACCTCCATATGTGAAAGTTTTAAGATTTTCCAAGTTTTTAATCTCAGTTTCTTTAGTTAGTTGTCCCTTTAGTTCACTCAATTCTTCAACAGTGTCTCCTATGAGAACAATATACATAAGCAATCAAAATAGTGGTTTTATCTGTAGGTGCCTTTTAATAAAGTGAGTGTGATTAATTTGACATTGTATGTGCCCATAATGTTTGACCACTTTGATGACTATGTTGAACCAAGCTCTTGAGGATTTATTTAAGTTTTATAACTATCCTTTTAAGTTTGTGATGTTTGTTATGGGAAATGTTTGAAGAGCAAGATAATTTTTTATGTAGACTTCTTCAATATCGTTATTAAGGAAGAATTTCTTAATGTCTAATTGGCTAAGTGGTCAATCAAGTTAGAGAAATAAAAGTATCCGTACAATTTAATTTTTCTACAAGTGCAAAATCTCTTGATAGTCGATTCTTGCTTTTGCCACAAGACATGTGTTGTTACCTCTCTATATTTCCACCACTCTTTATGTTTGATTGTGAAAATCTATTTGCAGCCAATTGATTACTTTCCTTGAAATTTGCATTTTGCATTAGTATATTAAAAATGAAACGAAAGTGTACAACTATGTGTGAGCTATATTGTTTCTATCGTCCCTTAAAATGATAAAAAAATGGAGAAGGAAAACTTCCATTATCTAATGCTATTCCATACAAAATAAAATTGTAAAGCAAAATAAGTACAAAAGTGAGCAGCTTTATTGCAAATCTCTAAGAACTTGGTGGAAGATCGCTTGATGGAATTAGTGCAAAAAGCTGAGATCCAGCCCAAGTCGTAAGGTTCCTCCAAATATCTTCATGCAAGCTTTATCAGAGGCAATTTATGATAGTCAAGTTGTCACCTTTTAAGATGATCTCCTTCATCTTATGCATCCATGGCTCAATGATATACTTAATAAAGAGTATGGCTTCTAATTTGAGATGAGTATTATTCCAATGCTCAAGATAATGTTTGACCGTCTTGATTATTTACCTTGTTCATTCTTGATGACAGCACAAAGTGATTGTAGGAGAGTTCCATTCTCATTTTTCTTGATCCATCCTAAAGTGGTGGATACAATAAGGGAGAGCATTGCAACTCGGAGGGTCGAGTGATGTCCCACTGCTCAATGAATTGGACATGCTTTGGTATTAGAGCATCAAGTAAAGTTGCAACCATAGTGAAGGGGGTATCATGCGGTCTATCATGCTTTTTGGCATTGCAACTCTCCAATTTTGATAGACAACACTGTAATAGATATGTGCCCACATAATGTTATACCCCAAAGCTTTGTTGAAGGCATATAACAAATTAGAGTAGTTCATTGAAATTGGGAATGTTGAAGTCCAAGCAACAATGTTAAAAATCTACTTTAAACAAATTGCTATATGGGTGGTGTCTTCCATTTCAAAATACGCCCACAGGCAAGCAACATTGTCATTGATTGCTTTCATGTTGATAATTTTGTAATGCCCTATTTTTTTAAAGAGCTTGGATTTCCTCCATAATTATTATTTTTTCTTTCATGAATTTAAATTGCCTTGTGTGTTGACTTTAGGATCTATACTTGGTTGAGTTGCTTAACAAATGGGTGGACATTTGGAGAAGGCCCTCATAAGATGCATAGAGATATGGTAACTAGTGCAAGTTCTCATACCTTTTCTCAAGGCATCAACATCTTCATCAATTAATTCAACATCCACAGGTTTTGAAGTGTTATTGATACTGGATCTAAGGCATAACTCGATAATCTTAGATCTAGATTTGGGGAAATTTAGAAATGTGTAGATCCGAGGTTTGGAGATAGAATTTTAGCTTTGCTTAGTTGTTGGCCAATGGAAAGAGGAGAGGAAGATAATGGTTGGCAGTTATGAGGGATAAAGGATGAGGCTGGCAGCTAGGAGAGAAGAGATGGAGGGGAAAGCCAACGGTTAAGAGGGATGGAGGAGAAAGCCGACGGCTAGGAGAGTAAGAGATGGAGAGGTTGGTGGTTAAGGTAAGTGGAGGAGTGTTTGAGATAAAATTAAAATTCAGCAAATCACATAATAACTTGATATTCAAATTCAAAGGAAAGATACAAGACCACCACTAATAATGTTTGAGATACAAACACACTACCCAATACTAGAAGGACACAAAAATTCCAATCCAAGAACCCTAGAAATAACTCTCTAACACAAAACATATGTAAAACTACATAAACAATTTTTTTAACAAGAATACTTATGCCACGACCCTAATCTTAATAAAATAAAATGACACATGCCCTAATTGACTAAGCACAAGGGGCAGCCCCCACTTGAACTATCCCTAAAGGCCAACTAGACCAGCATCTCAATAGGAGGTTCTTGGACCGGGCAGCTTTAGGTGTGGTTGGGTGGACCAAGGCAATTCCCTTACCATTATCCTTGGGTAGGGAGGGCTTTTTCATCTTCTGGTTATCTACTTATTTATCTAGGCTTACCTCGAAGTCAATTGTCTCATCACTGTATTCTTAAAAATGGGCTTCTATGGGATAAAAAAGGGACACTTCTTCATTTGACCCTTCAATTCTTCATCTTGAACTGACAATATTAGGGATGAATCAGCACTAGAACATCTATTCTCTGGAGATTTATAATATCAGATGGTGGACCCTCTATATCATGCTCAGACAATCCCAACAGTGATAACTTCACTGGTGACTCCTTCCTGACCTATAGTATAGTGGTATGGTTAGCTTTGATCTGGTTCTCAAGACCTCTCCAATGTAGTAGCACAATACTCTTCTTGTCCTTGGTGAAAAAAGTAGGTGTTATGATACCCATCTTGAAAGATCTTTTTATCATTCTACCATGGTCTTCGTAGTAGTTGGTGATAGGTATCCATACGCACCACATCAAACCACACCTGATCTTGAAATCTGGCTTCAATAAAGAACTCCATTAAGCACCATTTGTCAACATTAATTTTGTTCATCTTCTTTAGCCACGCTAGTGAATATAGCTAAGGGTGCATTTGAGTAGGAAGATCTATTTTTTTTCGCTTGTGCTACCACTAAATTCTCACAACTACCACTATCCATGATAATGTTGCACATCTTTTCTTTCACTATACCTCTGATGTGAAAATGTTGTACTTTAGCAAATGTTCCTCTTCTTCATACTCAAACTGAAGGATATGTGCCACTAATAGTTCTCCTTCATCAACAGCTAAGTGATACTCTTCTTCTGCCATTTCCACCTCAAACTCTTTACTAGATTTGTCTTCCACTACTTGCTCAACAAAAGATATAACTCCTGTTTGGACAATGAGATACAATGTGTCCAAAATTATGGCACTTGAAGCACTTCTTAGCTATAGGAGTTGGGGTCTCGAGCCCACTATTTCTCTGACCCTTCTTGACTTTTTAAATGGAACTACCATTTTGTGTGGCTGCTTTTACACCTCTTGAAGGTGCATTCCTGTTTCTTGATTTTGGTGTTAAACTCTACTTGAAAGGTTGGATGAATTTGTTGTGTCTATACTACTTTCCCACCTTTATGCCAAAGTCTGCACATTGATTAGGAACCAGTATGGCTACAGCTGGAGCACATTGCTGATGGATATCTTTAGTCCTTCAAGATACCTAGTAATGGTGTTAACCCCAAGCTTTGCTAACACACTTCAACGTCAACTACTCAAATTCAATTATATATTCCTCCATTAATAAAGCTCTTTGATGTAAATGATGGAGTTTCAGGAACATATCTTACCTGTGGTGAGTTGACAGGTATTTGCGCTATATCTCTTTATTCATTTAGACCACATAGTGATCTTGCTTCTCCCCCGTGTTGATGCACACACTTTAGATTCTTCCACTATAAGGAGCATTCTTCTCGAGCTTAATTGCTTCCAACTTTACTCTTCTATCGTGTGGGATGTCTTTGTACTCAATGAATCTTTCAATTGCCTACAACCACCCAATAAACTCATCTGGGTTCATTCATCTTTCAAACTTAGGTTGGTCAATCTTCACACCCAGATCTGCATCCTTTCTCTTGTACACAATGTCAAAGCATTGGTTCTTCTTCACTAGAACCCTTCTAGTGCAAATGATTCAAATTTTCTTTTTCTTCCTCTTCTTGGGGATCATCATTTTGACCTTGAGTGATCTTTTTGTTGCTTCCTCTCATAATCAATAAGTCTTTGTTGCAAACAGTGGATCTCCCGCTGCATGTCTTTTAAAGTCTTCGCTTGAAAATCCCTTTGTAAGTTTCTTCTTGGTGTAATGGTGGTTATTCATTGAAGTGGTTCACGGGTAGGGTTTGGAGGTGGTTAAATAGGTTTAAGGGAAAAAAGGGTAATTTTGGTTGTTGATTTGGTGATAAAGGGCACAATTTCCAATGTTTGGAAAGGATGAGGGTTGGTTTTGGACTGATTGTGGGGCTATTTTTAGTTTGAACTTTGAATTAGGGTTTGGTTTTGTGAGTGGAGGGTGATTTGATGGAGAGGAAGTTTAGTAATGGTAGATCTTTTTGTTTGGTTTTGATTGGACTGGACCCTAAGTAGATCTAGGGTAAATCTAGTTCTGATACCAAATGAAAACTGATCTTGGGCATAACTTAATAATCTTGGATCTAGATTTGGGGAAATTTAGAAATGTGTAGATTCGAAGTTTGGAAATGGAAGTTTAGCTTTTTCTGTGATTGGCCCAAAGGAAAGAGGATAGGGAGTGATACCGTAATAGGATTCCTCTATTGTTGTTTGCAGAAATTGCAGTGGATTTAGGAGACAACTTGCTGGAAGCAGAAAAAATTGATCTTGGGCATAACTTGATAATCTTGGATCTAGATTTGGGAAAATTTAGAAATGTGTAGATTCAAGTTTGGAAATGGAAGTTTAGCTTTTTTTGTGATTGGCCCAAAGGAAAGATGATAGGGAGTGATACCGTAATAGGATTCCTCTATTATTGTTATTTGCAGAAATTGCAGTGGATTTAGGAGACAACTTGCTGGAAGCAGAAAAAATTGCTTTCCGATTAATCTTCTGGGCTGAGTATGGGATGCAAAGAAAAAGAGCAGTGAAGGGCAGTTTCAACTAGGTGGAAGGTTGGGATACTCCGGTATGTAGTAATTTTCAACTTCAGGTGCAGGAACGCAACATGCTAGGGTGGAAAACGGCAATCTGAAGGCAGGAACAGCAGGTGCACTCCATTTCTAGTTGGAGCGACAACTTGAGAAGGTCGAATGACAACAAAACGAGATCAGTAGTAAGAACAGGATCTTATTGCTGGGTGATGGATACTCCGATAAATGGAAGGCAGACAATACTGTGAAGGAAAACTTCCAAGTCTACAGCAGAAAACTGAAAGAAAACAATACTGAAACCACAAAGATATGATAGGTGCGCTTCGATTCAATTGAGATACAGTCACAACACTCAACCAGGCTAAAACAATTTGTCGAAAGAGAGAGCCAAAACAGAGAAAATTAGTCTCTAATTCAAAACAGAAAAAATTGAGCAATTCTAAACACAAACATCATATTTATATTAATTAAACAAACCTGAATATCTAAGATAAGTGGATTGGCCCCAAACAACCCTGAACTGGTCAGTTCCAGTTCAATTCAAATCGGTTTAGGGGCGGCGGTCACAAGGACTGAATGTGGTGCTATCCGTGTTCTTCCCATGCGAATCAGGGAGATGTGATGGCCAATGGTTATGAGGGATAAATGAGAATGTTTGTGACTAGGAGTGGTGAAGGAGAAGGCTAGTGGCTAGGAGGGATGGTGGAGAAAGCCAACGGTTAGGAGAGGAGGTGGACAGGTTGGCTGTTAGGGTATGTAGAGGGATGTCAAGAGATAAAATTAAAATTCAGCAAACAACATAATAACTTACGTGATAAATCAAATTCAATGGAAGGTACATGACCTCACCAACAATGATTGGGATACAGACACACCACCCAATATTGAAGAATAAAGAAGTTTCAAACATAAGCAAAGTCCCTAAGCAATATTCTTACTCATACCACAGCCCTAATCATAATAAAGTAAAAAGATAAAATCCCTCGCTTAATGACTTGGCACAAGGGACGGCCCCCACTTAGATATTTCTTATTAGAATTTTTTTAAATGTTTATTCTTGAATAATGAAGGGAAAAAATTTTCAAGATACACCAAGTTTGAATAACCTAATTAATAGTAGCATAGCATGATTTCTCTATCTTTGAATGAAGTATTATAAATTTTGAGAGATAATTTAAACACATCTTAGCATGCCAATCAGCTTCCTCAACCACATTCTGAAATTTAAAAAGAGTAGGAAGAAATTAAACATTGTAGGTTTGTTCAAAGGCAAGTTCACTAATAGATAATTGGTTGCAGTCAAGATTTGGCATTAGTAGACTTGAATTGAGAATCAATTTGTTTGAGATACAAACAAACCAAATTTCAATTATTTTATCTGAAGTCATCCATAATTTTATTAATAAGTCCATTATAATATTATCTACAATTTTTCAAAATTAAATATCACCCAACATATGATCTCAATTTTAGGCTCTGAATTCACACACAACTCAACTGAGTTGTGTTTCAGGTCAAATTTTCAGAGGCAGATTGTTTTCAGATAAGACATTATCTAGAGATTTTTGCTGTATTTTACTAGGGCTTTATGATTTGATTTTTTTGTTTCTATAAACTCAAGCTCCTATGGTTAATGATCTCATTCATCTTTGCAAAATATCACATCTATAGTTTGTCATGTTTGTCGTGCGACAATTTGGTGATGAGGGTTTTTTTCTGGGAAATTTAGTGCTAAAGATGCATTGGCATGGTTCATTTTGCAAACTGAATGACATTTTGATAGTTTTGATTTGTACTATGTATTTCAAATTTTGATTTGTGCAGGTGGTTGTTAACCACCATTTTTATTATATTTGAACTAATTGGTTGGAGGTCAACATCAGGTGTTGAAATCTACTACCAACAGTTTTTGTGCTCACCTGTTTTTTTACATTTTTGTGCTTATTTGTTTGAGCGATGGAACTAATACCAATCCAATGGAGGCAAAAACAGGATTATGATGAGATTTAATGATCATGTTCTAGAGGTACATATATTCTTTGTTAACATATTAAATTTTTAGTTGTTGGCAGTAGGAACATATTGACTTCTTTCATTGCGATTGGAAAAAATATGTAGCTTTCCAATCTGTTGGTTTACCATGGATCTTCTTGTTAAGTGTCCTCAATGTGACCTAATATTTGCTAGGGATCACAACTCAGTAATCCCCTTATGATTTATTGAAGTTTAGGAGCTATTGGAGACCACTGTAAACCAAGGCTGACCCTTCTACAGCAGAAGACAAACTAGTGATCTTTTCATCATCTTTCTACAGTTTTCCTTTAAATATTTGAAAAAGCTTCTCAAATTATGAGCAGCACCCCTAAGACTCTCCCATGACGTCAAAATCAATGTCCTATCCCATCAAAAGTTTAACACCATTTTCTTAATGATTCAATTATACAATGTTTCATCTTTGGACACTTCTACTCATGCAATTTAAATAAATTGAGTTGCCAATAATTTCCAAGGGAATTGTTATATTGAATAACAAACTCTTTGCCTTGCCAAAGTTCATGAATACTTTCCACAAAAAATAGTTTTGATGTATTTTCAAAATTGCCTTACCTTCTTAAAATTAAGTGTTGCAGAGATGAGGATGCTCAAGTGGATGAGTAGCTTTACCCTCAGAGAAAAAATGAGATATAAATTTATATGTGATAAGATTGGAGTAGCTTCAATGGCTAATAAGATTAAAGAGAGTTACCTTAAATGATTTGATCACATAAAACATCAGTTGTCTAATGACTGAGAAGAGTAAATGTATTAGATTTGATTTATCTTAAGGTAGAGGTAGACCGAAAAAAATTTGATTATATGAAGTGTAAAAATAACATTCATTTATTAGGATTAAATGAGAATATGATATTTAATAGAACATATTGGAAGAAAAAGATTTATGTAGCTGACCCCACATATCAACATATAGCTTGTTGTTGTTGCTTGTATGAAATCACTTTTCAATTTTATGTTTTATATTAATATTTGATATTATGATTTGTAGTTTGTGTCTTTATGATAATGATGAATATATTTATAATTTATCATATTTATAAATTATTTAAAATTTGATGAATTTTTTATTTTTTCTTGAGACTTAATGCCACATCGTTATGGCAAAATGTCTCAATTCTTGATTTTACCTTTTTAAACATTAATTTTTGAAAAAATACATTATTATTGATTGGGACCATTGAAGATGAATGTGAGTATGCTAAGACCTTAAACATATGTATTTGGGTATTTTTTGTCTTTATGTCATCTCCAATCGCCTCTTCTTTTTGTAAGCCCTATATCTTTTTCGTTTGTCTCAGACCATATATTGATTTTAATCTTTTAAAATTAATTTGTTTGAGCATTTAGTAGATTCAGCCATAAACCTGCACCTGAATCCTGTGTCATTTTAGCAGTGAAGCTCAACTTGTGCCTTCATCAACCCCCACCACCCCACCGAGGAATTCTTGCAGATATATGTAAATTGCATCCTTGCTCTTTGCCTAACTATCCAAAAAAGTAGTCTATCAGTATTCACATATCTACTGCATTGACACCGTTGCTATTTGCCTTTATGTTTTGCTAGTCACCAACCCTACAAGGAGAAAATGTGCAAGGCCCTGGATTGACGTTGTCTTTCATGAATAGTTTTCTCATGTTCATTGGCGCTCATGGAAATCCAGGTTTATGATTGTTAACCGCATTTGGGATATTGAAGCAGCTTTAGTTGTGCAGAAATAACTAGAAATAAATTTTTTTATAGATTTTGTTTAAAATTTTGGAAGTTAGAACTCTTTTCTAATTTACCTTTGGAAATTGAAATGTCATTATTAATCTAAGTATTTAATTATAGAAACCCAGAATAACTTTTCAAAAAATAGGTGAACCAGCTCAGTGGTTTTCTGTGCCGCAGGTGATAAAGAATGGGGAAATGCTTGGAGTTTCACATCTCAGGAATAGAAGAATCCTGTCTAATGGGTTTGCTTTACTAGGGAAGGAGGAGTTACAGGTAATGACTATTTATTTTCTGGTTGAGCTGTTATTATCAGGAATCTAACTTATATTCCTCTAGTACAGTTGATGTATAGTGATGGTGACAAGGCATTCGGAACATCTGCTGAGCTTTGTATTGATGAGAGGTTAAGGATTGCATTTGACGGAATAATAATTGTCTGGTATTGTTCTTATTTTTGCGTAAACTTTTTTTTTAACAAGGATAGTCAAGCGCTTGTAATTTTGCAATTTATATGTAAATTTCATGGATCTATATTAACTAAAATAGGTGTGATTTACTAAGGTATATTCCTTTGAAGTGGTTAATATGTATTAATAACAATGCTTTCAATGTTAGCATGGAAATTTCACATCCGCAATGCATAAACGGGTCCTCCCAAGCATGCCTGAAAGGAAAAATACGGATTAGCACTCGGTGTTTGTGGTTAGACAAAGGCAAGCTGCTGGATGCACTATACAAAGCTGCACATGCTGCATTATCAAGTTGTCCTGTAAATTGTCCATTGGTTCACGTGGAAAGGATTGTATCTGAAGTACTGAGGAAGGTGGTTAGAAAATACTGCAGCCGAAGGCCTGAAGTAGTTGCAGTTGCTGTAGAGAACACTGTTGGCGTTCTCTCTGAAGAACTAAAGGAAAGAATAGCAGGAAAAACTTGTGGTAGCTTCGATCCTTATGTAATCAATAGTTCTGATGAAGATACACCAGATAGAATGATTAACTTTCTTGAAGCAGGAGCTCAAGGTAACACAGGAAACTGTTCTTTCTGATTTTGGTTGTCAAGAATTAGTTTTGGCAAATTTTTTTTCCAAGGGTGAATTTCAGACTTTGAACGTGTGATCTTCTTATATGGTTAGATGGTGTGCAGCATTTTATTTTGGAACAATATAATGAGGAGTTTGATACCATCTAAGCTTTTGTACAATGTTCTTGCAGATGATGATTTTGTGGTCGAGCAATTAGATGCAAAAGTTTCTTTGTCAGAATCAGAAGATTTGAAAGTTGAAGACACATCATCTTCTGTAGAACATTTAGCATCCTCTAAAGCAAGTGGAGGGGAGTCTATGAAGGTATCAGAGGCAAAGACTGGAAACCTTCAACTTGGAAAAAGGAATAGATGGAGGCCTGAAGAGATTACAAGGTTAATTAAGGAACGTGGTGAATTAAATAGTAGATTCCAGACTGTTAGAGGAAGAATGGCTCTATGGGAAGAAGTATCTTCTAGCTTGTCAAGCCATGGAATAATCCGTACTCCAGCACAGTGCAAGTCTCTGTGGGCATCACTCGTTCAGAAATATGAGGTCTTGTCTTGGATCTGCTATGCTTATTTTCTTCCTTTTCAGTTTCAAGGAAGTTTTATCTATATGACTAGTTTTCAGTCGATAGCAGTTATTTCAAGCTTATATTCTAACAACTCTATACCATACAATCTATTTTCCATGCGAAGTTAATAGGCGCATTTATATTTGAGGTGCCTTACATGTTAGCGTTATCAGCCATTAAGTCGAAGGAGATTTGATGCATAACAAAAAAACCACGTTCTAATGGTTTTTACCACGTTATTGCAATATAAAAATTTCCACATCATGTGTAAAGATATTATCTCTTCATATGTGCTTCAAAACATGGGATTGGCATCAATGGACTCTTCCTAAACCATCTGGACAGGTGAAAATGAAATTTTGAAACATGGGATTTTTTTTAGATGTATAAGTGGAGCAGGAATGCATGGCAATGTAGTTTTCAGTTTTGGGGAAAGCTAAGTTTTAGTTTGCTGTAATATGCATTTAATATATTGTTGGCCTACGTGTATGCTCCATCAATCAAGTCAAGGTCACAAGCCGAATTCGACGGACTTCGAATGCAACGACATGCAAATCGAAGCTGAAATACACTCGACGTTGCCGAAATCAATCGGAATGGTCTCTGATCGACGAACGGACTTCGTCATCGCGTTCAGAACACCAAAATTAATCAAAATATGCACAATTCAACGGTCGACGATCAAAATAAATACATCGAGGCCGGACGCATATATCGAGTCCGACGATGCCCAAACGACTTACGTTCGTGAAATTAATCACACAATTAGCGTCAAAATATCAGAACTTATCAACGAGACTATTGTGCTGCATCAATGAATATCGAGTACGTTGTTTAGCTACTGTTTGGTTTAGTGAGTAGTACCTGTCTTGTGAGTAGTACCTGTCTACAATTTTACCTCAAATTTCTGTAAGGATGATGCGCCAACAAAGACGGATTTCTTCATTTGATTGCAGTGTGTTAACTTGATTATAATCCTCCACAGGCATCACTACTGGTTAATATATCCCTTGAAATTTCACCTCTTTTTGTTTTTTTTTTTAATGCGTCTTGTCACATTGTCACTATCACCTTATTTGGGAACTTCTAAATACGCTGACTCTTCTCTTCATTGTATATATATTAAGAAAAGTGATTGGAAAGTTTTATATTATGATTCTCAAAGCTTGGTTTAACTGACTCCCCTTCGTTTCCTCCATTTACAGGAAAGTAAAAATGACGAGCAAATTAGAAAGAGTTGGCCATACTTTAACGCAGTTGATAAGATCTTGTCAGCGCCAGCAAAATAAGCAAAACCCTTTTGAGGATATTACCAGATGCAGATAAACTGACCATATTGATCATTTTGAGTAAAAGAAAAGGCTGCCATGTCTTCCATGCTTAGTTACACGCCATGTAAGTGAAAAAAATGAAAAAACATGGTTCTCTTTGGCTGTTTATGGTTTGGCTATTGTTTCACATGTGTTTTAAGATAGGCTTAGAAGATTCAGTGAGAAATTAGTTTTCAATCTTCAACAGGAGATCAGATCTTATGGGGAACTAAACTGAAGGACTAGGGTAGGATTGGTCCAAATGAGCTTTTGTAGTACTGGTAAATCTGTTCCGCAATTGAGTTCAGGAACAATTGCAGTATTGAACCCTTCAGGTTGTCAATAAATTTTGTTTTTCATAAAATTTGAACGGAATTGTATTTCCTCTGCCGCTCATTCAATTCCCTACTTCTTGTCCTACAAATATGTATTAAATAATAATTGTGAACTATCATAAATCATAATTAGAAGTTACCATAATAATAAATTGAGAAATCAATATACATACCTATTATAGAAGATTAATCAGTGTAAAATATGTAATATTCCATTTTATTCAACTCTTTTTATCTATTTCATTTGTATATAAAACTATCACCGGTGAATATCATTTGTGCTGATTATCTCAAATATAAACAACTTAGAAAAAGTAAATGCGAGTCTTATCTCATCACGAAACAAATTAATCTAGAGAGAGAGAGATGCAATACTACACTTTTAACAACAGCTAAAACATATAGATGAAGAGAACCCTTCAAACAAGATGTGCAACTCATAAAATCTCGTCCCAACTGATGAAGTAAATTTTGAAGGCAAGATTAACTCAATACGCAACTTCCATATTTCAAAAATATTCAAATAAATGCACAACCTTTTTGTCAGTTTGATTTTTTTTAAAAAAAAATTATTTTCATTCATAATTTTATTCCATTTAAAAGAATAGTTTTTAAACATTTTTTAATTAGAAAAACACATCCAACAATTATTTTCATCCAAATGGTTCGTCAAAACGAAAACCAATGAAATGCAAGTGTAAGAACGGCCACTATCTGAAACACTTCTATACAAAAAAAACCCTGTTAAGGGATCCCCATCTTCCAAAGCTGAATCCCTGCAATATACAGATATGAGTTACCAATGCTGAATTTCAAAACTACAGAGCTACTGAATGAACTTGAAATGGCCATTAACACCATGCCATACAATGCCACCAATTAATCAATCGAAGTTAGATTTTTTTTTTTTTTTTTGGAGAAATACAATGTGTCATGCCTCAATGGCAGTCACCACTTCCTCATCAGTTGTATCAGAAGCATCATAAACCACAATTTTTTCCTGTGCACAATCTTCATCTAGAATTGGAGATTCACTTTCTGTGTCATGCTTTCTCCCCGCATTTCAGTTAAAACCTCTCTCAGCTTCACCATTAGCTCCTGCCGTGCTTCTTCATTTCTTGACAAATAGAGCTTCATTGCATCTTTGCCATGAAAGCTCTGCCCATTCAATCTGTAATAAGCACCGCCTGACTTCTCAATGAGCTTATGCTTCAGCCCCAGATCTATTAGTTCTGACGCAAGACAGATACCCTTGCCAAACTCCAACTCGAACTGAGCAGTTCTGAACGGTGGCGCGTGCTTGTTTTTCACAATTTTCACCGAAATTTGGCTTCCTATTGTCTTCAGAAAGCAAATTCAAACATAACGATTGCTATTTTAGATGGCAAGGATAAAGAGAGATCTGTAACTTGAAATTAAAACAAGTTTTGGTGCGTGATCAACCCATCAATCTAACATTTGAAGAACCCGTCTTTGATTTTCATTTGTGTTCTACTATATTAATGGCACTTATGGTGCTAAGTATGAGGAATCAGGCGCAGGAGACCGATGCAATGTAGAGGACTAAGATGCACGGAATGCACGAGGTTCTAGCCAATATGAGGTTCAAGGAAAGGCTGATGATGTAAAACTTTACTTCTACATGGCCAAGACAGCTTAATCGTTATTCCAAGCCCACCCTCATTGGAGACTATAATTTGTTAGTGGTGAGCAATTGCACTAAGCTCCATCTTTGTCTAACGAACAATGGAGAAAACAAGTGCATCTCTGAAATGCATAATGGCTTACTAATTTTATAACTAACCTCACTCGCACATTTCCTTTCCTGGCTGCTTATGACGGATTTAAAACTTAGGCCGACTTCAATTTGCTAGTGTGTGACAGAACAGTCATATATTTACAACATTCTTATGCATGTCATAACAAGCCCCATATTAAGTTGAAGAGGACCTGAGAGGCATCGGGATGCTCATATTCAAAATATTTTAGTTCATGAATAAAATTCAAAATAAACTAGTCGTTTTTCTTAGTGACAGTGACAGTGAAACTTATGGAAGAAAACTTACATCTTCACCCTTCTTAACAAAACCAATTCGTTTGATATTCAAGCGAACAGATGCATAAAATTTCAAGGCATTGCCCCCAGATGTAACTTCAGTGGGTCCACCAAATCCTCCAAATGTGCTAAGCTTACATCTCACCTGAAATTTAAAACTAATTTTAACCAATAAATACTTCATAAGTGGTGAGCAAAGCACATCAAATAAAAGTAGAATATGGCCCAACTTAGACAACATAGTAAATTAGTTGGATATAGGTCATGAAGAACAGAATCAAACAAGTTCATTTGTACTGACTCTAGAAACTATCAATGGCAAATAGAGCTTTAACTCACTTGATTAATAAAAATCAATATTGTCTGAGAAAGAGAAAGAGAATGGCTCAACTTGCGAAGTGCCTGACTCATCAGCCTTGCTTGAAGGGCCATGTGTGCATCTCCCATCTCACCATCAAGTTCACTTTTAGGAACCAGGGCTGCAACCTGATTTCAAAAGAAAAACTGAGGGCAGGAGTTCACCAGTATCTCCAAATAAATACGTAGCTATGTAGGCAGAAAATGTTGTCCAGAACTGAATGTAGAATCTTATAAAGCTAGCGTTTTGGTTTCTCCTAACTGCAAATTAATGGCAACACATGATCCAATTTTACCTGTAGGCTTATAGATGAGATGGACAAAACTTCAACATGGTTATAAGTGGGGAAAAAGGGTTTGCTGGAGATGCATAATAGGTACCTAAGAAAGAATAAATGAAATTGTGGGAATAACATGGCTTACACTGTCCACAACCACAACATCAATAGAACCACTGCGAATGAGCGTATCCACAAGGCTTAGAGCCTGCTCGCCACTATCTGGCTGAGAAAGAAGCAAGTTGTCAGTCTTTACACCAATGACCTCAGCTAGAGCTGGATCCAGAGCATGTTCAGCATCCACAAAAGCACAATAACCTGTAGAAGGAAAAACACAATGAATTTGTACAAATAATCCAAAAACTGGAAAGGTGTAGGAAACCTCGAAATGAGATGTTATATTTGAATAAAATATGCAAACATGATATCCAGGATAGATTTTCACTATTCATGAATATGAATAAATGGAGATTGAGGATCTATAAAGCCAATTGGGATAAGCCGAATATGATGATGGAACATACAAGTATGTCCTATCAAAGAGAACACAATACTATTTCTGAAACAGTATGAAAAGGCATAACTCTCATCTCAATTAGTCCTTCACTACACTACCAATTAGATTTAAGAATAAAAGATAGGACTGCACCCAAAAAAAAGTAATTTTGAAAGCAATGTGTATGTATTTTCCTTCTTGATATCTCATTATGCTTATTTAACATGAATAAGGTTACAACCCTTATTTAGTTTGCTTTCTTTTTATTAACCACAGAACCTTTGTCAGGTGGAATGCATGTGTAACTCAATTAAATAAGAAAAATCATCGAAGTACCTCCAGTTTTTTGGGCTTCAGCAATTACATGAAGAGCCAGAGTTGTTTTCCCTGAAGCCTCTTGACCATATATCTCCACAACACGACCCTGCCAAAAGCCACAGTTGAGAAGATAAAAAGAGAGAACATGTTAAAAATAATAATAAAATGGAACGGAAAAAGATGAAAAGCGTTGAAAAAGTAGCAAAAAAAAATATGAAAAGTAGAATTTGTTTCACTAAATCAAAACTCTGTAATTCACAATACCAAACAGTCAAAACATAGGTAAAGCATGGAAGTCTAGT
Organism: Cymbidium sinense; assembly: GCA_021442155.1. Taxonomy (NCBI): domain Eukaryota; kingdom Viridiplantae; phylum Streptophyta; class Magnoliopsida; order Asparagales; family Orchidaceae; genus Cymbidium; species Cymbidium sinense. Next base: position 171,179,740 of record CM038221.1, on the reverse strand, counting down.
TAAGAATTCTAGAGAGTAAACCACCATGCCATTTTCTATCAAATCAAAGCTCAAATCATTTCAATAAAACGAATAAATATGCATAAACTATGGTAGACAAGAAACAAATGAAACAATTTAATGGTATTAAAGTTCATAGCTGATAAAAATAACTTCAAAATTTTGACAAAAAAGTCAACCACAGAAATAGCTTAATAATTTTATAAATCAAGTGGAACAATACTTGTTCTAAATGTTATGATCTATATAAAAACTTGTTCATAAATATTATGAACTTGATAAGTGATTGAAATAACATGGGGTTCTTAGTGTTTTTTTCTCCAAGTTCAAATGCTCTAGTGGACTTCTAAGAGCTTGGTTCCTAATAATCGATGATAGATCAAGAATGAGAAGCAATTCACAATGGGAGTCAGCATAAGTGAATGGACCCACATGCGGCCTGAAGTTGAAACCAAGCAAGCTTAGCATCAGGCTCATATCCCAAATTTGAGATCACTAAATACATTTGAATATATTCAATCATGTGTATTTGTGTGATCATACACATCCAAATGACCGAGATATTGCATACATTTATAAAGATATCATATAGTGTGATCTAAATATTAGATGATCTCAGGACTCACAAACCAAATTTGAGTTGTACACTTGCACGTAAAAATGATGCTCTAATAAGTAACATTTTCACTTGACAAACCTACATTTCAATTTTGAGGAATAACTTTAAAGAGTTTAAAAGATAAGCATCACATTAATCATGTCAAGCAATTATTAAATTTGAAAGTTTTGTGACATTCAAGGCTTTCAGATATTGCTAAATATATTTTCTTAAACTAATTACCATAAATACATGCTTAAATAAATCAAGAAGAAAGCTATATATATTTGTAGCATTCACAGTCAAGGGATAATCTAATATTCGATCCTAGGTATCTAATCTTGAAAATCATCCATCCATATTGCCTTTTTGTAACTAGATTTGTAACACTACACTCTTCCCATACTATCTAGAACTCATCCTCATATATCTACAACAAGTCTCATTATGTGGGGCTACATGAATCTTTCTTCTCCATTGTGTCCTATTAAGTATCAATTTTTCATTTAATTCTAATAAACTAAGATCATTTTTAATACATCCTAACTATGTCTTTTTAGGTCTATCTCTACCTTCTTTAACATAAAGCAAATCTAATACACCTACACTCCTAACTAAGTGATCGGACAGCCATGTTTTATGTGACCAAATCATCTACAACGACTCTCTCTAATCTTATTCGCTGTTGGAGCTACTCCAACTTTTTCACGTATATATTTATTTTGTTTATCTCTAAGAATAAAACCAATCATCCACTTGAGCATCCTCATCTCTGCAACACTTTACTTAATTTTATGCTTCTTTGGGCCAACATTTTGCGTCATAAATCATTATAAGTCTTACCACCATCTTATAAAATTTTCTTTTAAGTTTAAGTGGTACTTTTCTATCACACAATAAGTTATACGCATTACTCCACTTCAACCATCCAGCTTGAATTCTACTAATAACATTGCCATCTAGTAACACCATAATTTTGAACAATATACCCAATATATCTAAAATGTTCACTCTTTTTAATAACTTGATCACCGAATATCACAACCCCACCACTAAATCTTCTACAACTAAAATTACATTCCATATATTTAATTTTAGATATTCTTAAACAAAAACCTTTAAACTCTAAGGGGCAACAGCTTAGTTGGATGCATTTGGATTATAAAATAAACCAAATGCATGAATTTTAACTTTTTGAGTATTTAGTATGGTGCATGTAAAATTCAACAGTATTTCTAGTGTATTTGAAATGCATTGGAAAGATGATTTGTAACGTATTTGGAATTTGCCCAAATTGAGTGAATTTCAAATACAAAAGAAGAACGGCCACGCTCAGGGTCCAAATTGTTCCACCACCATCGATCTTCCGCCACCTCCGATTGTCACCGCCACCACATCCTGCCACTGTCTCCGACACCTCCAACCACCGTCGACTGCCCACTATCGCGACAGACGGCCACCATCAATCGCCCTAGCCACCCACTTACCACAACGACAACCCCTAGCCTCTACCATTGCCATCTTTAGCCCCAAAAGTTACTTTACATTACATTCATTCTACCAAACAAGAAAAAATAAAGTCATATATTTGTGGAGTTTCCAACCAAAAAACCAAAAAAATCTAAAGTAATCCAAATACTTTATATTCACTTTACACTACATTCATTTTACACTGCACTCCTTTTTCATGCAACCAAACAGCCCCTAAGGTTGACCTTCATAATTCAAGTTTCTCTTGAACTCTCTCTCTAGTTTTATCAACAAGAAGAATATCATCGGCAAAAAACATACAACAAGGTACATCCTCTAGAAAATGTCTAGTGAGAACATTCATAACTAAAGCAAAAAAGATATGGACTTAAAATCAATCCTTGATGTAATCTAACTACAATAAGAAAATATTTTGTCAATCTTCCTTGTGTTTGAACACAAGTAACAGCTCTAGTATACATATCTTTAATGACTTGGATATAACCAATAATAACTTCTTTCTTTTCTAGAACTCTCCAAAGTACTTCTCTTGAAATTTCATCATATGCTTTCTCTAAATCAAATCCTCCATATCTAGATTTTAAAATTTAAATTCAATGGCCTTGCACCTATCAACTTTGTTTCTTAGTATGTGACCTTATTTCTCGAACACTTAAAGACCATTCTAGATCACCTCAAGTTTTCATCAAAACCAAGCTCACATTTCATGTTTGAAGAATTAAAGGATCTCTCCAATCAAGGCAAAGCATTACTCTACTTCTTGGCTGTAATATCCAAAATTTCAAAAAAAATAAAAAAAAAATCTAATTAATCCGAGCAGCAGAAGTTATCAGCACCAAACCCCTTCCTTGGCATGGCATGGATTAAGGAATTGACACGATTTAGATTTATCGAAGGTACTTTTTTATTTCATTTCCTGCGACAAATTTCTTTCTTTTCTCTCGCCTTCAATTTATGGTCCGTCTCCTCCAAGCCGCTGCTAATCCTTTCCTCGCCGGCCGACAAAGAATGCGCTTCCAGACGCCCGCCTGAAGAGCGAGGAATCTGCGTCGGCTTCGACTGAACCGCCATCAGATGAACGACGAGTTTGGGAGTCGCGTCGGCCGCTTCCTCCCGTGACGCAGCCTTCTTCCAGCGTCGGCTTCGTATGGAACCGCTGCTCCTGTGACGCAGAACGCACGGGCTGAGGAGTCCCGTGAATCAATCGGCTCGAAATAGGGATTTTCGGTTCTACCATGGAGGAAGCTGGGAGTTGTCTTGCTAAGTTTCTTTCTAATTCATTTCCTTCACGGCCTTCCTTGGTGCGTAAAATTGTGATTGGAAGTTCCAGAATTGCTGTGGGAATAATTGCTTTTGTTAGAGTATGAATTTTCTGCTTTCATTTCCCAGTCCGATATTGATTGTGAATTAGAATGGGATTTGTATTGGCATTTTGTTAACTTTGATGTCGATTTAATCGTAAATAAATTAAGGGTGCCGGAGTCGTGCTTTTGGGTAATAATAAAATGATATGAGGAGACATCAATTTCGGTTGTACTCAAGAAAGCGCCAAGCACATCACGATTAATCGAGGTGAGACACATAATTGCTAATTTAAATTCGCTTTTATACCTCTATGTATGCCATCGTTCTACCGATTCCTACCGATTTATTAATATCAGATAACGATATATGATATTTCTCGTATATGCAAAATACGCGCTTATTACTGACTCCAAGATATATTATCGATTTACATGCTAATAATCTTAATATCATATGATATGATGCATATGCGCATATGGAAATATTTTAAAGCATGCATTATTAAGCTAAATGAAGTAATGTGACAAATGAGTAAATCGGAAAATCGCGATAGAAAACTACGATATAAAGATCAAGAGCATAAAAAAAGTTCGACGATGAGCCTTGACAGGATCTTAGATCCCGACTCGACATCATTGGGGCCGCTGAAAGGCACTAACCGTCGTGCGATAGTAGATTGCACCCTACCTTACCTTCAAATGTAGCGTAACACTTATATTATGAAAGTCAAAACCTATACAATTATAAACATTTTAGAAAAGGATTTGATATAAAATAAATTGCTTTTATTAAATAACCTAATAAATAATCAATAAAATGACAAATTATTTATACAGTACTACTTTACAGAATATTATTCAATTACATTTTTGCAGCATATTTTACCACTCTTACTTTTCTTAGCATGCAACGGCTGGATTAAGGAATTCGACTGGTGTTTGGCTGGGATTTATCGAAAGGTATACCCATTTCTTTTTATTTCATTTCCTCCAAAGGCCGCTAGTACTTTTCTTCTCTCGATTTATGGGTCCATCTCCTCCAAGCCGCGACTAATCCTTTCCCTCTTCTCGCCTTCGACAGAATTGCCGCTTTCACGCTAGACCGCCCGAGTTTGGGAATCTTGCATCGGCTTCGACCGAACCGCCACTCTGACGCGAGAATGCCCGGGAGTTCCATCGTCGCTTTCCTCCCGTGACAGCTCTTCTTCCGCTTATGGAACCGCTCCTTGGACGATAACGCATGTCGAGTTCGAATCAATCTCAAATAGGGATTTCGGTCCCCGACGAGGGAAGCTTGGGAGTTCCTGGTCTTGCTAAGTTTCTTTCCTAATTCATTTCCTTCACGCCCTTCCTCGTGAAAATTATGATTGGAAGTTCGTAAATTGCTGGGAATAATTGTTTTGGTCGTGAGTATGCAGAGTTTTCGCTTTCATTTCCTCCTAGGACCGATATCGATTGTGAATTAGAATGGGATTTGTATTGCCATTTTGTTAACTTTATGATGTCGATTTAATCAAATAATATTGCATTAAAGGGTGTTTCGAGTCGTGCTTTTAGGTAATAAAAAATGATATGAGGAGACATCAATTTCAGATACTCGAAACGCGACATCACTTAATCGGTGAGACACATAATTGCTAATTTAAATTCGCTTTATACTCTAATGTATGCCAATCGCTTTTACCGATTCTTACCGATTTATTAATATTATATGAATTATATATGATATTCCGCCATATATCAGACAAATACAACGACTTATTACCTAACTTATATATTATCGACAACGCAATAATTGTCTTAATATCATATGATTCACGATACATGAAAATATTTTAAAACATGCATTATTAAGTGTCAAATGAAGTAATGTGATAAAATGAAATGTCGAAAATTGATGGGGACATGTATAAAAAAAGATGCCAGACGGCAAAAGCTCTGACGATAACAGGAGATCTTAAAGATCCCCGACTGGTTGGTCGCCGGTAACCAACCTCCGTGTCGGAAAGAGAGGACCCCTACCTTACCTTCAGTGACGGGACTAACTTACGTATGTTATGAAAGTCAAAATCTATGTAATTATAAATGACATTTCTAGGAAAATGATTTGATATAGAATAGAATTGCTTTTATTAAATAACTGAATAAATAATCGACTCATGAAATGACAATGAAATGACAAATTATTTATACTGCTACTTACGTAATATCGTTTATATTTTGCAAAGATATTTTATCACTTTACTTTCCGCAAGAATTTCAAATGTACATGACGCTTATTTCTACTTCTGAAGCTTACTTTAGCTTTATTTGTCTCGCTAAGCTTTAGCTTATGATGATACTCGTTGATAATTTCAGGCGAGGACGAGGTGGATAGAAACTAGTCAGTTTTGTTGATTTGTACAGTTTTGGGTGTATAATTTTGAAAGATTATAAAAACTTTTATGCGACAAAATTTTAATACACGATTTTCCTCAGATTACAGACAAACTCAAGATTTTCACGCTTCAAATTTTGTGATTAATTAATTAATCAATATATGAATTTGTTTGTTTGAGGAGATACAAATTTCACTTGCTTGTTCCGAAATATCACATGTTGGAATATGTTGGTGGAATCTGTGTCTAATCAAGTCATCCTATTCTGTTACACCTCATACTGACCCTAAAATAGGGAGGTCATTTGGGGTGTGACATTGGCACCTTAAGACCAGGTACTTGACAAGATAACACTTTAAGGTTAGGTGCTAGCAACACCTTACAAAGGTGATTGTTAGTTGATGTGTAAAACACTATAGCCTCACCTCATCGTAACAACACTAATCTGATAATGCCTACAATCAATTATATCCTCATCAGAATAGAAACCAATGACAATTATTTTTAGTTTGAAGTTCAATTTCACATGATTGTAGAAAAATATCATCCGGTTGAGTTATCTGCAATGTGAACTCACATTATGTTACAAGTCAACTTGTTCGAGTACAAAGTTTATTTTAGAGATCCTATGACAAGTATTCAAGAATATTATTGCAAGCAAAGGAGATATGTATGGCAAAATACTGATAAAAGCTAAAGTTTTATGATATAAACAACAATTTTACACATAAGATAGTACCATGTTAAAAGAGTACGAGAAATCTTCAAATATATTCAAAACTTAATACACTTATCACTTTAATATGATTCAAGCTATTGCATTTTCAACAAAATAGGAGTACAATGAGTAAGATTGGAGAGATATGAAAAAGACTTACATTCAATATTTAAGACAGTAATATATTAATTCATTAGTAATTGTGCTTGCAAGTTTATACTCATATTAAGCTTCTATCATAAGCCATACATCATAGTTCACCTAATGTTGATTACATTTGGTGAATTTGTTTCATTAATTAGCTTCCACATAATTTCAATCATAATAAGGGCTATTACATGCATAGCACTCAAATCATAGCTTCCACAAAACTAACACCTATCTATCTTTGTTTTTCAAATTCTCACCTAAATATCAAAATTTCACAAGAAAATCTCAGTCATATTTTCCCCTTTTATCAAATTTCCACCAGTTTGATCATGACACATACAAATATATGAGTTTGATAGTTTAAAAAAAAAATTGGTATGGGTGTTAATTTTATAAATAGCTATGATTTAAGTAGTGTGTATGTTATTTTCCCATGCATTATTTATTTAGCTTTAGTTATGATTAATAGTGGGCTTAAATTGGTAGAATATCATAAGAAAAAATCAAAAAAAGATTTAGTAGCAACGCTCACATCCCAAAACCCCAATGTGCTCCAAAATTCAATATTGATGGCCATATAAGGTTAAAAAATTTTGATTATTGAGTAAAAGGACAATAATATGAAACATTGGCCTCAACATAAATAATGACATTGCTAAATAATTGTTGCTAATAAACTAAAAACACTTCAGAAAAAAAAATACTTAAAGAAAAACAATGGCAACATGTAACATATACAGCCCTTATGATCAAAAATTCAAAAAGAAGTCAATTCACGTGATCTCTTCAGGCTATGAATCCCATATTGAAGGATCGAGCTCAGAAAACAATGAACTTCCTTAGCACAAAAACAGAACTAAAATTCTTTATCATTAACATGGCCTTCCAGGATTGGTGTGTTGCCATTGGCCATGGTGGAAACTCATTATCATCAACATGCCTAGATGGCTTACTAAGCAATGCAAGTGTTCAAGTTCAATTTACCTTAGGAAGTCCACCACCCCAATGCTAAATCCAATGAGAAAGAACCAGTAGATATAACAGGAACTTCTCTGGGAGAATGAGAACGGCCAAGCCACATAATTGCGCCTTTTCCAAATGAAGCTGTAATTTGATCCAAGGCTTGCTGTAATGCCAGGTCCTTTTTAGATAGAGTCTCATCACCAGAATCACTTGTATTTGATTTAGACTTCTTTTTCCCTAATATCAGAAGTGGCAATACTTATGTTCACTTTTCAACAAAAAAAAAAAAATCTTTCTTCAGCAACCTAAATTAAAAAGTTGCAATGAAGTTTACATGAATCTTTTTAACTGTCAGAAGGTGACAGATTGGAAAACATTTTGCATTTGAAGAAGGTGGTCAAGTGGACAGCTGTATCATAGCATCGAAACCACATAGTGGATCCTTGTCCTATAGTAGAACTAGTGAGATGGTATTCATGATGAACATAAAAGGAATACTCCGCTTTATGACTATGATATACATTTCAAGAGTGCTGGAATTAGATATCATGAAAAATGTCAAACACAACCCAAGGTCCTAAAATAGTTTTCAGCGATATCGATAGCAGTTATTTCAAGCTTATATTCTAACAACTCTATACCATACAATCTATTTTCCATGCGAAGTTAATAGGCGCATTTATATTTGAGGTGCCTTACATGTTAGCGTTATCAGCCATTAAGTCGAAGGAGATTTGATGCATACCAAAAAAACCACGTTCTAATGGTTTTTACCGCGTTATTGCAATATAAAAATTTCCACATCATGTGTAAAGATATTATCTCTTCATATGTGCTTCAAAACATGGGATTGGCATCAATGGACTCTTCCTAAACCATCTGGACAGGTGAAAATGAAATTTTGAAACATGGGATTTTTTTAGATGTATAAGTGGAGCAGGAATGCATGGCAATGTAGTTTTCAGTTTTGGGGAAAGCTAAGTTTTAGTTTGCTGTAATATGCATTTAATATATTGTTGGCCTACGCTATGCTCCATCAATCAAGTCACAAGAATTGACGGACTTGAATGCAACATGCAAATCGAAGCTGAAATACACTCGACGTTGCCGAAATCAATCGGAATGGTCTCTGATCGACGAACGGACTTCGTCATCGCGTTCAGAACACCAAAATTAATCAAAATATGCACAATTCAACGGTCGACCGATCAAGAAATAAATACATCGATGTGTTGACGCACATATCGAGGTCGGGAAGCTGCGACGATGCCCAAATGACTTACGTTCATGAACTTAATCACACAATTAGCGTCAAAATATCAGAACTTATCAAATGAGACTATTCCCGCTCAATTCAGACGAGTCTGCGCGAATATCGAGCATGTTGTTTAGCTACTGTTTGGTTTAGTGAGTAGTACCTGTCTTAGTGAGTAGTACCTGTCTATAATTTTACCTCAAATTTCTGTAAGGATGATGCGCCAACAAAGACGGATTTCTTCATTTGATTGCAGTGTGTTAACTTGATTATAATCCTCCACAGGCATCACTACTGGTTAATATATCCCTTGAAATTTCACCTCTTTTTGTTTTTTTTCTTAATGCGTCTTGTCACATTGTCACTATCACCTTATGTGGGAACTTCTAAATACGCTGACTCTTCTCTTCATTGTATATATATTAAGAAAAGTGATTGGAAAGTTTTATATTATGATTCTCAAACCTGGTTTAACTGACTCCCCTTCGTTTCCTCCATTTACAGGAAAGTAAAAATGACGAGCAAATTAGAAAGAGTTGGCCATACTTTAACGCAGTTGATAAGATCTTGTCAGCGCCAGCAAAATAAGCAAAACCCTTTTGAGGATATTACCAGATGCAGATAAACTGACCATATTGATCATTTTGAGTAAAAGAAAAGGCTGCCATGTCTTCCATGCTTAGTTACACGCCATGTAAGTGAAAAAAATGAAAAAACATGGTTCTCTTTGGCTGTTTATGGTTTGGCTATTGTTTCACATGTGTTTTAAGATAGGCTTAGAAGATTCAGTGAGAAATTAGTTTTCAATCTTCAACAGGAGATCAGATCTTATGGGGAACTAAACTGAAGGACTAGGGTAGGATTGGTCCAAATGAGCTTTGTAGTACTGGTAAATCTGTTCCGCAATTGAGTTCAGGAACAATTGCAGTATTGAACCCTTCAGGTTGTCAATAAATTTTGTTTTCATAAAATTTGAACGGAATTGTATTTCCTCTGCCGCTCATTCAATTCCCTACTTCTTGTCCTACAAATATGTATTAAATAATAATTGTGAACTATCATAAATCATAATTAGAAGTTACCATAATAATAAATTGAGAAATCAATATACATACCTATTATAGAAGATTAATCAGTGTAAAATATGTAATATTCCATTTTATTCAACTCTTTTATCTATTTCATTTGTATATAAAACTATCACCGGTGAATATCATTTGTGCTGATTATCTCAAATATAAACAACTTAGAAAAAGTAAATGCGAGTCTTATCTCATCACGAAACAAATTAATCTAGAGAGAGAGAGATGCAATACTACACTTTTAACAACAGCTAAAACAAATAGATGAAGAGAACCCTTCAAACAAGATGTGCAACTCATAAAATCTCGTCCCAACTGATGAAGTACATTTTGAAGGCAAGATTAACTCAATACGCAACTTCCATATTTCAAAAATATTCAAATAAATGCACAACCATTTTGTCAGTTTGATTTTTTTAAAAAAAAAATATTTTCATTCATAATTTTATTCCATTTAAAAGAATAGTTTTTAAACATTTTTTTAATTAGAAAAACGCATCCAACAATTATTTTCATCCAAATGGTTCGTCAAAACGAAAACCAATGAAATGCAAGTGTAAGAACGGCCACTATCTGAAACACTTCTATACAAAAGAAAAACCCTGTTAAGGGATCCCCATCTTCCAAAGCTGAATCCCTGCAATATACAGATATGAGTTACCAATGCTGAATTTCAAAACCACAGAGCTACTGAATGAACTTAACCATGCCATACAATGCCACCAATTAATCAATGGAAGTTACATTTTTTTTTTTTTTTTTTGGAGAAATACAATGTCATGCCTCAATGGCAGTCACCACTTCCTCATCAGTTGTATCAGAAGCATCATAAACCACAATTTTTTCCTGTGCACAATCTTCATCTAGAATTGGAGATTCACTTTCTGTGTCATGCTTTCTCCCCGCATTAGTTTCAGTTAAAACCTCTCTCAGCTTCACCATTAGCTCCTGCCGTGCTTCTTCATTTCTTGACAAATAGAGCTTCATTGCATCTTTGCCATGAAAGCTCTGCCCATTCAATCTGTAATAAGCACCGCCTGACTTCTCAATGAGCTTATGCTTCAGCCCCAGATCTATTAGTTCTGACGCAAGACAGATACCCTTGCCAAACTCCAACTCGAACTGAGCAGTTCTGAACGGTGGCGCGTGCTTGTTTTTCACAATTTTCACCGAAATTTGGCTTCCTATTGTCTTCAGAAAGCAAATTCAAACATAACGATTGCTATTTTAGATGGCAAGGATAAAGAGAGATCTGTAACTTGAAATTAAAACAAGTTTTGGCGTGATCAACCCATCAATCTAACATTTGAAGAACCCGTCTTTGATTTTCATTTGTGTTCTACTATATTAATGGCACTTATGGTACTAAGTATGAGGAATCAGGCAGGGAGACCGATGCAATGTAGAGGACTAAGATGCACGGAATGCACGAGGTTCTAGCCAATATGAGGTTCAAGGAAAGGCTGATGATGTAAAACTTTACTTCTACATGGCCAAGACAGCTTAATCGTTATTCCAAGCCCACCCTCATTGGAGACTATAATTTGTTAGTGGTGAGCACAATTGCACTAAGCTCCATCTTTGTCTAACGAACAATGGAGAAAACAAGTGCATCTCTGAAATGCATAATGGCTTACTAATTTTATAACTAACCTCACTCGCACATTTCCTTTCCTGGCTGCTTATGACGGATTTAAAACTTAGGCCGACTTCAATTTGCTAGTGTGTGACAGAACAGTCATATATTTACAACATTCTTATGCATGTCATAACAAGCCCCATATTAAGTTGAAGAGGACCTGAGAGGCATCGGGATGCTCATATTCAAAATATTTTAGTTCATGAATAAAATTCAAAATAAACTAGTCGTTTTTCTTAGTGACAGTGACAGTGAAACTTATGGAAGAAAACTTACATCTTCACCCTTCTTAACAAAACCAATTGCTTTGATATTCAGCGAACAGATGCATAAAATTTCAAGGCATTGCCCCCAGATGTAACTTCAGTGGGTCCACCAAATCCTCCAAATGTGCTAAGCTTACATCTCACCTGAAATTTAAAACTAATTTTAACCAATAAATACTTCATAAGTGGTGAGCAAAGCACATCAAATAAAAGTAGAATATGGCCCAACTTAGACAACATAGTAAATTAGTTGGATATAGGTCATGAAGAACAGAATCAAACAAGTTCATTTGTACTGACTCTAGAAACTATCAATGGCAAATAGAGCTTTAACTCACTTGATTAATAAAAATCAATATTGTCTGAGAAAGAGAAAGAGAATGGCTCAACTTGCGAAGTGCCTGACTCATCAGCCTTGCTTGAAGGGCCATGTGTGCATCTCCCATCTCACCATCAAGTTCACTTTTAGGAACCAGGGCTGCAACCTGATTTCAAAAGAAAAACTGAGGGCAGGAGTTCACCAGTATCTCCAAATAAATACGTAGCTATGTAGGCAGAAAATGTTGTCCAGAACTGAATGTAGAATCTTATAAAGCTAGCGTTTTGGTTTCTCCTAACTGCAAATTAATGGCAACACATGATCCAATTTTACCTGTAGGCTTATAGATGAGATGGACAAAACTTCAACATGGTTATAAGTGGGGAAAAAGGGTTTGCTGGAGATGCATAGGTACCTAAGAAAGAATAAATGAAATTGTGGGAATAACATGGCTTACACTGTCCACAACCACAACATCAATAGAACCACTGCAATGAGCGTATCCACAAGGCTTAGAGCCTGCTCGCCACTATCTGGCTGAGAAAGAAGCAAGTTGTCAGTCTTTACACCAATGACCTCAGCTAGAGCTGGATCCAGAGCATGTTCAGCATCCACAAAAGCACAATAACCTGTAGAAGGAAAAACACAATGAATTTGTACAAATAATCCAAAAACTGGAAAGGTATAGGAAGCCTCGAAATGAGATGTTCTATTTGAATAAAACATGCAAGCATGATATCCAGGATAGATTTTCAGTATTCATGAATATGAATAAATGGAGATTGAGGATCTATAAAGCCAATTGGGATAAGCCAAATATGATGATGGAACATACAAGTATGTCCTATCAAAGAGAACACAATACTATTTCTGAAACAGTATGAAAAGGCATAACTCTCATCTCAATTAGTCCTTCACTACACTACCAATTAGATTTAAGAATAAAAGATAGGACTGCACCCAAAAAAAAGTAATTTTGAAAGCAATGTGTATGTATTTTCCTTCTTGATATCTCATTATGCTTATTTAACATGAATAAGGTTACAACCCTTATTTAGTTTGTTTTCTTTTATTAACCACAGAACCTTTGTCAGGTGGAATGCATGTGTAACTCAATTAAATAAGAAAAATCATCGAAGTACCTCCAGTTTTTTGGGCTTCAGCAATTACATGAAGAGCCAGAGTTGTTTTCCCTGAAGCCTCTTGACCATATATCTCCACAACACGACCCTGCCAAAAGCCATAGTTGAGAAGATAAAAAGAGAGAACATGATAAAAATAATAATAAAATGGAACGGAATAAGATGAAAAGAGTTGAAAAAGTAGCAAAAAAGATATGAAAAGTAGAATTTGTTTCACTAAATCAAAACTCTGTAATTCACAATACCAAACAGTCAAAACATAGGTAAAGCATGGAAGTCTAGTTAAGAATTCTAGAGAGTAAACCACCATGCCATTTTCTATCAAATCAAAGCTCAAATCATTTCAATAAAACGAATAAATATGCATAAACTATGGTAGACAAGAAACAAATGAAACAATTTAATGGTATTAAAGTTCATAGCTGATAAAAATAACTTACGAAACTTCAAAATTTTGACAAAAAAGTCAACCACAGAAATAGCTTAATAATTTTATAAATCAAGTGGAACAATACTTGTTCTAAATGTTATGATCTATATAAAAACTTGTTCATAAATATTATGAACTTGATAAGTGATTGAAATAACATGGGGTTCTTAGTGTTTTTTTCTCCAAGTTCAAATGCTCTAGTGGACTTCTAAGAGCTTGGTTCCTAATAATCGATGATAGATCAAGAATGAGAAGCAATTCACAATGGGAGTCACGGAGCAGCATAAGTGAATGGACCCATCACATGCGGCCTGAAGTTGAAACCAAGCAAGCTTAGCATCAGGCTCATATCCCAAATTTGAGATCACTAAATACATTTGAATATATTCAATCATGTGTATTTGTGTGATCATACACATCCAAATGACCGAGATATTGCATACATTTATAAAGATATCATATAGTGTGATCTAAATATTAGATGATCTCAGGACTCACAAACCAAATTTGAGTTGTACGGCACTTGCACGTAAAAAATGATGCTCTAATAAGTAACATTTTCACTTGACAAACCTACATTTCAATTTTGAGGAATAACTTTAAAGAGTTTAAAAGATAAGCATCACATTAATCATGTCAAGCAATTATTAAATTTGAAAGTTTTGTGACATTCAAGGCTTTCAGATATTGCTAAATATATTTTCTTAAACTAATTACCATAAATACATGCTTAAATAAATCAAGAAGAAAGCTATATATATTTGTAGCATTCACAGTCAAGGGATAATCTAATATTCGATCCTAGGTATCTAATCTTGAAAATCATCCATCCATATTGCCTTTTTGTAACTAGATTTGTAACACTACACTCTTCCCATACTATCTAGAACTCATCCTCGTCATATCTACAACAAGTCTCATTATGTGGGGTCGGCTACATGAATCTTTCTTCTCCATTGTGTCCTATTAAGTATCAATTTTTCATTTAATTCTAATAAACTAAGATCATTTTTAATACATCCTAACTATGTCTTTTTAGGTCTATCTCTACCTTCTTTAACATAAAGCAAATCTAATACACCTACACTCCTAACTAAGTGATACGTATGTGACCAAATCATCTACAACTCTCTCTAATCTTATTCGCTGTTGGAGCTACTCCAACTTTTTCACGTATATATTTATTTTGTTTATCTCTAAGAATAAAACCAATCATCCACTTGAGCATCCTCATCTCTGCAACACTTTACTTAATTTTATGCTTCTCTTTTGCTGGCCAACATTTTGCGCCATAAATCATTATAAGTCTTACCACCATCTTATAAAATTTTCCTTTAAGTTTAAGTGGTACTTGTCTATCACACAATAAGCTATATGCATTACTCCACTTCAACCATCCAGCTTGAATTCTACTAATAACATTGCCATCTAGTTCACCATAATTTTGAACAATATGCCCAAGATATCTAAAATGTTCACTCTTTTTAATAACTTGATCACCGAATCTCACAACCCCACCACTAGATCTTCTACAACTAAAATTACATTCCATATATTTAATTTTAGATATTCTTAAACAAAAACCTTTAAACTCTAAGGGGCAACAGCTTAGTTGGATGCATTTGGATTATAAAATAAAAATGCATGAATTTTAACTTTTGAGTATTTAGTATGGTGCATGTAAAATTCAACAGTATTTCTAGTGTATTTGAAATGCATTGGAAAGATGATTTGTAACGTATTTGGAATTTGCCCAAATTGAGTGAATTTCAAATACACCGCTCAGTGTAAAGTAAGAACGGCCACCCTGCCTGCGGTCCAGCTGTTCCACCACCATCGATGGCCGCTCTCCTGCCACCTCCGATTGTCACCGCCACCACATCCTGCCACTGTCTCCGACACCTCCAACCACGTCGACTTGTCGCGACCGGCCACCATCAATCAGCCACACCACAACGACAACCCCAGCCTACCATTGCCATCTTTAGCCCCAAAGTTACTTTACATTACATTCATTCTACCAAACAAGAAAAAATAAAGTCATATATTTGTGGGTTTCCAACCAAAAAACCAAAAAATCTAAAGTAATCCAAATACTTTATATTCACTTTACTACATTCATTTTCACACTCCTTTTTTCATGCAACCAATGACCCAAGGTTGACCTTCATAATTCAAGTTTCTCTTGAACTCTCTCTCTAGTTTTATCAACAAGAAGAATATCATCGGCAAAAAACATACAACAAGGTACATCCTCTAGTAAATGTCTAGTGAGAACATCCATAACTAAAGCAAAAAAGATATAGACTTAAAACCAATCCTTGATGTAATCTAACTAAAATAAGAAAATATTTTGTCAATCTTCCTTGTGTTTGAACACAAGTAACAGCTCTAGTATACATATCTTTAATGACTTGGATATAACCAATATTAACTCCTTTCTTTTCTTGAACTCTCCAAAGTACTTCTCTTGAAATTTTATCATATGCTTTCTCTAAATCAAATCCTCGTCATATCTAGATTTTAAAAATTTAAATTCAATGGCCTTGCACCTATCAACTTTGTTTCTTAGTATGTGACCTTATTTCTCGAACACTTAAAGACCATTCTAGATCACCTCAAGTTTTCATCAAAACCAAGCTCACATTTCATGTTTGAAGAATTAAAGGATCTCTCCAATCAAGGCAAAATTACTCTACTTCTTGGCTGTAATATCCAAAATTTCAAAAAAATAAAAAAAATCTAATTAATCCGATATTCGTAGTAATGTTCGAAGCCAAACCCCTTCCATGCGCACGGTGGATTAAGAATTCGACCGTATTTGGTGGGATTTATCGAAGGTATACCCGGATTACTTTTTATTTCATTTCCTCTAGCGACTGTAATTTCTTTTCTTCTCTCTCGCCTTCGAATTTATGGTCCGTCTCCTCCAAGCGGCTAATCCTTTCCCTCTTCTCGCGGCGGCCGACAATCTGCCGCTTCGTGGAAGCCCGCTCGAGGAATCGCTCGACTGAACCGCCACTTCCATGCGACGCCTGGAGGCTGGCGTCGACGCCTTCCTCCCGGTGACCTTCTTCCTCGACATGGAACCGCTCCGCGTGGCAGGGGCCTTGCAGTGAGGAATCAGGTGTCGGCTCGAAATAAGGATTTTCGTTGCATGGAGGGAAGCCTGGGAGTTCCGTGTCTTGCTAAGTTTCTTTCCTAATTCATTTCCTTCGGCAATGCGGATTGTGAAGTTCAGTAAATTGCTGTGGAATAATTGCTTTTGGTACATTAGGTGAGTATCTAATTTTTCTTTCATTTCCTCCAGGCAGATATTGGATTGTGAATTAGAATGGGGATTTGTATTGGCATTTTGTTAACTTTATGATGCCGATTTAATCGGATAATATTGGCATTAGGTAAGGGTGCTTCGGAGTCGTGCTTTTGGGTAATACGAAAAATGATATGAGGAGACATCAATTTCAGGTTGTGTACTCAAGGAAGCGTCAAGCACATCACGACACTGAGGTGAGACACATAATTGCTAATTTAAATTCGCTTTATATTTGTATTCTGTTCTGGATTCCGATTTATTAATTGTATGAATACGTATAGATATTTACATATTGTATGCAAATACAGCTTATTACTACTAGTATATATTATTGATTCTGATGATTGTCAGTTAATTGTTTAATATCATATGATATTGATGTGCGTATGGCGTATGGAAATATTTTAAAGCGCATTATTAAGTCTAAATGAAGTAATGTGATAAACGAGAGAAATGTGAAAATTGTGATGAAAAGCTATGTTATAAAGATCTGCTTGAGAGCGATTACGAGATGGCGATTAGGGGATCTTGCATCCCCGACTCGACATTGAGGTTGGGGCTGGCGACCGGCGGTATGAGTTAAGCAGTAATATGACCGGCCTACCTTCTGCTTTTGGTACGGTAATCTTATATTATGAAAGTCAAAACCTATACAATTATAAATGACATTTCTAGGAAAAGGATTTGATATAAAATAGAATTGCTTTTATTAAATAACTGAATAAATAATCGACTCCTATGAAATGACAAATTATTTATACAGTACTACTTTACAGAATATTATTCAATTACATTTTTGCAGCATATTTTACCACTCTTACTTTTCTTAGCATTACTGGATTAAGAATTGACTGTTTGGGATTTATCGAAAGGTATACCCATTTCTTTTATTTCATTTCCTCAGGTCAAGATAATTTCTTTTCTTCTCTCTCCCGGTTCTTGGGTCCATCTCCTCCAAGGCTAATCCTTTCCTCTTCTCGGTCGACTTCAGAATTGCCGCTTCTCATGGCCGCCCAGAGCTCGGTGAGGAATCTTGCATCGGCCCGGCCACGCCAGTGGCCTTGAGAATGCATTTGGGAGTTCCATTCGCCTTCCTCCGTGGACGCTTCTTCCGTCGTAATATGGAACCGTTCTGTGGCCTCGCATGGTGAGGAGTCTCGTGAATCAATCGGCTCGAAATAGGGATTTCGGGTCCCATGGAGGGAAGCTGGAGTTCTGTCTTCTAAGTTTCTTTCCAATTCATTTCCTTCACCCTTCGCGATTATGATTGGAAGTTCAGTAAATTGCTGGGAATAATTGTTTTTTGCATTGGGTGAGTATGCAGAGTTTTCCTGTTTTCATTTCCTCCTAGGACCGATATTGGATTGTGAATTAGAATGGGGGATTTGTATTGCCATTTTTGTTAACTTTATGATGCTGATTTAATCAGGTAAATAATATTGGCATTGGGTAAGGGTGTTTCGGAGTCGTGCTTTTAGGTAATACGAAAAATGATATGAGGAGACATCAATTTCAGGTTGTATACTCAAGGAAACGTCAAGCACATCATGACACTGAGGTGAGACACATAATTGCTAATTTAAATTCAGTTTCTATAATGTATGCCATTTGCTTTTTTCTGATTCTTACCGATTTATTAATATTATATGAATAGCATATAGATATTCCTCATATGTGTATGCAATCTGATATTCTACTTAGTATATATTATTGATTCTGATGATTGTCGGTTAGTCGATTATTAATATCGTATGATGCTTTTGTATATGAAAATATTTTAAAACATGCATTATTAAGTGTCAAATGAAGTAATGTGATAAACAGAGAAATGTCAGGAAAATTGTGATAGGAAGACTATGTTATAAAGATTCTGTGAGATGGAAGCAAAGTTCGAGATGGCTTGAGCGAGATCTTAGCATCAGGCATTCGACATTGAGGTTGGGAATTGAATGAGAATAGCGGTGTCGAGGCATTAGGCCAGTAGTATAGTAACTCTACCTTCACACTTTTTTTAGTAGGGTAGGACCTTATGTTATGAAAGTCAACATATCTGATTATAAATATGGTTAAGAAAATGATTTGATATAGAATAGAAATTCTTTTATTAAATAAGCGGAATAAATGTCGACTCACTATGAAATGAGATGAAATGACAAATTATTTATCTGATCTTTCTGAGAATATTGTTGATTATATTTTTGCGACATATTTTATCACTCTTTCATTTTGAATGTAATACATGCTGTACTTATTTCTTGTTGTTCTACTTTAGCTTTATTGTCTGCTTTAGCTTATATGATACTTCGTTGATAATTTGAGGGGCGAGGTGGATAAGCCAGTGGGTTTGTTGATTTTCTGATTTTGGGTGTATAATTTTGAAAGATTATAAAAACTTTTTTTTATGTGCATATATTTTGCATTTAGTTCTTATTTTGTGTAAAGATTTTAAATGCTTCAAATTTTGTGATATGAATTAATTAGTTAAGAAAAATCAATATATGAATTTGTTTGTGATGATTTGAGATACAAATTTCACTTGCTTGTTAGAAATATCATGTTGGAATATGTTGGTGGAATCGCTATCATATCTCATACACCATAAATGTAATATAGGGAGGTCATTTGGGGTGTGACATTGGCACCCTAAGACCAGGTACTTGACAAGATAACACTTTAAGGTTAGGTCTTGCTAGTAACACCTTACAAAGGTGATTGTTAGTTGATGTGTAAAACACCTCCTCATCAGTAACACTAATCGATAATGCTACAATCAATTATATCCTCAGAAATGAAACCAATGACAATTATTTTTTTTTTGAAGTTCAATTTCACATGATTGTAGAAAAATATCATCCGGTTGAGTTATCTGCAATGTGAACTCACATTATGTTACAAGTCAACTTGTTCGAGTACAAAGTTTATTTTAGAGATCCTATGACAAGTATTCAAGAATATTATTGCAAGCAAAGGAGATATGTATGGCAAAAATCATAAAAGCTAAAGTTTTATGATATAAACAACAATTTTACACATAAGATAGTACCATGTTAAAAGAGTACGAGAAATCTTCAAATATATTCAAAACTTAATACACTTATCACTTTAATATGATTCAAGCTATTGCATTTTCAACAAAATAGAGTACAATGAGTAAGATTGGAGAGATGAAAAAGACTTACATTCAATATTTAAGAGTAATATATTAATTCATTAGTAATTGTGCTTGCAAGTTTATACTCATATTAAGCTTCTATCAGCCATACATACATCATAGTTCACCTAATGTTGATTACATTTGGTGAATTTCATTAATTAGCTTCCACATAATTTCAATCATAATAAGGGCTATTACATGCATAGCACTCAAATCATAGCTTCCACAAAACTAATCTATCTTTGTTTTTCAAATTCTCACCTAAATATCAAAATTTCACAAGAAAATCTCAGTCATATTTTCCCCTTTTATCAAATTTCCAGTTTGATCATGACACATACAAATATATGAGTTTGATAGTTTAAAAAAAAAATTGGTATGGGTGTTAATTTTATAAATAGCTATGATTTAAGTAGTGTGTATGTTATTTTCCCATGCATTATTTATTTAGCTTTAGTTATGATTAATAGTGGGCTTAAATTGGTAGAATATCATAAGAAAAAATCTAAGTACAAAAGATTTAGTAGCAACGCTCACATCCCCCAAAAAACCCCAATGTGCCCCAAAATTCAATATTGATGGCCATATAAGGTTAAAAAAATTTGATTATTGAGTAAAAGGACAATAATATGAAACATTGGCCTCAACATAAATAATGACATTGCTAAATAATTGTTGCTAATAAACTAAAACACTTCAGAAAAAAAATACTTAAAGAAAAAAACATGTAACATATACATATACAGCCCTTATGATCAAAATTCAAAAGAAGTCAATTCACGTGATCTCTTCAGGCTATGAATCCCATATTGAAGGATCGAGCTCAGAAAACAATGAACTTCCTTAGCACAAAAACAGAACTAAAATTCTTTAGCATTAACATGGCCTTCCAGGATTGGTGTGTTGCCATTGGCCACGGTGGAAACTCATAATCATCAACATGCCTAGATGGCTTACTAAGCAATGCAAGTGTTCAAGTTCAATTTACCTTAGGAAGTCCACCAATTCCCAATGCTAAATCCAATGAGAAAGAACCAGTAGATATAACAGGAACTTCTCTGGGAGAATGAGAACGGCCAAGCCACATAATTGCGCCTTTTCCAAATGAAGCTGTAATTTGATCCAAGGCTTGCTGTAATGCCAGGTCCTTTTTAGATAGAGTCTCATCACCAGAATCACTTGTATTTGATTTAGACTTCTTTTTCCCTAATATCAGAAGTGGCTGTTCACTTTTCAACAAAAAAAAAAAATCTTTCTTCAGCAACCTAAATTAAATAGTTGCAATGAAGTTTACATGAATCTTTTTAACTGTCAGAAGGTGACAGATTGGAAAACATTTTGCATTTGAAGAAGGTGGTCAAGTGGACAGCTGTATCATAGCATCGAAACCACATAGTGGATCCTTGTCCTATAGAACTAGTGAGATGGTATTCATGATGAACATAAAAGGAATACTCCGCTTTATGACTATGATATACATTTCAAGAGTGCTGGAATTAGATATCATGAAAAATGTCAAACACAACCCAAGGTCCTAAAATCTTGTTTAACTCAAAAGCAAGAGACAACTATAAAATTGAGATGCATAAATAAATGTTTTAAGCAGGTACATAGATGTTATTGTTTAACTTTACATAAATGTAGAAATCCAACAGGGGAACTGTGTACTGTTTAAATAATTTAGCAATACCGTTGATTCAATTTATCAACTTTTAAGCCTATCTTAAGGATATTAATGAATACAAAGTTCATAAATTGTTGAAGATTTACAGTCCTCTTGAGGGAGAATAATATGTTAAGCGTAAACCTGTTCTCATCTTGTAGAAGCTTGGAATGCACAAATTTCTCATAGTATGATAATTTGTAGTAGCATACCTTTCGTGGAGAAATAACAAACTTGAGAAGGCATCAAGGAACCATGTCTATAAACCTGCCAAGCAATTAATGAAGCATTCCTTTAAAATCGTTTAAAAATAACAAAAGACCTTCTAGGCCAACTAGACAATCCTTGCACAAACGAAGCACACCACCAAAACTTAACGCATTCTATGTCAAAAAAAACATTATGTGATATGACTGAAAAAAAGACAGCTTTGAGCTTCCCATAGAAATTAAAACAAGTAATTCCAATGCCTGTGTTAACAACTTTGATTCCCTCTAAAATGCAATAAATTATGTTAAAGGACGGCCTATGCCAACAACAGGATAAAGACGAAAAAATGAATTCAGTCATTCAGGGGTTCATCTTCTCCAAATAACCACACAACGTTAAAACATGGAACTCCCAATCAAGAACTTCACCCCCAAGAATCAATGACAGTTGTCAAAAACTTGAGCTTTTATGAGATTTCCTCAAATAGCAATAGAAAAAGCGGAAGGCAGTAAGAGAAACGAAACGGTATAACAAAAGCTCATATAGGAAGAGAAGAGACGGCTTGCAAAACACAGAAAGAACCTGCGAAACGAAGAGAGCTCTCTTCAAACAAAAGCTCCCTAAGAGCCGCGCCATGGCGATTTAAGTAAAAAAGATCCCTAATCCTTGGCTCAAGGCATAATGATACGAAGAAGAGTTTCGCGCGGGCGAGGCGGGAACGCTCCCTTGTCAGTTGTCGCAGTGTTTTAGGGTTTTTGAGAGGGTTTTGGACTGCTGCACATTTAAACGCCCGTGCTGCCAAGTGCCGGGTTCCGGCCAACGGGGCCGAGATTTTTTTTTTTCTTTAAAATGGAATAAGGATAGCATATGCATGTTCACTGTCATGAACATAATCTTATGGAACTATCAAAAAATTTAAAGAAAACTTCGATATTTAAGCTTAGCTGACATAATACAGTTAGTTTCTTTTTTTTTTTTTTTTTGCAGATGAACTTGCATTAATATTTTACTTAATAGTGGAGTTTCTAATGAAATTCCACTCTTTAATTATAAAATAATAATAATAATAATCCTTTACCATTTTATCTCTTGAATGCTTGAGGATCAGTGAGATTTATTGGTGGAATCGGGATTTGAGGTGAGTCAACAAAATGGTTTACTTAAAATTTAGATTGGATAAAATAATTTAAAGGTGAGATTTTTAAATTTTAAATACTTGCATAAAATTTTCTAAATTCTATGAAGAGGGACAAGCGCCACCCTCAATCTTCCTAATTCCATCATTAGTGGGATGACTTTTGGTGTGATTGTTGGGTTTCATTTGAAACTCTATAGTTCATTGTGCTTGTATAAAAGCAATATGAAAAGTTATGTCAACACAATAAATTATTATACTTAAATGATTTGCTCATTTCTCACACAAAAATAAAATATTTTCTTTTTCAATCTCCTAAAAGACACAATCCTCGACTTCATCCTGATCTGACAAACTAGCAATCTTCTTTCTAACTTAACTCAAATGTTTAAAATAATAGTATTTAGCATGGAAAAATTTAGACTAGATAAATTATGTAAACCTAAATGTCCTCAGCATCTTCAGAGCTCTAACTTAGATAAAAAGATAATAATTTGTTGAATGCCATAACCAAAACAAAAAATTAGGAAACATAGTTATTCCAACTACTCTATGTCACACCCCGGGTCCCGAAGGCAGTATACCCTGGCAACATGGGACGTGATAAAGCTATATGAAAACCTTTTTTGTACTCATAAGAAAAAACTTACATATAACAAAACTAATAATAAACTGATAATAATAAGAAAAATAAGACATATCTCACTTCATCAATAGAAATCGCACAGTCGTCCAACAGGGAAGTAGATAAATAATTAATAACAACATAAATAATATCCAACAACATGCTAACTAACATCTAAATAATAAACTGAAATAATCATAAAGAGAAATAATTCTACCCAAATCCAAAAAGACATAAAAGGTAAACTACTATATAAACTCAAATACTGAAAATCTTAATTTTGATAGAAAGCTGGCTCCTATGATGAAGATCCTCCAACTATACTAGTAAACCTGTTATGAAAAAATTTTACAATAATGAGTTTGATTAATCAACCTCAATAAATAACTATCATTTATTAAAATATAAATGACAAAGGAATGTGGTATGCAGCATGAATAAATGAAAGGTTCAATGATTCATAGCTAATAGAAATCGAAATCTCCAAATTATTATTTCTAAAGTAGAAATGAATCGATAAATAAAATGTATGTGCTTATGCAATTTATGCAACTTGTATACTTATGCTCATATATATAAAAAAAGAAAAATCTACAACTAAGCATTCATATGCCAAGTTAAATATTATCACAACAGATATGCTCAATCATATCTATCTAGTGACTCATCCATTATTTATCACTATATGATTATATGTACTTGCAAGCGAGCATATGCAATAATAGTTATTTATGCATATATATAGTCAATTTTCTACAACACCTTGAACAAGAAAAGGTAGGCAGCAATCCCATAAAAATCCAATGATTTCTCTAAGAACCCGCCGGTTTATGTAGCCATTTACAAAGGGTTTAATACTGACGTGAATTCTATATTAATTACATTTTTATTCCACAAATCATCAATAAGTGACTATTAATAATATTTAAATAGTATGACCAACAGTAATTATATACAAATATGTGTTGCAAAGATTAAATATAAACTAAATAAATATGCATAAACAATAAATTTTGCAAGTATAAGAATCACCTGAATGTGTAAGAAGCTATGCAACTATAACTCAAGATGAACCTTTAATAAAATTTATTATGAGCATGAAAGATAAATGCCTCCTAACAACTACAATAATGAGTAACAGAATCTTAGTAGTAGGACTAACAAACCAACACAATAATTAAGAAATATAGTACAAATAAAAAGGTTAACACCCTGTGGTGAAATATTTCTGCCTTCATCTATCCTTTTGAAGAGGATACTTGAAAACAGAAATATAAGTCTTTGTCGGGACATCACGCAGATCCGTAGATATTCTTATTAGGGTGATCAGGTACGACATTGAGGAAAGATGTACTATCTCGAAAGATAGAAGTCACCACCCTACAATGGACCTAATTACCTCAATAAGGAATCATAAGGACTATGGGTCTTCGTATGTGTTTGAGATTCTCCCTCTACCTTACATGAAAAGGTAAAGCAGAGTTTATTTTAAACTAGGTTCATTAAGTTCCCTATGGAGGCAAACCCTTATAGTTAATTACATCCTAAGGAATGAGATTCATTAGGAATACTTTCGATTAAGGTAAATGATCGTTATCCCCAAAGATTTTGAAGGTTAAACTATCAATAAATCGATTTACTTTGGAAGATCAAATGGGATTAATCAAAGGGAGAGAGTTATTATCAAAGCCGAAGGAAGATGAGTAGAAGATGCACACAATGCTTGGAAACTTAGCGAACATCTCAAACTATCTTGTGGTTGGGCTTTACATTTTTGAAATTTGAAAATGATTTATTTATTTGAGTTGGATTTTTATTAGAAATTTAGGGCTTATAATTCCATGATGCAAGGTCATGGAAATGCCTAAGATGTGAGGATTTATGCTCAAGGCCTCGAAGGGAAATAGCAACCTCAGAACCTAAATCTAGGGAGTTTCGACGAGGGCCAAGGCACGACATAAATCTAAGGCAAAAATAGGCATATGGTTTACCTTCACAAGAAAGGATAAATCACTTGACTGTTGGGCTTACAACCATCTGAGGGTGGCCTCCAACTAACTCCTCCTATGATTTTAAATACATGTAGGCAAGTCTTATGCTTTATACAAGATAGCTAGGATGTTGTTTATTTAGAAAGAGACAAAGTCCATAAACACACTCCCTAAGTGACTATATCATGTAGGGCATGATTATTGACTTAAATTTAATGCAAATTTTTCATATGCTTTATTTTTATTTTTGGACAATTCATTTGACACGGGCTTTAGGATTTTTTTATGCCTAATGCATGATAAATTGGATTATGGGCCAAAATCAGTAAGATGGGAGGTGTGTTTTCACCATGGCTCTCGAAAGTAAAGCCACGTTTTTTGGCATGGGTGGAAGCCCTCCAAATCAAGAGTGAATTAATATATTTTTTATGCATGATGTGAGAAAGAAAAAACAACATTCAGCTAAGGAGTTGCTAATTCTTTTATCTGGATTTATAATCTAAGCTTTAGGTGAGGTTATGAGTTGTTTAATTTGGTAGAAGATTTATTTTTCCTTAAGAGCCTAATCATCATCTAGGCTATACATCAAGTAAGGAAGAAATTAAAAAAAGTTTGTTATCTCTAAAGCATAAGCTAAACAAAACATCAAGCATTTTTTATAAAGCTAATGCAAAAGAATAAAAGACCATGTATGGTCGAGTACCACAACACAAACCCAAAAAGATAAATACGGGTAGCCGAGCTCTACCCTTATACAACACAGATTACAAATAAATTAATTACAACTAAGCAAGGAATTCATATTATGGGGGGTCTTCATTTCTTCTTTTCTTCTTTCTTCTTTATTTATACTTCTTTCTTCTTTTGGTTCATTTTTTTGAATGGTTGGAATGTGGATGCTCCAAAGGCTTTACATGATACATAAGATATAATCTTATAATCAATGTTCATCTTAATCCCCCATAATAATCATTCCAAAATTATAATTGCAAAATTACATGAAAAGAAAAAAGTAAATCTAACCAAAACCTGCACAGAGATTAGCTAAATAAATCACACATTCACAAGCATGTATATAAATAAATTGGACTTAGCATTCCACACATGGATAATCAAGTCCACCTAACCCATTTTGGATTATGCTTAAGGGTATAAGCAACCTGCACAGCAAAAGTAGTTATATTTTTATTACAGCGCCTCTTAAGTACAATCCCCTATAAAAGATAATGATTAGACTAAGTTATCCTACCATTTATTCTATGCACATACAACTAACATTCAGACTAAAATATCACATCATAAAATAAAAATAAACATTAAACCATGCACCGCCCCTAACATATGACTAGAAGTGGTGACTTAGGTTAATGTATGTGTTTAAAAAGGTTTGTGTGGTGTGCTTAGCTAGGCTTTAAGGTTTAGATTTTTTAAGTATCAAAATGTTCAACTTAGAGGATGATTTCAATTTAAGTTGTTTAGTTGATTTCGATTAATTTTATTTGATGATTTGATTTGGTTTGAATGAACCTACTTAATTATAAAGTGTTGTAAAGAGAAAAAAAGAGAATAAAACTTCTCTTTCCCCTTTAAGTGATTTCTAAGGTGGATTCATTAATGATTATTTGTAGAGAATGTTTTCTTATGTGTTTTAATTAATCATAAGTTTGGATTTTCTTTAAATAAACTTATTCAAAAAGAAAAGTATTTTAAGATTAAGTAAAGTGAATTACTATCACAAAACACACAATATTTTATTTCTTTCCCACATGTGTATCATGCACATGAATGAATCATAAGCATATATATACATGTGATGCAAGTATTTAGCAAACCTTAATAATGAATGCTAAGAGAGGTTGACTAAGGAAATTCATAATGTTTCATGTATGCATGATTTTATTAAGTAGAAGAGAGTGATTCTTGTATTCATTTTTCATATACACATTTACAAGTATAAAAGACATAAGTTAGTACGATGTCATTGTTAGCACCAGAGGTGTAAGGTACAAAACATACTTATGGCTACTTAAAGCCTGACAATCCCGGGATTATCTAGAATAATATACCACTTTTCTTAAATACATGTGAATGTATAAAAAGAAATGCATGGAAAGAGAATGTTAAGAGAGGTTGCCTAAGAAAATTTGAAATGTTTCATGTATGCATTATTTTGTTAAGTAGAAGAGAGTGATTCTTTTATCCATTTTTATATGAACATTTACAAGTATAAAAGACATAAGTGAGTGATGCGCCATTGTTAGCACCAAGGGTGTAAGGTACAAGATCTACTTAGGGCTACTTAAAGCCTCACAACCCCGGGGTTGTCCAGACTAATTTATCACTTTTCTTAAATACACGTGCATGTATAAAAAGAAATGCATGGAAAGAGAATTATGCAAACAAAGTTTATGCTTGTTTGTTTGATTTGGTTATTCATTTTATATATGTGATGTGGAATTCCTTCTTGAGTCATGACATAGGAGTGTATAGGAATGAATTTCAAACAAGTGTTATGTCCTTTTAAAATGTACTATATACTTTGCAAATCTTATGCAATCCTATAGTAAGAAAGAGAGAAAAAATCACATAACACATTTTATACTATTCACATGCAAGCTCAGAAGTACTTATAGATAGCATACTTTTCATTTGTAATGTTTGATTTATAAGTTTTGAAAATAATTTTAAATTTAGTAGTGATAATAGTCATTCATATCTTACTTTAGCCAAAACATGTAATTTGACATAAAAGAAATATATATATTTTTTTCAAAAGACATGAATGCATGAATTTCATATGACATACACATTTAGCATGTTAGGAAAAATAAAGTGATGCAAGCATGTAATTTCATTCACTATAATTAATTTCTAAAGGCAATCTTATGGAATAAGATTATTTAAAGTGAATCAAAATTGATTTAAGAAAAGTTTGATTTTGTTTTGAGTTCAATTTGAATTTTAGGAAATGTGAGAAGGTTTGCTTGTCCTAATCCCATTCCCCATGTGTAAGTTCATTTTGGTTTAATGAGAAGGTAATTAAGTTGATTTTATGGTTTAGTTAGGTTAAGATAACGTTACCTATATCACCTTAAGTTAATTGATTAAACAATTATGAACTAATATGATATGGAACAACATGAAAAGTAAATTTACAATGCTCCTAAGAAATGAAAGGAGTCTAATGCAATTAGATCAGAAATGATTAATTAATTAATGAGCTCAACTAATTACTCTTATGGTTTTCTCACACATGTGAGCTAACCATAATTTCATTATCTCTTACTTTGGGTTATTGAACACCCAAAGAGCTACCCAAGATTAGATTGATTAAGTTTTTTGATTAATTTTAGTTTTGAAAATTTTATCAAGTTAATTAAGTAAGTCATCAGTGGATTAGCCTTAAATTAAATTTAAATTAAGGAAGAAAGGGGTTTAGGGAATGACTTGGGAAAAATACCCCAAACCCATTCGATAAACATCATATTCACTTAAAAAAAGTCTAATTAACTTAATAAATGAATTAAACCATTGTTCACATGCTTAATTAAGATTAATTACATTAAGAGAGTGATTAGGAGTTCATTAATTAATTTCCTTGATTAACTATTAATAAATTCCAAGAAAATTAAGGGAGACAGAAGTCATCCTGCTAAACATGCTTGAGAAGTTTTGAATTAATTAATGAAGTCATTAAAGAGTAATTAGGGTTATTAAGTTTTCAAATAAACCATAATTAAGGAAAATCTAATGTTCAAATTCAATTAGAAAAAAAATTATTGGATTCTCCTATGAATTATCTTTAAGATGAACCTGAGTTTGTATTTTTTATATTTTCTACAATTAATTATAAATTTAGGAAGTTTCAATTGATTTAAGTGATTTTTATGAAGTTTGTTAATTTATTTTATTAAAATAAATCATTTAACACTGAAAATTAATTTCTTCTAATCCAATGGTTTTTTTGACTTGAAATTTGTATGGTAAATTTATTTTAACTTCAGTTTTAATCTCTGAAAATTTAAACTTATCACATGTATTTTTAGTTTAATTTATGAAATTTGATTTTTACTAAAACTCAAATTAAGTCCAAAATATTCTGTAAGATTTGAGGATTTTGGGTTTGCTGGATTTCTCTCGGAAAGACGAATCTAACAAGCTCTTATTTGTAACTTTTGGTTAAGTATTTTATTTTCTATGACTTTTTGAAATTTCAAGTGATTTAAATGAATTTTTAATCAGAAAAATCTGATTATCTAACTTAACATAGTCAACACCGGCGACGCGGTCAAGATTGATCGGTCGCGGTGTGGCATGCGCGCGCCACGCTAATGGATGGCGGGGAACCGGCTTAACGGCGACCGCGCGTCACCGCGACGTGCGGATCCGGACGTCCCATCACGCATCGACGACGGATCGTCGTGCGATCGAGGCCAGATCACACGATCGGTGCGCGTCGAGCCATCCGTCGTAACCATAGGATCGACGGTCCCATATCGCGCGGATCATCGCAATTTGAGCCATCCATCCCACGAACCGCGGATCGACGACTCTACCCTTGAATAGAAATCGGGCATTTTGAGAAAAAAAGAGAGATTCTAAGTGAAAACTTATCCAAATGGATTCATTTTCGCGTCGATTCCCACCGAAAAAATTTTATTTTCTAATTGAAATGATTTAAAGTAAAAATGCGGGATTATCGAGGATAAATTCCTAAAAATTACGTGAAAAACTATCACAAATGAAGGATCCTAAGGCCGGCTATGATTTTTTTGAAAGTTACCTCACCGGGGATGATTTCCCGTGGCGGTGATGTTGGGAAGGCTGGATCTTAGCTTCGTCACGCAAGTTCCCACTGATGATTGTCATTTCCTCACCGAAATTCACTTAATTTTAGAGTATTTATCTCCAAAATGAAGTTGTGGCGATTGCCAATGGGTTTGAGAGCTATAAGAGAGGTAGAATGAGAGGAATGGGTGAATGCTTCAGCCTTTAGTGGCTTGGAATGAAAAGTGAACGAAAATCTCTCTTTACTTTGAATTTTTAACTATAAACTCATGTCATTTGGCTTGGAGTTGTTGGGAATGGAAGAAAGTTATCCTAGGTGGCTCACTATGGTTGGCTAAGGCATGAAAAGTGGCTGCCATGAAGGATAAATGAGTGTCCTAGCCAAGGGGATGTGAGAGTCTTTCATGCCAAGTGTTTCAATGGGAGATGTAAGGTGATTTCACCTCCTCATGAGTCATGGATGCCCCTACCACTCATTGGGTCAGAAAATCAGTGTCTTTGGTGCATATGTGGACCAATGGATGAGTGTCAAGTGACCAAGAAAGATGAATGATCACTTGCACAAGTATTTTTTCTCATAGGATGCCCTTGGCCTAAGGGCAAAGTGGTCATTTGATATTGAATTTGATTTGAGCAGATTTGAAATTAGTCAAAAATAAGCTGGACCAAATTTCATGTCATTGAAGTTCATTTGGTTTAATTTGGGTTAATTTGACCCATTTAGGTCAAATTGGGTCAAAATGGGTTAGGTTGACCAATTGGTCAAATTTGGTCAAACCAAGAGTTGGGTGAAGTTCAAATGATCATTTTGATTACATTGGTTCAATTGGTTTCAATTAATTTGGTTTTAATTAATTTGATTTAATTTGAATTTTGGCCAATTTGATCTTTTAGGTCAATTTGGGCTAATTGACCAATTTGACCTGATTGACCAAATTGGCTTGAATCATTGTTTGATTTAAGTTTGGTTGATCATTTGGAATATATTGTAGGTTTTGATTTCAATTAATTTTGATTTGGTTTAATTTTAAGTTGATTTGACCTTTAAGGTTAAATTGACCTAAGGTCAATTGGACTAGCTTGGGTTTAGTTAGCCAATTGGTCAAATTAGATTTAATTGAGATTTTGGTCAAGTTCAATAATCAATTTAGAGTAAAGTCATTGGTTTAATCAAGATTTAGGGTTCATATGAATTAACTGGTTGACTTGGTCAACGAGCTAGGTTGACTTGGTTTGACCAAATTAATGACAATTGATTAACCTATGATAATCAACAAATATGACCTAAAGTTTGGATTGGCTTAATTTACTTTGATTTGGATTGAATTGAATTTTAGTTCATGTAGGTTAAATTGGTCACTTTAGGCAAGTGAGCCAATTGGGTTTAGTTGGATTGATCAAGGCTTGATTTAAGTTTGGTTGAACTCACATATGGATTTATGATTAAAATATAAATCCATTTGAAAGTGATTTGGAGTCAAATGGGGTTTGATTCATTTGACAATTTCAAGTCAAAAGGGTGAATATGGGTTTGACTTGGGTTAGCTTGATTTTGATTTGATGATTGTAATTTGTGCTTATATTTGGATTCATCGTTGAAGGATTGATTAAATCATGAAGAAAAATCAAGGGTTTGGCTTGATTTGAGTTTGATTTGGCTAAGTTCAAGAATTTAACTTGAAAAACTTAGGTTGGATTTTGGTTGAATTTGAGTTTGAGTTTTGAATTTGGTTTTGGATATTTGAATTTATATTTCATTTATATTTGTTAATATAAATGAGAATATAAATGGGTTATGAGAAAATTTCTTGAATTTGAATTGATTTGGATTTGGTTTGAGTTAAATCCATAAGATAGAATCAAAGGGCTTAAGAAATATTTTTGGAATTTGAATTTGAGTTTTGGATTCATTTTGATTAATTTGAATTTATATTTCATTTATATATGTGAATACAAATGAGAATATAAGTGGGTTATAAGAATTTTTTTTTTTAATTTGAATTGATTTGAATTTGATTTGAGCTAAGTCCATAAGATAGAATCAAAGGGCTTAGGAAATATTTTTGAAATTTGGATTTGGTTATAGATTTCAATCATAGGTTTCAATTATTTGGAATTGATTCATGATTTGAGAAAATCTGTTGAAATTGATTCAAGGTTTGATTTGGAGTTGAAGTTGATATGAGTTTGGAGTTTGTCTTGAAAGAAGGAAGTGATGAGGATTTGGTTCAGGCTATAGAGTAGGCAAATTTTTCTAACACCTCTAAGGCATAACCTATTCTTATGACTAACTCTTCTAAGTCTCTAAGGTTAGGTTGAGTGTTCACCTAATAAGTGTCTTAAGACTAAGGAGCTCTTAGTGTTTAAGAGAAATCCTATGTCTAAGATGGAGAGGTTGAGAGCTCATTATAAAAATGAGGTCAACATACCCTTAACAATGAATGGTACATTTATTCATTAATAAATAATGGTTACTTACCTCAAAACAGGTGGTTTAAAATCGCAATTTGATTTAGGTTTTACTCTCAATACCAAAAGGTATACAACTAAACAGCCCTACAAAAGAAAATGAGAAAAATAAAAATAAAATAATAAAATAAAATAAAATAAAATATAAGGCTATTCATAACTTATTCAAATGATGAGTTGATTATCTAAAGGCTAATTTATCCAACTCCAATCCACATCCTTAATCAACCAAATTAAATGCTATGTTCAAATATATAACACATAAACTATATCATAATTAATGAATGCAAATAATGATCTTAAAGAGAGAGAGAGAGAAAGAGAGAGAGATAACATTCAACACAAAACTTACCACTATAAGTTAACTTCGGAAACATTTATAAATTTAACATATTTTTATCATGAATTCATCGTCAAATGAAAATGTATTAAGTTAGTTAAAAGAAATTAAGAAAGCTAATTATTCTTACAAGTCTAAGTGCGATAAAGTGATAGAAGAAAAAATCAACAAAAGAAATGCTCAAGTACTCACAATTCTTGTTCGATTAAGGAAGCGGTGGCCCTCAGTTGAGCTCGAAGGAGAGGATTCGGTAATTGCAAAAGAAATATGAGGTGAGGAGGAAGAAGCTAGAGTTTTAGAAAGAGGATGAAGAAGAAGAAGAAAAGAAAAACTTAATGTTAGCAGTTGAGAAGGTGAGGAGGTCGGAGGCGATGAAGGGTGTGAAGTTTAAGAGCTGGGAGAGGGAGACATGTGCAGGATGAGGCAGAAGATGTCCTAGAGGCATTATCCCCCTAAATCTAACCCGAAGGCAACCAGATAGAATGAGAAAATAGCAAAATTATTGCGATTAGTGACCGTTATGACAACTCACGCGAAGGAAGGAGGTCAGGAGATCGACATTCGTAATAGTTTGATCTTCTTAGACCAGATTGATTCAGTTTTGTCATAACACTCTAAATAATCTAATTGTAATGATACTTAGCAACCCAAATGAATTTATTGGATATAATAATTAATATATGGATGACTTGTTTAGGAGTTGGGAGTTAAAGCATATAAAATGGGATCATAGAAAGAACATATTTCATCAAGATTTATAGTCCATTAAGAGAAATATATGCATGCACACTATATATATATATATATATATATATATATATATATATATATATATATATATATATATATATATATATATATATATATATATATATATATATATATATATATATATATAATTGTAATTTTACTTTGTTTTCATGAAAAAAATCTAATTTTTCGGGGCAATTCTATGAAGGAACCCTTAAAGTCTAACACAAGCAATTTACCTATGGAGAATTTAGTAATATCATTGTTATGCTGAGAATTTTATTAGGTAGATCAGATCTTCGTGTAGCCCAAAAATTATCCAAACACAAGGGGATATGAACACGGGGTTATGGAAAACCCGTTAAGGAAAAACCACGGGCCTTGCTCTGTAGAACTTTCACTTTGT
Source organism: Cymbidium sinense (assembly GCA_021442155.1). NCBI lineage: Eukaryota > Viridiplantae > Streptophyta > Magnoliopsida > Asparagales > Orchidaceae > Cymbidium > Cymbidium sinense. The sequence goes on along the minus strand of CM038221.1, from coordinate 171,145,158 downwards.
GTTCAAAGATACTGAGGTCCTTGCTTCTCGTTAGTTGAGAAGAAGGTGTTTCTGAGAAACAATATTCCAGTGTAGAAAAATACAATATCGGTCAACTCCAACCCAAGAGAGAAGTTTCCAAAAGCGGCGGGATCTTGGGAGCAACCTCTTGAGGAGAAAGGAGCGGCGGTCTTTTCTAGTCCTGGGCGATCTCCTAAGGCGACTCGATCTTGAACACTTCTTGGTGGTAGCGGTGGTGATAGATCGTCGGCGTCAAGGTCGGGGTTCTCGAGCTCTCGGTCTTCAAATCAGTTCCCCCTCAAGAGAATGAAGCTCTATTTATAGATTTTTTGGGAGTGGCGATTTGGTGGAAAACTCCAACCACTCCCATTGGGCGGTGATCGATCCCCTCGATCGACGGTATATTTTGATGATCCGGTGCCTTAATGATATCGAATTGGGTGATCTTGGATTCGTTGGATTCGTCTTGTGAGCTCGATCGGCTATAAATATGTCGGTTTGGTGACCATTTGGCGGATCGGATCCATTTTCATGCTCAGATAACTTGATCGAGTCGATTCGAGCTTCGGATCGGACTATGCTTGATGTTTCTATGTTCGTCTCATCGAGGGTCAGTTTATTGTAAGTTCTTTGAAATCGGTGATTAGATCGAAGCATTTGAAAATGCCTTGAGATTCGTGCTTGATCGATTAATTTTACGGATGTATCGGTTCTATTTTTGGGTGACATTATCTCGTCATCCAAAAATATATGTCAAATACTAAAATAGCAAATGCTTCAATGAAATTTGAGAGTCCATCAACTGCGCTTTTGAGAGAATCTTCATAACGGCCTGATATTATAACTATGGAAACGTCGGAAATGCGCGGTATGTGTGTGCGATATTTTGAGGTTACTGGATCGATCCAGTGCGAACGGGTTATTGAGCGTATGGCGCGCATAAGCGCTTCCTTGTCTTGTAGCGCCGATGCCGTGCTGGCGCGTGGTCGAAGGCGGCGCGCGGGATCGGTCAGTCAGCAGGTTCGGCAGCGAACCGAGGAGCGGGCAATCAATGGGCATGATGGAGCCAGAATCAGCGTCGGCCGGCGGAAGCGAGCTGGTCGAAAGCTACGGTCGAATTCGTGTCGGGTTCGCGCTGAGGTTAACATGGCCGGAGGTTCGACGTGTGGGCCGCGGTCAGGCGTGGAGCGGTTTTGACCGTAAACCGGAGGAGGTTGTGGCCGCGATTCGACCCGTGGACCCGGTTCGCGACCGCGTCTGTCAGGCCGTGGCCGCAGTTTAACCGAGCGACAAAGGCAGCTACTTGAGGCGATCTAGCATGGCTGCGATTATGGAGCGAACCAGGCAGCTGACCATTTTGATGAGTTTTGGCGATTTTGGATGATTTTGGGGGTTTTTTACTCTTTTGCCCCTAGAAAGGGTCTATAAAACCCCAGGTAGAGGGAAAGGCACACTTTTCTCTCTCTTCTCCTCTTAGAGTGCATAGCCCTCCCCAGTGGGAGTTTGGGCACTCTTTGGATCCACCTCACCCCAGCAGGTGCATAGCCCTCCCGGTGGGAGTTTGGGCACTCTTCTTGGATCAACCTCTACCTCCTCATCTCCAGAGTGCATACACTCCCCACGGTGGGAGTGGGAGTTTGGGCACTCTCCTTGGAATAATTTTCATCTCGATGCTGAGTTCTTAGGTGTTTGTAGATGGGTGAGAATCTTTTGAAGAGACACGTCAGACCACTTGTAGCGGAGGGCGGACAGAGAACCTTCTAAAATGGGAGGGCGAAGATTAGAGTGTCGATCACGGAGACACATTGATGGTGCTTGGAAAAATATTATTTTGAATGATTTGGTTCTTAAGTGTCAGAAGTCGATAGAGCCCAACTCCCCGTGGGGTATTTCACCACTTACGAGATGAGTTTGGGCGGGATTGCGGTTTCCCCATCCCGAGATGATCGCCATTTTGTCGACATCGCGGTTTGCATTTCCAGTTTTGGCGGCATGGCGATCGTGATGGGACTTATAGTCTTTTAGGCGCGTCGACTCTGATTACCTGCGGATGTGCAAGTTTACTGCGATGCACATGGTGGTATCACTGCGGGGAGTCTTGACCTCCGGACGAAGGATCCTCCCAAGAGTTGGGCAAGCGATTCTTTTTTTTGAAGAATGGCGGGGTCTTCTCGAGAAATGGGAAAGGCGAGAGATTTACCCATTCCCTGAGTTGGTGATGAAGATATCTGGGGCGAAATTCGAATATTGAAGATCTTGATTTGAGATTGATATATCAGCAATTTGTGCGGAGGAATCTTTGTTGGCGGGCTTTCTATTCATCCGGCGGTCTTATGCGATTCGTTGAAAGCCCAACAAGAGGTTTCAACCGATCTCCCGGCGTCCTCGGCTTCTTCCAATGAAGGACCGTCTCGATAGAGAAGAGGAAAAGGAGCGAAGAGGTGATGGTGATATCGAGATACGAAAAGTTGCCCAGTAGTCGTCCCAAGGATCTTCATTCACGAGGGCGTGTTGAATCATTCTGCGTGGTCATTGACATCTTGAAGAAGCGGTAACAATCCTTCTTGCGTTCATCATCTTTTATTTCCCATTTCCTTGTGCTTAATGTAATTTTTCTTATTTCAGATACTGAAGAAGCAAGAACTTGACTTCAAAATGAACATTGTCTTTGAATGGGGAATTGAGTTAAGTGAAGGTCAAGTTTCTCCATGGTGAATATAAGAAGCGGTATGTGGAGAAAGTAAAGAGATGTCCGTGTTGGAGAATCAACTTGATGAGTGCGAGGACGAGTTGGCGACTCAGCGACTTCTCTTTCTTTTTTGTCGGGAAGTTGAAGCGGACTTCGGGATGAATTAGTGGAGGCTAGAAACGAGAGGTTGGTTGCGCATGAGGATCGAAGATCTTTTGAGAAGGTTTGGTCTTGAGGCAAAGAAGATTCAGCTCTTTTTAGAAAGAGGCGCCTTATCTCGGGTAGAAGCGGGAGGCCGGATCCTGAGTGGAGGACTTCAAGAACTTCGGCGACCTTCAAGAGTATCATCTGAGGATCACGTTGGGAGGCGGAGACCACGTGTATGATGTAGAGGTGAAGAGGAGTGGCGGTGTGTTGATGAAGGCTTCATCCAGGTTTCTTGAAGGGGACGCTTGGCGTGTCAAGCTAGGAGGCGGTGTTGAGGTCCTTTCTCCTAACTAGCTTCCCCGACCCTTAGCGGCAGCGAGGATGACTCGATATGGTTCTTCATCAAATCAAGAGCGTGTAGTTGTAGTTCCTTTATGTTGCAGCTGTTCAGTGTTGTATATTATTTCTGGTTGATTGTACTTGTATGTTCTGCGAGAAATATTAACAATCCACAAAAATTGTTTGTGAATATTTCCGGAGTTGTGTGTCAAAGTGTACTCGATGATAAAGATTCGCGTAGAAGAGATCATCGGGAATCCCTTTAGGATAATTGATCTATTAAGATCATTACGGCGTTACTTGATGACAAACTTACTTGCGGAATATATTTATAGAGGTTCTCTCGAACCTCGATCTATCTAGGTTGTGTATCGGGCGTTTTCGATGATGTTAACTTTGTTATGGAGAAAGTTGTAGGCGTCTATAGAGGATTGCCAACTTATCAAGGTTGTTTATCAGAGCGTTACTCGACGATGTTAACCTGTATAGGAAGATCAGATCGAATTCCATGGGGATCGATCTTACCCTGAATGAGATACAATAATAGTTGCGTATCTCATGAGTGGGGTGTTTTAAAATACAAGCATAAGCGAAAAAGTCACAATAAGTATGAGAACTTTAACATAGATAAACATAAATCCAAACACCTTGATGCCGAGGTTGGACAATAATCGACAAGCAGTATCGATAAATGTTTAATTCGATAACAACAATTACACAACATACGATGATAATGTTTTCCGCATTCAGAATAAAAAAGTTGATACATCAGTACTTACGGAGGTTTGTAGCATTCAGTGCGTGGGAGAGTCTTACTCTTAAAGCGTGCGGGCTTGATTTTTAGACACCACCCCATCGCCTTCCCAAGCGGTGAGAGTTTGTTACAGTTGTGGGCCTTTTCTGGCGAGTCGAGACTTAGGGCGAGGTCCCCAGCGGTAACGTCTTTACGCCGGTTGAAACCTCGAGCAATCCTTTCGCGATAGGAAACCATTGGTCTTGACATGTCAGCGGGTCTCTTGCGGAGATCCAGATGGAATCAGCTTATCGTCGTTCTTTGTCGGCATCAAAGTTATGGGTTCTAGGGCTGGGACCCGATGTCGGCGGAATAACGGCCCTTCAGTTACCAGTTATGCGGCGTTTCTCGGTAGTCCTTGATGTAGTGCGGTAAGCCAAAGAACATTGGATAGTTCTTGACCCATTGCCCGGCGTGGTTGATCGTGTCTTTAGCCCTTTTAGTATTGTCTATTGGTGACTTGATTACGCCCATTTACTATGGATGGGATACATTTGTGGTCTTGGATATCTGACTCTGGCGAGAAAGATGTGAATGTCTTTCACATTAGGCGTCCCATTATCGGTGATGATTTTTTCTTTGGAATCTTAGAAGCGACAAATAATATTTTCGGACAAATTGCTTGGCATTTGTTTGGTGATTTTGGCCAGTTCGACTTCCACCGCCATTGAAGTAATCAGCGGCCAAGATTATGAATTTTCGTTGCCCGTGGCAATGGGAGGAAAGTCCCATTATATCGATCCCCATTGAGCAAGGGCCCGCGGGCTCTGGATTGTGGTGAGTTCTGAGATGGTGTATGAGTGAGATTGGAATATGGCGACACTTGTTACACTTCTTTACAAACTCAATGCGTCCTTCTTCATTGTAGGCGGTAAAACCTTGCCTCATGATTTTGAGGCGAGGGCTTTTCCTCCCAAATGTTCACCACAAATTCTGAATGAACTCTCGCATTGCATAGTTAGCCTCAGAAGGTGGTAGACACTTTAAGTAGGGCCCAAGGGCAGCTTGTAGAGTTCGTCACGATTATGGTGAAGTTGATCTCTACGTCGAGGCGGATAGCATCGGTGGGATGTTGGCAGGCCAGCTTTGAAGAAAGGACATGATGGTCAATCCATGAAGATTCTTTTGGGTCCTCGAGATTGTATCACCCAAGGGCGCTTGAATCTTGGGAAAGTGGATGTCCTCATGTATTTTCTCTTGAAAAGATCTCTGTCATTGTTGTGGCTAACTTGGAGAGGGCATCTGCACGTGTTACGCTCCTGAATATGAGTTATCGATGGGTCTCGATTACGGCAAGTGACTTTGCCAAAAGGCGATCTTGGCAAGCGGATGGCGTATCGAAGTCTCCTTCAACTGTGAGCCACAAGGTGAGTCATGTAGATGGCTAAGTTTTGGACCTCACAGTCAATGGCGAGCCTTAGTCCTGCTACGAGGGCCTCGTACTCAGTGACATTATTGGTGGCCAGGAACTTTAGTCGAAGCCCGTACTCTAAAGTTATTTTACTTGGGGAGATAAGCAAAATTCCTCACTTGAGGAAGTAAATCCATCCCATATAATGTCCATTGATTTGTCATGGAGTGATGAATGATCTGTTCAGGTGGTGATGGGATGATACATTCTAGCGAAGTCGTGAGCACTTGTGACTTTATATCGGGGCGTGGAAGAAAATGGATGTCAAACTCTCCGGCTCGAGACCACTTCATCAACCTTCCATACATCGGACTTTTGAGAATAGTTCTTAATGGAAGATGAGTGTAGGCGTTGATGGTGTGGGCACGAGAAATGCGGTCAATTTTTAGTGCGGAATGCACGCAGCCATTTGTCTTATCTGCTAGTGGATAGCGTCCTTGATTATCGAAAGGATTTCTTTGACATAGTAGACTTCTCATGAACTTGACTTCCGAAGTTTGGTGATTTCTTGTTCTATGACCAATCGTTGAAGCGAAGGTTCTTTTCTTACGTATCCAGGCTTGTAGGTTGAGTCAACTTTGAGGGAGTGCGTAATGACTTGGGTTGCCGAGAATATCAAATGCGCTCGGGCGATATCTTGATTTTACGCGAGAAAATCTCGTACGATTTCGTCGGTGAAGCGACCGATCCACCTTCACCTTCTGATGGATCAACCGAGATAGGAAGACAAATTACATCTTCAACTAGAAGCCCTTTGAGGCATCCTCATCTCGTGGTCGAAGTTCTCGATGTTGAGGGTTCTTGGCTAAATGTGGCTTGCTTGATATAGCACACTTGTCTATCTGGATTCCACGTCGATGCCGGTGTCTGGAATTTCATTCAGGTGAGGTACGATGTGACCGCCAATATGACCGGAGAGGTCTCCAAATATCAGACGCGACTACTTGACTACAATAAATTGTATCAAGTGGGTTGCGGTCTGGGAAATTCTCCAAGAGTTACGGAAGACCGATTGTCCCTTCCACTAATACCCGATTATCAAATCCATGGACCGGCCAAGTTGAAGCTTCTTTTCTATACCCATGCTAAGGAAAGTGGAGTAAAAAGAACATCAACCAACTCCCATTGTCGCATCAATATCCTTTAATATTGAAGCATGGATCACCGACTGCAACAAGTGGGATTCGATGTGGGATGCTAAGCCCCTCTAGATCTAAATCATCAAAGGTGATAGAATGGTCAACCCGAGACTTCTTCGCTCGCTCTGAATGAATATATTTGGCTGATAACACCGCCCTCCCGCAATTATTTATCTCTCCACCGCCATGGTTCCTTCGAGTCGGTTGCCCTCAAAGATTTGCGGATTGGTTTTGTATAAAACGGCCTAGATACCGACGATTAGTCTTTCAATCTCCTCCTTCGCTTGGTGGCACTCTTCGCCCTCTACCGCGGTGAAAGTGGCGTAATTTCTCTTGATTTCCACCTGTGCTTTAAAGGTCCCACACTGACGCTATCCTCTTCCGTAGCAGGATGTTCGCGCATGACGTGTTGAGAGTCAGTATATTCCTCTCGATTGAGTCATCCGAGGTCGCCGAGGAGGTTTTGGGGAGGTTGTCCTCTTCTTTTCTCGAGATGTTTGAACATCACCTTTGGGAACCTTCTTCCGCTTGGTGGTTCAAACTGCCGATGAGCACCGAGCCGCGAGAAGTCTCTATTCTGGGACCAGTCGCGATAGAATGGACCGCATTAATGATGAATAAGTATCCCCGGAGTCCTCCACGCCTCAAAAGTTCTCGATCTACCCCAGATCTGGCGCCGAGGAGAACCTCCGGAAGTATTCTTTGAGGGACTCTCCATCGCTCGGATTCTGAGAGATGTGATGAATCCGATGATTCTCTTGTTCGTGAACTGCTCTACAAAAAATCAAGGAAGCTCTCCAAATGATCTGACTGACCCCTTAATAGAACCAAGTACGAGCTCCCTTGAGAGTCGCCGGAATACTCGACACAAGACAGAGTCATTTGCACGAATGTGCATGATCGCTCAAAGTGATCGATATGCTCGCACGGACGGCTGTGCCATCGTAAGGGTCCATCGGGAAGCTTGAATCTCCTAATTGGGTATTGCGAGATGATCTCGCCGAAGGGGACGAAGTTTTGGAAGAGGCTACGGAGAATGGATCATTCATTGTTTGTCGGAACTCTTCCCGCACTGCCGTCGAGTTCATCGCAGTGACGTGGAGTTTCACCATAGGTCGCCATTCGTGGGGTGAGTAATGCATCCGTAAGTTCAAAGATCCGGATGTGGTGCCAAGGGGTTCTCTACTTGATCCGATTCCTGCAATCATTCTCGTGAAGAAAACTGGATTATGCCGAGCGGAACCGTGGCTCTTCCAGCGTTGGAACGCTTTTGGCCCCTCTCGCAGAGTCAAGAATTTCGCTCGGGAATCCTCCATCCTTGAACGCGATCTTCCAAAGAGGGGCCCTGACCCCTCACCCGGGACGTAAGTCTGCTATGTAGAGAAGTGTTGGAGACTTGGCCCCTGATCCCAGAATGAGGAGCGCAAAACCCCGCTTACCAACCATATTGGAGATATAGCAATGGGAGAATTATTTTCCCAGACTAAACCGCTAGAGAATTTTATTCCTAGATGAGATCTTCTCGCCCAAAAATTATCCAACACGGGATATGAACACAGGGTTATAATGGAAAACCCGTAAGGAAAACCACCTGGCCTTGCCCGCCTCAGAACTTTCACTATGTGTTCAAAAGATACGTCCTCGCTTCTTAGTTCGAGAAGAAGGTGTTTACTGGGCAAACAATATTCCGAAAGTGTAAAAATACACATCGGCCAACTCCAACCCAAGGGAGAAGTTTCCAAAAGCGCAGAACTGATCTTCCTGAGCAACCTCTTGATCTTCGTGAGAAAGGAGCAACTGGTCTTTTAGTCCTCTGGGGGCGATCTCCTAAGGGCAAGCTCCTGATCTTTGCACTACTGGTGGTGGCACCTGGTGATGGGATCGTTCCAAGGTCGACCGTCTCAAAGCTCGGTCTTCAAATCGATTCCCTCTAAGGTGAGAATGAAGCTCTATTTATAGATTTTGGGAGTGTGCCTTGTAAATTGTGGAAAACTCCAACCACTCCCATCTGACGGCCCAAGGCGATCCCTCGATGACGGTATTTTGATGATCCGGTGCCTTAATGATGTCTAATTGGGTGATCTTGATTCGTTGGATTCGCCTTGACGAGCCGACCGACTATAAATATGTCGCTTTTGGTGACCATTTGGCGATCATGATCCATTTTCATGCTCGATGATCCGAGTCGATCGCATCGATATGCATGCTATGTTCGTCTCACAGACTGGCCGACTGTAAGTTTGCAATCGTGATTAGATCAAGCATTTCAAAATGTCTTGAGATTCGTGTTTGATCGACATTATCGAATCATGATTAATAATCATAATGCTCATAATATTAAATTAAATTATATAGATTTTATAGCTATAATAAGATGTTTGAATATTTCAATAATTTTTATTATTATGATATCAGCTTTAAGCCCTTCTCTTTTTTACTTTAGTTATGGACTTCTTACTAGGCATTTACGGGAAGATGTACCTTGGTGTATGCTTTTTGCTGATGCATTCTTCTTGTTGATAAGACTAGCGAGGGAGTCCAAGAGAAACTCGAATTATGGAGGTAAACTTTAGAGTCTAAAGGTTGTTGACCTACAACTATGAGCCACATTAAATTAAATAAATAAGGTGGATTTTAAAATCCCTCAAATCGCTGATCCAACCGATCAAATTAATTGACGATTCACGTACAACGCCGAAAATATTAAAATAAATTAACGTAAAATTTTGAATCAATTAAGGATCGATCGGATAATTAAAATTAAATTATCATGAAATTGTGATATCAAGTGGAAGCCCGACGACGTTTAACGACCTCGATCGCAAATTGATCGCCATTCGTCGCACAACCAAACAACTTAAATTGACACCCATATTGTTTGTCAAAGTAATAAAATCGCACTAATTGCAATAAAACTTAAATCCTCTCTTAAATCCTAATCCCTTAATCACTTAACCCCTCACCACGCGCTTATTGCCGCACTAATGAAGAAGCCATCTCTAAAGGCAAACAAGGCGTTGACTTGACGATTTCCCCTTTCGACATTTTTCTTTCGCTTTCGCTCTGCCTTCTCTCCTCGAAGCGATCTCTTGCCGCTTCCTCCTCATCAAGTTTCAGGCCTATACTGATCCCTCTCTGTTCTCGCTCTCTCAAGCTGGGGTTCTCTCCTCTCACCCTCACGACTGTCCTGACGCGTGAGGAACTTCCCCAGAAGAGCTCCTTCTCCTCTCCTCTAGCCCCAGCTTCTCTCCTGGGCACCGAATCTTGAGCAAGAGGGAATCACTCTTCCAACCAAAACCCCGTTGTTTTGCTTCAATCTTGAGTTGTACTTTATGGGTTTCTCTTGAAGGAAATGATTTGATTTACTTATGTGTTCTATTCGTGTCGATTTTGGGTTGATTGTGGTTTAACTGAAGGCTCTCCTTGTGGTTGGAGGCTGTTGGAAATCCTTTCTTCCTCCTTCCACAGAGGAGCAAAACAAAGGAAACTCTTCTTCCCCTCTTCCTCCTTCTTGGTACTGAAAAAGACACTTGTCATTTAATGCTTTCTTTCTAATTTTGGGAGTTTTATCAGTAGTTTTGTGTTGCTTTGGTAAAATCTAAACTAGCAACTAGAAAAGAAAGGAGCAATGTGATCTTAAATTTCATAAGGGCTCAAAGCTTGGATTTTAGTGATGGAAATCTTGATCCCTTCATGTTAATTAAAAGCTGAAATTTATTTGTATCAATCTCTTTATTTTGTTATGATTGTTGCTTAAATGGGTCAAATATTGCAAGCTTTAGGTTACCTTGCTTCATTCTTTCCACTATTTGATTACTTGCAATCATGAAAGTGGCTATCTTATAAAGGGAAGAGTTGATTTGTCGATTTATTAAACATAGTGTGATTGCTTAATCTATGTGGAGTAAATTTCATATAATCATCATGATAAAGGAAGAGGAGGGAAGGGTTGATTGACTTTGTGCTTGTTTTCTTTTGTGATCACTATGTTAATTAGCCTTTGAAATACAATGAAATATGGCCAAGTTTAAAGCTTTCATTTTTGGTTTGCTTTTTAAAGATGCATCTTGCCTAGTGCTTGTTCATAACTTACTTACAAGCAATTGTCAAGTCTCTATCTTGCATTAAAATGATTCTATGTTTGTCGTCATGGGTATTTGAGGTCAAATCATGCAAGATATGTTGTTTTATGACTTTTCTTGCTCTTGAATTATAAAGGCATGTGACAATGAACTCTAATCCAATTAGCTTACATGACTTCATCTTTGAAAGCTCACTTTAATATGTGATGTATGTTTCTTTCTCTTGAGTTGAGGAAGAATGAAAAGAGCAAGTTTATTTTGGGCAAGTATGAGTTATCGATTTTCTATTGCATCTTTTATCTTGCATACTGCATATGTGATATCATTAAAATGCTAGCATCAAAGTACCATGCCACCACTTCTTTTCGGCGTGTGTTCTCATGCAACCCCTCATGGGGAGAATTGTAAACTTTGATAAGCACGAGATAAGAATTCGTAAATCGCTATATTATGCACCCCATGCACTTTCTTGGCGTGGTAAATAAACTTTCGAGGTGTCTCAATGACATACCATGCACGCCTTTCGGCGTATGGAATTTAGTCTCAAGCACCTTATGGGATGACGCGAGGTCAAAATTTAAAAAAAAGGGGAAGGTAAAAATGCTATATTTTTATGTGCATAGCTTATGTGTTAACTCACTTTCATGTCATATGACACTATGCAACAATCATTCATGCTTTTGATGAATGTTGAATCTTTCTACCCCTACATGCTTAACATGTATGAAGTGTGGCAAATAGAATACAAATGGATGCTTATGCTTGTGACATGTATTTGTTGATTCTAATACCCTACTTAATTGAGCATGATTTAGAACCATGCTTAAATATTTAACATGTTATCTTTACATATGTCCATTTTCACATTGATCAACACATGATTATAAAAAAAAGGGATAAGGAAGACATACATGAAATGAAATATTTGACATGACATACATCATAAAATACCAAAAAAAATGGAAAATGCTAAAGGAAGGAGGAGGGTAAAACTTACAAATTTTTATGACACAACTTATTCTTATAAGCTCGAGAACTCAAACTGAAATCAAGGAGAAAAGGAAAGAAATGAGAGTAGAAGTGTGTAGGATTTTACGAGAAGGAATTCTCCATTTAGATTTTCTAGCCTCTTTTTTCTCATCTATTTATCATCTTGACACATAAGCCTTTGTCATAAATGCAGAAGGAACCAAGGTGATGCCACTTGTCATGTTGTATATGTGGACATGGCATGCCTCATGATCCTTATCCCTTTCTTTGAAAAGGAAAGTAAAGTCTTTGCCATACCTCTTTAATAAATTTAATGAGTTTGTGTCCTCCCACGCAGAGTTTGTGATAGGAGATTTAATTAATCCACTTCCTCTTTTAAATGAAATATGACATCTACTTATATTCTTATATTCCCCTTTCCCTCAAGAGAAATAAATGGGCTATGGTATATGGTCATGGGCTTAGCAATTGTTTTCACTTCATTTGTTTGTCCATTTATACATAAAGAGAGGGCTATTAGCCTAAATCAAATCAATTCAAGCCCATTTTAGGCCCATTACTTTACTTATGATCATCATATGGGCCTTTAAATCAATTATTTTAGCCTTTATGTTGGCTGATTTGCAACATAAAGAGAGGGCTATTACCTAAATCAAATTGCCTAAGCCCATTTTGGGTCCATTACCTTACTTATGATCATAATGGGCCTCTAAATCAATTATTTTCACTTTATTCTGATTTGCAACATAAAGAGAGGGCTATTAGCCTAAATCAAATTGCTAAGCCCATTTTGGGCCCATTACCTTACTTATGATCATGGGCCTCTAAATCAATTATTTTCAGCCCTTTATGTTGGCTGATTTGCAACATAAAGAGAATATTGTATTACCTCAAATCAAATTGCATTTTAGCCCATTACCTTACTTATGATCATATGGGCCTCCAAATCAATTATTTTCAGCCCCTTTATGTTGGCTGATTTGCAACATAAAGAGAGGGCTATTAGCCTAAATCAAATGGCCTAAGCCCATTTTGGGTCCATTACCTTACTTATGAACATATGGGCCTCTAAATCAATTATTTTTACCCCTTTATGCTTGCTGATTTTGTACATAGGACATGTGCAAGTTAGATAAAAATAAAGAACAGACTATATCTTCCTGGTCTTCTACAAGTTAACAAAACTCAAAATGTCATATTGAAATCCAAACTCAAATTGACTTACATTTCAACTAGACATTCAATGTCCATACAACATTTTAAAAGATTACTCAGATGTACGAAATGTCCAAACACTAGACATATGCAAGACAAATATAAAAGAAAGATACTACATCTTTCCTGGTTCTTGACCGTCCAAGTAACAAAACCTAAAATCATATCAAAACTAATGCTTGCATATAATCATATGTCAAATACCAAAGAACAGATACTACATCATCCCTGCTTGGTCTTCTGGACCGTCAAGTTAACAAAACCTAAAATCAATGATTTCAAATCTTGATTATACAAAATGACTAAAGATAAATCTATCGATCACTGTCATTCTTGCAAGTTCAAGATCTTAAGAAGAAAATCTCAAACCCGATCTTTATCCTAGTTGACAAGGTTTGGAGAATGATTGATCTTGAAATACAATAGATTCGATCCTCTAAAGAAAATATGAGTTATCTGGTTTGCTTCGATCGGTCCGTTAACAAACTCAAAATCAAAATTGAACATATATTTCAACTAGACATTCAATGTCCATACAACATTTTAAAAGAACGATACTGTATGTATGTTGAAATGTTCAAATATTAGACATGTGCAAGTTAGGTATAAAACAAAAGAATGTATATCATCCTGCTTTGGTCTGGACCGTCCGTTAACAAAACTCAATATGACATCAAACTTCAACATTAGACATCTTAATGTCCATGCAATTTTCAAAGAACAGATATCCATATGCATGTTGGAGTAAATGCTAAGTCAAATACAAAAGAATAGATGCTATATCATCCCGGTTTGGTCTTCGGACCGGGTCCGGGTTAACAAAACTCAAAAATCAAAATTTGACATCGAAACTTCAACATTAGACATCTTAATGTCCATGCAATTTTCAAAGAACAGATATCCATATGCATGTTGGAGTAATTACTAAGTCAAATAAAAGAACAGATATTACATAATCCGTTTGGTCTTCGTCGTTAACAAAACCTAAAATTTGATATTATAAGAATTTCAAATTAATAATATCTGAGAAGCTAACTCTACAATATGAACCAACTAACATAGCTTCTAAAATTCAAATTCTTAGAAGAAAAGTCCCAAACCCGATCCCTCTTCAAACTAGAGGACAAGGTTTTGAAGGATTATACTTTTGAGATGAATAATTCATCCTCTAGAAAACGAGAGTAGCGTCTATCAATCGATATTAAGGATCGAGAAGGGTAATTATAATTAAGATTTCAATGATAAATGATCATATATTCAAATCAAAAATCAATCATAAAATGATCAAAATTCAAAGAAAATAACAAAAAAAAATAAAATAAATGAAATTAATTATTAAAACTAAAAAATTAAAAAAAATAAAAAAAATAATTCACCCCTCCGCAATTGTTTGTCTTCGGGTGACAAATTAAGAAAACTTTTGCTCACAAAGACTAATGTCAAATTAAATACATAACTACCTTCACACTCAAATATTCCTAAAGCTCGAAGGACGCTCGTCCTCGTCCGTGGTTTTGCCGCGATATGGCACCACATAAATGGCGCACGAGCCCTCTCGACCGGGTGGTTCGCGATATGGCACCACTAATTACGGTCCACCGTATGTTCCCAACGGCTTTGCTCTTTGAAATGTGAAATGTATATTTAGGGCAAAAGCCCTATGTTAGCTAAGGTTGACTTATATTTGTCCCCTAGACAAACTCCACCCCGTGTCTACAAGGACACCTTGACGACGTGAACCCATGTGTTGTCGACAAGGATCCTTCTAGTTGGGTCGACTACCTCCTCGACTAAGCGACCGTGGATCGCGATGACCTGGATGACGGAACCATGGGATCTTGATCGGCCATCGCTCCCCACAAAAGTTTTAAGTTAAAATAATAAATTTCATAAGTTCTAAACTCCACTCATTGCTATTATATACTCGTTGTTTAACGATTCATTGACTAGCCTTAATCGAAAGTGCTCTCGATTGAGGGGTAATTAACTATGGGCTTTCATAGGAAAACCCGGAACCAGATATAAAAAGTTCTCACCAAATGAGAACGAAATCTGGGTAGTGTCTTATCTACTATTCATCCGCTTCAAATTATCAATGACACTTAAACAACTCTTTCCTTTATCGAAAGATGTCTATGAATTTTCTGATCCCACAGATTTGGCGACTACTGGGATGTTTTCTTTCCATCTTTGGCTAGTCAAATCTAAGTTATAATCAGGTAGTATAAAAAAAAATGAAAAGATAAATGAAATATGAAATTGAAATGAAATAGAAACGATAAGTTAAACTTGACAACTTAGCTTGCTACTCAAAGTCTTAAGTTATGAGATTTTATTTAGTGCATATGCTTAGTATGTTTATCTTATCATCCATATTTTTTGGAAGTAAGGTGATAGTGCGCTTATTTTAATTGCTAATTTTACCTTTAAATTCCGTAATGGCATTACGTAACACTGCCACCGTTACTCTTACGCCAACATCCGCTGGCAACGCCATTAATCGTCACCGCTACCATCCGCTTTGGTAGCGTGGATTTCCGACCATCAACGAAGAGCAAGCGCCTCGACTTGTCAAGTAAACTCGCCCCGCACGTGCAAAGAATCTCAAAAGGTTGAGTTGTGACCCCTACTAGGGTCACTTCAAAAGAAACAATCGCCTTTGAGAGGCTCGCCCCTGAGACACCAATCATGAAAAGGGTTGTTATCAGCGGACGGCCTCTTTTGTCCCTCAATACAATCCAGCCTGAACCATTCGCCCGGGAGGTGATGTCAAGCTTCTTTCATCTGGAGGCAAGCTTTGGAGGCAAAGAAGAAAAGAAATCTTGAGCATGCTCAACACTTAATGCCCGGCTACGGTAACCAATGGAACCAAGAAGGAGTTCCCACCCACATCGGTTTGATAACCTTAAGTGGGTTAAACGGAATACCGGTCACCAAACAGCCCTTCTGACCCCACAACATCGTTCCAGCCTCCAGGAAACTGAACATTCACACGAGTGCATCGGGTTCTCTCCAAGGCGAGAGGGACTGATGAAAAGAAAATACCAAGGTCCTCGTTATCATGATGCTAGGTCGCTCCTCCAGACCTCATCCCGAACTCAATGCTGACACATATTCATGTCCCACACGGTGAACATCGGTGTGACACTTGGACCGGTTCAGAATCCACCCAAAGGTCCCTGGAAGGTGGCAGATCTGGAGGCCTAGGCCTCAAAAAGAAATTGCTCTAGGGCAAAGGCATGGCGTGACATCTGGTGTGAATTCCCAGAGATCCGCCCCAACTCAAATTTATCAGCGATGGGAGCCTAAAAAGAGGGCCCCAAATGATAAAACATCTGACGGTAGACACCTTGGAGAATCCTCCAGGGGATCCCGCCATCAATTAACTTCATCCCATCAAGAGGAGGTTAACTGATCAAGCCTCTAATCGAAGAAATTTGATTCCACACTTGGAATCAAGTTCATGGAGACGCCGACTGAAATCCGTCCAAGAGGACTAAGAAGAAGAGGAGGCAACGATCGTTGAAGTGGTACATGGTGCAACAAGTTGGTGAGCTATGCGCCAATATCAACATAGCGTGACATAATATTCTCCTCAACCAAGAACAACAAAATGTTCAAATAGAGGAAGCATCCTCTCGAAGTCTTCGTGAGAGGAACAACAAGAAGAGGAAGAAGAAAGGGAAGAAAATCCTACCTTCATCGATACTACTACTTTGGCAGAGGCTCAAAGATAAATTCAGCATCAGATGAAAGCCAAAGATAAAGAAATCGCTCAGTTGAATATGAAAATGAGCAAATGATGATCGCAATGATGCGTTAATGCGAGAAATATCATACAGTCCAACACTGCCCCCCAAATAATCATCAAGCCTCCAAAGAATGCCAATGACAATCCTCCAATAAATTTGATCTCACATGCTTCAAGGGTCCAAATCAAAGCAGGATTGAAATAAACGAGTCACAACCCGCTTCTAATATACAAACTATACCAAGCGGCCTCTCAACTTGATATTATATTGAATGAGAAGATTAAAGTTTTATATACGGGCGAAAAATTGGTGAGCAAAGGTCGCCCATATCCCTGAGTATGATCAAATTCCATATCCAAAGGGATATTCAATGCCAAAGTTCAATCTATTCGACGGAATGGTAATCCAAGCAAAGATCTGCCCAATTCAAAGCATCCGGTAACAGGGGAATGATTATTATTCCGCCGGTTTAACTAACATCGCTTTGAATGGTATTGAGTTGTCAAATGACTCGATTAAAACTTTTGCCGAACTTGAAAATATGTTCGTTAAAAGATTCGCCAGCGCAGTCAAGAAAACAACCATTGCTGATCTCGCCCTTGAGAAAAGGAAGAAAGATGAGTCAGTGACCCGATATATTACGCG
Organism: Cymbidium sinense; assembly: GCA_021442155.1. Classification (NCBI taxonomy): domain Eukaryota; kingdom Viridiplantae; phylum Streptophyta; class Magnoliopsida; order Asparagales; family Orchidaceae; genus Cymbidium; species Cymbidium sinense. Next base: position 171,127,956 of record CM038221.1, on the reverse strand, counting down.
TTGGCGAAATTTGAGTATGAAATGTGAACAACAATTAGAAGAAGAGCATGCAATTCACTATCGATGCAACATCGATGATAAGATGGTTTTATCTTTGCATGGCTTCAATTACCACATTTCAAGAGCTACTTGATAGGGTGGCTAAATTCGAGAAATTAAATTTATCCCGTTCCGACGGCCAGCAAGATAAATTCAAAAGAGCAAAAGCTCTAGACCCAAAGAAAGGTGAAACACATTTCACCTCATACAAGAAGGATACAAGCAAGCGATTAATCTATAACGTAGACAAAGAAAAGCTACCTGTCTATCAAGAAAAACCAAGACAGTCATTCAATCCTGCTCCACAACCCAAGCTCATACTTGGAGGTAATGATGTACCTCGAGGTCGCTGAAGGCGAGCCACCAAGACAAACAAAGGAGCGAATGACTCAATCCACCCTAAAAGAAAAGTCAACAAAGAGTATTCTTTTAAGAGGGAAAGTGTGGCCAAATTGTTTAAACATGCACTCAAAGTAGGTCTCCAACTACCGAGTGTAAAAGACCAAGACGGACAAGCCGATAATCCTAACTATTGTCCCATATCATCGGTGCTGGCCATCCCGTTGAAGATTGCTACATATTCAAAGATATTGAGAAAATATAAAACGGTGAATTCACATTATCTGACGGTATTGCGCGTCCAAGAAAGAATCCACCAAAGTAATCACCTCATCTCCGACTATCAAGCAATGATAAAGGCAAAGAGAAGGGTCGATGATGAAGGATGGCCGCAGCCTCTAAAAAGACCTAAAAAAATGTTGAAGCAATTGGAAGGTGTTCTGTATTGGAAATCACCACTGAGCTGACTTGAGTTGAGACAAAACCAAAGTTATGGGAAGGCTAGTTCATCTCACGAAAGACAGCCTAGCCAAATACCGCAATGGAAGGCTAAGAAACCTGCCAAACAAAAAAACAAATTAAATAAAAAGAAAGAAAGAACAAAATGTTACTACTACTGGATGGTCGCAAGTAACACAAAAGATCATCAATAATATGGAAGATTACATACAATCAGCAAGACGACCTATCACGCTTGCAGAATTCGTTTCAAATCTTCAGATCAATGAAGAAGCAGGGGAAGATGCTGAAGAACTTCCTACTGAGTCTTGCTTGATGATGCATGAAGTTGATAACAGCTTAGAGGAACTCTGTTTCCCAGATGAAGATGAACCAGAGCTCACCATATCAACAAACATAAAAAATGTAAATAAAATGATTCTCAATCTTCTAGTCTATCATTGGGACGGCGTGATGCAAGGAGTTATCCAAGATTCGATGCAAATGAAGTAGGCAAGTAGAAGTGGTCGAGTGCTACCATCCCAACAGAGGAAAGAGCCAATGAATAAAGATAAAGGAAAAGAAATTGAAGTCAATGAAAAGTTATCCCTAAGGATTCAAATAAGAAGCCTTCATCAAAAGGGATCGACTACAATATTCTATCCCATCTAAGGAAAATTCGCCTTAGTGTATACAAGCACTTCTAATGTCAAGATCTAACACCTTAATTGAAGCTCTCAAAGAGCGGAAAATTCAAGCATATTTGTCAACGCCGCCTAACGGAGACCTTGCATGTTCAAGAGCCTCCGTCACATTTTCGTAAGATGATCTAATGCTCGGACCGCAGAGAGCATCGCCTCATATGTTACACAAAGTGATGAAATTATAATATGCGATCTTAATTGATCCTGCCTCCGTAAATCTTATGAACTTGAGAACTTAGATGGCTATCTCTAGATGTACAACATCCGGGACGATAAAGTCATGGTTCAAGGTTTCAATGAGAAGGGAAAAACTATCGTCATTCGCCTCCTCTTAAATTTGGAGACCTCTCTAAGCTAAATTTCATGTGATCGATGATACTTCATTCGAGCTCTTCCGGGTCGACCATGGTTTATGGGCATTATCCCATCTACATTGCATCAATGTATGAAATATACAAAGGATGGAGAAGAATGCCAAGGGTGACATGCAACCTTTATGTGCATGAAATGAAGATTTATCAAGATGCTTATTTCCTTCCAGGGAATCAAAGCTAACAAAACAACAAATACACGCATCTACTTCAAAACCCATAAAAGAACAAGTTAAGAAGAAGGAGAAGATAAAATGAATAAAGGAAAGGAGATTGTTCCAAATATTCCTAGGGATATAAAGAACAAGTCTAAAATCAATAACGCAAAGGATATCAAGAAGAAGATGTGTTCCTTCTAAATCCAAAGGTCCATGCATGAATCTTCGAAAGCTCGACGAGGAAAACTTGACTTATGAGTTTGAATTGCTTTTGAAGGTGGTGCAATGCACCTACTTTAAAACAATCATAGATCCATCGGCAGAGACTACACTGTGTCACCCTACCTCCCCACATTTTAAAGAAATCACGAGAAACTCACAAAGTCGAGGAATTGGTGACCTTCTATGTACCTCCTCTCCTGGAAAACACGCCGGAAGCCTGCTTTATAACCGAGGGGTGTCAAGAAGATCCGATTGGGTAATGCAACTATCCAAGAAGAAGAAGCTACAAGGATGCCAAAATATTACTCCAAAGATGCAAAATCTCGCAAACATGGGGTCCGCGAGTAAGCAAAGGACTAAGCTCTTCGAAATGATGTGGTACCCAAAAGGTTCTCAAACCATTGGTAAGAGAAATAAACACACTACTAAAGGCCTTGGTTTTATCCAAGACAACGGTCCACAAGGATATACGCTTGTAACAGAATAAGTGAGATGATGATGAAGATGAATTTTAACGTTAGTCTCATAAATAATGAAGAAGTAGAAGCCAGACCGGCGCCTGAAGAGCTTGAAGATGGTGGGGAGGCAGCTACTATGGATGAACTTAAAGAAGTTAATTTGGGAACTGAGGAGGATCCTCGCCCAACGTTCATCAGTGCTCTACTTTCTGAAGATAAAATGGAAGAATTAAAAATCTTGCTCTGTGAATTCAGGGACTGCTTTGCTTGGACATATGCTGAAATGCCAGGCTTATCCCCTGATATAGCGGTTCACAATAATTAAGCCGGATGCATACCGCCAAGCAAGCCTCTAGCAATGAGATTGGAGGTTGAAGAACGTGTAATTGCGTAAAACCAAGAAGCTCATTGAAGCGGTTTTATTCGAGAAGAAAAATACCGACCGGATAGCTAATATTGTCCCCGTGAAAAGAAGAATGGTCGATCATTCAGATCGACTTCGTGATTTAAACAAAGCATGTCCAAAGGATGACTTTCCGCTCTGTATCGAATCGCTAGTGGATAACACTTCAAACCACGACATGTTCTCATTTATGGACGGATCGCCGTTACAATCAAATCAAGATGGCTCAAGATGAAACATACCTCATTCGACGCCAATTGGCATATATTGTTATACGTCATGCCTTCGCTTGAAGAATGCCGAGCTACATACGGGCTATGACACGAATCTTTGTTGATTCATCAAAAGTAGAGTGCTATGTTGATGACCTCGTTGTCAAGAGTATGATCGCAAAGATCATCTCGATGATTTAAGGATCGTCTTGAAAGAATCGTAAAATATGATCTCAAGATGAATCCTCTGCGCGCCTTTGGAGTTTCTTCGAAAGTTCCTTGGATATGTTGGCCGCGTGGAGGGATTGAAATCGATCCCAACAAAATCAAAGATTGTCGAAATGCCTCCTCCAAGGAGTCTTCGCCAACTTCGCCCATACAAGCAACATCTCGCATTAGAAGATTTATATCAAATCCGCGATGTCGACCTTTGCAAAATTAATGAAGAAAGATACTCCTTTCAAGTGGGACGAAGAATGTCAAGAGGCTCGACAAGATCAAAAGATATCCTGAATCCATTCTTGCCCAATCCCGTGGAAGCCTCTTATATTGACACAAAAAGAGGAAGAATCTCTAGTGCTTTGTTGGCAACATAATGATGAAGGAAAGGAGAATGTTCTATACTATATTAATAAGACTAATAGGAGCAAGCGTATTCTCCAATTGAGAAGCATTGTTTGATTAATTTTGCCGCCCAAAAGCTACGCCATTACATGCTATCTCATAAAATTACCCTTATCTCAAGGATCGATCCGTTGAAGTTCTTGATGACAAGACCAACGCGGATGTCGCCGCACGATGCTCTGCTACAATTTGATATTACATATGTTCCCCGTAAAGCGTGAAGGGCAAAGGCAGATTTTCTTGTCGCCATCCCATCCCCGAGATTCATTGCTTAATGATGATCTTCCGATGAGCAAATCATGCACATATATGAAAAAAAAAGCAACAAATGTGGAATTGTATTTTGATGGAGCCCCATTAGATACACTCAACCCTCAAATCTTCCAAAGGCTCAAGTCGGTATCTGCCTCATCTTGATCACACGAGGTGGCATCCGAGACATTCTTATAAATTAACTCAACCACCAACCAACAACCAAGCGTAATATGAAGCGGCGTTTAGAGGAAGCCATTTCCATGGGAGTCCGAATTGCAAAATTTATGGCGATTCTCAACTCGTCATCAAGTGTTGCCTTTACAAAATCAACAAGCTTGAATTGGCCTACTATCACAAACGAAGTTCTCGAGCTTATGAAGCAAATTCCAAATGTCATTATGACTCGAGTCTCCGAGCTAGGAATAGAAAGCTTTAGCTAAATTAGCTAAAGAAATGGCAAGTATGGATGACACGATTACATACTAATTAGTGTGTGCGCCGTCGAGTCCTAGATAAAGTTTAAAATCCTCACTGGAAGAGGGGTCATCAAACATACGCCAGGGTGCACCATGTTGCTCCTTACACTCCCTTACAAATTACTTTCAAAGTCAACAAGACAAGCTTCAAACCATTCAAGAAGAAAGACTCAACCGCGGAAGCCAAAAACACAATGAAATCCTTATAAGTAGAAGAGAGGAAGACTGAGACCCTTCGTCGACTACTTCAAGGAAGGCAAATTGCCAAGTAATAAGTCGACACGACAACTTGAGAAAAGGCTCAATTATGCTTATGTTGGCAATACTCAGATCGTAGATCCTTCAACTGATGTGGCTGATGTTGGGAATAGAAGCCAACAGTAATTGTTGAAATCCATCAAGGACTTTGTGCACACCAATCGTCCTAAAATGGCTTTCAAAATTAAAAGAATTGGATACTATTGGCCGCCTATGGTAAAAGATTGTATCAATCATGCCAAGAGATGCCATGAATGTCGTCCATGGTAACATAATTCATCGCCTCCAAATCGTGCATCCAACGATAGCATCTTGGCCATTTGAGAGTGGGGACATGTAATTGGACCAATCGATCCGCCATCATCACCGGTCACCGCTTCATCTTAGACCACGATTATTTCTCCAAGTGCACTATTTAAAGAAGTTACAACAAGTGACTAACTTCTTTACCCACAATATCGTATGATTTGTACCATAATCATTTCGATATAATGGTTCGCCTTCAAAAGTATAAAGTTTATAAATTCGATCTAAGATAAGATTTGGCGATATTCATCAATTTATAATCCGAGAGCAAATGGCTTGAGGCATTTAATAAAACACTAGTCAAATTGTTTAGAAAAATTCTCACAAGAAATAAAAGGGAGTGGCATACCAAACTGTGGAAGGCTATGGGCTTACCGTACACTTACAAACTCCTACAAAGTCTACCCCCATGCACTGTGTTTGGCAGCTTTTGCCACTGTTGAACTACCTTCGGAAAATGCATTCAACAAAATCTTACCCAAGATGAGAATGCTCGCTCACGGATGGAAGAGTTTCGATGCTTGACGAGGTCGCCCAAGCTCAAAATCAGAAGTATATCTGCCGAATGTCCGAGCATTCGATCATACAAGACGCCCTCGAAGCTTTTCGTGAAGGAGAATTGGTCCCTGGCCGAGAAGACCAATCATCCCTCATCGCAGAATCGAATTTGAACCTAATCGGGAAGGACCTTTGTTATTGAAAAGGTATATGAGGAGCCTATCACTGGACTTCAAAGGTGAAAGACCAATGCCGCCAATCAACGGCAGATTTAAAGAAATATTACACATGAAAGTGTGATTGGACAACTGATTTGAAAATCTTTATCACAAACACTTATGAAAATTTTCATTGAAATTCTCAGAACACAAGAATGCATTTCCAAAATAAAATAAAAATCCCCCTGTTAGACAGGGGGCATTTTTTTAAATTTTTATAGTAAAGTATCGACGCTCCCCGGTAAGAAGGGGCCTTTCTTTCTCTTTGGTTGACATCGTCAAGGTCGAGATCCCCACATGCATACTCAAAATTATGTGTTCAAAGCTCAAATTTTAAAGTCTTACTGACCAAAGAAGAAAATTTTTAAGTCTGTGAACTTCAACAAACCAAGTTGGAAGGACATTTTCCATCCCACATCAAATCTAAAGGCTCGAAGTCTGTATAAGTGTCGACTCAACACAAATATGCCGAAGTCCGACAGTTCATACTCAACACGCACAAAGGTCGTAGTAAGAGATCCCCATCTCGCGAGATAAAATCCTTCATCAATTGCTCAAGTCCACTCAAGTAGTGTATAAGGTGATTCAACACGCCAAAATACCGAAATAGTGACTACTCAACACGCACACAAAGGTCGTAGTAGTGGATCCTCCTACTTCATTAGTTCAAAGACAAGAGCATCCAAATCCCCAAATCTCTCCAACTTGGTGAGTTTAAAGTGACTGACGGGAAATTATCCCTATTGGTCGTAAGGTCATCTTTCAAAATTCTACAACAAACAAAGATATCCTTACTGAGAAGCACTAAGCCGAAGTTTGGAATCAAATACAAATGTAAAATCTCAACTCCTTCAATAAGTCTATCAAAGCAAAGCAAAGACCAAGGAAATTCTTCTTCAAGAAGTCCAATAAAAGCAAAAAAGCGAGGACGAAGAAGTTATCCCAATGTTCAGAGCTAAATGCGAACTGGAGTTTTGTCATCAAGATTCATTACATGTGCAAAGCAGATCGATGACTCTTGCCATCCCAACACAAGCTCAGAGCTAGTCGCATTTATCCTTCTACAAGCCCAAAGCAAAAGTTGGCGTAAGGTAATTTCAGACGCGACAAATCTCAGATAATTCGTGATTTACCATCAACCACAAGGCATGAAGCCGTGATAAAAGGAGGCACAAGATACCTCGATGAAATCTTCAACAAGTCCACAAAGCACAAAGCATGACCAAGATATTTATCTCATCAACTCCATCAAGTCCATCAAAGCACAAAGCACAAAATGAAATCCAAAGAAGATGAAATCTTCAACAAGTCCTCAAAGCACAAAGCAGATCAAGATATTTCTATCTCATCAACATCAAGTCCACAAGGCATAAAGCCGTGAGAGGAAAATAAATCCCAAAGTTCGAGATGAAATCTTCAACAAGTCCACAAAGCATAAAGCAGGACCGGTGGATGTTCTCATCTCACCGACTCCATCAAGTCCACCAAGGCACAAAGCCAGGACAGGAGAAAAATGCAAATGCCAAAGTTTGAGATGGAATCTTCAACAAGTCCGTCAAAGCACAAAGCGTGGACAAGACATTCTCATCTCATCAACTCCATCAAGTCCACCAATGCACAAAGCTGACAAGAGAAAAATATAAATTTCAAATTCTCGTGAAGAAGTCTTCAACAAGTCGCCAAAGCGTAAAACATTGGTCAAGATGCATCACTCTTGACAAGTTGATGATGACAAGTCAAATCATCTCCTTCATCTAGTCCATCAAGCACAAAGCATATGATAACAAATACCGCTCAACGAAGCTATTGCGAATCGATGAAATGCAAATGCTTGCCCAACCCGAGAGTTATACCCACTTCTATCAAAGGGCAACGATCAGGTATTATTAAGAGTTGTAGAAATTACAACTTAAGCGACATCCAAGCAAATCTCTTGGAGATCCGCAAGGTCAATTAGTGTATAACAAACACGGTCCGCCGAATTATGTTTGTTGGGGCATTTTGACCTACAACTATGAGCCACATTAAATTAAATAAATAGGTGGATTTAAAATCCTCAAATCCGAATGATCAAATTCGTTTTAATGACGAATGCCGCAACGCTAAAAATATTAAAATAAATTAATCGAAAATTTTGAATCAATTAAGGATCGATCGGATAATTAAAATCAAATTATCATGAAATTGTGCGATATCAAGTCGAAGCTCCGAAGAATAACGACCTCGACGCAAATTGATCATCATTGCGTCGCACAATAAACAACTTAAATTGACACCCATATTGCTGGTTTGTCAAAAGTAATAAATAATTGCACTAAGCTTTACTTAATCCTAATACCCTTAAATTCTTAAATCCCTTAATCCCGCCAATCCCTACCTAACCCTCACACGCTTTATTTGTCATTGCTTTCACCAATGAAAATTTATCACCTAGAAAACTTGAATTCCATTGACGATTTCCTTCGATTTTCTTTTCCTCTCGCTTCTCTCCTCCTCGGGATCTCTTGCCTTCTCCGTCGAAGTTTCTCATCCTCACATCCCTCTCTCGCTCCTCGCTTCTAAAGTTTCCCTTCTTCTCTCTTATGACTTCGCTCAAGCAGAAGTGAACTTCCTCATGCTCCTCTTCTCCTCTCTACTGAGCCCCCCCAGCTAGTCTCGAGCTTCTCTCAAGCTCTCTCAGCAAACAGAGGGAATCACTTCTTCCAACCGAAACCCCAGTTGTTCGCTTCAATCTTGAGTACTTTGCTATGCGGTTTCTCTCAAGGAAATGATTTCGATTTACCCTTATGTGTTCTATTCATGTGATTTTGGGTTGATTTGAAGGCTCTCCTGGTTGGAGTTTGGAAATCCTTTCTTCCTCCTTCCAGTAGTCGAAAACAAGAAACTCTTCTTCCCTCTTCCTCCTTCTTTCATGACTTACTGAGAAGACACTTTCAAATCACGCTTTTTTTTCTAATTTTGGGGAGTTTTATGTCAGTTTGTGTTTCTGTTTGGTAAAATCTAAACTAGCATAATAGAAAAGAAAGGAGCAATGTGATCTTAAATTTCATAAGGGCTCAAAGCTTGATTTTAGTGATGGAAATCTTGATCCCTTCATGTTAATTAAAGCAAAATTTTGTTGTATCAATCTCTTTGATTTTTCATGATTGTTGTTAAATGGGTCAAATATTGCAAGCTTTAGGTTACCTTGCGCTTGCTTTTCCACTATTGCTTGCAATCATGAAAGTCTATCTTATAAAGGGAAGAGTTGATTTTGGATTTATTAAACATAGTGTGATTGCTTAATCTATGTGGAGTAAATTTCATATAATCATCATGATAAAGGAAGAGGAGGGAAGGGTTGATTGACTTTGTGCTTGTTTTCTTTTGTGATCACTATGTTAATTAGCCTTTGAAATACAATCAAATATGGCTTTTGCAAGTTTAAAGCTTTCATTTTGGTGTTCGCTTTAAAGATGCATCTTGCCTAGTGTTTGTTCATAACTTACTTCAAGCAATTGTCAAGTCTCTATCTTGCATTAAAATGATTCTATGTTTGCCGTCCATGGGTATTTGAAATCATGCAAGATATGTTGTTTTATGACTTTTCTTGCTCTTGAATTATAAAGGCATGTTGTGACAATGAACTCTAATCATCTACATGACTTCATCTTTGAAAGCTCACTTTGGTCATTAATATGTGATGTATGTTTCTTTCTGAGTTGAGGAAGAAATGAAAAGAAAGCAAGTTTATTTTGAAGTAGAGGAATCGATTTCCTCTATTGCATCTTATCTTGCATACTTGATATGTGATAATATTAATGTGGAAATGCTTCAAAGAAAATTCTTCACGACACCACCCATGCACGCCTTTCTGCTGGGCGTGCCTGCCTCTCATGGCAACCCCGCGGGAGAGCCGGAGGTGTTGTAAACTGATAAGAGATAAGAATTGTGTAAAATGCCGCTATATTATGCTAACCATGCACGCCTTCTCAAGCGCAGGGTAAATATTTACCGAAATATTCTACCGCTTTCGGGCGGAAGGCTTACTTCTTGGGATGACGGAGGTAAAATTTAAAAAAAAAAAGGGGAAGGTAAAATGCTTATATTTTGTATGCTTATGTGTTTTAACTCATTTTCATGTCATATGACACCTATGCAACAATCATTCATGCTTTGATGAATGTTGAATCTTTCTAGTCCCCTTACATGCTTAACATGTGTATGAAGTGTGGCAATAGAATACAAATGGATGCTTATGCTGTGACATATTTGTTGACCGGTTCTAATACCACTTAGCTTGATATGTTGATTATGCTTAACACATGCTTAAATACATGTTTATGATCTCTTTACATATGTCCATTTTCACATGATCAACACACATGATTATAAAAAAAAAGGGATAAGGGGAAGACATACATGAAATGAAATATTTGACATGACATACATCATATACCAAAAAAAAATGGAAAATTGCGGAAGGGAGGGAGGTAAAACTTACAAATTTTATGACACAACTTAGTTTCTTATATGAGAGAACTCAAACGTGAAATCAAGGGAGAAAAGGAAAGAAATGAGAGTAGAAGTGTGTGAGGATTTTATGAGAAGGAATTCCCCTATTTATAGATTTTATCCCTCTTTTCTCATCTATTTATTATCATCTTAACATAATGTGCCTTGTCATAAATTATGCAAGGGAACCATCAAGGTGATGCCACTTGTCATGTTGCATGTATGGACATGTGGCATGCTCACATCCTTATCCTCTTTGAAAAGGAAAGTAAAGTCTTCCATACCTCTTAATAAATTTAATGAGTTTGTGTCCTCCCACTTGCCATGAGTTTGCATGTGAGGAGGTGAATTTTAATTAATCCACTTTCTCTTTAAATGAAATGACATCTACTCATATTCTTATATTCCCCTTTCCCTTTGCAAGAGAAATAAATGGGCTATGGTATGGTCATATGGGCTTCCAAAGCAATTGTTTTGCCCATTTATGTTTGATTTTATACATAAAGAGAGTATTATAAATTCAAATCAAATGTTTTGCCCATTACTTTACTTATGATCATATTTTAAATCAATTATTTTAGCTTTATGTTGATATAACATAAAGATGGCTATTTAAATCAAATGCTTAAGCCCATTTTGGGTCCATTACCTTACATATCATATATCTAAATCAATTATTTTCAGCCTTTAGCTGATTTTAACATAAAGAGAATTATTACCTAAATCAAATGTATTTTAAAATTACCTTACTTATGATCATATAGTAAATCAATTATTTTCATTTTTATGTTGATTTGAAAATATAAAGAGAGAAGCTGAAATCAAATTATAACCCATTTTAAATTACTTTACTTATGATCATGGGTTCTAAATCATTATTTTCAGCCCTTTATGTTGGTGATTTGAACATAAAGAGACTATTAGCCTAAATCAAATCCTAAGCCCATTTCCATTACTTACTTATGAACATACGCCTCTAAATCAATTATTTTACCCTTTATGCCATTATACATGACATGCAAGTTAGATAAAAATAAAGAATGATCTATATCTTTGGTCTTCTGAGGTCAAGAATAAAACCAAAAAATGTCATATTGAATAAACTTGAAATGACTTACATTTCAACTAGACATTCAATGTCCATACAACATTTTAAAAGAGATACTGTATATGTTGAAATGTCAAACACTGACATATGCTAAGACAAATATAAAAGAAGATATTACATCTTTGTTGGTCTTCTAATTAACAAAACCTAAATATATCAAAACTAATGTCAGACATAAGAAAATAAAGAACAGATATTACATCATCCGGTTCTTAGACCGTCCTGTTAACAAAACCTAAAAAATCTAATGATGCTATGTAAATCTTAGAAGTTAATTGCCAATGACTAAAGATAAATCTATCTACATCATTAATGCATTCTTTGCAAGTTCAAGATCTCAAGAAAATCTCAAACCCATCCTTATGATCTAGAGTACAAGGGAGAATGATTGATCAAATATAATCATTCGATCCTGCAAGAAAAATAGTGTTCCTATCTTGGTCTGACGTCCCAAGTTAACAAAACTCAAAATCAAAATTGAACATATATTTCAACTAGACATTCAATGTCCATACAACATTTTAAAAGAATGATACTGTATGTTGAAATGTTCAAACATTAGGGACATGTGCAAGTTAAAAAACAAAAAGAACAGATGCTATATCATCGGTTGGTCTTGACCGTCCGTTAACAAAACTCAAAAATCAAAATTTGACGAAACTTCAACATTAGACATCTTAATGTCCATGCAATTTTCAAGCAGAATGTTCCATATGCATGTTGGGTAAATCTAAGAATACAAAAGAAAGATCTTCATCCGGTTTGGTCTTGGTGATTAAGTTATACAAAATCAAAATTTGACAAGATGAAACTTGACATTATCTTAATGTCCATGCAATTTCAAAAATATCCATATGCATGTTGGAGTAATTACTAAGTCAAATATAAAAAAACGATACTTACATAATCGGTTTGGTCTTGGGACGTGCAAACTAAAAATTTGATATTAAGAATTTCAAATTAATAATATTTGAGAAAACTTATACAAGATTTTGAACCTGAAGCATAGCTAAAATTCAAATTCTTGAAAAGAAAAGTCTCCAGATCTCATGTTCATAGGGTGGTTTTGAAGGATTACTTTTGAGATGATGAATTTAGATCTCTGAAAGCGGGGTAGACAATTGATATTAAGCATGATTCGAGAAGGGTAATTATAATTAAGATTTCAATGATAAATGATCATATATATTCAAATCAAAATCAAATGATCAAAATTCAAAGAAAATAACAAAAAAGGAAATAAAATAAATGAAATTAATTATTAAAAACTAAAAATTAAAAAAAATAAAAAAATTAATTCACCCTCGATTGTTTGTCTTGGTGACAAATTAAGAAAACTTTGCTCTCAAAAGCCGATGTCAAATTAAATACATAACTACCTTCACTTTCAAATATTCCAAGCTGGGGCGTGGCTGTCCTCTGTCGCGTGGTTTTGCGTGCACCACATAAATGGCGACTGAGCCTCCGGCCGTGGTTAGCGTCATAAACCATGGTGCATTGTTCTTCTCCAGCGGCTTTGCTCTTTGGCGAAATGTAGAATGTATTTAGTTGAGCAAAAAACCCATGTTAGCAGGTTGACTTGTATTTGTCCCAAACTCCACCCAGTCTGGACACGCTTGGCGCGACCAACCCATGTGTTGACAAGGATCCGGTTTAGATTGTTGGTACCTCCTCATTAGCGGAGGGATGTGACGACGATAACGGAACCATGGGATCTTGATGAGGCGTCATCGTTCCCCACAAAAGTTTTAAGTTAAAATAATAAATTTCATAAGTTCTAAACTCACTCCTCCCGTTGTTTAGCGATTCATTGGAGCACCCAGTGAAATTTCTATGGGAGGGTAATTAACTTATAGGCTTCACATAGAACACGGAACGGATATAAAAGTTCTCACCAAATGAACGAAATCTCACAGGTAGTGTCTATCTATTCATCATTCGAAATTATCAGCAACAACTCTTTCCTTTTTTTTATCGAAAGATGTGTGGGATCCCTGAAGGTTTTCGTTTAAGTAGATATCTGAATATGAAGTGTAATTTTAGTTGTAGAAGTTCTAGTGTTGTGACATTAGGTGAAAAAATTAATAAGAGTAGCAATTAGATATTTAGGCTATATTGTTCAAAAATAGATGAAATATGGAATATTATTAATTGAAGTTGGATGAAGTTGAAAGAATGTCGACTATGTGTGATATATAAAGTTCCACTTAAACTTAAGGAAAAAAATTCATAAGATGGTGATGATGATGACATGTGCAGAATGTTGGCCAATAAAAGAGAAGCATAAGACTAAGTTCACACAAAGATGGATGATGCTCAAGTGGATGAGTGACTTTACTCTTAGAGATAAAATGTGAAATGAGTATGTTGGGAAAAAGTTGGAGTAGCTCTAGTGGCGATAATATTAGAGAGAATTCCTTAGATGGTTTGGCCACATAAAACGCGTCGATAACTGGGTTAGGAGAGTAGATCATTAGATTTCTTGCTAATGTTAAGAAAGGTAGAGGTAGCAAAAGACTTGGTTAAGATGTATACAAAATGGCCTTGTATCTTGAATTAAATGAGAATTTGACATAATAGGATACTGATGGAGACGAAAGATTCATCTAGCCGACCCCACTTAGTGGGATAAAGACTTGTTGTTGTTGTTGTTTTATTATTATGATAGATATATATATATATATATATATATATATATATATTTATTTTAAAAAACTAATGATGATTATATTTTTGATATACTATTAGATATTTAAAATAGATGTATAAATATATAATAATTATGTATTATTTATGCAAGGGAAATTTACATACATCTGATCGTTACGTATTTTCAAACTTGAATATTTACAAAACTACACTTTCTAAGAAAAGGTGCATTTCACTTGGAAAAAATAACAAGGGTGGTATTTTGATGTAATAATAAAGATTTAAGTCTTATTTAAGTAAATATTAATTTGGGTGTGAAATATGTAAATACATAAGAATTGAGTGGTATGTATGTAAATCCCCCTTTATGCAAATGCCCCAATGATAAATATAAAGGATCAAAACGCAAAAAAGGGTGAGAGAGAGGGGCGGACCCAAGCACGATGACAGTAGCAGAGGAGCAGAAGCGGACCTACTGATCTCCCTGTCCTCGCATGCCAATCGCCCTCGTTCTTTGGTAAATGCCCTTCGTCTCCCGCTCGCTGAAGTCTTTGACTTTTTATACGAAAAACAATATCACATAAGTTCCAAATATGGTATTCCGGGATAGACTTGGCGAAGCCTATGAGTTTCTATCCAGTGTCGATAGGTCGCGATAGCTAATAAAAATCGTTGACGAATGTGAATTTATTGGATTGATCGGACACTTTATCTATAGAAAAGCCGCCTAAATTTCATTTTCTTTCTTCCGGAAGAGAAGAAAAAGCTATCATTTAGCTAAATGGTGGCGCTAGCTATCAGAAATTGTGATGTCATTTATGGTTATGGAGTTTTGTGTGACAATATGTTTTCTGGCGAGCCAAGTTTGCTTAAAAAGAATTAAAACCCTTGCAAATTCTTTTTCTATTTGCGTACCCTGGCTGGCAGATACTGTTATAGCGTTGATTTGATATGCTTGATACATCTTTAATTGCATCATTTCTTCAGCATGTTTCCAGTTGTACACTGAATAGAAAGGGGCCTTGTTGTTCAATGTCGACTGGCAATGCGGTGTCATGGATAACATCCTTTGATGGAAGAAGATCATCTGATAATTCTGGCTTAAGGTATGTTGTCCTTTCGGATTATTCCTCGTTTAATATTTGTCCATGCAGAATGATTGAACGTGGATGCCGTTTGCAACAGTGTACCAGATGTACACTTCAATGTCAAAGTTGTTTTAGTTACTTGGACCTAATGAACAAACACTTTTGTTTATAGATTTGAATAATGAGGTTGGCTCTATATTGCTAGAAATGAGATTATTGGTGTGGTACGTTTTAGGTTTTCTAGAACTATTATATAAAACTTCTAAAGCTATGACTAAGTGATTAAAATTGAGGAGTATATCAGGAGAATATGTGATGTGAGGAAATCATGGAGACTTCATTTATTTATTTTAATTGCAACTAAAGTTATTATGTCAGTATGCTTCCGAGTTTGAGAGTAATAGTGGCATCAATAATAAGCTCATCATGAAATAAACTGAAAATGTTAAGATAAATGCACAAAAATTTGTACAGATAAATTGATGAACGATTATATTTGGAATAGCATCCGTCAAATATAATGTTCTTGAAAATAGTCTTATAGTAGTTTTGACATTTATAATGAAATGATAGAAAATAGATCATTAGATGGGCATACAAAAATTATGTTACGGAAGTAAGAAGGCATTGACCTAAGTTAGCATGGATAGAAGTTATTTAAAATGATTTTTAAGAATAGGTTTAACTCATTTGGCAACATTTATCAAGAATGAATGAAAGATGACAACTCAAAATTGAACCTGAAATGTTAAGATAAAGCTAATGATAATGATATTATTTGGTTCAACTGGAATACTTGGAGTAACTAAGTTGATATCACAAATGGACATGTTTTGTCTATGTTCTATCAATACATTAAGAAACTAATTTATTATCTTTCATTACTAAACATTTTTTATTTTTGTCAATTAGTTTATTAGAAGTTGAAAAAAATAGATTCTTGTAATTAACTCTCAATTATGGCATACATTTATTATGAAAGCAAGCTTTGTGTAAAGATAAGTAATGAGAACTTTTAAAGAATACATAAATGTTTTTTTTTGTTCTTGAGAAAGCATATAATTGAGTGTTATAAGAATTTATTTGATATGTATTAAGAAAGAAGTTTTATGCTAGATGTATATTGAAGTTGTTAAAGAAATACATGATGGAACACTGATTAATATAAGTAGTTGTAGAGTGACCAAAGAATTTTCACTCATAATATAATTATGTTAAGGATTATCATTGACTCCATATTGTTTTGCACGTGATATTTAATTTATGGTGTATTGGTAATTTTTTATTTAAGATGATAGTTCTAATGGTGAGACATCTATTGAAATAAATGGAATGTTAAAATAATTGATAAATATTAAGAACATAGAGGGCTTAGAATTTGTAGTTTGAAGATTGAATGTATGACATGCAATTTTAGTAAGTGTGTTATTAATAATTATCAATCAATATTTCTAGAAGATGAAGTGGTATTAGTATGATAAATGTAAACATGTTTGATCTATTTTATAGATGAATGGAGATATTATTTCTCGAGTTTAGTCTGGGAGGTTAAAATTAAGAAATGCTTCATGAGTATTATGTGATAAGAGGATATCATAGAGGCTTAAAAATAAATTTTATAAAAAATATAATTAGATTGGCAATGTTATATGGATCGAATTGTTGGGATAAAACAATCAATCATAGCTAAATTCAATTTTGCAAAAATGCATGGATAACAATTAGTTCGGTTGGTACATAACTTTAAAGTTGTTGCAAGGTAATGGGCTCATATCCCGCCTGTATTATAATAAAGTCCCACCCTTCATATTTGGATGGGCAAAAAAGAAAACAAAAGTGAGAATATTTAGATGGTTGTTCCTTTAACAAAGAAGAAAAAAATAAGTAACTATCATATTAAATGATGGGTTTGAGTAACATTAATCGCAGTGATGTGATTGTAAATAAATTTATTTAATTTGAATATGTACAATGAATGGTATAAAATACTCTCATTAAATGATAGAATGTCAGAAGATTATGTAGGAAAATGGGTAGACGTAAGATAATATTGTGGATACAAGTTGCTCAAAATGATTTGTGAAAAATTTGTTTAACATCTCATTACTGCACTAAATAGGAACAAATGAAGTTTTATTTTTCATAGCTCTGTTCTTAAATTGTTGGGAAAAGCTAATGATTATGACATTATAGGTGGGATAATACTTAATTCACTGGTCTATTGCCTTCATTATATTTAATGAGACGCTTCTATCAATTAATAGGTTTTGTAGAGTTTTTATTAATGAAAAAAGTTTATTTTGAAAGAAAAATCTACATAACTGAATCGTAGCTGTATTTAATCCATACTTCTCATGTTACGAGCAGCTATTATTAATATATGTATCTTTTGTTTCATGTTTGGTTTTTGAACCTTAATTATATGCATGAAACTTTGATGTTCATTTTGACTTGTTGCTAGAATATTACATCAAGTTCAAAGTGTGCAGGATATTGGAACCTTTTGTACTGCAGCCAATAAGAACTGAGGAGAGAATTGCATGTTACCCATTAGTAACACAACTTTAAAACATTATCGATTGACATTTTACAATGCCAAGAGTTTCCTTGAGTTGTATTCTAGACAGGTTTTGAACTTTATGTGTTTTTATTAGGTTTTATTAGGTTGAATTTTAGATGGGTAGATGGATTTGGAAGGAAATTGAGTAATAGATGTAAAAATACATATACAAAATAGATTTAACAATTCTTGCATCAATCAACATGAATAAATGGAGAATGAGGATTTATAAAGCTAAGCCCAATTAGTTGGGATAAATTTAACAAATATGATGGCATTAGTTATCGTTAGAGAAATGTTGGAGATTATGAGGTCATCTAGATGAGAAAACAAGTCTAAAATCAGTTAGGGACTTACTAGGAGTTCATGAAGACTGGGTATTGATTGTTTAAGTCTTTGAGTGGATCAAATGTCATATTCATTTGTTTGTATTACCTAAATTTAATAGTTGAATTGCCCTTTACTAAGTTGATGATGCCAACTGGAAAATGAAACATTTCAAAAACCATGATGATAATCAAGCAGATGATTCCAACGAAGGTCAAACTCTCTCAGCCAAGCTAAACTATGGTACATCTATGATAACAAAAGAACAAACAGATGGTTATAGTTTGTATTATGTTTGTACGCTTTAAACACTTTTTTTGTATTCCTGTATCATTTATTCTGTCTTCATTTCTCATTAACGTCACATCCTTTCTCTTGTTAGAATTTATATCTCTGCCTGTTCTAGCTTTAGATGCAGGAACCCTACGATTGGAGCTCTTCAATCATTTTGGCATTGTAGTGGGCATTACCTGGTTGCATCCAAGATTCAAGTTGCTGCAGATTACTCAGATTCAGCAGCGGATTTTTCTAAACATGTGGGAAATGAAAGTTGTCATCCCTTTGAAGAACTAAAACACCATGGGAAGGACAGAGATGTACTACTTACTGATGCTGAAATAGCCAGGACAACTGTTGAGGTAATTTGTAATTTCATTTCTTTTTATTAGTCTCAAACTAGGGATGGCTTTGTATGCCCTAAGTCATAATGAACCCAACCAGAATATATTCTACTAAAGATTTTGAATAGCGACAAACAAATTAACTAAATGGACTAATTATATATATAGGAAAATTTAAATGCACTATTTCTTCTATTTTTTCGAAAAGAACTTTCTCAAGGTACATTTTTAGGTTTGTTTCTATTCCTATGAAAAGTAGTAGTTGAACATCTAAGCTCTTGCAGATGTAACAATAAACATGCAATCCTGAAACAAAAATACTTACCATTTGCAAGATGCAAGCTACAATAATCCAAATAACTATCTCAAAACCACTATCCTTATGACATGTTGGCAATTAGAAGGTACTATGGCGATTTTGGATGAGGAATTAATTCTACTATTCCTAAATTTTTTGAAAATATTATTCTATGAGTACATGATTAGTTATATTACTTTGTCTACAAAATGGTGAAGCAATGGTGAACTATCACAGATAAACACTAAAACTTAAATGTCCAATTTTCAAAGAAAAAGTAATTTCTATCGTGAGCCATAAATTACTACGAGGTAACCGAGGAATCTTGTAACAAACAACTACTCTTGGGGATCAAAAGAATAACAATTAAATTGGTAAATTGATGTAAGGATATAAATGGATAATTGTTTTTGTAGGTTTCTGATGTGGTGCTAAAAGTTTATAGTTTTTGGAAACCTAAATTAGTTGTATTGCATTTTTATTTTGTATTTAAGTGATCATTGTTTGGTTTCTATATACTTGAACCATACTGTGTACTTTATTTTTAGCTACTATTGCAACAGCAACTACAACAACAATAAGCTTTTATCCCACTATTTGGGGTTGGCTACATGAATCATTCTTCTCCATTGTGTCCTATTAAGTGTCAATTTTTCATTTAATTCTAATAAACTAAAATCATTTTTTATACATCGAAATCAAATCTTTTTAGGTCAACCTCTACCTTTCTTAACATAAGTCAAATATAATACATCTACACTCCTAACTGGGTCTTCGGATGGACAACGCTTTATGTGACCAGACCATTTAAGGCGACTCTCTCTAATCTTATCTGTCATTAGAGTTACTCCAACCTTTTCACGTGTATATTCATTTCACATTTTTAGCCACATTTGCCATTATTGAAAAATACTGTATACTTAGCTTTTATCAATTAAATGTAGCTATGGTTAATATGAACTTTGCTAGCTTCTAGGGTTGAGTGTGAAGGTACACTCCATGTAATGAACACTATAATAGGATCTTTACTAGGCATATAATATAAATTATATTGCTAAATTGCAAAACTTGCATCTATTGTGAGAATGTCATGCATGTTTTGTTCATTGCTCCTTATGACTGGGTCAATATGTTTATAAATATCTTTGATGCATGGACACAATCATGTCATGGCTTAGGCATAAGAAATAAGTTTTATATATATATATATATATATATATATATATATATGATGTACTTCAAAATTAATTATGAAAAATAATAAGAATAAAATTTTAATTCTAGTAATGTAATAACTTCTAGATTATAAATAAAATTATCTTCCATTATTAATTTTTAAAAATGCATAACAGAAAAATTTAATAATTTAATAAAAATTAAAAACATTTTCTAATGTGTAAAAATATAGTTTATATTTTCTTTTTAGATTTCAAAGATAGAATGTGATAAAAAATTTCTAAAATACTGCCAAATATTATGTTAAAATTGTCAACCATTATGATATTGTCGATTTTGGCCTAATGGCATCACACTTAGGGTTGTGCATTTGGTCGATTTAGTTGGTTCGTTTGAATGTTTGGTTAAACTGAACCAACACCAACTAACTTCAAATAACCGAACCATCTAAATAAGGTATAAAATCGAACCAACCGAACTAAATTATAATTTGGTTTATTCGGTTAAACCGAATAACATATAAAAAATTAATTTTTTTATTTTTTAATAAACTAATTAATTAAAATACATTCTAATAAATTTTATACATTAAAATTTTTTTAGTCAATTAGAAATCTATCAATTTATGCAAATAACTAAGCATTTACAATCAAATTTACATGTTTATATTTGGCTTTTTAACTAATTTTGGTTTATTCAGTTTATTCGGTTTAACTGATCTTTTTTTAAAAGATCGAATCAAAAACAAAAAATCGAATAACTAGGTATTTACAACAAAAAATCGAGCTGTTAGATTGCAAACCGAACCAAACTGATCAAATAATGTTGGTTCGGTTTGATTTTTCTGTTTGAACTGACTAGTGCACATCCCTACTCACACTTTGTCCCCTTGGTGTAATTTTCCTAGAGGTTCATCAACCCAAAAGTGCTCCCAGACACTTAATTTAAGAGTTTTTAATAAAATTTTAATTATTATACCAAAAGGTGCTTTGATGTTTAAGAATTCAACTTCATTCAACTTAAGAGGTTTAACAATCTCCCACACTCATGTAACTAACATTTTCGCCAGTATCCTTATATATAACCTAAAATCATCCATCAGATATGTATGATTCTAGAGGTTGCCCTTATAGGTTTAAAAGGTGGCTCTCACTATATAGCGTTGTGCCTTAATAGGAGTTCAAGAGATTGTTCCCATGATGTAGCACCTTCTGCAACATGACACTTGGTTCATATGTTCCGGTTGGTGTATCATTTTCATATTAGCTTAGATTTTTAACCATTTAGTTATTGTCTACTTAGGCCAAATGGCCTTAAGATTTTGTCCTCTTGATGTAATATTCTTGCCCATCCCAAGGGTGCTCATACATAAGAATGCTTAATTTTGGGGTTTCTAATGATAATTTTTTCGATGATTAAGATTTTAATTTCGTTTTACTTAATAGATTTTACATCTCATCGCCAAGCATTCACCCCATTCTTCATCTTTACACATTCCCCTCTATTTGTCGACTGATGATGAATGATTATCCTATAGTTGGTGATGGTCTTCTTGCTTCTCCATACTGGATCTCCCTTGTTCTTCTACTCTCTCTCTCTCTCTCTCTCTCTCTCTCTCTCTCCTCTGTTGACATAGTTAATAAGAAAGATTCATCAATGTCGAACTTGCCCATTAGTTTCTTTTTATTCATTCAACATGACAAGTTTCATTAGGCACAAGCTACCCGCTACCTTAAATACACATCTTTTTATAGAGGAGAGATTTCTAATATGGCAGCTGCATTTTCTTACACTCTCGTTGGTAAACTTGCCTTTGGTTGTCTAAGCTTGACGATTATTCATACTTTCATGTCTGATGTTGGTCTGTTTGGTGACTTCTCTATTGAACTTCTTGATTGATGACATGTTGTTATCAAATAATTTATAGTAGATTATTCTAGATTTTTCTTTCTACATTCATTTATGTGCATGGTCTACAAATGGGCATGTTGAGTGGTCTTTGTACTTCAAAACTTTTGAGGAGCCAACTATTACTTCTATTTGGGTTGTTTTGCTTATCTTTGGGTCTGTTATATTCTTTGGTTATAATTTTGGCAAATTAATATAAGTGGATGTTGTTGCTATTTCTATACTCTCTTGAATGTCTGTAATGTGTGTTCATGTTGAGATAGTTGTATTGGGAGGCATGGATTGGAATTTTCTTATTATTGACGAAAATTGAAAATTGAAAGCTTGCCCTCATATTACAAGTTTGATAAATTTTTTGTACATGACTATGTTGTTTGCCCATTTGTTGATAAAGAAAATTGTTCTTTTGGATTTCTAATGTTGGGGTTTGCTCTTTTGATCACACAAAATTTTTATGTTGTAAATACACATGATTATATATAGGTAAAAAGACAACAAACTCGACAACCCGATTTGAAAATCGGGTTTGGTTGACCAAAATTTTGGGCGTTCGGTTGAAGAAATTGACCCGTTTAATTTTTCAGGTTGGGTTCGGGTTGACAATCAAACCCGAAATTGACTTCTTTGCCAACAATTGACCGCCAACGAAATTGACAAAAACAAATTAACCCGAATTGACCCAAACTTCGATTTTGACCCAATTTTGATCATTCGGGTCGTGTTGGGTCAATCGGGTTGAAATCGGATCGGGTCTGGTTGAATTTTTGTCCCGTTACATAAACAGGTCGGGTTTGGGTCAACTATTGGTCTGGTCGGGGCCGACGAACCACCGCGACATTGACACCCCTAATTATATAGAGGCTACCAGTCTACCAACTTTTTGGGTAATGCTTCTTTTGCCTTGGCCTCTCTACGAGATTCTCATGCTTTGAATATTGTGTTAAATTCATCTTTTGAGTTGGGGCCTTCAATTCTTGTTGATGGGTTGTTGGATGATAGTATCCCATCTGCTCGTCCATTTGTGGTATCAATGGTTTTGAATGTTGGGACTTCTAATATCTCAATAGTCATACTGGGTTAAAAATATTTATTCCTATCAAGGATCCTTCTGTTATGCTATTTCTCTCCATATGATATTGCAATTATGTTTGGCAATGCTATGTTTAATTGTTTTGACGTGGAGCTTATTGATGATTCAATCTTGGTCTTATCTTAAGATTATATTAAAAGTTTTATCTGATTTAGTTAATAAAAGGTTTCAACTGGTGTTTTCTTGTTGAAGAACTGATTTGAAATAATACCTTATCCATTTTCACATATTCATTATATTCAATTTAGGCATAATACCTCCCTTGATGATTTTCACATTTAAGATTTAGCACTTGTTTGACTGTGGGCATGCTTCCATCTTTAACGAACATTACCCTCTATGCTACTTGTTATCTTGATTAAATATATATTTTATATGATGGCTTTCCTATGTAACTATTAGTACACGTAATTTTTTTGTTATTTTAGAAGAAAATAAAAACTCAGTAGCACCTGAACAATTATTTTGTTAATATATATATATATATATATATATATATTTACCCTTTATTGAGGAGTTCTTCGAAGCCAAAATGAGGAGCATCTATTTAATGAATTGGTACGTGATGAAGATGGCAATTAGATCTGAGTTATAATTGTTGCTACGAGTCTTACATATAGACTATTTACCAAAAACTGAGTTAACATAATTTAGATATGATTGGTAAACAATCTAGCTGGCACTGCTTATTTTCCATTTCTATCAGTTATTAATGCCATAAAGCAATAAACTTTAATTTATTTCTGCAGTTTCATCTATTTTCATGTATCCGAGTGCCAGCTAGATGTTGATGTTTAATAGCTGTTGATGTTGTTACATATCATCCATTTCTTGTCATTTTTCAATGATAATATAATATATGCCCCTTTTGGAGCTTCCTTCACTAACATTCCTATGGTTATCCTTTTAGGCAAATAGTAAGGCATTGCTGGTTTTTCCAGGAAGGGTACATTGTGAACCTCATGGACATGTCTCATGGGCTGAATTTCACTATGTTATCGATGACTATGGAGGTAAAGCTTCCTTAGATATGCCAAGTTTATGTGTTGCTTCATGTTTTGGTGTATTTCTATTTGTCAATAGTAAAAATAATATTCTCTTATCTTTTAGATGTGTTTTTTGAACTTTTTGATGATGAAAACATCTTGAAAGAACACAACTCGAGCAATCCCGTGGTTTGTATTCTTGGCCACACAATTTCATTCTTGTCTGTCTAAGTACCACGTGATTTGGAACGAAATACTTTCTTACTGCAGATTGTTCTGATTGGGATGGATTTTCCTATCCATGGAGAGAGCAGATTGAAGAGTGATGGCTACTTTGACTACATCGACAATGATGGTATTATCAATGCCATGCTTGATGATGATTATAAAGAGGTTTGCTGTTCAGTTCTCTCGATTAGATTGAATCAATGTCATATTGCCTATGATACATGTTTAGGATGAATTTTTCTTGTAAACTAGCAGATTGTTGACACAGAAATAACTGATACACTGATAAAATGGGGGATGCCAGAAACCTTGCGTCATATTCATCCTATTTACTTTTCGAAGTTCTTGGCTAAGGTCAGTTCAGAAAAAAAGATAAGCGTTTTCATTCCATCTATGGTATCACAATTATTCAAACTGGCCTTGTGAAAAGGAGTTGTGAAGATTTAAGAAATTATTGATTATCTGTAATTAGCATATCGTTGTTGCTGTAGTTGCATTGCTCAGGAGTACTGTACGGTTTACTATTCAGGATAATATAGCAGGCAGGTCTCATTGGTTGATTTTTAATACCTATTATTTAAGTTATTTTTATCTAATATTATTACACTTCTGTTTGTCTTTAAACACTTCTGTTTGTCGTTAAACACTTCTGTTTGTCTTTAAGGTCATGGTTATCTTTTATCAGTGTTCCTAGCTTTATATAAACTTTGTAATTGACTTGCTCATTGAATTGATAAAAGATTGAAGAGCAAATAGCATTTAGATTATCAAGGTATATGGCATTTCTTGTAGGTCCTTATTCTTAACACATTCACATTCTTATAAACATTTACTTGGCTTTAACTTTGCTTTTGCAAATTCACTTGATATTTACTCTTGATCGTTACATGAGCCCCTAGCATGTGTGTTAAAGTCATCATCATTATTAGCCTTATTATCAACAACCTCCACATCAGAACTATGTCATCCACATAAGCATATATCAAGGCAAATTACTTGAATATTCTTTATAAGCATTTCCATAATTAACACAAAATATATGATTTCAAAATTGATCCTTGATGTAAATCTATGGTAATTTGAAACTCTTGAGTACTTATAATATTAGCCCTTGATCCATCTTACATATTTTTAATAACATTAACATATCTTTAATATATATATTTTGCTTTGAACCACATTAAATTGATTCTCGTAGTATTCGATTATATATCTTATCAAGTTCAATAAAAATCATAAGAAGATCATTTCTTTATTTTTTTATAATTCTTAATTATTTGTCTTAACACAAAATTTGTTTTTATAGTTGATGTTCATGACATGAAACAAAATTAATTCTCTGAAATTGATGTAATTTTTTATGCCTATATTCCATTACTTGGACCCATAGCTTTTTTGTATGATTCATAAATTTTATTCCTCCATAGTTGGCATATTCTTGAACATTATGTTTGTCTTGATTATTATTTCCAAAATGCTTCTCCTCCAATCTATTATTGTTCTTTTAATCTTCAGATATCCTTTGCATTGACTTGTTGAGCAAATCATTGCAATATTTCTTATAATTATCTAGATCTCCATAGGCATCCTATTTGAATCCAAAGCCTTAACTTTATGCATATTTTTTAGAGAAGTTAAGGATCAAATTAATCCCCTAACTATTTATGGAGGACAAAATAGTCCCAGACTAAATGAAAGGACCAATTTAGGCCTTGATTATTTAAAAATAAATCAATTTGGTCATATCGTTTGGATTTGAATCAAAATGAGTAGACATGTAAGAGAGGTAGGGCAATATCGGAATTACCAAATAAGTTCATATTACAATGACATGTTTTTATTTCTCAAAAATTTGCATAATATTAATCCATTCTCCTCAAATATGATTGTATTTGTAGCACATATGAAAAAAAAATTAATAGAAAAATGAGATACTTCATAAATCTATAATAAAATTAAAATTTCAAAAATGCCCCTGCTTTTAACACATTAAACCATTTGTTTGGGTGGTAGGATCAAATTGGTCCCTTTTCAAATAGTCAAG
This sequence comes from Cymbidium sinense, assembly GCA_021442155.1. Taxonomy (NCBI): domain Eukaryota; kingdom Viridiplantae; phylum Streptophyta; class Magnoliopsida; order Asparagales; family Orchidaceae; genus Cymbidium; species Cymbidium sinense. The sequence continues at coordinate 171,101,401 of CM038221.1, read as the reverse complement.
GGACTAAATTGATCATTTTATTTAGTCTGAAACTATTTTGATCTTCCATAAATAATTGAGGAACTAATTTGGTTCTTAACTCTTTTTTGGAGTTAACTTCACATCACTTTTTTGATCAATAATATAATATATTATTCTATATTATGATCTTCAAAATATAATTTTTTAAAATCTCTCTTTTTAATATTATTTTAAAGACTAAAAAGATGTCAGATGAGTGGAGAAAGAGTTTGTTGATTTCTATATTTAAGAATAAAGGTGATGCACAAGAGTGTGTAAATTATAGAGGAATTAAGTTAATGTGTCATACATTAAAATTATGGGAGAGAATAATTGAGCATAGGTTACGATGTGATACAAAAGTTTTTCACAATCTGTTTGGTTTCATACTAGGTAGATCTACTATGGATGCTGTGCATTTGTTAAGAGGTTTACTGGAGAGGTATAGAGATAGCAAGGAGGATCTACATATGATATTTATTGATTTAGAGAAAGCTTATGATAAAATTTTAAGAGATATTTTTTAGAGAGTTCTAGAAAAGAAAGGAGTTAATATGGGTTATATTCAAGTCATTAAGGATATGTATACTAGAACTGTTATTTGTGTCCAAACACAAGGAGGCTTGACAAAATATTTTCTTATTTCAGTTGGATTACATCAAGGATCAACTTTAAGCCCTTATCTTTTTTCCTTAGTTATGGATGTTCTTACTAAGCATTTACAGAAGATGTACCTTAGTGCATGTTTTTTGCTGATGACATTCTTCTTGTTGATAAGACTAGAGAGGGAGTTCAAGAGAAACTTGAATTATGGAGGTCAACCTTAGAGTCTAAAGGTTTTCATTTAAGTAGATCTAAAGCTGAATATATGAAGTGTAATTTTAGTTGTAGAAGTTATAGTAGTATTGTTGTGATATTAGGTGAACAAGTCATTAAAAAGAGTGAGCGATTCAGATATTTAGGCTCTATTGTTCAAAATGATGGTGAAATAGATGAAGATGTTATTAGTAGAATTCAAGTTGGATGGTTGAAGTGGAGGAATACATCTGACTTGTTGTGTGATAGAAAAGTATCATTTAAACTTAAGGAAAACTTCATAAGATGGTGGTAAGACATGCAATGATTTATGGTGCACAATGTTGGCTAATAAAAGAGAAGCATGAGACTAAGTTGAGTGTTGCAGAGATGAGGATGCTAAGGTGGATTAGTGGCTTTATTCTTAGAGATAAAATGTGAAATGAGTATATTCGGGAAAAACTTGGAGTAGCTCCAGTGGCAGATAAGATCAGAGAGAGTCGCCTAGATACATAAAAGTCGGTCACGATTAGGAGAGTAGATACATTAGATTTGTCTTGTGTTAAGAAAGGTAGAGGTAGACCTAAAAAGACATGGTTAAGATGTATAAAAAGTGACCTTAGTATACTTGAATTAAATGAGAATTTGACATATAATAGGACACAATGGAGACAAAAGATTCATGTATCCGACCCCACTTAGTGGGATAAAGGCTTGTTGTTGTCTCGTTTAGTATTTTCTCAAATATTTTTATTTTTCTTGATGTCTTCATCTTTAACTAAGGTCTTATTATCTCTAATTTTTAGCGCTTTTAATACAATTTTAGCATTATCGCTCTCGGTTGGTCTCCATTGATTTTTTTCTTCTTGCGTTCTCCACTTGCTCACTTCACTTCTATCTCTTACTTGTTTTCTCTCGTCTCACTACCACTTTCTCCTTTGTGTGTCTGCTCACCTTCGTTTTTCTTGACTCCCTTTGTTTCTTCCTTTATTGTTTGATATGCGGAATAATTAATATTGGTTTAGTTTAACTAATGCTAGCCGGTTTATTTCAAATTTTTTTATTGAAATGGGCTTTTACACATGTATTAAAATTCTTTTGAATTTCATTATATGTTGCTAGCACTTCAAAACTTTATGATGTAAATATCAGTTATCTTCACTGCAAATACAAGCCATACACATATAGGATTAACATTTCGTGATTTAATTTAAACATTTATTTCTGAGTAATAAATTCAATAGTGATCTACCATTATACAACTTGTGGCGCTTTAATGACTTCACTACAATTTAATGATTTAATGCTTTTATCTTAGAAGTGCCCAGGAGTCATGTCTTGTTTAAAAATCATAGCAAAAAAACTGTTTGGATCAATTGTAAAAAGATTAATGTTTCTCATGCCCTCTCTGGTTTTCCTCCACCGGAGCATAGTGTGATTGGACCTCACCGAGAAGGTGGAGCTAGCTGGGCCCCACTGCACATTATGCTTCAACGAAAACATGCTATGCAAGCACAGGTGGGGAAAGTATCACTCTTTTGAAGATGATGCTATAAAGAAAAAGTGTGCTTAATCCGCTAGAAGTACCCAACAAAGCCTAGATGAAATGGAGTCTGGGATTTAACCTCTTAAGATAACTTTTTTTTTATCGACTTCATGTATGATAAGACCATTCATAATATTAGGATTTGTTTTTTTTGCTTTTGGTTTAAGACATTTAACATGGATCTCATAAATAAATTTTATTGCACATATTTGGATATACTACTTTTCTGAAATTTTTGCAGTCATGTCATTCGAAGCATGGGGAAAAGATGGATTATCCAACAAACAGGCTTTCCATCGTGGGATGTCTGCGGCCTGCATTTGTTGATGAAGAATCTTATCTACGGAGATTATTCCATAAGGAAGATGATGATGACTATGTCTTTGACTGGAGAGGTATTTCATGCTCCACCAGTGAGGCTGTTTATGTCTTTTCATCATTTCTTAAATGGAATTTAGTTGAGTTGACTGTTCATATGCAGATGAATCTGAAAAGGAAGAGGAACAGATGGCTGGAATGCATGGTCTAATAGGTGCAACTATCCACCTTTATCGTATGAGCTTTTTTTTACCTTTAATTGTTCTTTAATATGACAAGCTAACATACTAATGCTTAGATAGAGAAATATTGAACTTCAGCTCTAGACACGATAGAAACAACTTGAATTCAACCCTTTACAAGTTGGAGATTATGACCATGGAGCTATTTTCAGTATATGGTGATCAAGTAAGTATTCTGCACTTTATGCTGTCTAAAATGACTATTGCCATCAGAACTTTTATGAATTACAGTTTTACAGATACACTAATAGGCTACTTGTGGTAACTTTAAAAGATTTAATTGATTTGTGAACTTGCAGCCTGTCATAATTTTCTTTTTTACTTTTAAATCTTGCAGTCAATTATTAATTTACAAGATTTCCAAGATGCTGAACCTGATGTTCTTGCACACTGTGCTTCAACAATTATAGAACGTTTTAATGAGGATGGCATGCAGTTTGATGCTGCTCTTAAAGCTTTATGTCGAAAGAGGAAGGGCCTTGTCGTTGAGGTAAAGTTTGCATGGACAACACTTTACTATCTTTATTTCATTAAGTCCGATTTTTTGTTCCTGCATGCTTATAGTTTTCTTCACTGTATGCAGGATCATAGAGTATTCGTTATTTTGATTCATATAGGTTTCATCTGACTAAGCTGTTGACAAATTATTTCAGTTAAGAGGGAATGCCAACTCTTAGTCTTCCCAATGTCTCTCTCACCATTCCTATTCCTCTTTCTCTTGATTAGAGAACCCTGCAGCCCCTTTTGCCTCTCCACCCTCTCTCCTTCTCTGAAGTCCTACAGTTTTGTAAAGACTAATATTAGGCTCTTTTTGCGAAATTTTGTTGATATTCTTAATCTTTTTTAACACAATATACATGCTTGTGCATTATATATCATCCTTTAGAGTTTAATTTTCTTTACACCATTTTTATTGCAATTTGAAATATTTTTAAAAATCATTTCGTTATTTTAGTTTTAAGTTGCTTTAGTAAACTAAAGCTAGGCTTTTTACACAGGGAGCAAATCTAATTGGTGTTGACAGCCTTGGCATGGATGTCAGAGTATTCTTTGGATTGGAGGCTAAAACTCTTCGCATTTCATTTAATGCTCCGGTAGACTTCTTAATCTTGGATAACCTAATAAGAAGTTTTTGGAATTTGGAATAATACTGTACACTTCTATTTACTTTATATCTAAATATAATCATTTTAGTTGCTAAAGCTTAGTTGCAGCACCATATTTTACTTCATTATACTGTTACGTGGTGCCAAAGATCGTGGAATTTTTGTTGACTCTTTTCTTAATTGGAGTATGAATTGGGAATGCACGTCATGTTATAGAGTGCTAGTGCATGACAGATGGTCATCGGGTTAGAAATAACTTCTTTTTTGAAGGAAAATAAATTTATTATATAGATAAAATAATATTAAAAAAAGATAATATAAAATTTTAATCAAAGTATTGTATTTCAAAATGATTGATGAGTTGGACATTAATTACAAGCTTTGCAATCTATTTTTTTCTATAATATTGCATAACAACTTATTAGGAATTATGTCAAATGCATCTTTGTCAATGTATGATACTAACCAGTTATTTAACCAATTATTTAACCAATTATTATCTATTCTGTTACGTAATTGATGCTTGACAATCCTCATTATAGAAAATACTCCTTCCACTATAGTAGTAGCAACTAGTAAAATTAATGCTAAAATATTAATCTTATAAACTATGAAAAACACAATAACCTTCTTCACGTTAATAATTGCGTGCAAGATTAACATTCCTATTTAAAGATACAAAACTCACCACTGGTGTGCATGATAATAATGTTAAGTGGATAACTAATATTCAAGTGCCACAATTGGATATATCTTTCCAAGGTGAATAAGTTTTTCCATTTTGAAAACAGAGAAAGAGTCACTTGGGTTTAAACATGCTACACGAAGCAGTAACTTTATACTATTTTCAAAGAAATAATTATTAAGATCTTGAAGTTGTATATCAACTATAATATAAAATAACTCAACACAATAATTATGTAAGTTTGTGATTTCTATAGCTCTTCATATTGACCGTCGACGAGAGTTATGCGAAGTTCATATTTGACACATCAATTTTTAAAATACTAAAAAAGTGTGAATTTCATCCAATAAAGAGCTTCATTCATTATGTTCATCATCTTTAATCATTACTTCGATATTTGCATCGAGCTCATCTCATTCTTAATATCTTGATCTTTTCTTTATAAACATTATCATAATTTATTATAATCATTAATTGCATTGAGAAAATAAGATCAAAATATTCCATTACATTTATTATCATGCCTGCTGATCATATATTTCATCCCTTTAACAATCTCAAGCACTTCATATAGAAAAACATATATTTTCATGAGGTTAATTAATATATGAAAATGTGAATAGGTGTCACCAGCTTGTTGCAAAGCAATCTCTTGATTCAAGTCAAGACCACTAATTAACTCTACTTTTAAGATATAAAAAAAATCTTGCATGTTGAATAGTTTTGAGAGTATCATTTCTCTTGCAAGATGCTCTATCAATATTCACTATTCTTGAAGTAATCTTAAATAGATATTTCATTTATTAATAATTCCTTGTTATAATAATTAAACTTAATTAGAGTTGATGAGCAAAATAATGGACATATAACGCCTGAGGATTATCTTTCAAAATAATTACCTTCAATATATTGAACTCTCCACGCATATTAAATGACTCATCATAACTTTGATCACATATTTTATATAAGGTTAATGAATGTTTGACAAGAATAGCTTCAAAAGCTTCTTTTAATGCAACTATTGGTAAAAAACATATTTAATCTCGATAAATCTCTCAATAACCTCATCTTTTTTATTAATATATCTTATTGCAACAACTAATTGCTTATTCATTGACACATCATGCAATTCATTTATAATGATAGAAAAGTAAGAATCACTTATATTAATTTTGATAGAAAGTAATATCTCAACAATTGCTGCATACTAAACTTTATTTTAAATCTTCAGAGAAGTTTCTTCAACTTCGTATTCGTTTTTATAAATATAACTTTCTCGATTGCTTTATTATGATCAATTAGAAAGTGAAATGTAATATCCATTTCATTATTTCTAATTTTATTTAATCATTAACCTCGTTCTTGTCGATAGCAAATCCACTTTACTTCTTTGGATTAACGCCTTCAGCGTATGACTCGGATCGATCGAAGGTAATACCGTTCATTTATTTCACTTCCTTTCCCTATCGGTCCTTATGAGTTCTTATTCCTCCTTTGAGATCGACGCATTTGCTCTTATTCAGCGATCTCAGTGAAGACCTATCCCCTCGGCATACGGACGCTCTTCTGCGACGTTGAGCGTAACCTTCGCTGGACTCTCGGTGGAAGCGAATTCCCGCCGTCGGCGCCCACGTATGTCCCGTGAGAACGGTTGAAATCCGTAAGCGCTCGGTTTGAAATCCGACCGTCGGCTCCTCCGTGAACCGATCGGCTCGGTTATTCCTCTGGGATTCAAACAAATTTTGTAAATTCTTCTAACTCCTTTTCTTTTATTCTTCAGTGTTGAAATGCGTGAAATCGTGATTGGGAAGTTCAAATCGATCTTTACCTTTGAGTTGTAGAGTTATTATTATTAAAATTTATTGACATTGTTCTAATTTCGTTTGATTGAAGCGTAATATTATTTAAGAAGCTCTATTATGAGGAGATATCAATTTCAGGTAAGATTGCAAGATTTCAGGTTAAGTTAATTATGAGTTTCATGTATCCCAAATAATTTTCTTAATTATTTAATCATAAGACTTATCATGATCACAAAATAATAGTCTTTATCGTAGAAAGAATTGAACATAATCAACGATTACAGTCAATATGATATGATATTCCTTTTTCATTTTTCTCTTCCTTAAGCCATATAATATGATGATTTTATTTTTGAGGCTCCATTCAATCTTCTCTTATTTTTATCTCAACTTATTGTGAGAACTATTATGCTCTCAAATATGAGCTAAGAGAGCTTTTCTCTCTTCTAATTTTAAAATTCTTCACCAACGAATGAGTCTCTACCACCTTCACTTGTGGTAGTTTACTCTTGAGGAGATAATAATAGAGATTAAATGCAACATTTTTTTGTACATAATACTCCAACCATTTTGAATATTCTTCAAATTATTTTGAATTAAATCTTCGTGCAATATTATTTATCATTGATTGGAAAAAATATGATTTTTTGATTGACAAGGTCCCTTTATCAAATATATTTTTGTACATTTTTCTTCTCATTAGCATAGTAGCTCGAAATTGAAAGTTGAAGACAAAGGTCAGTTAAAAGATTATCAATATCAATCTCTGCTCTCTCTTTCCTCTTCAAACATCGATCCATTATCAAATAAGCAAGAATCTTTACATTCAAACTTTCAAGAGAAACTTCTCAAAAAAATTTCTTTGTTTTTCTAAACTCAATTCTTGAGATTCCAAATGAATGTCAATTATTTTGATTAATAATAGCCTTGAAAGTTGTTGTCAGGCTTAAAGGTGTGTTTGGAACAATTTGTGAGTCATTATAGCACCTAAGAGGACGGGTGAATTGGGCATTAAAAATTTTAAAAGTTAAATCTTAAATTTTAATTTTTAATAGAAAATTAATTTTTGATTTTATAATGACAGATACAATTCTCAATGTAATAAAAATAAATAAAAGAAGTAAAAGAGAAATACATAATTTTTTCTATAAAATATCAAAATCAGTATAAAACATTTGAGGAAACCATAAATCTGAAATTAATTTATTTATTTTAATGTACAAACTTATAATATGCTTTCTTATAAATGGGTGATCAACCAATATAAATTTTATAACGTGAAAGAAAAATACAAAATAATAAATTTTAATAAAATATATCTCTCATAAAATATTTATCCAATTCAAAAGTGATCACAACTTATAAATGATCACTTACAATTTACAATTTTAAGATAGAATCATTTAATTTTGATAAGAAATAATAAAATAAATATCTTAAAGTGATCTTTATTAAGATGTTTATGTTATTACAATTGTAGTAATATAAAAAATGATTTCAAAATAAATTATGATATATCGTAATAAAATAAATTTCAACAATGAATAATTTCAAATTTAAGAGAAATTATAATTAATATTGTATATAATAGTGTAAGAATGATTAACTCTCTACTTTTTTTTTTAAATTATTAAACAATAAAAACATCAAGCTTTAATAAATTTTAGTAAGATAAAATTATTTAAATAAAAGATATTAGTTGGAATAAAATGATAAGTGATAAATAAAATAATTTAACTTTTTATAAATTTTATTTTGATAAAAAAACTTGATATATAATAGATCTAGCATATACTCTAAAATTTCAGGAATAATTTATTTTATTTTAATCAAAATGATGTATTAGATTTCATGTTAAGAAAAGGTAGAAATAAAAGACTTGGTTTTGTATAAAAATGATCTTTATACTTGAATTAAATGAGAATTTGACACATAATATTATAAGAAGGATTCATAAAAGATTATATTGTTAAATTGTTGTTGTAATCAAAATGATCTTTTAAATTAATGCAAATGTTATAAAAATTAAAAAAAATTAAATAAGATAAATCTAAGAATAATAAGTTTTTAATTAAAAGAGATATCTAAAATATAAAATATATTTTGATAATAAATTAATTTAAAATCTTTAAAATATCTTTTCAAAATAGATCAGAATAAATGATCTTAAAATAAATAAATATTTCAAAAATCAAAATAAATTTGTAGAAAATAAAATTTTTGTAAGATGAAATAAATCTACAAATTAAGAATTTTTATAAAATGATTTAAAACTCGATGTGAAAAACTTAAACTTTGATGTAAAAGTATACACTAAAAGTAAAATTTAAAAAAACAAATAGATTGTGAAAATAATAAACAATTAAAGAGATTAAGATCGAGAAAAATAAACTCAGTAATTTGAAAAAACTTTGGTTGAAGATATTGAGTTTAAATTAAAGATTTGATCTTGATATTTGAAGAAACTTGGAAGGAAAATTTAGGAAGTTTTCTCTTATTTGTTGGAGAGATTTTGAATTTGAAAAGACTCATTATGAAAGAATCTATATTTATATAGAAGATCATTTTGAATTATTTTAAAGAATCATATTATTAACATCATTTATATATAATAATATAATATTCAATAAAAGATAATTTATATTAAATAAATATTAAATTCAAATAGTATCATTATGAGAATAAATAATCAAATATACTCATATATTAACGTGTAGCGTCATTCATTATTAAAATCAAATTTAATATTTAAAAATTATAATAAATTCAATTTTAATCAAACATGTGTCATACTATTAATTTAAAGAAAAAAATTAAGGAATAATGAAATAAATTCCGATTATAAAATGACTTTTAATGAAATCTAAATTTCATGTATTTTTATTAATTTTGAAATATGATATTTAAAATTATGATAATTTAGATATAATCATACATATGTTATCATATAACTTTTAAATTAAGTTAAAATATTTAATTATATTAAGTATATAAACTAATTACACTCAATAGTTATAATTAATTATCATTTATTTTTTCGATAATTTAAATTTTATGTATGAAGCATTGAATGTTAATTATATAAAGATTTATATAAATTAACCTCATTATCATTATTTAAAATAAATAAAAATAATATGTTAAGTTGTGAGTAAATTAATTCTATAAACTTATATTTAACCTCTAAGATATTATAACGATATAACCCGAAATATCAATCAGTTTGATTCATTTTGATATATCTTTCATTATTTTATACTGCAATTTTATCAAATATATTATGTGACGATTTGATATGTAATTAACAATCAATATATCAAAACATATAAAACATATATTAACATCCAAAGATACGTCATATCATCAAAATTAATCGATCACATGGTTCATAAAAGTAACACAACTTTTTAATTGTTTTGTTTCAACCACAACTGCATTTGGCTACTAGCTTTTGGTTGATTCTAATTTAAAAGTCATGAAAATCAAACTATTAGACAGAATAACTATCGAAAGTCATTGTTAAAATTTTCAAAAATAAAAAAATATATATTTATAACACATATAATAACTCTACAACCAACTTTAAAAAAGGTACAGTTGTACCAAACAGATTCTAAGTATTATCATTCTCTATGCCATAATAACTTCTAACTTGCAAATGTTGGGGTCGGTTAAAAAAAAAGGGAACTCGGAATTCTCAAGCCATCCTAGATTCGGCCATTGTCATGGTACTGGGAAATATTGTATTATTCATGGCTTGTTAAAGCATGCGAGTGCATTTGCCTTTGTTCTCTGATTTTACTCGTTCTTTTTGTGGAGAGGCTACTATTCTATTCCCGGCATTATACTAAACATATCTGTAGTCTATCGAAAGCCATGAAAATCTTCTCCTAATCTCCCACCAAAGCAACAACTGCTAAGCCTTGGCTCTAATATTACAGTTGTGTTTGTTAATGGAAAGAAAATAAATTGTTTGAGGTTCAGGAGGAGAGGCCACATGAAAGTGAAGTAGAAGCTTTGTGAAAACGAGATGAGAGGAGCAAGTAACGCAAGCATTTCTTTCTTGAAATTTCATTCAATTTACTTTTCTTTTTTTGCAAATGTATAAATTAAACACTATAACTCTTTCAGAATAATATGGATCAAGCAACAATCTGCAATGACTGTATATTTAAGCATTTTCGGTGAGCATCCTACATTATTTCAATGACTTAAGAAATTGTAGTTATATGTACCTTTTTTAGAACCACTTGATGACTTATGGAATCATTGGCTCCACCTATTGTTCTGAGTGCATTTTTTTTCCATTTATATCATTTATTTAAGTTGTGGAGCTTAATTTTCATCCTATAAGAAACACCTTATCCATTTATATCATTCATTTTTTTCCATTACAAAGTCTATTAGGTAATGGCTGAAAGCTCAGCAGCTTGTAGCTATCAATTGAGTAAACATATAAAAAACATATTTCATGTGTTGTTTTCATTTCTTTTTAGCTTTTGGTGATTGAATTAAGTCTCGTCTATTTCTCAACATTACATGCAGGCAATGACTGAAAGTTCAGCAGAAAAGAAGATCCGAAGGATGCTTTTCCCGCATTATCACCGCAGAAAATCGAGATCTCCCAGCCTTGGTGTTGAGACATGATCGAGTTCATAGTAAGAACAATTTTGTATATAAAAATTCTAACAATGAGTCATCAAATAAGCTCTAGACTTTGATCTCATATAAGGTTTAGACTACCCTTTCTTGTTTGTATTGGCATTGAAGCAAAGACAATTCTTGGAGGAAGAGATACTCATCAAATTGACATCACGTTTTTCTTTACTTGTTGAGATTCTGAAAAATTATTCACAGCGTTTTATTGATGAGAAATGGAGATTATGAGTATTTGCATAATGGTTTAGGAATTTTTTCATGAGTCATAAGACCAAACTGATCATTCATGATATTGCATGTCACCATACAAAGGAACCAAATAGGGGAGCTATGACAGTTCTTTGTTTACAAACTTTGTTGTGGCTCTATTTTACTTATATTGGTGATTTTTGTGACGCGGCCATTGGACATAAGGGTATTGAAGAGTGGAGTTGATCTGAATCCAGTTTGTGCTTAATTAATTGAAAGTGAGTTTGAGGTTGAGCTGGTGCTTAATTTATGAGCTTCTGCTGGCTCAAAAATTCACTCATTTATTCAATTCAAATAATTATTGAAATAAATTGATAAAAGAATTGAGGATTTTTAAATGTTTTAAATAGTTTTATATTGAAAATTTTGAATTTCAATATTTTTAAATGTATTTTAGATGAATGACCAGATTCATGAGCTGCTGAGTCACAGTTAGCTCAAATTTAGCTTATTAGTTTATATTTAACTTGCAAATCATATATTGAGTTGAGTTTGAACAAACACATGAGTAATCGGTCCACATTTTATTAATAAAAAAGAGCTAATGAGATACATCAAACAAAAATAAGGCCTATAAATAGCCAAATGAATGCAATTTTGGTCCATTGATGGCTAATCATTTAACAGTGCTGATTTACAAAGAACAGCTCCTCTCTATCTCCTTTTTCCTGTTACCATCAGCCATTTAATTGGATGATATTATCATTAATCTCTAAAGTTAAGCCTTAAGATTCAAACCCTTTAAAAAAAATCCCTAAGCTTCAAGCTGTATTATTGAACCTTAAACTGAATTATCAATCTCAGCCTCTTCATCCCTTTCCTTGACATCTTGCTCATTGCTGGTGCTTTGTATTTTATCCTCTTTGAAACCTCTGAAATTTAGATAAATAAGACATAATCAGCCAGTTTGAAGAAAATTTATACACAGATAGTATCAAAAATGCTTGGAGAAGATGTACCCAGAATATATAAAAAGCCCAGCTGCTACAGCTGCAAAAGCTACGAAGTACATCCAGTCTAGCTGCAATTTACAGAATCTTCCAATGTGAATAAACCCTTAAAGAAAAAAGGCTTTGGAATCATTAGTATGAATTATAAAATATGATTGAAACCTTTTGGTGATAAGCAAATATTCGGATTAAAACTGCCCACATGTCAGATGTCAGCAGTGAAAGGTTTAGCATCGCTGATCCACATATCTGTATGTATAAGAACGTTAGAATGAGTGCAAAGACTTCAGACTTTAGTGAAACACAAAATACAAAAGAATTGGAACAAAATTATATCAGGTGTTCCTGATGTATTTTGCTCATTAGGAGTGTAAGACAAGACAAATACAACAACAAACAACACCAACAAGCCTTTATCCCACTAAGTGGGGTCAGCTACATGAATCCTTCGTCTTCATTGTGTCCTATTATGTGTCAAATTCTCATTTAATTCAAGTATACTAAGATCATTTTTTATACATCTTAACCAAATCAAATCTTTTTAAAAGAATATTTGATCAAAATACAACAATGTGATGAATTTGAGTATCATTTTGTCGTGTAAAATAGTTGTCTTATAGTTATTATACAATATTTTGTATTTCTAATTAATTGTTCTTTTGATTTGATCATTTACTTTGGTGATTTTTACTAGACTAGATTAATATATTACTTTGTTGAATAAACAAGATGCTGCAATATACCTTTAGTATGACTGGAACAGTAGAGTAGAACAAAAACATTGCCAATGCAAATCCGACAAATGGCAGCACCTGAAATCATTAAATGTTAAGAATCTAATTAGTAATTTTGAGAAAAATATATGGCGCAAATTACCATCATAAGAATAGTATATATCAGAGCCCTTGAGAGAATCTTCAGAGCTTCGCAAACACGAAGAGGTATCATTATTTATGTACAAATGAATGCATTGGATTTCAAAGAAATGAATCCCAAAATAATCCCCTAACTATTTGCATGTTGCTAATTTAGCTCTAAATTATCACATTTCTCCAGTTTCGTCTCTAACCATATCAGATTGATCTAAAATGATCCCTCATATAGAAATAGTGATACGATATTGATCATTTGATAAGTCTAATGACAATAGATGATTCGTGAATCCCATAGAAGAATAAAACGGTAACCTTTCCAGTCATTTAAGGAGCACCATTAGGTAATAGTTGATTATTAAATCTCAGTGCAATCCCAAACATAGGTGGATTTCACTGAAGTACATAAATTTTGTCCATGCATGTGTTTGCTTATTTTTTTATATTTGATTTTTTTTTTTTATCTACATGTATTTTCCTCTTTAGTATTAACCTTAACATGAACTGATTCAGTGCAAGTTTCTAATTCAAAGGTAACTCCAACATACTATTTCTTAGATAACTTGAATCTATGATGATTCATTGATTTGGATGTATATAGATCAAATGACAAAAAAATCATCATTAGGTATTTCAACCAAGAGGTCTTGGGTTCAAATTCTTGCATATGTACTATGTGTGAATTTGCAATTAAATTTGCTTAAAAAGTCTCAAAAAAATTACAGTTATTATGTCTATTTGTGAGTGCCAATTAGTCCGGTTGGAAAGGGCCCTGGAAGTTGTTGCCAGAGCCTTGGAAGTTGTTGTCAAAGTCTTGGGTCCTTAGAATCCCGCATACACTATAATAAAGCTATAGCTTACAGACGTGGGCGGACAAATAAAAAAAAGAACATCATTAGGTAATATAATACAAAATAAAGAATAAACTAAATTATTGACAGCATGCCAACAACATACATTAAAAAAACATAATATATGCTATGACAAGTGATCCTTTCATTGTTAGATGCAGCAAAGTGTAATGTGCACGAGAAGATTAAGGAAAGGAGACATAACAGGGAAATGGCTTACCGCACCAGCTGTCCAATGGACAGATTTAAGCTCATTGCGTTCCAGTATGCTTCTAAACAAAGCAGTCAAGGATCCTATTTCATAAGTTAAATTGAAATTCAAATTAAAAGGAAAAACAAAGGTAAAGTTAGGTAGACATCTGGTGAGATAGTTAATAAGCCATCTCTATTGTTAGCTGAGTTACAAAGGAGGACGTAAGTATTGTTTAGTAGAATAGTAAAAGACTAAATAACTCTGATAAGAATTAGTTTAATATCCAAAGACTAAATTAAGCTAATGATTCAAATAAGAGCCACAGTATTTGAAACCTTTATCATCAAAACATTTTAAAATACTCAACGGAAACTACTATATGAGAAATAGACCTTCCTTGCAAAGTCAGTCTGGCAAGAATTTTAATTGGAGAACTGAAAATTTTCAAGCTCTTGCTCAGTCATAGAAAGATAGTAACTACAAAAAAAATGATGAGAGCTGGTTGTTAAAAGTTATACTGGTAGGCCTATAATTTCTGAAATTGATTATACAGTTATTATTACATGAGAAGGATTACTGGTCATGTGGGGTGTCCTATTTTCTCTGCAGCAAACTTCATATTTCCATTTCGTTTTACTGATTTTAAGGAACTAAAAGGACTGCAGTTTTATTATTTGACCTTAAATTTGCAGAACATTCAGCAGTTAATGCTTATCAGAATGGCCGTTTTCTACTTTTCTGCGTAGGCTTATTGTCTCTGAGGCCCACTATTTTGAAAGAAAAATTATGATTCCCAACTGAAATTCAAGGATACATTTGACAAGCACTGATAAGGGCTCCAAATAAACCCAACATGGCCATCAACTCCACCCTGCTACCTTCCTTCACAAGAAATTCCTGAAAACGTTATTAAATGAGGAGTACAACTGATGAGAATAAATGAGGTAATTCTAACCCAGAATTGTCTGATGATATGATTGAAAGAGGAGATATAAGAACTTTATCAACAACTTCTTACTAGAGATAATTTTTAAGGTTTCCATTTCTTCATCACCATGAGCATACATATAGTTTTACAAGAAACAATCCTCTACTTCTAAGTTTTAAGGAAAAAAAAAATATATTAGTCCATACCTCACTAACGTTACTAACTGCATACAACATGGAACCAGCAATAACAAGTAGATCACCTTTGATAGGCTTTGGCCCTCCTGCAGACAGACAATAGTAAAGTAGATCATAATGGTTTGAACAGAAAGATTATATCTGTCAAACAACATGTATGACAGGCAGTACCTGCTCTGTCACTAGAATGCACATCAGAAAACACAACAAGCACAAGGCCGGCAATGCAGACGGCCACGCCAGCAAACTTCCTGTATCCATACTTAGTCTTCAAGAACATCCACGTAAGGAATATGACGCATGGAATCGTACAGCAATCCAGAAGCATGACACTTGTGAAAGATGTGTACTGATAAGCCTTCACCACTACATATAGAAAATTAGAAAAAATTTGTTGCCAAATGAAAGTAAAGATATGAAAAAGCTGCTTCAAACACAACTTAGGCTTAACAATACAATATTCTTACCAAGATAATTGGCTTCAACGTCAACAATAGCGAGCATAACGTAGTAGAACCATTTCATCTGCAGTGACACAAAGCAGAAGAATATCTTACAAATAAGCAACAGAGACTACCCAACTTCCTGATTAACAGAACCTACAAAAGCGTATGAGCAACTAAAAAAAAGGATGAGTAGACATCAAAACCTTTCCAAAAGCATTTCGAAATGAATGATTCTCTTAGAAATGCAGTACAATCTGTTCCGAATATTATAAAGGGAATCAATTCTTCTTCCGGATAGTTTAAAGTCAAAAAGTAGAAAGGTGCAAAGTGTCACTTAATAGGAGTCCTATATGAACATAACTAATAACATAAACAGGAATTTTTGAATAGATTAAGTCAAGACTGGTAAAACTCACCTGCAGCCATCTTCTCCGGTGAACCAAAATACCACCATAAAAGATAGCCAGCAGAAAGTAATTAAGAAATGACTGTGATGTTGGGGCATTGATTCCTGCAACGAATCCCGAATCCAATCTTTTAATTTAGAACCAGAAACCCGAATACATAGAGATAGAGAGAGAAAAAAATATACTACTGCATTTTTTTTTTTTGGGGATATCTGACATCCTCTTTAAGGTACTATTCACTCAATATTTTAGTTAAATCTAGTCAAATTGATTTTCTTTTTCTTTTGAACTCTTTTATTTCTGACAAATCTCATTTAAGCATCACTATTAGTTGAATTTCAAGATATGTTAAGCCATATTATTTATAGGATTTGATATTCCTCCTGCTCATAAGTCTAAATCTTAAATTCAGAAAGAAATAGTAACAGTCTCTTTAAGCAGAAACTCTTATTTATATATAATTTACTCATATTTTAAAATAAAATAATTTTATAAAATTAACTAAAGATGATAATAAAAAAAATTAAATGTTCTATTTTTAATCTTGAAAAAATGAATAAATATTATAAAATGTATGATTGCATGCGATATGCTCATAAAAATATGACCTTTTTCTCCATGAAGTCCAACTATAAAGATGTCTTCCCCTCAACCTTCCCCCAATTCTTCACACAAATAAAATAAAAAAAAAAATCATTTTTTGGAAAGCAAGAGATAGAGATAGAGAATTGAAAACCTCTTCGAGAGAGCTGAGAGGAAGAGAAGCCCGTTGAGGTGATGAGCAGAGAAACGAACTGCCCTAATACCAAACCCGCCACCGTCTTCTTCGACCACAGCCGTTCCCATCTGCCCATCTTCTTCCCTCTCTCTCTCTCTCTCTCACGCACATATTGCCAGTCGTCCCTGCGTCGTCGTCACTCCTCGCTTTTCTGCGCCAATTTATATAATAAATATATCAACTTTACCGGTTGAAGTTATCGTATAATCAAATGACTACACGCATCTATAATTTTGAGAGAGAATAGCTCCTTAGAGGTATTTTCACATGAAATCAAATATTCTTTTCATACTAGGGAAATGGGACAAGAGAATGCCAAAGAATTTTGGAAGCTAACGGTAACTATAAATTTCACTCTCCTTTTGCTTAGAGTCGATAATGACATGTGTGATCTTATATTATCTATTTTTGTATTTGCTTAACACTATTATCAACAGAGTAACAAGTAAGATACCATTTAAAATTATTAGGTTATTTATTATGAGAAATTGTTGCATTCTCATAACTTGCATCATAACCAGATCAAACAACACCTTTTATCAATCATATTCATATATTACATATTAGTGGTATTACAAATCACACTTAAAAAGCGTATGTAAATGCTAATGTTTATCATAATATATAAAAAGTTTTAAAAAATGAAGATTTATTTTTATCCATATTATTCTTGAATTTTTCTATTTTAATTCATTCAAGAAACTCCTGTATGGCTTG
This sequence comes from Cymbidium sinense, assembly GCA_021442155.1. Lineage (NCBI taxonomy): Eukaryota > Viridiplantae > Streptophyta > Magnoliopsida > Asparagales > Orchidaceae > Cymbidium > Cymbidium sinense. The sequence goes on along the minus strand of CM038221.1, from coordinate 171,083,660 downwards.
AATCCTTTAAATCATTGGCTGACTCACGCATGGCGAATACAAGAAAATGCGCTAGAGCCGCTACACTCCAGTTAAATAAGCAAGCCCCATTATGACGGATCTTGAAAAGAAGTTAGTCTATGAAATTAGAATTATTTTAGGATCTTGGAATATAGGTACTCTACGGTAAATTAATGGAATTAATAGATATTATGGTTCATAGAAAGATAAATATTTTATGTGTTCAAGAAACTAAATAGGTTGGTGAGAAGGCCAGGAGATTGATAGTTTAGGTTTTAAACTTTGGTATTCAGTAAAAGTCGAACTAAATGGTGTAGTGATTATAGATAAAAGTTTGAAGGATAATGTAATGTATTAATAGATGTGGAGATAAAATTATAGTTTTAAAGATTATTGTTGATACCAAGATTATCAATGTTATAAGTGTCTATGCTCTCAAGTAGGTTTGGAGGTAAGCTCAAAAGAAAATTTTGGAATGAATTAGAGGATTAATACAAATATACCTCTTGAAGAAAAGTATTTATTGGGAGATTTAAATGGACATGTTGGTAGAAGATTTTAAAAGTATTCATGGTTATGGATTTGGAGTGACTAATGAAGGTAGACTATATTAGATTTTGCCTTAGCTTATGATTTTGTAGTTGCTAACACTTTATTTAAGATAAGAGATGAACATATTATTACTTATAAAATGGATCTAGAAAAAATTGATTGATTATTTTTGATAAGAAAAATAGATTGTTAGAAAAAGATTGTAAGGTCATTCCAAGTGAAATTTTAAGTACCCAACATCGACTATTAGTTTAGATTTTAAGATGAAAGGTTGTAAGAGAAAAAATAAACTAAATTATTGTCCTAAGATTAGATGGGGACACTTAAAGAACACAAATAAAAATATTTTCAAGAGAAAGCTACAAGAAATTAGAATTTGGGATGTTCATAAGGAAGCTAACGTTATGTGGGAAAAAATATCAAGTGAAATTAAGCAAATTGCTAAAGATGTGCTTGGAGAATCAAAAGAAAACTTTTAATAAGAATGGTTTGATGGTAGCAAGAAAAAAAAGATAAAGAAATAAGAATAATTGTTATAAAACTTGGTTTAGATGTAAAAACTCGGGGAATTGGGAAAAATATAAAGTGTCCTATAGAGATTCTAAGAAAGCATTATATGATGTAAAAAATTTAGCTTTTAGTGATTTATACAATTGATTAGATACCAAAGAAGGTGAAAGATGTATATATAAGTTAGCCAACCAAAGAGATGGGAGAAGTAAAGATATAGTGAGTATTAAGGATGAAAATAATAAAGTGCTTTTCTTAGAAAAAAAATATAGTGGATGAGATATTTTGATAAACTTTTCAATGAAGGATCCGAAAGTACGATTGATTTTAGCAACCTTAATACCCTAAACAAAAATAGAGAATTTCATTTTATCGTCAGATAGTAAACTGAAGTTAGAAGCTTTAAAGAAAATGAAATGTGGAAAAGTAGTAGGACCTGATAATATTCCAATAGATGTGTGAAAATGTTTAGAGATCAAGGAATTTCTTGGCTTACAAATCTTTTAATGTTATTTTAAAGACTAAAAAGATGTCGATGAGTGGAGAAAGAGTTTGTTGGTTCCTATATTTAAGAATAAAGGTGATGCACAAGAGTGCAAATAGAGGAATTAAGTTAATGTGCCATACATTAAAATTATGGGAGAGAGTAATCGAGCATAGGTTACAATGTGATACGTAAGTTTCTCACATCTTTGGTTTCATGTAGATCTACTATGGATGCTATACATTTGTTAAGAGGTTTGATGGAGAAACATAGAGAAAGTAAGAAGGATCTATATATGATATTTATTGATTTAGAGAAAGCTTATGATAAAGTCTCAAGAGATGTTCTTTGGAGAGTTATAGAACAGAAAGGAGTTAATATTGGTTATATTCAAGTCATTAAGGATATGTAAACTAGAGTTGTTACTTGTGTCCAAACACAAGGAGGATTGACAAAATATTTTCCTAGCTTGGATTACATCAAGGATCAACATTAAGCCCTTATCTTTTTTACTTTAGTTATGGATGTTCTTACGAGGCATTTACAAGAAGATGGACCTTGGTGTATGTTTTCTGATGACATTCTTCTGTTGATAAGACTAGAGAGGAGTCCAACAAAACTTGAATTATGGAGGTCAACTTTAGAGTCTAAAGGTTTTCTTTAAGTAGATCTAAAACTGAATATATGGAGTGTAATTTTAGTTGTAGAAGTTTTAGGTAGTTGTGACTTTAGGTGATCAAGTCATTAATAAGAGTGAGCGATCTGATATTTAGGCTTTATTGTTCAAAATGATGGTGAAATAGATGGAGATGTTATTAGTAGTATTCAAGTTGGATGATTGAAGTGGAGGAATGCATGCCTATTATGTGATAGAAAAGTTCCACTTAAACTTAAGGGAAAATTTTATAAGATGGTGGTAAGACCAAATGACTTATGGTGCAATGTTGGCCAATAAAGAGAAGCATAAGACTAAGTTAAGTGTTATAGAGATGAGGATGCTCGTGGATGAGTGGATTTACTCTTAGAGATAGAATGCAAAATGAGTATGTTCAAAAAAAGTTGGAGTAGCTCCGATAGATAAGATTGGGGAGAGTCGCCTTAGATGGTTTGGCCACATAAAGCCTACGTCCGATGACAGAGAGTAGATGCATTAGATTTGCCTGTTAAGAAGAAGTAGAGACCTAAAAGACTTGGTTAAGATGTATAAAAAATGATCTTAGTATACTTGAATTAAATGAGAATTTGACACATAATAGGACACAATGGAGACGAAGGATTCATGTAGCCAACCCACCTAGTGGGATTAAGGCTTGTTGTTGTTGTTGTTGTTGTTGTTGTTTTTGCAAGAAACTCCATGTTCCTTGTATTGAAACATCTAAAATTTCAATGAAATTAGGGATAAAGACATATTTCATTTTATCTCCTTGTAATTTACATTTCAATATTGTGAATAATATTAAAAATGTATTACCTTTTAAAGGTCTTTTTTTAGCATCATGCATTATAAGTTAATGTTTTATATGAGGAATTGATTATCGTATATTTGGCCTCATGAGGATGATACTTTAATCACCAATGATAAATTACAGTATATCCTTCCTACTCTTTTCGTATTGTCCCATTGAAGCAAATCCTAGAGTTTTTATATTTTAAGGAGATCTTGTAACATAATTTCATATGAACACATCAACATCGGGCAAGTTTTTAAAATAAGTATAGTTTAAAACATAAATAGTATTTTAAGTATCATTAAAAAGTCATTAAGCATGTTCAAATCATTAAGGTGAATTAATATCAAGCATATTGAAGTCATTAAGGATATGTACATTAGAGCTATTACATTAAGGATTGAATTTAAGCCCTTATCTTTTTTGCTTTAGATATGAATGTTCTTACTAGGATTTAAGCCCTTATCTTGAATTATGGAGGTCAACCTTAGAGTCTAAAGGTTTTTATTTAAGTAAATCTAAACCTAAATATATGGATTGAAAAAATATCTCTACACCCACGTAACAAGCCAAAGATGCTTATCATATATTACATCAAATCGTCAGTTGACACAGACAACATAAGAATCACAACCAAGAATCAATCGACTCAGACTCAACGACAGCAAAGATAAGAGGAAACAAACCATTATTTCCATCTATTCCAACAACAGTAAGTAATGTATCACAATACTTGCCTAACAAAAATGTATCATCTAAACTGAGGATAGGGCGGCAACTGCCCCAACCCAAAATGGAAAGACCAAATGCCTAGAAAAGTCTCTGAATCATGTGTTCGCTAGGCACTAGATAAAGTAAACAAGCGCTTCCATGAAAAGGTAGAGTCCTATAAGACTCTTCTCAACTATCAAAATTACTTTTATTGCCTTACGCCTAGCATCACAGGCCTTAATGTAGAAAACTTTGACATTAAATTTTGATTCCATTCTACCTATAATTTTCCTAGGTTTCAGATCAATTTGATACCTGATTACATGTATAATGAAATGAGCTATGAATTTGGGTCGATCCAATTGATACATCTGGTGATCCCCATTCTTAATTCTCTAATAGTCTGCTATTGTTCATCACAGCTGTATACTCATTAAGATCATGATGTACACATATCATAGTATAGTTCTTTTGGTTTGAGGTAATTGTTTGGAATTGAACAATATTAACTATACATCATCCAATAACAGCAAACTGAAGGGCCCTTTTACTTGTAAAATACATTCCTTCTACAAGGTCACTAGATTTCAACCTATTAGAACATTTTTATCGGATGGAAAGTAAATAAATATCTCACTCTCTCGTGGTTTGACACATCCATACATACTCGTTATCAATATTCCGGAATGAATACTTTTTAAGAGATTCTGATTGGCTACATTCTCAACCATAGTAACTTTTAACCCAAGTGAACAATCATCATCACCGATATCCTGCAAAGAGTCATTACTTGAGCCACTACTCGTAGTCATACATATCATCGTCTGTAGCACTCAGAGGCACATATGGTTCATTTGAAGGATAAATAACATCATCCCTGCCACAACACTCATAAGTATGACGACACATATTGATATTAAATATTAACAGTATAAGCAAGGAAAGATAAAGAAGGTATTACCTTAGAATTCAATTCGTCAAAGCTGCTTTATATCGTCACAGAAGCAGGTGCGATGAAATCCTGTATATGCATCGATGGTATATCTGCTGACTTTAACATGAGATCAACTGATGTGGATGCAACATTAGCATCCTCAACTTCCACAAACAACACTAATATCTGACGAGAAGCTTCGTCTAGTGTAACGTCGCAAACTTCATCATCAGAAATAGCAGACGCTATAAATCCATTACCCACCGGATAACGATATGTAAGACTGACAATGTGGTGCTCTGAATCAATGTGCAAGGATCTCATAATTCTTTGTTTCAATTCCAATAAGATACTATGCCGCAAAACCTTAACTGGACGATTTCGACTACCCATATAACTTGAAATGAACTGCTCATCGACACTTAGTTCGCCTCCATAGAATATGATCAACGAAGCAAACTCTCTTCTCATTCCTCAAATAATTGAAAAATAACCAATCATATCAATATTCCCTAAATTTAGAAAAATATAGCGCGGCCAAGTTTATTTGTAGCATAGACTACATAAATCAAATGATATTTAACTCAATCGACGCTATGCACCCTCCATCTAATGTGACTTACTCTAAAGGTAAGCTCTAATCTTATAGGACAATTGCAACGACTCAAATTCCACTCATATTATTCATAAATATTTCACAATCATTTTTAGTAATATACCCATATATATTAAACGTTAAAGATTATATTATCACCCAAAATTACAAATCAAATCCTTGAACCACAACTCTAACCCAAAATTACAAATCAAATCCTATTACACAACTCTAAGCCCTAGTACACACAATCTACTTAATTATAACTGAGAAAATTTAGGGATTTACCGCGTGTTTATGAAGAAACGGCGCAATGTGCACTAACTATATAATCACCGCTGGAAATTTTCGAAAGAGCATAACCGAATCATCATCAGCTAATGTTGGGTTCAAGGGATGTTGATGGAGAGGAAATTAAACGCAAACGCAATGGGATCGGCCAAAAAATGACGGTTGTTGGCATGAAGCGGAAGAAAAATGCCGGCGTTGGAACAAGGCGACGATTCGGAAAGGTCGGAAAGGAAGGCGTGTGCTCGGAAGGAGGAATGGGGGTCGGCGGCTCGCTTGAGCGAATGGCGGAGCGGACGGATCGGAAAGAACACTCGCGAATAGTTCGATTGGTCGATCGGCATTTGTGACCATTTACATTAAGAACGGCTTCATTTCCACTAAGTAAGCGGCCCAGTAATGAACCACTTCTAAATTCTAACCCACTATGGACACACGTCGGAATTGATTGGTAGCTAGTAACTTAGTAGGTTATACGTACTTATTTCTAAATTTTTATAACGATACTTAATTTACTAATTACATTTAAAACCATATTTATTTTAAAAATTTGTCCATCAATATCGTCTAATCAAGCTTAATTGATCTTATGGATTTTATATCTTTATGTTTTATTTATATTTTATATTACTTTATGTTATGAAGATATTAATCTCATGTTTATTGTATGTATAATTTTAGTCAATATAATTATAACATTCAATATGTTTTTAATTTATAGAATTATCATTCATATGCCTTTTATATTTACATATATCAGTTAAATTTTCATTCATATCATGCCATTCTTATATATTTATATATTTAAGATTTAATTTTTTAATATATAATATTTAAATCTTTAATAACATCAAAATATTATTAATATTAATTATTAAAAAATATATAATTATTTATATAGATATTTTAATGTGATTATGATATATATATATATATATATATATATATATATATATATATATATATATATATATATATATTAAAGTTTAATAAAGATATAAAAAATATATAAATCTATCAAATAAATATCCGGGATATAAGATAATAATTTTACTATGCTTTTTAAATTTTAGATGATATTTTTATAAATAAAAAAATATTTGAGTGATAATTTCATAAATACAAAATAATAATGATATAAAATTTGTCATGATTACTACTATATTTTTAAAGTGTGTGCTCGGAGCTTTATTAAATAAAAAAAATTCATTACTCATCGGCATTTATCCATTATCCGCCAACCCAAAAATCAGAAGCTGAAGTTGCGCAAAGCATGGGTTGTCTCCAATGCGCTTCCGGCACAGTCGCATTCTCATCGTGGAGAGTAGAATCTAGAACCTCTACTCCCAATTTTGTTCCCTTTGAGGTTTCGTTTGCTAGTGAATGGGACTCTTTGAGGAAACCATCTCCCACGTTCTTGTCGTCGAGCGCTTCTTCTTTGGTATGTGACTGGTGTTGATGCATACCTGTGTTGTAATTTTCAAGTCTAATTGTGTTCATCGGATTTTTGCTTGAAAGATATGTGATTTTGGTGGAGGCGTTACCTTGTGCTTGATTTTAAGGAATCTCCGACCTGAATTGAGGTTTTTAGGTTCCTAAAACCCCAACCAAAGGAATTCGGTAGAAACTTAAATTGTTAGCGAAGCATTTGGGTTCGATTCTTGGCTACTATTTGGTGCATTGCCTTTGGTTATATATTTAGGGATCTGAGTAGAGTTGGCGATTGAAGGCGGGATGGCTAATCAAGTGCTGTTTTCAGTTAGATATTTCTTCTCTGGGGCATTCTGATTGCAACTTCATAGAAGCCAGTCATCCACAGCAGATCAATTAAATTAGGGATTTTTTATTGAAAAATCAAATTTAATAATTACATATTACTGGATCTTTATGTTACAAGTCAATACTCTTTTGGCGAAGAACAAAAAATCTTTGCTTAAACTATTTATCTGATAAATTGCCAGAAAACTGGAAAATATTGCTGTAATTGTATTTGGGGGAACAACTCCAGATATGTATCTTTCTCCTAATATCTCATCTACAGAGAGCATTGATGCCTTTTATATGGATCAGGCACAAGTTGGCTGGAAAGCACATTGGTGGTGTGCATTCTTGCATTTCTGTGCCAAATTTTATTTATTTTACTAGGAAAGTTAGAGAGCCGAAACACAAATTTAATGTTGGTGGGATTTGATTCTAGGACTGTGGCAACAACTTTGAATGCTTACCAACTAAATTGGCCGGTTCACCTAATTTTATTTAGTTTTATCATGTATCTATTTATTGAATTTCTTTGAGATCATTGTGTTTCTTTGTGGGGGGTTTTAACAAGCCTCTCATTCCTTTCCTGTTATTTTTTGTGCAAATTGGACAAAGTAGAAGGCATAGAAGATTGTGGAAGCTATATTTACCTGTTACTCTCTTTGTTAATTGCAGTATGATGGTAATCAATTGAAGTTTTCATTGAACGTTGGGGTCCCAACATGGATTCATGATTGCAAACCCAATCAAGAAAAATTGTTATTAGAAATGATCATCCCCAGAATGTTGATCTACCACGTTTTTACTCGAAAAAGGAGAAGAAGCCTTTTCCGATACCCATAGTTGAGCTGAGGCGAGCAGCAAGGGAAAGAATGAAGAAATTAAAGGGAAAGCCTAAGACACCAACACCTCCTCCAAGGAATGGTATGTTGGTGAAAAGCCTTATTCCAGTTGCATATGAAGTACTCAATGCAAGGGTAACACTGATAAACAATTTGAAGAAGCTAATGAAAGCAATACCAGTCCTTGCCTGCAAGTAATCATCAGCTCGCATTTTTTTTTCAAAGAATATAATTTCTTTAGTTTCATTCATGAACACAGTTTATTGCAGGCATTGCAATGAAATTCATGTCGGATCAATTGGGCATCCCTTTCGCTCGTGCCGAGGCCTTCGGGCTGAAACCCGGCGAGGTCTTCATGAATGGACAAGTGCAAATGTTGATGATGTGTTTGTACCTATTGAAGCCTACCACCTGTTTGACCGCCTCGGAAGGCGTATATCCCATGAGGAGCGCTTTTCTATCCCCCGTATCCCAGCTCTTATAGAGCTTTGTATACAAGCTGGTGTAGACCTTCCTGAACTCCACACCAAGAGGCGGAGAAAGCCAGTCATTCGACGTGGGAAAAATGACATCATTGATGCTAATGAAGATGATCTTCCTGATGAACTCGACCCCAATGCTAAATTTAGGAAATCAATCCTTGTTGAGATCCCTGACTCTGAGGTTACTCCACCAGTGGGATCCGAGGATGTAGCATTGCTTGCAATGGAGACATTTGAGGCATGGGAATTTGTGAGGCAGGGGGCAGAGAGGCTGATGAGGAAGTATGCTGTGCGCGTATGTGGGTATTGTCCTGAAGTACACATTGGCTATAGTGGCCATAAGGCGCAAAATTGTGGTGCTTACAAGCACCAACAGCGAAATGGGCAGCATGGATGGCAGAAAGCAGTTCTTGATGATCTCGTTCCACCGAGGTATGTATGGCATGTGCCAGTAGGCGTGTCTGAGCTGCAGAGGGAACTGCGAAATTTCTATGGGCAGGCTCCGGCAGTTGTTGAGCTCTGTATACAGGGGGGAATGGAAATACCTGAGAAATACAAGCAAACTATGCGGCTGGACATTGGCATACCGACCAACTTAAGGGAAGCAGAAATGGTGGTGTGAGGGGAATCTGGAGTTGATGCCCAGTTGAGTTGAAGGAGTTATAATGAAGTCTCATTGTCAATGAAATTGAGAGAAGGTTGGTTATTCCAATTGCCTTTTTGTGCAAGGCTTGCTCTCCTATTTTATGGAAGACGATATCTGCAATGTCAAAATTGGATCAATGCATGTTGTTCTTATGGGAGAAATAGGTTGAATGACAACCTTCCATAAACAATTTGTAGCTGTGGCATTGGGATTGCAGTTGATTTTGAGTTGTGATGTTTCTGATTGCATTTATATAATGTAGCAGTTATTTCTATATTATTAATAATTTTCTCATCCTTAAAGTTGGCCCATTTACATCCACAAGTTAAGAAGTATGAAGAACTCCCGTTATGCATTTTATGTTCAAGCAGTTGTTGTGTTGAAGGGGTTGATATTGTAGGTGCGACAATCATAGTTTTTTTTAATATGTCCTACTCAATTCTCATCTGTTAGATGGATGAGCATACTTGGCTTCTGTGGCATGAGAATAATTTTATGCTGCAGTTGTACACAGAAAAAAAAAGTTTATAGGTAGTCCATGACATTTAGATCTGCATTGAGATTTGCATTAAGCATTATGATATTGTCTTTTGCTAATCATCTCTTGGCAGCACACACTTCTTAGTAAATTGAATAGCTTTCAACCACATTACGTTGCCTTCTTGGCGCATCACTTATTTTTAAGATGTTTCCTGGTGTGTGCTGCATTTAATCCTGACTTTAACATAGCTTAAACAGTTCATCCAATAGGCTTTTCTTTATTAGGTCAGCCTACCACTTTGCCAGGCTACTAGTTGAATCAATGGATGGTTCATTACAGCCAGATTAACCATATGCATAATCTAGTCAAGGAAGGGAACCCAAATCAAGAAAGGCCTTGCCACTTGTGGGATCCAAAAATTCGCCACCGACCTCTTTTTGATGAAAAAAATGTTTTAAGTGTCGGTGAAAATTTCAAAAGGCAGATGAATAGTAGATATGACACTACCCAGAGATTTCTTCCTCTTTTTGTGAGGACTTTTAGATCAGGCGGGTTTCCATAGCAGCTCTATAATTCTCTCTCTTGAGAGAGAGCATTTTCGATTAAAGCTAGTCGATGAATCGTTAAATAACGAGTGTATAATAGCAGTGAGTGGAGTTTATAATTTATGAAATTTATTATTTTAATTTAAAATTTTTGATTTGGGAACGATGACAGATCTATGGTTAGTCATTATTTATCGAGATCACTAGTATTAGTCGAGGAGGTAGTCCGGCCTTGAAAGATCCTTGTCGGAACACATGTTCGTCGTCAGGTGTCTCAGAAACTTGAGGTGGAGTTTTAGGAGATAAATATAAGTCAACCTAATAGAGTTTTCAACCAAATACATTATATTTATATTTCAAAAGCGTTGGAGAATATACGGCGTGATAATTAGTAATTATTATATGCTAACGTCGAGAGTTTGGTCATTGCTTGTTTATGTTTTTAAAATCATGATGTGAGGATCTGGCCGCCCTTACGAGCTTAAGATTATTTGAGTGTGAAAATAGTAATGATTTGATTTGGCATTGCTTTGTGAGCAAAATTTTCTTAATTTATTACCCAGGATAAACATTGGAGGGTGGATTGATTTTAAATTTAAATTTAAATAATTAATTTCATTTAATTTATATTTTATTATTTTTATATTTTTATATTTGATCATTTTATAATTGATTTAGATTTAAGCATGTAATGATTATTAACTTTAATAATAATCGCTTTCGATCATATATTATTATTGGTGATAGATCTTGTGCTCAACGTCGAAGGATCGGTCTAAATTTATTATTGAATTATAGTTCTTTAAACTGTCCACTTGGCGTAGAGGATCGGATTTGACTTTTCTTCTTGAACTTGAGAAGCTATTTTAATAGATTCATATTTTATAATTATATGATAGAATTAATTTCTTAGATTTTATTAAATTAAAGTTCTTATAATAACATCATTAGATTTTTAGGTTTTGTTAACTTGGACTCGGTCCTAAGACCAAATCGAGGTGTAGATATCTATTGTTTTGTTTTACACATGATTTGCATATCTTTTTAGATGCTTGATCTAATGAATACTTCAACATACATATAGATATCTGTTCTTTTAAAATATTGTATGAATATTTAGATGTCTAAGTTGAAATAATTGTATTTGACATAACATATGTGTCAAATTGTGAGCATAAATTTTGATATGAATTTTGGGTTTTATTAACCCTGACCCGATTCTAAGATCAAACCGAGAAGTATAATTATCTATTCTTTGATATATGGCTTGCATATTTTCATAAGTGTATGACTTATTGAACACTTCAACATACATATAAGTATCTGTTCTTTTAAAATGTTGTATGAACATTTAGATATCTAAGTTGAAGTGTAGATGTCAAATTGTAAGTATTGATTTTAGTGTGAATTTTTGGATTTTATTAACCCGGACTCGATCCTGAGACCAAATCGGGATATAGATATTGTCAATTCTGACTATCTTCTTGCAGAGGATCAGATTTAGATTAATTATTTCAAAATCTATTGTTCTCCAAACTTTGTCAACTCTAGATTGAACATAGAGGATCGGGTTTGAGACTTTCTTCTCGAGATCTTGAACTTGAAAAGATACATTAACAATGATGTCGATAGATTTATTTTTTATTATTATGATAATTAACTTTCAGATTAAATTAAAATATTATAATAAGATCATTAAATTTTTGGTTTTATTAATCTCACAGATCAATCGGAAAGTGTAGATATCTGTTCTTTCACTTTAAGTTTGGCTTGCATATTTCTCTTAATTATTTGATCTAGTAGACATTTCAATATATAATATCTATTCTTTTAAAATATTATATGAACATTTAAATGTCTAAGTTGAAGTGAGTATGTTTAATATGACATGTCATCTTTAATACATAAAACAAGTAACGATCTATTCTTGATCAAAAATGTATCTGTTCTTGAATTTAATATTCCCAAATGCAAACCAAATGAGTATTTGTTCTAGATGATCAAGCATGTATCTGTTCGAAAGAGGTAATATATATACTTTCACTTCAAGTAAGCATTTTTTCTTTAATAATATGAATTTAAACCCTTCTCGATTTATCATGAATCAAATATGTATATCTTTATAGGATATACATTTAACCTTTTAAAATATTTGCTAAACATCGAATGTAATATCTATCTTAAGGGAAATTTGAGAAAATATTTATGAATCACGCATAAGCTTGCGTGTCACATCCAAACTCCTTTATGCGTATTAGAATTTGGATGGATAGAGATTAATTTAAATGTAGACTTGTATATGAGTTTCCATTCGATATTTTTTTGAATTTAAAAGAGTGCTTTATGCTTTATGAATAGTCATTCTTATTTCAAGACACCCTTCACATATTCATAGAAAGGGAAGAATGATGATGATGCTAATGAAGCTATCCACTTACTTTCTATCTTTCATTCTCTCATTCTTTTAAATAATAATCAATTAGAATATAGGCTTCATATAAAGCAAGTAATTTTGGAGGATCATATTCTACTTTTATAACGATGCGAGATATGAATTTGACACTTGTTTATGGTGTAACATGAACATTTATTAGGTAAAATGTCATTTTAACATTACCAATCAACAAGATAAAAGGAGCTTAAAATTGAACTAAACTTCTTTTCAAATGACATTTTAAAAGCATATTAATTCAAATATGAAGCCATTCACTTTTCCTTTCATTATTTTTTTTAGCTCGTGACAATTTTATAGAACTTAGAGATTTCATAAGCTAGATAATCATACTAAGTTTGATAAACTTAAAGAAATATAAAATTTTTCTTACACAAGATTAAGAAAATCTGAAATAATGACTTTCATGATTGAGGAAATTTGAAATCTTTTTTACACAAGGTTAAGGGAATTTGAAATCTTTCTTACACAGAAAATCTGAAATAATGATTTTCATGATCGAGAAAAATTTGAAATCTTCATTACACAAGGTTATGAAAATTTGAAATTCTTTCTTATACATAGAAAATCTCAAATAATGATTTTCATGATCGAGAAAAATTTGAAATATTCCTTACACAAGGTTAAGGAAATCTGAAATTCTTTCTTACACATAGAAAATTTGAAATAATAATTTTTATGATTAAGAAAAATCTTAAATCTTCCTTACACAAGGTTAAGGAAATTTGAAATTTTTTTCTTACACAAAAAATTTGAAATAATGATTTTTATGATTGAGAAAAATTTGAAATCTTCCTTACACAAGGTTAAGGAAATCTGAAATTATTTCTTAAATGAATATTGATCCTTATGATTGCAAATGATCAAGCCATGAGAGGAGGCAAAAAAGAAAGAGTAATCACGAGATTGTAACATTTAGTTCATGACAACACAATGACTTAGAGTTTGTTTAGTTCTGCTGCATTTGGAATGATGTAAAGGAATCTGTAAAGAATTGATAATAAAATGATTACTTTATAGTTGTTTGGTTGAAACTTTACAAATTGATTTGTATTTTTTGTTTAGTTGATAAAATGTAATGTAAAAGTAAATTGAAGGTTTGGGCGTCGCGTTGGGTCGCAGTCTGCTACCGTGACGGCACGGCAATGCGGCTGAGCGGCGGCGAGCGGCGGCGGCGGCGGCGCGGACGGGCGGAGCGCGGCGGGCGGGCTGCGGCATGTGGCCACATCACTATCATGTATTTGAATTGTGATTTGAATTCCAAATCTAATAATCTTTCAGTGTATTTAAAATCTAAATTTTATTTTACTGACCGCTTGAAATGTTAGCGTCGCATTTGGAATCTGATCGTTCAATCTGCTCCATCTTAAACATGTGTCTATCCCCATTAAGCCTTATCTTTATCATACTTTGCATAAGCCCATTTGTAATATTATGTACAAGCCCATTTGTAATACTTTGTACAAGCCCATTTGTAATGCTTTGTGCAAGCCCATTTAAGAATTTTTTTAGGATAGGCCAAGTTTGAAAAATAAAGCCCATGACATTATGATCCGTTCATAATATTATTTATTATATTATTTTTTTAGTTATTTATCATGTACCCCTTTTATCATGACATGCACTCATAAATGAGAGGAAGACTCTCCTTCCCATTCTTTTTATGACACATTCACTTTGGTTGAAAAAAGACTTCTTTTCTCTCCACTCCTTTTATTTATTTCTCCTTTAGATTTATGCTCATTTCATGAGTGATTAAGAAGAGGATGATAAAAGAAGTAAAATCTTCGTTAGTTCTATACCCATTTTAGGAATCATTAAGAAGAGAATGACAAAAGAGATAAAAGCCTTCCCTTAGATCCATGCCCATTTTAGGAATCATTAAGAGGGAATGACAAAAGAAGTAAAAGTTTCTCCTTAAACTCATACTCATTTTAGGGGTCATTAAGAGGGAATGACAAAGGAAGTAAAAGCCTCCCCTTAAACCCATGCTCATTTTTGGAGTCATTAAGAAGAGAATGACAAAGGAAGTAAAAGTCTCCCCTTAAACTCATGCTCATTTTAGGATTCATTAAGAGGGAATGACAAAGGAAATAAAAGTCTTCCCTTAAATCCATGCTCATTTTAGGGGTCATTAAGAGGGAATGACAAAAGAATTAAAAGCCTCTCCTTAAACCTATGCTTATTTTAGAAGTCATTAAGAGGGAATGACAAAAGAAATAAAATCTTCCATTAGATCCATGCCCATTTTAGGAATCATTAAGAAGAGGTAATGATAAAGAAAATGAAATTTTCCTCTCATTCTTAATGGCATGTAGAAAAACCAGAGAAATTAATGGGATGACATAAGTCCCATTTTTTATTATTTTTTTAGCCTCATGTTAAGGGGCTAACTTTCATTATAAATAAGAGAGAATTATTCTTTCATGAAGACTTTACTCTCTTACTTCTCCTCATTCTCCTTACGAAATATATTGCAAATCTAAGTCTCCTACGAGAGAATTCATTCACCCTTCAAATGAAGAGATCCCTAACACTTGAGCTTGTTCTTAATTCATATCACATTAATTTGTAAGTTATGTCTAACTTGATGCTTTTGATTTTATACCTCACCTTATATGAATGGATATTTGATAATAAAATAAGACTTAAATCATGCAACCATAAGATACTTGTCTTTCTATTTTCAACTATTCATAAGCATATAAAGATTGTTGCAAAACAAACAAATGAGATAAGATAAACATCCATACTAAATTCGTGATCACAAATCTAAAAATTTAGACTTGACTAAGTAATCATCCATATTGATTTCTTTATCTCAATCTTATTTCATGACTTAGGTAAAGGGGAACAAGCATAAAAAGCATTGGTAATAAGATAAGATTTAAATCACATGACACATGGTGCTATTTTCAAATAACTTCATTGTAGAATACGTAAAGACATACTTGACAATGAAGTAAGTTTAAGTTAAGTATAATTCATTTTCTTTATTTCTCATCCGTTAATGTAGCATAATCACCATTTAGACAAAAGAGATTTGAATTTTAAACAAGTAATTGCCACGTGCTATGAAGATTTAAATAATAATGAGTTAAGCATGAATGAACATATGCACATGCTTTCCTTCTTAAGAACTTAGATATTTACACATACTTTTTTGTTTACTAAAATTTTCTCCTCCGGATCATTCCGTGGGAGCTCTGAGGAGCGCCCACACCAAGAAAGGCGTGCATGGTAGGTGTCGTGAGGCCGGTGAAAATTTATTTATTCATCGCCAAAAAAGCGTGTATGGGTTAACACATATAAGAAACATTTCCTTTATCGTGTTGGAATAACGAGCAAATCTTTATCATAACAAATTTCTGCTCGCGTTGGAACAAGCGTGAACACGTTATCACAAGTTTTTCGGCATTGAAAATAATATGAGCGGGTAACGAGATTTTTGCCATGTTGGAGCGTGAGCATCATTAAGATTTTCGCTACGTTGGAACGTGAACAGATATTTATAACAAATTTCTCCATCACATTGGAACAATATGAACAGGTACTTATCTCAATAGATTTTTCTGTCACATTAGAACAATGTGAATGACACTTAGTAATCTTTGCAATTTTACCTTTACATATGCATTAGAGCAAAAAAAGCATTATACAAGTGAGATTTTTACCTTATGTCGTGATTTATCACCATTTCATTCAACATTCCATTCAAAATTTACCCTTTGGAATGCATAATCAGCAAATTAATGTATAAGCCCTCAACAAATGTAAGCCCCATATGATCTTTTCATGTTGAATATCAAAAATATTATTTTCTTTCTTATATTCAGCAAATCAAAATAGCACTTTGATGGTAAAATGCAAATGAATTTTCAGCTTTGATGACATGAAAGAAACGAAACAAAAGTAATATGCTTTTATGAAAATGATAACCCCATCTCCTCATGTTAACAAAGAAAGTCTCAAGCACAAACTGATTGAATACATGTGAGAACAAGTAGAACATGAAATAGCTAGATTTGAATGATTTTAGCTCTTAATTATGTATGGACAACAAAGTGAATGTCTCCAAAATTCACAAATCTAGCAATCATATTTATCATTTTTCTTATTTTGATTCAATCAACAAGAAGAGATGTTGAATGGCTAATCTTAAATGCAAATTTAACATATTATCATAAAATTCTAAAACCAAATAGTGCATTGAAATCCACTTCTCCATTTTGCATTAACATATATACAAGATGATCACTTAATAACAAAGTGTAAGAGTGATCTATTTATTCAAAGCATAGAGGACTCAAATAATAAGATAAGAGCCATGGATCAAAATTAAAGCTTATACATTTACTATTTCATATCAATTTCACAATGATAATGAAGTTTAAGCAAAATTTAATTAGATAAAATAGCAAATGGCAATCCTAAAGCTTGCAATATTTAATTCATTTAAGCAGCAACATGACAACCTTAAATTCATAAACATAATGAAATTCATGTTTCCATCATTCCACGTTGTTTAAATGGTAACAACAATTAGGTTCAGTACAAGAACTAAAGCTATAATGTATCCGAATGTATGGCTCCGAACAAAGCTTTCAACTTTTCACATTGTGGTAAATGGTAAAATGATGGATAGTTCTCAAAACAAAAAATCCTCCCTTGGGTTTTTGGCAATGACTAGTATTTGTTCAACTCCTCAAACAAACAGATACAATGCTCTGATTCGCAAGTTGAGCCTTAAAGTTATCATAGACAACAACAAGGATAAGATTTGTGATAAAGTAGACCCCCACCCCCCCAAAAGAACATAAAGAATAAAGAATAAGCAAGACCAATGAAATTCCCTTTTATCTTAGAGAAACAGGATAACATACGAAACAACAAGCTTAATCGACTTTACTTATATGCAGGAATCCATACGTCTAGATTGTTAGATGTTGTGAAAAGCACAATCATCTGATAAAGTGTAGTTCCAAATGAGCTAAACAGAAGGAACATTAACCAAAGAGCCAAATATTCAAGTACATGCCAAGCATTCCAGCAAGCGTAACTACACATGTGCGCAACTCTCTGATTGACATGGTAACAAAGGGAATGTGAATATATGGAGCAGTTCTAAAAGGTAGATAAGTAATTGACACTGAATATACAAAAAACGCATAAACCAACATATTACACATCAGGAGGAGAAAGGCTCGTGCATCCAATAGGGAGGAACGGATGGACGAGAGGGAAAGAATTAAGGCAGGGAGGATTGAACCTTGGCTACTCGGCTAGGAGTAAAATCAGAGCAACTTCGTTCAGTGAGACAAGTGCAGGAAAGCAGTGCTCGTTCCCCTGCAGACCAGACGGGAAATCTCGTCGCTTTCGAAGGATGGTAGAGGGAGTTGATTAAACTTGCTCGAGAGAGGAGGAGGAAGAGATGGCTCTCATGCTCGGCTTACCAACGAGGGAGATCGAGTCCCGTTCGGTTGCTCGGCTTGTATCGACGGAACGAGGGAGATTGAGAGGGAGGGAATTACACGAGAGAGCTTCGGCCGAGAGCTTGGGAACCAAGAGAGGGGAGAAATCGCGTGAGAGGAAGAAGGATTCATCCTTGCGGCTTTTAGGGCTAGCCACTTGTTTTGATTGGCTGCCCAAACGACAGCCAATAAGATGGATTTGGCGGCTATTTTAATTGGATGAGTGGGCGGTTGGATTAGGGCAGAGATTAATTAGGTTGATTGATCAGTAGCTTAATAATAATAATATAATTAGCCATACTCGTAGAAATTTTGACGAATCATCCTGATAATAAACCCTAGCAATATGAGTGTCAATTTTAGATATTTTCATTGTGCCGAACGCAACGTCGTAGTCAATTTCGCAATTGGAGTTCATTTGGACATGTCGGCGACGATCAAAGTGAAATTGGGTTTAAATTTGCGACGCCGCACTCGAATCGCTCGACATTCGCGTAGACTTTGCCGAATTGATCGCGGAAGGCGTCGTTTGATAGATTTTGATGTTTCGGCGACAACGTCGCAGTCAATTTTGCGAACGGAGGTCGTTCGGATGTCGTTAGGGCTTCTTGACCTTGATATACACGTAATTTCATTAAAAATTTATTTTGATTGATTGATTAATTATGGATTGATGGAATGAGCTTCATTTGATTAATTTTAATATTTTGAGCGCAATTATGCAATCAAAATTTTCGATTTAGAAATATTTTAATTAATTTTGATCGCGATTATGAGGTTTTAATCTCCAATTATGCGACGTCGCCGTTGATTTTCATAGATTTTGTCATATACGCTTAATTTGAATAATTACACATACTTGTAGGTCAACACCACCTTATTTTTTTTGAATTATATGAAAGGACCAAATTGATTTTTCTCATGGACGACCAGCTTAAGTGGTAAGTTATGTATTTTTAGTGTGCTAATCAGCCTTCATGTTTTTTTTTCAATTCAAGTAATGATAAATAAGTCTTATTTTGATTCTATCTCCTTTGTCACCTAAACTTTGTGCATCAAAAAAGTTATTTTCTTCTACGCTTTCATTATGAAATTTGTGAACATGTTGAAATCAAATCTACAAACTTTCCCAATTTTTTGCTATGATTCATAGTACACTACGTGGGGATCATCAAGAATTAGCAACATTATGGGAGTCAAATGATTTATCTCCTTAATATACGATCACACCCTACTCGCATGAGTATTTCTTATGAAATAAAAATTTGAAGTTGGCTTAATATTAAAAAAAACTTCTACGCCATGGTCCATACTCAATATCAAACAAAATTAAATTTTGAGAATTGATAATGCTAAAGAGTACTAGAGTCCATCTTAAGAAATCTCCTCTTATAGTAGGGTGTTACTCACCAAAGTTCTTACGTCAATACCTTTGTAAATGACATTGCTGAGATAAAAAATAGAAACCTCTCAAAATTTGCAAGATCTCTTAACATTCTCCACCAATGTTCCCAAGTATCTTCTAGGAGAAGTTATTCCCGTCATCACATATTTTATCAATATAGTGCCATCGAACTCTCTTCATTTTAAAAAATAAATTCAAGTCTTTATTTACCTCTTTTCCCCATATGAAAATAATTTCTTCAATATCCAATAAAATATTTGGGTGTTCAGCCTTTGTTCATGATTATTCTCATGATTGGAGTGAATTAGACCGAAAATCTATCAAATATGTCTTTCTAAGGTACTTGCATGATAAAAAAGGTACCTTGCTTTTCTCTTACCACAGAGAAAATTTACAGCTCCTTGCATGTGACCTTCATTGAACATTAGCATTTTTACTCTTAGCCTACAATTCAGAGGGAGTATATACTATTCAACCTATGGATTATGCACCAAAAATAGTACCTGTAATAAAAATAGCATCTGAAACCCCAAAATCTTATTTATTTTAGTATATCCAATCTATACAACTTGAGCTTCATTTTTAGAATAAGAGGAAAGTAATAATTAGGTATAAATAACACATCTTGAGCAAACCCAAGAATTTGATCCTAGTTCGAGATCCAACAAGTCTTTCCATCCTAGTTCGAGAACCAAGTTGATTTATTGATAGAATCAAAATTCTATAATTTGATTGGATGATTACCTTTATTTTATCTTTATTCTTGATAAAAGCATCCATATTAGCAGGGAGATCCTTGCTTGATGGGTGGAAGAGCTAATTGGCTCATTTAGTAGTAAGGAAGAATGTGCAAAAAGTTATGAAAGCAAAGCATGATAATAAGAGGGACCAAAAAAATAGATGAAAGGTGAGATAACGGTGTGATTATTTGACATTTTGTTGGCCTTGAAGCTAAAATATGAGCTTGAGAAGTATTCCAAGAAGCTACATAACAAGATGCATGATGTGATTTGTAAAATCCCAAAAAAATAATAAGGGAAAGGATATTTGAACCGACCAATGCTGATTCAATTGGACCAACATTAGTTGGTTTGTGCTTTTAATAATCGTGATGGGGCTCTCCCCATCATTCATCATGAACAAAGAGGTGGAGACGAGGATTTCGAACCGTGATCGTGCGAGGGCGAGATCGAGACAGGGCGGCAAGGTGGCAAGGTGGTGAGAGTGAGGCAACGAGGAAGCAAGGGCGAACAAGTTCGACCTGACTCATTCGAAGGTTGGGTGTGGAGTCAACGATTGGTATAATCATTGAACACTGAGGAACTAGCCAAAAGATGGTTCGGCGGGCTATGCTGGAAAGCATTGTTGCAAATCAAGATTATGAGAGAGAGAGCAAGGGACTGAGGATTACTTGTAGAGTTGTAGGTATGATTTTTATATTCTTTTATTAATAAATTAGTAAGGAATGTAGCTATGCAAGTTTTCCTATAATATCTAAATCTTAGACATAATTTTTGCACTTTACAGTTTAACCACAAAGAAAAGTTTAATGAAATCCTTTTGGAATGAAGGAATAGTCAAGAAGAGGAATATTGAGATATTCATTATTTAAACTTGTTTTGCTATTGTTCAAATAAATATTTCTTGTTTAAATAGGAAATGATTTAAGTGAGAGTATTTCTTTAAGAGATTTAAATATGCGAACTTTTATAAGTAAATAATCATTATAATTAAATAAAAAATAAATAAATATATAAATAATATAGTTCTATGTAATAGTAACAATATCATTAAACAATTTGTTTAATGAAATGTGAAATTGAGATTATTATTATTAAACGTAGAATGATTAGTATATTTTAAATCGGAAGTGTGCATAATATATTTATATATATAGGTATAGACAATAATTCTGTATGAATTAATAATATTTAAGGGTGAAAAGGAAAAGTATATATGTATATGCAAAATATAAATAAAATAGTTAAAACTTTAAGTTGTACAAAGTCTATTGACTAATTAAACATCTATGCTGTAATTTAAATCGATCCTAATTAAGAGAAAAATAAAGATAAATTTAAATTAAAATGAAATTAAATATTAATATAGTTGTAATAGTGTGTTTATAAATATTATAATTGATTGGATTAAGTAAAAAATTTAATACACATATTACATATATTTTAAATGATAGAAAGATATTAATAAATGATAAGATTGAGTACAAAAATATTATTAAACATGAATACTTATGTTCGTTTAGATGCTTAATGAAAGAAACAAGTATTTTAATAACAATATATAGCTAAATAATAATTTTGTCTCATCAAGTAAAATTATTTAGGATCAAGTGAGGTGGAGATAATAATAAATAAAAGTCTTAGATTTAAAAGTAAATCATTATAGAAATGAATAGCGCTCAAATCTATCCACTATGCAAATTAGTCCAATTGAGGTGAGATGATAAGATCAAGCCGGTGATATGTTAAATGAGGTAGATGACAAGTAGGGGTGTAAACGAGCTAATGAGTGAGCTTAAGTACTATTCGGCTCGGAGAAGCCAAAATTTTGTGGCTGTGTTTTGCTTGTTAACTTTTGAAGTCGAACATGAGTTCATGAACATAAAGTTTTCTTGGAAGTCATTTATAAATTATAGAATATACATGCCACCTATATATGTAATATATCTATACAAATATAAATATAGTAATATACACAATCAATATATACACATGAACAAATATGAGCATAAATGCATATAAGACTGTCAATTTAAGTTACTTGGTCAAGTTTGGATCTGACCTGAAGTTGACCCCACTTGAATATACTTTATATGATCCAACCCGTTTATCATATAGGTCAAAATGTTTGAGCCAAACCAAACTTGATTCGCTTTGCCTAACCCGAAATCAGCCCATCTAACTCATTTTTATATTTATTATATAATTTTTTGATCAACATGCATATTTTTATATATATACAAACATAATCAAACTATTATCGAGTTGAACACAATCAAATAATACATTATTTGTGTTTGACTCATTTATATGAGCTTATAAGAATTAGTTGAATTGAGCTCAAGCACAATCAACCACGAACAATGTTCTTTTTTGATTGCCTTAATTTTAAGATAGGCTTACATGGATTGCAGTGGATGCTACGAACCCCACCAATTTTGAGACACTGATGATACATGCGTCATTCAATTTTTGAAGGTTCGTGATGCAGTATAAGGTATGCATCAGTATTATTCTTACATTTTCTAGATTATTCTAGCATTTTTGGATTATTTTTAGTGTTTTTATTTAGTTTTAATATATTAAATTTGTTCCGAGTAAACTTCCAATCAATCATCTCTGTCTGATTCAGCATTTGCAAATATTTTGTTCTTTGACCGTTTCCATTCTTGTAAATTTTATAGAGAAGATGATCTATGAAAAAATCATGCACTATTCACCCCTAATGATGATAGTGACGCATTGACACATAGAAAAATTGTCATATCAGTTCATTTGATCACTACAAGATCATTAAGTCAAACAGATTACTGCCTTAAAAAGTTCTATCATTGGGTTGGCATCAATGACATAAAATCTATAAATTTTACCTCATTTTTAGGCTATTTGTTTCATTATAGAGTGATTGTTAAGTTAATCAAGTTGGATGGAAAAGAGATTTTTTATTTTTATTTTTTTGTGATGGGAAAGGATAGTTGATGCTTGCTAGAAAGCCATGTACACTATTGTGCATGTTGAGTAGAGAATTTATTGTCCTTGGTCTGAAGAGTGCAGGTCTATAATTTAACAGATTCAATGGAGGATTATTTTAAGTTGATGCGCACATTTTTTCTTGCTCGATTTTTCAATTCGGTTCTAAATTGCTTTCTTCAAATGGTATCTATTATTATGGAAAAAATAGTAAAAAATAGTCTGCTTTTACTTATTTGAAAGACCATTTAGCTGGTTTTGGTAGGTTTTTTCTGATTTTAATGTTAAATATTTTAATGGAATTACTAAGTTCTGTTGTAACTCGAATGGAAATAACATTTGACAACTTTGAAATAGCTTTCATTATTTCTCTGAACCTTGAATTTCATCTATAGCTGTCTTTTTTATTTAATTAAATGTTCATAAGAAATTGAAATTATCACTTGTACTAGTACAATTAGCAGCACCGAAGTAATATATTCTTGTTAATGGAAATTAATCCCACTTTGATTTGCCTTTGGGATGCTATAAAAGTTTACTTTTTGATTTGCCAGTCTTAATAGCTATATGGGACTGCTCAAGATCATGCTTTTTATTTGGTAGTACCCTTTTTTTAAAAAAAACAACCTCATTAACTAGTTGATTTGAAGCTTGATAGTTGCAGGTCTGAGACGGGTTCACTTGAATCCACCCTACCAGAGCATGCAACCAGTAGATGTTCCCTGTTCAGTTTGTTCATTGTTTATATTTTTCATAGTATTTGTAATTCGAGCAAAATGTAATATGCGAATTGTGAAATTTCTCATTTTTCAAAGGTGCAAATAACTTGATTGTGGATTCTTTAGTTCCTTTTCTTAACCTTCCTGGATTTCTTTGAGACATGAAACTCCTATTTTCCCTTAATAATTTGAGAAAGTGAAGTTGATGACATGCTGTCACGTATGGAGAGGATCTCTTTCATTTTACATATTTTTGTGTCAAACAAATGGTAAGTTGTTCAATTACCTTGTATGAATGATTATTTAGATAACTAATGGTAATGCTTCTGAATTATTACTAAATGGAAATGGGAAATTACATTCAAAATAGTCAAAAGAAACATGCATTGAGTAGGAGAAGCGGTCAAATGGCTTTACTATCTTTGAACAGGCATCCTTTTAATGGGAAATCGCTGGTTGTATGAACTTCGAAAAGTTGCTTAATACAGAAATAGGACAGCTTTTCATATATTGCCGAGTCTGTAATTTCATTGTCTGTAAATTAGGGAAAAAAAACAAAAATGGATATTCCTTAAAAAAGCATACACTCAAGATAAAAAAAGAACTATTTATGTAATTCTGGAAGATCTGCTCGTGTTGCACGTGTCATGAACGTTCAGTTGAATATCTGATATCTGAACGGCTGATATTTTTTTAATGTATTACTGATTGAATCAGTTTGCCCCGAGGAACCTTCAATTAGAAAATGTATATTCAGAATTTGAAGAATTGACTGCATTTTTTGATGGATTGGTCTTCAGCAGTGAATATGAATGAATCTGTTGATGAGTATCATGAAGAAAATATTTGACGAACATTAAATTGTTAAGATAAAACACTGGCATCCAACCAAAGGTTATAGCTCTGTTACTAGTAATGTATTTCTGCATGATTAGTTCTGTAGAATCTTTGCCCCTTTTCTCAGAAGAAACTCTGGTAAACCTTAAATGTATAGCAAAATTATTTAAAAGTATAATGCAGGATTAGAGTGGCAGCATGTTATATCAATTTAAAGCATGCATAGAATGCCCTTGTGCGTGCATCCATAGTTGACTTATTCATGAACCTGAATTAATCTGACATCCTTCACATTCATAGTAGACCAACAGCAAGAACTGAGAGCAGTGTAATAGAAAAGTCAGATTACCTTCTGCCACCACAACCATGTTCTCTCTGACAATTGAAATACACTGCTGCAACAGGTGATCCAAGATTGTAAACTGCTGCAAAATCTCTTGTATTGAAGTTTTGACGCCATCCTGGTGCATAAACAGTTTGCTGAATTTCCTGTCTGAACAATACTAAAGCAATTCGATGAATTCCAGCTTGTGGTCGTGGGCCTTCATAATGAACTACTTCGTTTCCTGAAATATTTATGAATAGGGAGTCAGCTTTGCATGGTAATTTTGATTATGAAAAGTAAGACATTTGAAAGCTCTATCTTGTTTTTGTTATGCACATTAAAAATCACGATGCCATCATTCATTGGGATGGTCAGAAGACAAATGAGAGCTGATGTGGTTACTTCTGTCAATTTACTAATATTTGATGGACGATTTTATTTTTATGGAAAGACATCATAAATGAAGAGTTCCTTATTAGAGGGGAAATCCAGGGCGTGATGAAAATAGTGAATTTTGTGATACGTAAAACCAAATAAAGACTTCTGAAGTAGATACTAGAAAACTGATCAATGTGCCAGTTATTTTACTGCGGCCTTACTATTACCCGTGACCTGACTTGTATATCTATTATTTTCAAGTTGTTTAATATTTTAATTTAACTGACAGTTACCACCGTATGGTTTGGCGGAAATGGCAAATATGTATCTTTTAGATAGTAGCCTGCTTATATTGTACTTTGCACTAGAACTGGATTTTGTTTGAATTTTAACATATGGTATTACATATCTTACAAAAGATTATGTTACATGCATAATAGTAGATTCATAAATTTAATTTAATAATGAATAAAGTAAATTTGATGATTGATAAAGAATTTAAGTAAATTAAGATATTTTAGATAAATAGTGATTTTCTAAATAAGAATGAAAATTTTAATTAGAAAATCTAATGTCTCTAATGAACTAGTGTAGAGATAGAATTATAAATTTATTATAAGAGAGATAGTTATGTTTCAATAATGTATACACTTAGATAGTTATGAGTATTGATTAAGTTAATGTTTCTAATTATAGGAACTTCAGTTAAAAAATAGTTTCAAAGGGGAGACGATCCGAAGAAGCTTCACACTAAAGTGGATAATTATATTCTTACATTTATGGTAAAAATTTATTTATTTTCTTGTGATGAAATACATTTGTACATGATTATGATTTTTTTCTGTATTGCAAATTGTGATTAATTTTTCCCTTTCTTCATATTGAATGAAAAACCTGAATGTATATCATATTATTATTTACGTCATTTCACAGAATTAACTAATTTACTGCTATGAATTAATATGCATAGCTGTATAAATTATATATTATAAATATATATGTTTGAAAGTGAAGTTCACCCCCTTATGGTACTGGCTGGGGACGCAATTTACCCGTGCACGAAAAATAAAATGAAAATGGTTACTTATCCTTTGGATAAGTTATGAAAAATGTTTTCTTATGAAAAAAGTTTTAGACGGTGACTCCTGAGACGGGTGATAAATTAAAAGTAAAGTTTCTAGAAAATGTTCATTATTACATATCTCTTATATGTTTTGATTGTTTAAACAATTTTTTTAAGTACATATTATAGCAAAACTTGTCATGTATATTATTTTTGCTTTCTTGTTTTACTATAGTATAAAAATATAATTCACCCAGTGAATTTTATTCAATTGCAAGTTGTTTATATTTTTTTCTGGTAACCTTCCTAACTAAATGGAGAATAGAAAAGAGGATTATGTCTGCCGTAGAAGCTTGAGGATAGGTATTATGTTAGTTTATTGTATTGTGTGTGACTGTTAATGGATGTTTAGAACAAATTTGTTAAATGTATTTGGATTTATAG
The DNA here is from genome assembly GCA_021442155.1 of Cymbidium sinense. Classification (NCBI taxonomy): domain Eukaryota; kingdom Viridiplantae; phylum Streptophyta; class Magnoliopsida; order Asparagales; family Orchidaceae; genus Cymbidium; species Cymbidium sinense. Next base: position 171,056,580 of record CM038221.1, on the reverse strand, counting down.
TGACTCTTATATGACTTGGAGAAATGTATTGTGTAGTTTTGTTTCATTGGAAATATTAAGGTTTTTTATCGTCCCAACCATTTATCGCCTTTAGTATTCCGAGGCCATGAAGAGTAGTGTATAATGGTGAAAAATATGTAACAACTGCACTATATAGTTATTCAAAAAGCAAATCTCTTGAAACATATCTATTATGAATTTCAAGGCAAAATAAAAATATGTGAATCCATCCCACAAATCATACTTTATCAGAATTATATCTTTTCATGTTAAATTTTTTTTGGCTTATGCAAGCAATGGAATCGTTTTTATCAATATCGTTATGGATGTTGTCATTTTGATTGAGGATTTTGATATATGCCTAAAGATTCTTGTAATGCCCTAGCCATACTGTGAAAGTTGTGAAGCTCAAACTCCAAAAAAATTAGTTATTGATGGCTGGTGTTGAAGCCAAGATAAGAAAAAGGGGTGCAGAAATGGATCAAATCCTACATCAAAAGTGAATGAAAGGTGGATGAAAGGATAAGGGCTATATCGAAGGGTTAGATCATAATATGCCATGCATCTTTTAGTGTAATGGGTGAATTTTCTTTGAAAACTCAATATATAAGCATGCTTGTAGTGGAGTACTCTCAGAATGGGTGACTATGAAAAGTTACATGAATAGAGATAAAATTGAGAGTTTAGGATAAGTTGGGCCAAACTAAACAATACCTTATATAGCATAGCTTGGGGTGTGTTGCAATTGGCATCAAAGCCTGACCTCCTTTAGTACAATGTATAGCTTAGGGATGAGCCAAGTTGAAGTTGGTCTGCCCATGATATTGCAAATTCGAAGAGGGTGGTTTCATGTTGACAAGGATTCAAGGAGTGATTGCAGCGGTTGAGCCTTGGTCAGGAGCGAATTTTTGTAAGGAGTCAATTATAAGTGGAGAAAATTATAATGGGTTATATAATCAAATAATTAGATTATAATACACATGACACCTTTTGGTCTAACATGTGGATTTCAATTGGTAACTCTATAATTAAGCTTGCTCATAGTGCAACACTCTTAGAATGGATGGCCCATAGGAAGTGCATGAAAAAAAGATAAAATCGTGAGGTTCAGTTGGATATGGGATAAGTTGAGTCAGAGCGTATTATTCCTAGCATAGTATGTCATTGGGCATTACACTAGGAGCATACTTAAATGCCAAAGTGGACTATATGTTGCATAGTATACCTCATGCATTATAGTTATATGACTTCCTATGGTTGGGCCTTGTGGAAGTCCCACTGTAAGCCTATGTACGTTTTTTGTTTGCACATGCATACAAAAGTATTGTTAATAAAGGCTCCTCTAAATTAGGACTCATGTTTGTAATGCTTGGTTTGTCTCCTCTTTTCAATATACGAACATGACCATCAAATTGACACTTACTATCAAGAACATGCAATGAGAGTGAAATAAATATGATGTTTAGACTTTGGATATATGTCATGATTATTTCGACAAATTTTACGCTGGCTGTCGACTACCTAACGCAACCCTCCACTTTTTGCATCCGGACTTTGGATATGCTTATCCAATGTGTTTTGATTAAGATAGTTTTAGACTATTTTTTCTGGAAATGTTTTAGATTCAATAATTCATAGTGTCATATTAATTGCAATAGTTCAATATAGTTTATGATCAATATAAGATTTTTCCATCTCAAAATTATTATGGTTGTTTGGGAATTGAATTTTTGTACGCACAATGATTATGGGCATCTACTTAGATAGTCTGTAATAACTTGAAAAAAAAAATCCAAATAGTTGGATAAGGCCGATATCGGTCACATATGGACTACGACACCTATTGAAATAGGTGTCATGCCTATCGAGTGTGTCTGACCTTCTTCACTATATAAGCATGAGAAATGGAGGTGAAACTGACATTAGACAAACCTAGAGAGAGAGGGAAAGCGTAATATAGGCTGGCGACGAGCACCTCACATGCGTGGAGCTTACCTAATGCAAGCAGCAAGTGCGAGCGCCTCGCATGCATGAGTTGGAACCAATGGGAAGCTCACCAAGTTGGAAGGAAGCCTCATGTGCTGGTTAGTGCTAGGGCACACTTAGCATAATAAGGGAAAAGAGAAAGAGGGTGAGGAAAGGAATAAGAAATAATAATAGCAATATTAATAAAATATTAATATCATAATATTATTTTTGTTAATAATAGTGGAAAAATAAAATAAAATAAAATAAATATTTTTTAATTAATGTTAGAAATAATAGTTTAATAGTATATATTAATAAAATAAATAATAGTACCATTAATAGTAATATTAATGTAATAATATGATGAAATAATGATATGCTAAATAATAATAATAATTTTAATAATATTAGATAGTAATAATAATATAATAAAATTTAATAATAGTAAAGATAGCTATTGACTAATACATGTATAATTTAATAATAGGTATCAACTAAAAAAAAATAGAGTTTGAAGACTAAGCAACAAAGAAGTTTCCAAAGAGATAGGTAATTATATTTTCTACTTTAGAGTAATTATCTTCCTTCTTCAAAATTAAAATACATTGATTTATATTCTTGTTTGTATGAGAGTGTTCAAATGAATGCCTAAATTGATATTGCAAATACTTTTATACTTATGTATGCGCAATAAAAATATTTTTATTTGACACCAGCTATTATTGTAAAATGATTTTTTCCGTCCTAAATAGGAACTCCTCATATTGATTTGACTATCTTTTTATATTTGAATCTTAATTGATCTCTCTAATGAAAAGCTAAATATGTTAAAATATATGAGGAGGCATGAAGATGAATATATTATGGAGTGATTGCTTATACATATTGATTGATGAAGTTTTTTCCTTATGGCATTGGTTAAGGATGCAATGTATCTGTGGTTGTAAATGAAAATAGTAAAGGATACTTATCCTTCTTGGTTAGGTTTGGTAAATGTTACCTTCCTCTCTAAGATTAGTTTGATAAAGGATATGTGACAGTGTGTCTTTTAGGTACACATTGAAGTGGTGACTACTATGACGAGGGTATTATAATGTAAGAAAAATTAAGATATGAAAATGATAAAAAAAGTAGATAGTTCTTGATTTTACTCTTTTATGTTTGTATTTTCTTACAATTTCATGAAAAATGTATGATATTGATTCACTAATAAAAACTAACATGCATAATATTTCATAATTCTTGAATTAATGTAATTTAGAGATATAATTATTTTCCGAGTTGTTTAACTCTCTATTTAGTTGATAATTTTTTTTCAAAAAAATCTTCAGCAGCATAATTGAAAGAAATATAAGAATACATGTATAGCAGAAGGTTCTCTTCGGGACTTGGGGTAATTTAACTAGTATTAAAATAAAATATGTAGTATAATATGAGATGTTTATCAATTATAATAGTCTAACTAGCTCTTCTATATTATAGTGATATGAAAATCTTTTTAATTACCTATCCGATCCTCTATTCTCACCTCAGTACTCTAAGCTACTGGGTCGAGTTGTGACATAGCATGTTTTATAGCTTATAATTTGTGCAAATCCGTCTTTAAAAAAAATATCATATCTCAAATTTACTGGTTTTAGTAGGATTATATGTTGCCATATTTTATTGGTTCTATCATGAAAATATTACATAAAATTGAAATTATTTTGACCCACCGAAACTTGCATCCATTGGTTCTGGGATGTCTGTCACCAACCTAAAATACCAACAAAAACTAGTTAGTATTTCAATTAGAGGTGAAATATAGGAAGTCAGGACAACTTATAAGAGTTGGTCATATCAACTACCAATATATGTGAAAAGTCAATGAAGACAATAAAAGAAAACGTATCTTTCGTCAAGATGAAATGCATGCAAATGGTTCATTTGATGATTATTTTACCCGGCTTATGTGAAACATAGGTGGTAAGGCTGTCTACACAATCAAAATTTTCTTGTGAGTTTACTAAATGTTTATCTTAAAATTCTAAAGATGAAATTTACCAAACGTGTTAATGCGGTGACTGAAGTTTTAGCTATAATGAAGTGTATAATCAGATATATTATGGATATACATAATGTTATGACCATAGTGTTAGAAGATAGAAATGAATTGAATAGGAACTATTCTTGTTGTTTTATGTTTTATTCAGACATTTAAGATTGCTTATTAGATTTCAATCATCAGTAGTAGTTTATATCATCTTTGTTTGCCCTTAACAAAATGGAATTGATACATTTGAGCAATTGAACTGTTAATGGGAGATAACTAAGTTTACCATGGCTCAAAAGAAACCAATTCTTGCTTAAGTAATGATAGTTCTTTGATAGTTTACCCAGCTTATCTTTAAGTAATGATAGTTCTTTGAGTTTGAGGTATTGAAAAATGAGTCTTTAACTTATGAAGTTACTTTCAATGTGATCTGTATAGTGTATACTATTTATGAAAAGTGATGTACTTAACTCCAAGTTAAATAATGGTGGAATTATGAACCAAAAAATGATGAAAAAATATGCCTTAACTTAAGAAGGTACTAATAAGTTAAGGGTTCGTGTAATCCTTAAGGTGTAAGTAAGAATAAGAAAAGAATTGTGTTATTTGGCTTTATATTTGGAGCTTTATGTATGGCAACTAATCAAGGTTGAGATGATGAATGTTCCAAGGAGATATCTTGGCTTAGCTCAGGATCTAAGCTATTAAAATGTGATTAGTTGTTTTTTTCTTTAAGTTTAATATCCTCTTCCACTGATCTTATTGTATATATACCACACTTATTTAGAAAAGTTCTTTTTATGTAATGTTTTGTTTCCAATGTCTTTTTTTAATCCTTGAATATTACTCCTATTGCCATTAATCATATATGCAATATTATACCATTTCAAAATTTCATAGATGACATGATTATTTTTCAATTTGACTTCTATATTTATGATCCTATTAGATAAAGCTGTTGCATGTAATGTGAATGCAAAAAAATGTGTGAATGTTTGCATTTGCATGTTGATGGGAGGAGCTCTCTATGGTATTAGTTTGGAATGCTATTGCACTCATGTGTGTTTATAGCTTTTAAACAACAGTAGATATAAGGACTATGCTGGTAGAGCAGAAGGGGGTGAGTGTGTGTATCTAAACTTACAACCATTAGTTAATGACTATTTTTCTGGAAAGCCTTCATTAGAGTCAATGAGTCTTGAAAGAATTTTGCGCTCAATGGATGGATTGCACATTGGTTAGGCATGTGTGTACATATGGTAGATGTATAGTGTTTGTTTTAGATGCTTTTGATTTAGATGTGTCATTTTATGATTTCTTGATTCATAGTATTGTGACTTTTATCTAGATTGATGTTGTAATGCATACAAATGTTACATATATATGCTTTTTTTTTGTATTTTACAGCTATGTTGAATGAATAAGTTACAGATTAGCAATATAAGTTTTCCTTTTAGTGTTGGTCTATCATGCATGCATGGGCAGTTCCATCATGGCCGTTCAGTTCTCACTTCGTTTTGCTGACAGTTAAAACAATCAATGACCTAAAGATTGCCTATGAGTTTTAGCTTAGGTGGCATTTCCCATACTTGCCACCACCATTGATTGGTTCCTAGAAAAAAAAAAAATCTAGAAGTTGCCTAGATGTGGATTCAGAACTATAAAACAATTGCAATCTGTATCATTTGATGTTATATAAAAGTTATGGTTGTTTTAAAGTGGACATAATCTTTTTCTAAAGAGCCCCTTTGGCCTAATTAGTAGTTATCAAATTGTATGTCCTCAGGAAACCTATATTTGTTATAACATAATCATCTGCAGAGTGATTGGTTGTCGGCATATACTAAAAAAACCAATTGCTTGAAAAATCTAATCAAGTTGAAGGTGTTTGTTTCTAATAGTTAATTATTTATGGAAACCTTATACATGCTGGCCATTTATGACGTTTTGTTGTGAATCCCAGTTATTTGGGGGTATGGCTAACGATTGTGATGTTTTTCTAATGAATTCAGATGTTTGGCTTCCACAACTAGGGAAACTAGACTAGCTTCTCAGGCGATGAAACTGCACATTAATATATTTGATATTATGTTTAATTCTTGATGTTTCACCTTTTCAAGTTCCCAGTTCTTAACTTTTACATTGCAGAGAATACCAAATGAAAGCCACTTTATAGATGGTCAGAACTTACAGTTCTTAAGCTTTCTACAGTCCATTCACTTTTACTTGATTATTGAACCCGGTGGAGCACTTACTATCTTGAGGAAAAGGACATGCAATATAAAACGCACATAGAGAGTACTTTTGGATTGCCTATGCTTACCAATGTAGGTATTCTCTATTTACTGGATTGGTTGGGCTTGGTGCGTCAGGATCCACCATTACCTGATGATTATATGATAGAAGCATTAGTAAACTTCACAGCAAGGGCAATGATTGAAGCATTACAAGCTAGATATCTGGTTTTGATCATCATGAGGCACATGTAGTTAGCAAATGATTTATCTTCATGAAATTATAACCCACAATTAGTGTGACTGACATATGCGCATTCAAGAAGGTCATGGCTTGTACTTAAGAAATGGGAACTATCTTTGTTTCTTGAGATTTTCAGGTCCTTTCATTCAAAAGATTTCAATCTTCTTCTGCGAAATTGTGTGTTTGGTTAGTATCTATCTCTGCAATTTTTTTTCTCCAACTTTTTTTTTTCAATTTTTGAGAAGATGTCAGCAGTGATAATCACGTAATAACAAATTGTAGTCTTTAGTAGGAACAGTTAATAGATCTAATTATATGTAATATGTGCCATATCATGATAAATGTGTAAATTGCTTTTGTGAAAGCAAATAAAGGAAGGGTTTTCTTTTTTCGTCTGATAGATTTGGTTGAGAACTTACAGAAGTTGAAATATTTTGTTGCAGAACTTCATGTTCTGTAGTGTTGAAGTATTTAATCTTAGGGTAAGTTTGGAACAGGTTGTGTGTATGTTGAACATTTAAAGGAATTGAAAATAAAAGATAAGAGATAGAAGTATGTTATTATTGGAGTCTCAGAGAATAAGTATTTTAGCTGTGGCTGCGATGAATTTCAATGTACTTTGATGGTAATGGGATTATACTGTCAAAAGCTTTATTGAATGGGAAGCTTGGGTCACATTTGGTACATAAATATAGATAGAACCAGCAGGTCTGGGTTGAAGATAGTCCATATCGATCAATTCAGGTTTGAGTTTTGTTTTGTTTGTCCTAGTCTGCTTAGAATGCTATAGTAGTCGTCTGGTGAATTCCAAAGCTATATGTTTATCACGTATGTCTGGCTTCTTATTAAACTGCAGAATAGGACCTTATGCTAATGTGACAAGACAGTGCATAAGTCCAAGAAATACGGTACTTAAATCTGATTTTGTTAACATAATTCTGCAAATTAGGAAAATTTCATAGACACTTCTATAAATATGATAAAATAAATTCTCAAATACCCTCAAGTAAATGATAGCCTTGAGAGCTCCTCCTCAATTTATGACCATATATTTAAGCTAAGTTTATATTTTTCTATTGTTGTTTTCTAAGATGGCACCTATAGTTTTGTTCACAACATGTACATCTTAAGATGATTGATGCTAATTATTGGTATTAACAGTACGTTAAATTACACGGTTGTCATTAATATGCTACAGTAACAGGACTTTACATTCTTTAGCTCATATTGCTATGGTATGATAGTTTATGATACCTTTGGTGGTTATTTTATGTAAAAAAGCATTCTCCAAGACCATATCGCACTCAATATTTCAGACACTTCTGCTAGTTGAACATTTCAAGATGACAAATATCTGCTCACGTCTTTCTTAGTGGTATCCTCAAGCTTGAAGTTATTCACAAGACATGGTTTAACTTTCATGGTCGTTTAGGTAAGTGAAGTGAATTTTCCTGGAAAAATGTGATGCATTTTATGAGGAATAGTGTGACACATTGATCGAGGATCAAAACTGGCAGAATATCCCAGTTTGCAGAATGGCATAAGGGAACTTGTCACTTTAACATGGCACCACTACAGTAGTATCAGTACATGGAATCTTCATAATCAAATCCACTTATATCTAGACAAACTGTGCATATATTAAAAATACTTACAAGTGTGTAGAGAGTCTGTTCATCCCCACCGCCAATCTCAACCCTTGGAGGATTCACCACTTCTGACTGTTTTAGTCTAGTGCCATTGGTGATCTCCTTGTTGTTGTACATCACCCTCAACATTGCGGATCTAATGAAAGGATCCAGCACATCACCTACCACCTGCCCAAGCACAAGTGGATCCCTTCCATGCATCATGATTGGCTTCAATGAGCACTATAATAGTACTTAACTGACAAGTATTTCTGGATTAATTGTTTTGGATGACAGTGCATTGAAAGGCTGTTAAAGTATTACATATATATAGTTAGATAAATGGATAATGGCATCTACTTTATGTTCACATTGTGTTACAACTGCTACTGCATTTCAAGTGAGCCTTGGAATCTACTTTTGTTTTCTGTTCTTTTGATCCTTCCTTTCTGTATTGTGAGGCTAAGGACCAAGCTGGATATATGTGCCTCCCCCTGCCAAATCCTTCACCAAATCATCCCCTTAAATAGCACCCACCTTGGAATTCACTGGTGTAATGCAAGGAATCTAAGGCATTGGGGCATATCACCCAGTCATGGTTATATCTTGCTGATCAGCATTTTCTTGCAAGGAAGATTCAGGGCAGGCAATGCACGTTTTGTTTTGAGGCACCTAATAGTATCAGATACTGCACACTTTTTGATGTTAACGACCAACCTGGTTTATGGAAAATATAAGCTCGTTTTTGCATGTGTCAAGCACTTGCATGGCACGTGTTTTGTTCACATGAGTGGAATGTGACAATTTTATTTATGCAACATGCATGTAAATGATGATTGCTTGACCAGAATTATTGAATATGAAATACATGTTAGTCCACTTTCATTATGCTTTACTGAAGTATGCCAATCAACAATATGTTGTGGGTACTCATTAAATGATATTTAATTATAGGACGGATTGCTGATGATGTGATGATTTTTTTTTATACTTTAGTTTCTGATTGCATCCCTCTTTTTTACCATATATAATGATGTACCATGCATGCACAATGTTTTGGTTGCATGGCTTGTGTCTATCTAAGACATGTAATAGTGAAGAGTTATGCTATATGTCAAGCTTTTGTAGAAATTCCATTTTTTATTATTAGTAAATGTGGTCCATACTTCAACGGTTCAACCAAATACATTCCACTCTAATTATTTTTATATATTCCTTTGGCACACCTCTTCCCCACAACTCCTTGATATGCCCTTTTCCTAGCTTGTTTCTTTTCATCCTTGTTTAATGTTGTCTTTTGCGGAGATTAATCAGGGACGGCATAATCCTATTTAAGACATTTTGAATGAGAATATTTTTATCCATGGTAATGCGAAGTTGACTTCAATATTTGTAGATACCCTGACTGACAAGGTTTGGGGTCACTTAATGAATGCTTTGTTCTAAACCACTGTTTAAGATGGGATCTATCTGTTGGTAATCAATTTAATGGAATCTGGGATTATGCTGACCGCAACTATACCACTGGAAACTGAAAATGCATATTTTCCAATTTAAGAAGAGTTATGTTTAATTTCTTCACCACTGTCAGCTGTTTAGAATTTTTATTTTCTTATATCAGCTGTGTCATTTCTAACATGTAATAGAGAGTCGTGGGTTATGGAGCGAGTTCTAGGGGTGTGTTGGCTTTCTAGGTGGGTGAGCAAACGACAGACCTTAAGAGATGTGAGAGAGAGAGAGCACGTGTGTATAATAGATATATTTTTTAAAATATATCCCAAATTTAAAATTTTTATTAAGTGAGATATAAGGAAGGCACAAGAGTGGTTATAAATATAAGGTTAAATAGAATTTGGAGAAATTTATCCTAGTCAAGTTTGCTGAGATTGATGATTGGGACATTTAAGTTAGAAACTAAGGAGTATGCTTAACTTATTTAGCATTTATTATTTCCCTTCACTTTCCTTTGGCTTGATAAATTGTTGGATTATATGGGAAACAAGCAATGCTTGTAATAATCTAAATTCTGTTCGGAATTTTTTTCTTATAAAGTTACCTATTAGCCTTCTTGTTCTGTAAATGATGGTTTAACCATTTGATATTTTCTGTGCTTCGGTGCCTTCTGGATTCTATGCTAGAGGAACTAGTGGAAGGCTCAAGTGGAGAGTGATTTTAAAAAAGTTTGAAGAGGCTGTGTTGTTAACATTCTGATTTGAAGCTATAAATTAAGCTGCATGATGTTACAAAATCTAATGAGTTTCTATTTTTTTGGCCAAGTATAAAGCATCATGTTCATGAATCTTTGAAGGTGATTGATAATATTGTTGGATTGTTGTCTTCAAAATCTTGTTTTGAAAAAAAAAAAAAAAAAGAGATTTTCTTAATTCAAAATACTGATCATTTTCCATGCCTCACATGAAAAAGAAGTGATGCGCAATCAAGACATCAGTGCTGAACCAGTGAAATGCAGAACTGGTGAAGTTATTCCATTAAAGACCCCCAAAGTAATGAGGGCAGAAGTGTAATAACTGAAGACAAAGATCAGAAGGATGCAGATCTTTGTTTAGATTCCTATCACCTTCACCTTTTGGAGGAAAACACAGTAAAGGCCTACCCACCCAATGATATAGACAATTTTTAATAGAGTAAAGAAAATATATTCTGTGAGGATTTCTCTTACAGGTCGAAGTCAGTTACCAGTGTGAGCTCACAAATCAATGCTTGCAGAAATTTCATGTGATAAATGTCATGCTATCATTTCAATCATGATTACTTTCTTACTGGTTAATCTAAGGTTTATTATTATTATTAACCAAATTCTTTGATCTTTGATCTTGATTTGCATTTTCTTTGGAAGGACTCTCAGATTTTTTTCTCTTTTATTGCTAAGTGAGAGATGTGTTGTTGGATTAATGGAGCTAAATATTTTTTTTTCTGATTTTTTATTGATAGAGGGTATGAGATGCTCTTTTAAGAATTCTTCTATTCATTTAAAAGCCTCTTTTTTTAGGTATATATTTTTCTTAATCGCATATTATCTTGCATAAAATTATCGAATAAGCATAGAATTTTATCATCAAATACTTGATTTGTTTGTAACTTCATTGTGTAGGATATATTTTATCTTATTTCTCTTTTGAGAATGATACTAATACTCGGTGAACGCTTTCTTTCGATCTTTTTTTTATATCTAAAATATATTGACATGTTTTATGAGTCAATTGATTGAAGATTTACATATGATCATTCATAATGGCTTATGATCTTTGCTTGCTTTTGCTACCATCTAAACTCTTTTACTTGATAGAAATAATAGTGACTTATGGTTTAATATCATCATCCTTTTTTTGGACTAAAGTGTCAAGTTATAAAGAGGAGAAATGAGATTGTGGAATAATCATTGGGATTGAGATTGAAAAAGCTAAGCTTTATGTGAGAAAAGTAAGGTAAGAAGGAATCAAAAAATCCTATATAAAAGAGAAAGAAATGATATTGATAATATAAGAGTTAGACCATTTATCCTAAACCCTAAACAATAAGATAATAAATAAATTTTCTCAAATAAACTCCACAAGTAAGCGTAATTAGATGCAAGAAAGAGGATAAAATTGTGAGGTCCAGCTTCATATGAAACTGATTAGCTAAAACTAATAGAGTTCTTCAGTATTCATTTGTTAATTAACAGATGAGTGAATACCTACCTTCATAATATCATTTTTTTAAAAGAAAAGTAGGGAGTTATCACAGGTACATATATTAGATGAAAGACTGCATCTGAACTTTACATTTATTCCTTCTGTTTTTTTTTAGAATAAAGATGAACGGTCAAATTCAAATAGAGGAGAAGATAATACTTTTCAAATTAAGCACGATAGATATTATCTTGTAGGAATAATATATGAGAATATATCACATCATTCTCTCTCTCTCTCTCTCTCTCTCTCTTCATCATTGTTTTTGAGACATTTGAACAAATATAATCACAAACTGATATACATAATGTATATGCAAGGACTTAATACAAGACTTCTTGGTTAAAAGTTAAAGCTCTCAATGACTAGGCTAAGATGTATTGCACAAATTTTTATCATTGTTGCAACATTAGAAAAAATTGTCAATAAAAGATGCATCTCGTGACTTCTTTCAACTGATGTCATGTATTGGTTAGCATCATGCTTTTTTTTTAATTTTTATGTGGCTTGAAAGGTGAAAGGTAAGACATAAAATTCTTCTTATTCTAATAGCATGAACTTTTTAATATGTAATAGTTATAGCTATTTTAGTATTAGTATTGTTGTTAGAAACCAATAGAGTGAAAGTTTACGCTTATTTTGTAAATCCAAAGATACACAATGCGTATTTAAAGAGTGAATAAAACTCTGAATTTTTTACTGGAAAATCTCGAAAAGAGGAAAACCAAAATTTCAAGAAAAGCTTTCACTATATATCGTTTTGAAGAAGATCTTCCCGATAACGGATTAATCAGTATATGAAAAAGAACAACAAATTTACGCCAACAATCGATTGTAAATTGGTGAAAGGAAGCAATGGTGAACGCGACGACGGCAGGCCATGGTGACCGACGAGATTGACGACGGCAAGGACCGGGTGATCAGGCTACGGCTGGTTTGACAACCGTCAGTGAGGCACCATGCTTGGAAGATTTTCGCTTTAGAGCTCTCTCTCTTACGATCTCCTCATATAATGAATGATGTATTTATAGATTGGAGGAGTGGCGTCAAATAAACGAAAACCCGTATTCACCCACTTCATCTGGATGACTCAAAATAATCCACTTAATCATATGATGTATTTTGTGTATTTGAATGCTCAAATGAGAATTATGATATCTTGGCTAGATTCGAATTCCAAGATGCTTTCGATTTACTATAAACACGCCAGTGTTTAAGATAATGATAATAAACGTTGATTTGCTACTTGATCCATCGATTGCTTACGCCAAGATTCGCGTCAATTAATTAATTTTCGAATCATCAAGTATAATATATGATTAATTAACTCTAATATTACACTCTTTTAAAAATAAATCTAACACTTGTAAAAAATTATAATGATCAAATTTTATTTAAATAGTATAGCTCAAATTTTTTTATACTTTTAATAAGAAAAGAAAATTTCAGCTTAGAAACATTATATATTAGGGATAATTACACACATAGAACTCAAAACTTATGTAATTGCGCCTACACCCTTGGAGATGGATACTCCTGCACTCCACGACTGTGCAAGGGGTGCTACTTATCAAAATAATAATAATTTTACGGTTTTACTTGTCATTATTAAAAAAATTAAGGTGTATTTAGTCATAAATTTACAAATAATATGATTTAAATTTTATATTTACTATATTTATAAAGCTTAAATAAAAGTGCCTTCTATTTTTTTTTTGTTTTAATCGTATTTTTTTCTTAGAATATTGTGCAAAAATTTCTCAGTTTGAATTAACTTCGAATATATATATATATATATATATATATATATATATATACTATATATATATATATATATATATATATATATATATATATATATATATATGACTATAATATTAAAAATTGTATTAAAGTTTTAGTTTTAATCATAGTTTATACAATAACTAAATACAATATTTAGTCATAAATGTAAAAAAAAAACATAAAAAAGCAATAAGCACAAAAAAAGTTAAATTCGCACCAAGTATAATTAATTTATTCATTTGAATATCAGATTTGTATTTGTGATAGTAATTTATCCAATAAATAAAGAAGAATTTGCATACATACAAGATAATTTTATGTATATATATATATAATATCTAAAATTTTATATTTTTTTTATTTTTAATATTTTATCTATAGATGAAAAAAATGAATTCACCTTTAAAAATTATAATGATATGTTTGTTATGATTTAAAAAATTTTAATGTTATATATATATATATAATTTTAGATATGTCATATCTAATATATGAGAGTTGTGTGATTTGTATGTAAAATGATTCAATAAAAAAATTATAATAATTGCTTTAAATATAACTATATAATAATAATAATATCTCATTTTAATGTTATCAAGTTAAATAAATATTTTTAAGTATATATATATATATATAATATAACATTTTATAAAAAAAACATTATCATTAATTTTAAAAAAATGAAATACATCTTTTATGTATATAAAAAAAACTGTATTTATAAATATTAGATTTTAGATATTAATATATAAATGTACAAGAATTATGTGATCTCTCTCTATTTATATATATATATATCATAATCAAATTATTAAAAAGTAAAAATGTTTTAATTTCATATTGTAAAAAACTTGTCACACAGTTTGGGAAGTCCATTGTAATCTGATGCTTTTCGCCAGGTCCCGGTTGGAGCTGGAAGACAGAAAGTCGCGAAGAGGAGATGAGTGCGAGCAACATGAACGCCGTCTTCTACGCCGATTCCTACCATCCAATACAGGCCGGAAGCATCGACGGCACAGACATCGTCCCTCACGACAATGGCGTCCTCAGGGCCGTTCTCTGCTCCGCCGCCGGCCTCTGTGAGTTCCTCTCCTACTTCACTTGTGCTTTTGTATCTTCTCCGTGTACTCATCCGATCCGACTCTTGTGTGCTTTTAGATGACCCCTCTGGTGATCCCAAGGTCATTGGCGATGCCTATTGCACCCTTTTCGTTGCCCGGCTTTCTCGTCAGACAAGCGAAGAAACGCTTCGGAAGGTGTCATTTTGATATTGGTTTCACCTGAAAGGTTACAATTCTATCCTTCCTTTTGTTTGGCTTTGTATGTGATGGATTATTTTCTGTTGTTTTTGAAGGCCATGAGCGCGTATGGAAGGGTCAAGAAACTGCGGTTGGTTCGGGATATAGGTAGGCATTTCAATTTCAAAATGATTTTTTCCTTGAAGTGTGATTTGAGCATTAATTAAATTAGCTGATCTTCTTGGCTTTCATGAAATTTGTTAATCGTGCGCTGTGATATATATATATATATATATATTGATAAATCCAGTTTTAGCTCCATTATTGATTGAATCTAGGATTTATTAAATCCCACTATTGGCGGGATTTAAGAGGTTAAGTATTTTCTGATATGGACCCAAACAGAGAAAAACACTCCAAACCTACAAGAGATAGAAAAGCCCCATTCTGGCTAAAAGATTTTACCCAATAATGCAATAATTACATACAGTAACCACTGTTGAATAAAGAATACAAAGAACTTAGTCATTACAGAGGACATTACTACACTAAATAACCAAATAAAACATGCCTAGCAAAAAGATCACTGAAAATTGCCAGAATAATAAGACAGATAAACTACAAGAACAAGATCCAACACAAGATTTCCAGACATGGCCAGCTCAGACAACTACAACAGCAATATAACTGAAAAACAAAGAAAGAAAATAAGGATCTTGCCAGCTCAGACAAAACTACAATCGTAATATAACTGAAAAACAAGAAAGGAACCAACATCTGGCCAAATATGACAGACATCACTACCATATAACAGAAAAGCAGTTAAACCCTAGAGTAGATCTTGAAACTGCAAAGAAATATTGAGATCTAGTAGATAGTTAAAGAAAAAGATGTATAAATAGGAGTAGAAAGACAAACATAAATAATAAGAAATCTGATATTTGCTCGTTGCAACTTCTTCTTCTTTCTCTTCATCTTCTTTCAGAGCCTCCTTTCCCTCTGGATCGGCTTCTTCCGTCAGCAGAGGAACCCTAAATTCCTCCCTGAGCTTCCCCTCTCCCTCTCTGCGCGATTTTTCTAGAGTTTACGACCGCTCGAAGAGCCCAATAGACTTATCCTTCATTCCTCGATACGTCGCGAGTTCCTTCCTCTGGAAGTTTCATCAACCGGCTGAGACAAAGACACCAAGCTAAGCATCGACGGCTATGATTTAAATCTCGTGGTGATCCATCCCAAGCAGATCCAATGGCCCGTTTTAAATCAGGTCATATCATTGGTGCTCTCGTTGATTCACTGCGCAACGACAAGACATACAACAAAAATCTTGGAAGAATGTGTAGGAAGATTAAACAAGAATGATGAACAGATGACCTCAATTATTATCATATTAAATGAAGTATCACGCAGATTATCAGCAATTGAAGATAAACTGGATAAATCTTGTCAAAACAAAGAAGAGTAAAGAATCACGGTATGTAACTTAAACCCTATAGAAATTACTCAAATTAGAAACACACTCAAAATTCAAGACCAGTAAAAGTAGACATGTCCCGGTTTAATGGAGAAAATCCAAGAGGATGGCTATTCAAGGCAGACCAATTTTTTCAGTATTACAATCTTTCAGAAGAATAGAAGTTCATAATTGCATCAGTTCATATGGATGGACCTGCTCTGAGTTGGTTCCAATGGATGCACCTTAATAAACAATTGCATTCTTGGCAAAATTTCAAAGAACGAATACTAGATTTGGACCTTCATTATACAAAGATTTAAGGGGAGAATTAGCCAAATTACAACAAAGAAAAACTGTATAAGAATTTAACAATGAGTTTAAAGAATTGGCTAACCAAATTTCCGGAATTCCTCCAAAGTTGCTTTGAATCTGGACTAAAATTAGATATCAAAAGAGAAGTCAGAGCATTACAACCAACTTCACTACAACAAGCCTTCCAACTTGCAAAATTAATGGAAGACAGACTAGCAGATGATGTTTATATAGCAAGAAGCTCACGTTTCAATCAAACAACAGCAATGAAACAACAACAGCCATTGCTTCCCACCCCAGTCATGCCAAATTACAACAACAGCAATAATAACAAGCCAAATATACCAATCCAGAGACTTACAACAACACAATTAGAGGAAAGAAAGCAAAAAAGATTATGTTTTAAGCTGCGGAAATACCATAGGACCATGTAAATCAAAGTTATTTGCCCTCATGGTGGTCAATAATGATCAAGACTATAACCTGCAGCAAGAAAGCCACCAAGAAAATCAGTTAATACATGAAGATATTCCAGAAATAAGTTTCAATGCATTCACAAGATAGTCAAACCCAAGAACATTAAGATTACAATGGATGATTGACAATAACCCAGTACAAGTACTGATTAACAGTAGTTCAACACAAATTTATTCAATCCAAACTAGCCAAGTTCATAGATCACACAGTCACACCTGCATCAATTTTTAAAATATTAGTAGAAAATGGGGAAACACTAAAATGCTCAGGAGTTTGCTCCAACATACCCATCAAACTACAAGGATATATATTCATAACAGACTGTCACCTTCTGCCAATGCAAGGAGCAGATGTGGTATTAGGTGTGCATGCAGAACAATTGGGAGAATACTGATTATAAAAGTTAATCATGAAATTCAAATATAATGACAATAGTAAAATTGCAAGGGGATGCAGCTTCAAATGTGGAAAATATTACCTTACATCAGTTTACAAAGCTGCAAAACAAGGATGAGATAGCATCATACTTACATATCAGAGAAGTATCAAAGCTGACAGACTCCACAACAGGAGAATTCAACAGCCTACCTACAAATATACAACAGGAATTACATCAATATCAAGATCTATTTCAAGCACCATCAGACTTACCACCCAAAAGGGAAATTGATCATCACATTAACCTGCAAACTGGCACTCAACCAATAAAGGTTAAAAGTTACAGATATCCACATTTTCAGAAGACAAAAATTGAAAAATTAATCAAGGAAATATTGGATACAAGGATAATAAGAGAGAGCATTAGTCCTTTCTCTTCATCAGCCTTGTTAATAAGAAAAAATGATGGAATTTGGAGATTCTGTGTAGATTATAGGCACTAAACAAAACCACCATACCCGACAGATTTTCAATTCCAACTCCAGAGGAATTAATGGATGAATTACATGGAGCAACTGTTTTTTTCAAGTTAGATTTGCGTTCAGGGTATCACCAGATAAGAATGGCAGAAGAGGATATATACAAAAAAGCCTTCAGAACACATGAAGGACACTATGAATTCATAGTCATGTCATTTGGGTTAACAAATGTACCTTCAACCTTCCAAGCCATGATGAATACAGTCCTAAAATCATTCCTAAGAATATTTGTATTAGTATTCTTTGATGATATTCTAATATACAGCCTCACCATTGAGCAACATCAACAACACTTACAAGCAGTTCTGGAAAAAATGAAACAAAGTACATTTTTTATCAAACCATCTAAATGCTCATTCATCCAGGACAGAATAGAATACTTAGGGCATATATTATCAGCCCAAGGAATAGAAGTTGATCCAAAAAAAATTGAAGCAGTACAAGCATGGCCACCAACTTAAAGCTAAGAGGATTCACAGGTTTAACAGATCTTATAGAAAATTTGTAAGACAATATGCAACAATTCGCACCATTAATATCACTCCTAGCTAAACAGCAATTTCAGTGGTCAGAAGAAGCTCAAAAGGCATTCATACATCTAAAAGAAGCTATGGTATCATTACCTGTATTAACTTTTTCAAATTTTTTCATACCCTTCATTATAAAAATTGATGTTTCGTAATGATAGGAGCGGATTAATTCAAACTACCCTATTGCATATTTCGAAATTATCTCCAACTTCTAGAGATCATCAACTTATGCAAGGGAATTATATGCAATAACAGGAGCAGTAGGGAGATGGAGACAGTATCTGTTAGGTCGCAAGTTTACCATCGAGCATCAAGAGCATTAGAGAACTAATGCAATAAATAATTCAGACACCAGAACAACAAAGGTTCTTAATCAAACTCTTGGGCTTTGATTACACCATAGAATACAAACCAGGGATCATTAACAAAGCAGCTGATGCTTTATCCAGAAATATTTATAGTCCAGAAGAACACTATACATCAGACAGACCAAAAATATCTACATATCAAAGTTTATATGCTTACACCCAACAATTCACTTCTTTATTAAAGATGAAACACAAGTCATTCGAATTACAACTCATCATCAGATAATAGAAAACTCGAGCTCTTTCCAAAACGAGTTTCCAATGGATTAGTATATTATAAAGATAGAATTGTTATAGCTACTGATTGTAAGAATTACCATTATGAGAGAACTACACTTAACATCAGTAGGAGGCCACTGTGGAATTAAAAGAACATTAGCAAGAATTATTCAATAATTTTATTGAAAAAAGATGGAGCAAGACATTCAGTAGTTTATTTCAACATGCCTTATATGTCAATAAGTAAAGTATGACTGCCAGAAACCTGTAGGGCTATTGCAACCTTTACTTATACCATTAGCTATTTGGGAGGAACTTTCTATGGACTTTATCACAGGATTACCCAGATCTCACAACAAAGCTATCCTAGTCTTAGACGACTCTAAGTATGCACATTTTTCAGCCCTTCAAACCAACTTTACAGTAATATCTATTGCTCATATTTTCATCTTAGATATATGCAAATTACATGGCATACTACAAAGCATAGTATCAGACAGAGATCCTATCTTTATGAGTAATTTCTGGTAGGAGTTATTTAGGTTAGTGGAACAACACTCAGTCACAGTAGTGCTTATCATCTCCAAACAGATGGCCAAACAGTAGTCACCAACAGGACATTAGAATAATACCTTAGGAGTTTTGTGCTAGAGTCACAAAAGAATTGGTTCCAGTTTCTACCATTGGCAGAATTTTTCTACAATACATCAGTAAATATTTCCACAAAATTGACTCCTTTTCAAATAGTTTATGACAGACTTTCACCTACAATCATACCTTACAATGGTGATACAGATAACAATACGTGTAGACACATTATTACAACAAAGAGACAAAATCGCACCAACTTAAAGAGAATTTACTGAAGCCCAAACAGAATGCAACAAATGGCTAGCAAAAAAAGAAGGGAGTTCCAATTTCAGATAAATGACTTGGTATTAATCAAATTACAACCCTACAGACAAACTTCAGTTTCACTGCACCCTTACATAAAATTACAAAGGAAATACTATGGTCCATTCAGAATTCTACAGAAAATAGGGAAAGTAGCTTACATAGTGGAAGTTCCAGAAACAAGAAGGATCCACAATGTATTCCATATCTCTAGACTCAAGCAATACAGACAAGATTCCAAGCTACATCCAGCCATTCTCCTAGCACAATTCATAGATGGCCTGCCTTTAGTTAAACCTATCAGAATTTTAGAAGAAAGGACAAGACTGCAAGCATATAAGTCTATTAAAGAAGTACTAGTCCAATGGGATGGAATGTTAACAAATGATGCATCTTGGATGCCAATTAAGGAGTTCCAGAAAGTTTTTCCAAGTTTTGACCTTGAGAACAAGGTCAATGTTTGAGAAGGGAGATATGGACCCAAACAGAGAAAAATACTCCAAACTTACAAGAGATAGAAAAGCCCCATTTTGGCTAAAAGATTTTACCCAATAATGCAATAATTACATACAGTAGCCACTGTTGAATAAAGAATACAGAGAACTTAGCCATTACAGAGGACATTACTACACTAAATAACCAAATAAAGCATGACTAGCAAAAAGATCACTGAAAATTGTCGAATAACAAACGATAAACTACAAGTATAAGATCCAAAGACAAGATTTCCGCATGGCCCAACTACAACAATATAATTGAAAAACAAAGAAAGAAAGTAAGGATCTTGCCAGCTCAGACAAAATTACAACCGTAATATAACTGAAAAACAAGAAAGGAACCAACATCTGGCCAAATATGACAGACATTACTACCATATAACAGAAAAACAGTTAAACCCTAGAGCAGATCTTGAAACTGTATTAAATGATTGAGATCTAGTAGATAGTTAAAGAAAAAGATGTATAAATAGGAGTAGAAAGACAAATAGAAATAATAAGAAATCTGATATTTGCTCGTTGCAACTTCTTCTTCTTCTTTCTCTTCATCTTCTTAGCCTCTTTCTTCCTGGATGCTTCTTCCGTCAGCAGAGGAACCCTAAATTCCTCCCTGAGCTTCCCCTCTCCCTCTCTGCGCGATTTTTCTGGAGTTTACGGCCGCTCGAAGAGCCGAATAGACTTATCCTTCATTCCTCGATACGCCGCGAGTTTCTTCCTCCGGAAGTTTCATCAACCGGCTGAGACAAAGACACCAAGCTAAGCATCGACGGCTGTGATTTAAATCTCGTGGTGATCCATCCCAAGCAAATCCAACGGCCCGTTTTAAATCAGGTCATATCATTTTCCCTCCCACAAATTCTAAACAGTGACACAAATAGCCAAACAATTTATCACAATTTAGCAAAACTGAACTATTGTAATGACAAACAAATTTTACATGAGATTTTAAATTCATTCTTTATATGATTTTTCACATAACTTGCATTCGTAATATTTTTAGTCTATCCATTTTCTTTCTAATTCTTCAACACTAATTCTTCTATTTATATTATCTTTAGTTTAACTGTTATCTTTCTAATTCTTGTACGTTAATTCTTCTGTTCATGTTATTTTTAGCCTGCCCATTTCCTTTTTAATTCTTCAATGCTAATTTTATCTATTCATCTTACTGGTGCATTCTCCACTCTTTGGTGTAATCATCTCTAGTCTATTTTTCATCTTTAGTTGTTTGCCACAAGATGTTATATTAAATTTCTTCAGGGTAGGCTAGCATTGGAGATGAATGGCAGTCTTATGTAGCTAACATTGTTTGCATGGCTTTTTGGTACTTACTAAAACCTATTGCCCGTCATAAATGTCATGGTCTTCTTAAAAGAAAGTAAATATATTATGGTAACTTTGTTGGAAGCTAAAGCTGTTGCCTATGTGCTTTCTCATTCTGTATTGGATTCCTCATGAAGAGTTACATTTCTCGTATATTAGTCTTGGGCTGCAAGATCTATTTTTTGAGCTTAAAGAATGAAGTAATGTATCATGCAATTTTACTCTATGAATGAAGAAATATGTGGTGCTTGGTAGTTTTCCTTTGGTAAATAGCTAGGGCTTTTTTTTTCCTTTTTGCATTTAAAAGGATCTTGAGCCGATAGAATATTACTTAACAGAATATCAAAATGTGGAGGTTGATACAATTGATTAAAGCTTGGTAAAGATGGTTTTATTTCAGAGTTTAATTTTTTGAAGAAAAATAATTTTCTTTTCAAATTTAGAATCATTAGATGTAAGATAATAAGCACATTGTACTTTATATCATGCATTGAATGCCTAAAACATTTTAAGTGTAATAGCCAAGGTTCAAATGAGATTTTTTTAAACATTTATTTATAGATATCTTGCAAATTGTTTTATTGGTGAACTTTCTATGCTAGTTTGGATGTTGCTTAGTGTTCGAGTCCTTGGATAATATGTAGAGTAATAGTACATAGTTACGCCTTTTTTGTTGTGGACTTGGGTAGGGGTGTAAATGAGTAGAGCTTAAGCGAGTTTGATGTGTTTAGGTACAACTTATTCAAAATTTTGTGTGTTTGTGTTCAGCTCAAATTTGAAATTATTTGTGAACATTGTGCTCATGTTTTGCTTATTTGAGTTTGAGCTAAACACAGGTCAATTCTGTATTGATGAAAATAAATAAATAACAAGCCGAACATGATAAGATCATTTTACTTATCTACTAACAAATTAATAAATATGAAAAAAATTAATAAATTTTAATTTAAATATATGTACATATATATATTTTGTGCCAATAGTAAGCTGAACCAATCAAACAAGACTCTATTTGTGTTTCGTTTGCTAATAAAATGAGCTCAATATAGCTGTTTGATGTCGGCATGCTTATTTAATGAACGATTAAAGCATGAGCTTCTTAGCAAGTTGAACACAAGTTGTTTATAAAGAACGAGCTTTTTTGGCTGCCCTATTTACCAGTGCTAGTGATGGAATTGAATTTTCAACTACATGATTATTTTCTTTCTAAATAAATATTTTTGTTCTCTTCTTTAATATATTGTTTTTTCATCATGTAAGTAAGAATTATGTAGGAATTACGTGATAAACATCATTTGTTTTATATCATAGATCATCTCTTTTATCTGTTGCTCTTGCCCAACATTGAAAATTTAATATTTTTGTTCTCTTCTATAATATATTATTTTTTCATCATGTAAGTAAGAATTATGTAGGAATTACGTGTAAACATCATTTGTTTTATATCGTAGATTATCTCTTTTATCTGTTGCTCTTGCCCAACATTGAAAAATTAAAATACATTTTCTTGTAAGCCTGAACTTTGTGTTTTTCTTGCTGCAAATAGAGGGCAAGAGTTTTGGTGTAGTGCGGTGGTTAACCCTAATTTCTCAATGTATTAGGTTCTTCTTATTTCTTGAATCTACAATAAGACTAATTATGTAATATCCATTATTTCCTAATTAATTTTTGTTTAAGCTAATTAACCCGTTTACTGTAGCAAATCCACTTTACTTGCGTCGGATTAAAGCCTTAGGCAGCGTGTATGGATCGATCGAAGGTAATTTTATTTCCTTCCATAGCCATTGCATTCAGATCCACGAGTTCTTCGTTTCCTTCTTTCCATTCCCTTGGCTTTGGCATCGACGCATTTCTCCGTGACCGCAGGCGAGAACGCGTCCCTTCCCTCGCATCGGCCGACGGACCGCTCTGGCCGATCTGCGCGTTCGGCCGTAACCCCTTGCCGCGCTGCTCGGTGGAAGCAATTCCCGCCTTCGGCCGCACATGTATGTCCCGTGAGCAACGGGTTGAAATCCGTAGCGCTCGGTTTGAAATCCTGAGCCGTCGGCTCGGCTCCGTGAACCGTCGGCTGGATTTCCTGTTCTGTCGACGGAAAACTTAGGAATTTTGCGTTCTTAATTTCTTTCCTATCCCTTTTCTTTCACCTTCCTGATGTTGAAAGGCGTGATTGGAGAGTTCCGAACTGTTTTGGCTGCTAGGTGAGTTGTAGAATTATTGCGTATTAAATTGGGGTTTAGGATTGACATTTTTGTTAATTAACATTGAAGCAGGTAATTAATAGTGACGTTAGGAGCTTACTTTGGAGTCGTACTCTCAGTATTTCGAAAGCTTATGAGGAGATATCAATTTCAGGTAAGATTGCAAGATTTCAGGTTAAGTTAATTATGAGTTTTCATGTATTAGAAGGATTTAGAAGAGTTATTTCATTATAGGTTGTGTACTCGAGGAAGAATCGAGGGCACATTGACCCAAATTTGAGGTGAGACATACCTAATGTAAATTTAGTTTCTTCTTATGTATCGCATTGTTTACGACTCAGATAAATTGTATGAATCGTATATAAAATGTAGATATTTACACGTGTTGAATCGTATATAAATGTTGATTACTGGCACATTTATGATTCTGATGATTCTGCCTAGTTCGGATTGATTTCATTATGCGTATAATGATTGAAACATGTTAAATGCGAATGTGATAAAGCGAAATGTCGAAAAATTGTGATAGAAAGGCATATTAAATCTGCTTGAGATAAAAGTTCGACGAGATGGCGTGATTAGGGGATCTTAGTATCCGAGGTTTTAGTTAGGTTTGTCCAGCGGTGTCGGTTATTAGGTATGTAGAGTATGGTTTCGCTACGCCTTTTAGTAGGCCGAGGTGGCGACTTATGAATGAAAGTCAAACCATCTGATTATAAATACATTTAGAAAATGATTTGATATAGACCAAAATGATTTAATGAAAATTATTCTCGCTCGATCTGATACCTGATATTGTTAGTTATATTCTTACGTTCTACGGCCCCTACGTATTGTTCGATTCTGATGTTACATTCTTGATGCAGTTCTTACCTTTTACCGAACTTTGTAAATTTACATATACATGCGATTGTTTCTTGTCTTTTATGAGCTTGTTTTAGCGTTCTTGTCTCAAAAACTTATGATCTTCTGGATTGATAATTTGAGGAAAAGAGCAGTGGGTAGAATAGTATGTTTTATTGATTGTATAGTTTTGGGAAGCTTAAAGCTTTTGGGTATGTCTGAAATTAAACGTTCTTTCTTATTTATTACAAACTTAAAGATTTCTTAGGTATATGTGATATGAATTAAGTTAAGTGGTATATGAATTCAAATAGTTTAGTGATGATTTGATTAGATACCACTTTGCTTTCGTTCATGATGTGGTGGAGCATTATTGGTCAATCAATGTCGTCAGTCGTCTGATACTGCAGTTACCGCGTAAGTCATCCGGGTGTGACAAATTATATATTATATTACAAGTATGTTCAGGTGGTAGATTTCCTTCTTGTTGGTGTTATCATATGCCATTAAGTTCAGAAGTTGTTTTTGCCTTTTTTGTAACATGTATTTCTATCAAGTCCTTAACTTTTGTGTTTTGAGCTTTTTTGTTTTTGTTGCATCTCTATTATACCACTTGATATGTAGTTTTTTAAGAGTCATGTTCTATTGTTACTTTTGAACTTGTGGTTGGAGAAGGCGGGCCTTTTTCTTAGATTCGTTTCATCATTAGGTTTTTCTTAGGTTGCCTTGCCTTTTGATTTTTCAAGCTTTTGTAAGCTGAAAGTGCCTAATTGTTTTATCAAGTATTTGATAATAACAAGTTCTTTGCTGCTATGAAGTCCTTAATTAAGGTCTTTTGTGAAGCTTGAGTAGAAGTCTTGAAGAATTCATTTACTTGGAAATATAGTATGCATACACATTTGACATGATATTATAATTTATATATCTTAAAAATTTTTAAATCTCACTTAATATTGTCAATAACAAAAAGCCAACTTAAGTAGATTGGTTTACTTGGAATAATGAGGTTTTATCATTGAAGATGATTAATATAATGGTAGTGATAATGTCTAGTTAATTGCAAAGCACTCTCACTCTCACTGACATTCTTATTCTCATGATGGTGGTGCTTTAGAGTTGCATGTAACTCTCACTCACACTTTTCATTTCAAGTTTCCGAGAGCATCCTACACCCTTACTCTCACTCTCTCATAGCTTCAATAAATATGGATTTTTTCCAAATATATCCATCTTTAACTAGAGTGAACATGTATGATTACACACATAAGCTGGTGCTTGAGCATGGTCATTACTCAATAACATTGAATTGTCATTTCAACCACGAAGAATAGAATAATGGTGGAATAAATGACAAGGAGTTTTCTCCCTCGGATTGATGTAAAAAATAAATAAATAAATAGAAAAGAGATCAGTAAACACATTGATGTGTGATGAAGAGGTAGTAGGTGTTTCATGAAGAGAGACAGTGATGCAACGTTAAGAAGAGAACTAGATGTTGTTGCTTGTGTGAAGAGGACTTCAAATGGATTGCATGATGGGGGCGTGATGTGTGTCACTTGAAAAGGTGGTGGATGAGTGGGTTGCTAAAAGAGGAGGCATTGCATGCATGAAGACCTACTTACACGAAGGGGCTCAAAAGGTTGAAGTAGAGGAAATAAAATTAGATTTAATGCCAGAGGGTGATTCAGTCATTTAGATTTAGATTTTAACCTCAATTTTTTTAATTAAATTGTATATTTAGGTAATATTTTCAAGTTTAAACTTAGTTATCAGAGTAATTTTTCATCTTTTTTCTTCAATTATATGCGACAAGTGTGTTCCAACATGTGATGGATGCACATTGTATAAGTATTTTTGTCCTACACATATTAGATATTACATACTACTTTTTAATATAGTGTTGTTGCATCATAACTATTCAATCAAATTCCTTCTCATAATTAGGTAAATTTTGATTCAATATTTTGAATGATTAAAGAGATGCTAAAGGTGAATTATAGAAAAAAGAATGCTCATTAAGTGTACTATTTGTTGAACCGAGCTGGTTGGCAAAAGTTGATTAAACAAGGTTGGTCCAATGTGGCTAGGTGTCCTGAATAAAGCCAATCAACTATATCACCAATATAGTCAGTTTCCAACCCGCACTACAATTTTTTGTAGATCTATTTTGATGGTTGGCTATGGACTTAATTATGCTTACCAAGTATTTTGTGAGAAAATTTTACAGAGTTGTATTGATATGTCTTGTAATTACCTTCAACATGTTGCCAAATAGAAGCTGTCCACAGAGAAAATAAAGGCAATGTATATTAGAAAGAAAACATATAACTGAAAAAATAGAATCTCTATAATTGTTTGACTAATCAATTTTTAGGAAAAGGGAATTAATTTGAGTTGTTGCCATATTGATTTACTCTCAGAATAAGCATTGCTAAATGATTTAATACCAATTTCAACACCTGCTGTAATTAGTTTTCAATTGAAGATCAATTCAATTTTGGATGACGTGCATGCCTTTCAATACTCTCCCTCAATGATCCTTGTTTGGCAATAATGTCTTAAAATAATGCATTGTCAAGTCCCTTTGTGAAGGTATCTACCTACTAATCCTTTGTGGACAAATATGGTGTACAAATTAGATCTTTATCTAAATTTTTTTTATAAAATATTTATATCTCAATATGCTTCATTCTATCATATTGTATAGGATTGTGTGCAATATTTATTGAAGACTAATATTGACAATATAATCTTAGCAGATGTCTCTAATAATAGATTTTTAGCAACAGTTTGATCGTTTATTATTTGCCATAGTTTGCTACTTGCCCTGACATATGAGGATCATGGTCTTAGTCTTACATGTAGTGAAAACCTGATCGTTAACTCTATGGACAGCCACCAAAATTTTATTTTTGTGGTATTGTATCTTTCTGTTTTTTAAAAGAAAATTGTCAAAACTAGGTTTAATTACTTTTGTAGCATTCAACATGAATGAATTGATGATGGGGAATTTTAAAACTGACTACATATAGTTGGGATAAGCCTAATAATATAATTGGGATGCGACTACTGAAGATGATGGTGGTGATGATGATGATGTGGTTGTGGTGGTGGTGTGTAGCCTTCTATTTGTAAGATATTGGTATTGATATGTTGCAAGTTGTGCTAGTACATTCCAGATGATCTGATTGTGCATATCTTTATTCTTTCTGCTCCAAAAGTTGTGTTAGTTATATTTTGCTAACTTCTTTTGTTGGATTGAACTGACATCTGTTTTGAATCTTTTATTGCTATCTGCAGTCACTGGTGCCTCACGTGGTTATGCTTTTGTTGAATTTGAAACTGAAAGAGAGATGCGACATGCCTACATGGTCTAAGTTTTTTTTCACAGAGCTTTACATTTTCTCATAATAGTTTTTCAACGTACCTGCATGCTATCTAAATGATACATTTTAAACTTCCAAATATTATGCACTTATGCAATTATTTTGGTGCATCCGCTTGGTACTTTTTGCTCAAAACATATCTATTCTTCATTAAAAAAATCACGTTGTGTTTCATATACATATATGTAAATTGCATTGATATTCTTGTGATTGTGAATATATTCTTGCATATTATGTGTGGTGAAATCTGTTTTTGGATTCCACTCTTTTGTGATCTGTTATTTATTTATTTATTTTTCATGTAAGTCTTTCTTTTGATGTTGTCATTTCTGGTTGGGAGGTACTTAACGTTTTCCTCGTGCACCATATTTATAGATGCTTGATAACATCTAGATATAAGTTTAGGACAACACAAAGTCTTTGAAAGAAATTGGGCATTTACAGATACGAACTTGTTTACAAAATTAATAGATATACATTTTTCACTTTGAATGCTTTTTTATTTAGGTCCATTGCTACTCACTCACTCTAATGGTATGATTTAGGTATGCTTTTATGGAAATACTAGCTGGCTTTTTATTTATTTATTTCTAATATAGCCTTCATAAATAAAAGCAATTATTTTGAAGATACCTTAAAGTTGAAATATAAGGCTACTTTTCTCTTAGTCTTCTGTTTAAGCGTAATTTTTTTCAATGTTTTAGGGGATAATGTTTATTGCTGTTTGTCTCTGCACAAATGGATGTTCATTTTTCTATGCTATGTTCATCATTAAATTATTCATTATTATTCATTGGGACTACCATGCAAATTATTTTTAGCTAATTATTCATTTTGAGCATCTATAAGTTATAGCCTTTAGTTGTTTCATCCATATTGATGATGCATTTTTTATTTATATTTCCTTTTCATGGTTGAAGAATTGAGGTGATTCATGCTATATTGGTGCAATAGTATAATTTAGATTGAGTTATTTATTAATCTTGTGAAAAATATGAAGTTTGGCTTCTGTTTTAAGTAAATGATGATGATGATGATGTTGCCCAGGATTATAATATATTGAAGTATTACACACTTTAGCCTAGCTTGTTTCATATCAAACTGAGTCTCATAGTCATACCTTTCTTGCTTGATTTCCCAAGAGATTATTCATCAAAAAAATTCCATCTTGAATTAAATGTCTTGTAAAGTTTTTATTGAAACTCAACAATCACACTAATGTGTCTCATATAGTATCATGTCGAAGTTAGCTTGAAAATTGTTATAGTCAACAAACTCTAGAATTAAACTGTAATCATCTCATCTGCTTCCAAAGTCAATAATGCAATCTTATAATTCTAGTTCTTAGCAAATCTTTTAATGTTTAAATATCATTTTTTGGCTGATTGTCTTTCTGAGGATGAAACATTGTGTTGAAGTGTAATCTTCTGTCCAAAGCCTCCTGCTTATTTTCCCATAGCATAGAAGTAAATTTTTCATTAGTATATAAGATATGATTGATATCTCATGTTGTTCAATTATATTATTCATGTTGATTTTTACCTGCATGTTTACTTAATAATTCTACTTAGTAGAAAATAGATGATCTTTATGAATCTATCAACTCCTAGTTATTATAGTATGGGTAATAGTTAACAAACACATGCAAACTAAAACTGCTCATTTTCTGCCTATAAGTAGAATTATTCGATAGACAAATTGATAATGATCTACAGGATAATAATTAATATTATTCGATTACATGGTCTGCTAATCATCATCACATCTAATTATGATTTTGCTTATATTTTATGCAAGAAATTGCAAGAGGCATTGAATACAAGATTACACTTCTATACAATGTTTCATTATCATACAAGCAGTCAGAGCATACTATTTGGACTTTGGAAGATTTGTTGAGAAATTGTACTTGGGATAAAGGTATTTATGATAGTTGTGATAGTTTAATTGGGTTGATAGAGCTGAGTTTCTGACATATGTCAACTTTGAAATGAGAATGCGATGATCGGCAGATTAAAAACACTTTATACAATCCAAAATATGCGACTTTTTTTCCATATGCATTTACACTATTATTTACAAGGAATTGATAGATTTCTTAGAAGGCTTAATCCTACATCAGACTCAATGGAAACTTTATTGTGTGGAATTGGATAATTGAATTTGAATTTAATCTATTGTTACCTGAATCTCCTGATGAAGCTTATAAGTCTGTTTTTGAGAGATTGTTATTAAGAGAAATGCAGTTCTGAGATGATCCAAATCTCATTTTAGTGATGCCATAAGCATATTTATAATGTCTGTCAGTTTCATGCGGAAAAAGTCAGTTAATAAGTTTAGCTGTTTCAAGCTGTCCTCTTAAACCTT
Source organism: Cymbidium sinense (assembly GCA_021442155.1). Lineage (NCBI taxonomy): Eukaryota > Viridiplantae > Streptophyta > Magnoliopsida > Asparagales > Orchidaceae > Cymbidium > Cymbidium sinense. The sequence continues at coordinate 171,025,975 of CM038221.1, read as the reverse complement.
TTTTATCTGCAGCACGCGCATCATTCATTCATTGATAACTGTGAAGTGATTGTAGATTATAACAGGCAGCAACTGATGGCTGGGTGGATTCCAAGGAGGTTAGGTCAGTGGGATAAATTACATTCCTTATCCTCTTCCCTGGTTTCTATAACGTGTTCCTAATCCCACAGAAAGATTTTTCATGATAACAAATATTGGCGATTCCAATCTTTTCCAATTTGACAGGTGGTGGACTTGGAGGAAAGAAGGAATCTGGTCAACTTCGCTTTGGAGGTCGAGAGAGGCCATTTCGAGCCCCTTTGTATGATTCTTCACTCTTCCTTTTTTATATTTTGTGAGAACAATATATTTTTGAGAGTCACTTCTTTTTATATATATATTACTTCCATAAAAAAATTAATAGCTAAAACCTAAGCAGTAACAACTAATTACTGTAAAGCGTATCTCAATGTTGCATTTTTAGCTACTTAAAATTTTACCTATTCAGATTTGCGTAAGCTAAGGAGACAAGAGTCTATCATTCTTAGATGATAGTAGTTTGACACACACACTATCGCTCTCCCCTTTTGTGTATGTGCATATGTCTATGCACGTGCACACACATGCATGTCTGATACAATGTAAGAATTACATGTTGTAGTGTTGGGCATCTTAGGATTTGAATTATGAGGATGCTTATGATGAAATGGCCTAAGCTGTTGCCTATAGTATTACCTCTCATGGGATCAAACCCAACGTAGCTATTATGCATGCAAGTATATAATTTGCTGCAATTGGAGGTAAATCCAGTACTTCAGGAAATTGGTGCACCTATAGCAGAAAATAGATTCACGAGTCCAAAAATTCTCATAATCCATATATACAGAACTTTCCAATGTCTTTGCCTCTCTCTCCCCAATTGAAAATTATCTTCCTGCTCTTCACCTTAAGGAATTGGGAAATAGTCTGAGATTCACCTTTATCAAAATATTGAAAATCATGGCAACAACAAATATTTGTTAAAAGACAAAACTCAAAATTGATAATTAGAAAGTATAAGTTCAAATAAATGTGTAAGCACATTAAAAGTTTTCCTCACTTGCGAAACACAGATCACCATGAACTAATCCCAACCTGAAGGCAGCTGCAACAGCAAGATGAAATTAGAAAAGTTCCAAACATCCTTAGCTACCATGTAGATGATAACATTCAGCAGAAGATCATGGAGGAGAATAAGGTTATCCAACATGATATAAATGCTTGTTTCAATTCAAAAGGACACTGAAGACACATGCGCAATTTTCCATTAGTATAAAATCCAAATGCAGTTACAATAGTAAAAAAAACAGTTGTTAGGGATTTTAACAGGGAAAGCAAATCATGGTGACAATCATTATAGTGAAGCAACCTCATCAGACTACTAAGTCATGAATCTTTATCAAAATCTCTCATATATAACAAAATAAGAAAATTCCAATTGAGCATGACCATGAAAAATTGTTCGAATATTGTAGCTAAAAATAGATTTAATCGATAAAACATTCCACTTAGATGTATTATAATAGAAATGATTGTTGACCTCCATGCATGCGTCATAAGTCAAGTCGAGCTCACAAAATGAATTTGATGAGTTTCAGCACGCAAATCGGAGCTGAAATGCACTCGATGGTATCGAGAATCAGTCGAAAAGACCTCCGATCGATGAACGGACTCCGCCATCGCATTCAGAACGTTGAAATTGATCAAAATATGCATATTGCACAATTTGACGATCGACCGATCAAGAAGAGGGGTCGTCGAAGTGCTGACACACATATCGAGGTTGGGAAGCCACGATGATGCCCAAATAACCTTCGTTCGTAAAATTAATCACGTCGTTAGCGTCGAAACGTCAAAACCTATCAAATGAGATAGTTCGCACTCAATTCGTACAAGTATGCATGAATATCGAGCAATCAGATACAATAGCACGCAAATCGGAACTGATATATACTCAACGACACTGAAAATTAATCGAAATGACCTCCGATCGGCGAACGGCCTCCGTCATCGCGTTTAGAACGTCAAAATTGATCAGAATATGCATCTTGCATAATTCGACGATCGACTGATCAAGGAGTGTCGCCGATGCGCTGACACACATATCAAAGTCAGAATGTTGCGACGATGCCCAAACGACCTCCATTCGCGAAATTGATCGCGCCGTTAGTGTCGAATGCCGAAACTTATTAAATAAGATTATTCGCGCTCAATTCGGACGAGTCTGCGCAAATATCGATAAAGTGGAAGTGACAACGCACAAATTTAAACTGAAATTGATCTCGATTCGACGTCGACTTAAACCAAACGGCATCCGATCGTGAAACGGACTACGTCGTTGCGTCCGGAACATCAAAGTAACCTAAAATTGACATATATATTGTCTATGTGATGATGTCAGCGCGAAAATCCAAATTATGACAAATAAAATAATAAAAAAAATATATCCTATAAATACCATCTTTAAAATCCTAAACCTAATTCTTCCTATTCTCCCAAACCCTCGGCTAACATTTCCCATCTCTCCCTCTCTTGTAAGCTCTCTCTCTCTCCCCAGTGCGTCTCAGAAGCGGCTCGCTCCATCTTTCTGATACTGGCGGTTTTCTTGTGAAACAACCCCGACTATAAGAATCATCATTCACGTCGGCGCGCACTGCACCATCGCCGTCTTTCGGCGTGCGCCACCATGAGCCCTCTCCGAGCACCCCATGTTGCCCCCCGCGTCGCCCGAAATCTATGTTGACCATAAGTACCTATACACACCTTTCTTGGCGTGGCGGGGAAATCACTACTTGCTTGTTGGTGTATAAGTACTTCTACACGCCTTTCTTGACGTGGCGGGAAAATCTGTACTTGTTTGCCTGTATATAAGTACATGTACACGCCTTTCTTGACATAACGGGAAAATCTGTTTTAGCAGATACTTTAGAGCCCCATACATGTCTTTCCTGGCATGGTGAGATTGCACATTCAGGCCGTGGTTTATACCACTCATACACGCTTTTCTTGGCATAGTGGGTAGGCCCAACATATCCAAAGTAGCCTCATCACGAAGCGATGTTGGGATCTTGTCGAAATCTTTGAAATCTTTGTCACTTTCAAACCGAGAGGGACTATCTGACATAAACTATCGCGATATAAAATTGTTATTTAAATAAGTATCCGTATACACTTTTCTTGGCGTGACGGGAAAATCTGTTTCAACAGGTCCCTTAAAGCCTCATACATGTCTTTCTTGGCATGGTGAGAAGGTGCATTCAGGCCGTCATGGTTTATACCACCCATAAACGCCTTTTTTGGCATGGTGGGGCGTCGCATACTCAGTAGAACAAGGGGACGGCGTTGAAATCTTTGTTGAAATCTTTAAACTTACATTGGCAGTAGGCATAAACGAATTAATAAAAAATCAACTAATAAGATAAATTTGATGTTTTAAATTGACATTGCAAGCATGTAAGTACCTGTACACGCTTTTCTTAGCATGGCGAGGAAATCTATGTTTCATACAAGTACTTCAGAGAATGTTTTTCTTGATATGGTGGGATGATGCACTCGGTCGTGGTGTTTACACCACCTATACATGTCTTTCTTGGCATGGTGGGCAGGCTCAGCCCCCGTTGTAGCCCCTTATGTGGGGACGACATCGGGAGGTTGTCAAAATGCTGTCAAAATTTTATCTAAAAAATTTATACTTCCAATAAAATTCAGTCAAAACAAACAATATTATACAAATTTCTTAGACTTAAATTAATGCTGAATCAAATACACCATGGGCACGACTACGTTGAATCTTAAACTTTTATGCGAGGATCTTGCGGTTGAATCCCGGTTTGGTCTGAGGATGTTGTGCGAGTTAACAAAACCTAAAAAATTCAATAATTATATTATAATATCTTCAACCTAATAAAACAACTGAGAAGCTAATTTTGTCATATGACAACAAATCTGATCCTCTATTATTAAACTAATAAAGTCGACATATTCTGAAACAGCGAAACAATAGGCCACCCCGATGATGACTGTGTTAAATGAAAATTTTTATCGGAGGGGATACTTTCATCAAAATACGATTACAATTTCAATGCAAATTAATTTTGATTGAATATCAATCTCAATCTAAATGCAGAATTTAAAATATCATTGAGCTATAAATATCTAAGTGAAATTCAATCTTTAAAGAACTTAAAGCTAAAACTCAATCCACCTTTCGCAATTATTTGTCGTAGAGACAAATTAAGAAAACCCAAAGGAAGTCAAAGTCAAATCAAGTCACAATTATATTTCTTCTCAAACAATCTCATGTCGGGGCGTGGCGTGTCCTCATTGCGTTTAATGCCAAGCTTCATGATCTGATTCTGATCGAGTCCTCGAGGGTGATTGTTGTCAAATGACCACTATATCACGGTCAGGCCTTATATGTTTGATAGCTCTTTCTTTGAGTTGTGGTATAGGGTATACTTGATAAGGCAAAAAATCCTCTGTTAGCGAAGGTATGACTTAAGTTTGTGTCTAGATTTTCTTCCCATAAAACTACAAAGATTTCTTGGATATTCTCCTCTTGATAGTCATAATCCAGAATGATCTGATCAGATTCAACGTTCAAACTTTAAGTTAAATAATGATGAATTTCATAAATTAAATTTCTTCCATTTTGCGTTAAGCGATCTAACATCTTAATCGAAAGTTTTCTCTCGGCATTGAGAGGGGTAATTAACTATAGGTGCTTTGCCAGAAACCTAACCATATCTAAAGTCCCCATAAAAGCGAAATCTCTTTGCTGTGTCTTATCTACTATTGTCCACGAAAATTTGATCGACATTAAATCAAACTCTCTTTTTTGAGAGGTCGGTGGCGAATTTTCGGAGCCCACAATGACAAGAATAACCATATACACCAAAATAGGGGGCAACTGAAGAAAGGGGAAATATGAAAAGGAACAACTTCAAACAAGAAATTCATCAAGCACTAGGAAAGAAGATTAGAATAATCTTTTCTTAGGCAAGCCACACTGTTTCCAGACCGGGAATCAAGTAAAGGGTATTATGAGGAGACTACTAAATAGCTCAACTGTAAAAGTCTCCAACATTGCACCACAATAAGACATCATTATCATTCCAAAAAGGAAGGGTGTCATGGCACAAACAGTCAAATATTACCACACTTGGATGACTCTAACATGGACAAAACCAAAATTGTAAAAAGCAATTTAAGGTAATAGCGCAATTTACTCCAATAAAAATTAACATGATTATCCAGACGTAGGAGAAGCATGGCTCTGGATAACCAAAACAAAAATTGAATAAACAAGAAAACAAAACACTTTAGCATTGTTTTTTTGATGTAGAAGAATTTTTTCTTATCCAATTTAGTGATGCCAAGGGGTATAAGGTTAAAATTCTTACAGCTAAATCCCCGATTTCACAAGATATTTTGCAGCTTGTTATGCTTTCCTATAAATAAGGGAAATCTTGTAGTTGAAGTTTGGGAGAATCTCTTTTTGGCATTTTATGGTAAAGAATTTCTCTTGTAACACATAATTGTAGATATAACAACAATAAATATGAAGCTTAAAAATGTTAGCCTTTAAATAATATAGTAATCCAAGAAGGAGATTCATGGATTCGACATTAATAGAATTAGTGTAGCCCAAGTATTTCTATAAGTGCAAATAACATTGACGTTAACATCTCTATCAAGGCCCTCACAAGCACATTCTCTCATTTACCGTTTAACAATTATTGTTAAATTTAATGAAATCTAGGCTTGTATCACTTCATAAATTTAGTAGGTTATTTTTTAGGAGGGGTAACACCAAAATCTAATTAATAAGAAAAATTAGCAACCCTTTTTTTTACATAATTGAGTTAGTTGTCTTGATAAAATTTAACTCTTTTTAAATAGAGTTAATATTATCTCTTTATAGATAGAGTTAATATTATCATTAGGTTCAACTTTAATGTCACTATAGTTGGCCTATTCCTAGCTTTTCACATTGTCTTGAAAATGAGGCATGAAGGGATGCAAATAATGTGAGAACTATTAACTTGATCAAAATAGGTAATTGATTTTATAAATTATGAATGAATATCATCATTAACACATGAAAATATTAAAAAATATCAAAATGATCCCAAACTTTGTGTTTATATTTTTGTACATGCATGCTGTTGTGTGTATGTAGCCTATTTTCTCTTGATTTATGAAAGAAAGAGAGAGAGAGAGAGCCATGAGAGATGTGAGGATGCTTGAGTAGTAGGCTTTGCCCTCTTTCCATTCTCTATTAGTGAGTCAGAGAGCTTCATCTTAGGTGTTAGAGCTTAAGGATGTGAACTCCCTAGCTCACATTTAGTTTAAGCATCTCTAGTTCCCTTTTTGATAACAAATTATTTTAAGGTTTCTTAGGGTTATTCCCTTGTTTGGCAAATGAGGTATTGTATTTTCATTTTTAAGATTGTCTCTTAGCTCATAGAGAGCCTCGCTAAGTCTCCATCCATAGGGAAGCCCCTCTCAATTACTTGCCCATCTCCATAAGTCTTTTATGCTCAAGGATTTACAATCATTATTGACCCAGCCTCACCAGAGCCTACATTGGTGAAGCTAGGCTCAACAGTCTTGATACATGTAGATTTTCTTGCTTTTTATAGGCCTCAAGTAGTTATCACGACAAAGAAAGTCTTTTTTTTTTTTTTTAAATCTATAGTTCTATTTTTTAATCAATCGAAATCATCCAATACATGTTATGATGTCATTATAAACTCATATTTTTTATTCCAAGCCATTTGAATGTTTATATACTTGAAATCACAATTATTTTCTTATATATTTAGAGCAGTCCATTTTAAAAATTTTCATTCATTTAATTGATGATAGATAATCTTAAAGAGAGTATGTGTTTTTGATCTTGCATTTAACATCAAAACCTAATTGGGTGGAGAATAATAATTCTTCATCTTGGAAGAAAAAGTTTATCTTTACATATATGCATATACATCTTTCGCTTCACACATGTTTGAACTTTCATCTAAATTTTCTTTAATTATTGAGATTTAAATTAACTAAATGTCATATGATGTCATTTAAATTTAAAGATAACAACTTTAATTAACATTTAACTATTACACAATGCTTGCAAATGTTTTTAGATTTGGACTCGAATTGAAAACTTTAGAATTTATTTATTTATTAAATTATGTTTGTTGACAATTTTATTTAATGCCTTGTTATATATGTCTATATATACACACATAAAACTTTAGATTTATTTTCTATATAAATTTCTTTGCTCAACTTTTTATGATTTTACATATTCTGGGGGCTTATAATATAAGCAATAGGTTTATTTTATTCTATTGTTTTCATTATACTTTGCATTGGAGGGGCATTTTCTAGTATATGTATCAATGAGACTTTCTCTTCGAGAATAGATATTATACTCCCAAGATTTGTTTCTAACTGTATAATCTTATATAGTCTTTAAATATTAACTGCACAATGTTTTTACAATTATAGAACCATTTATTCTTGCACATCATTTGATAACTAATTTTGTTAAAAGGCAATTTTAGCTACTTTTTTCTTTATCAATGACTGTTAGCTACTTTAAATCACAATCATTCAAAATTTATGATGAATTGTAAAACTGCTGTGGACAAAAATAGTTTTATCCTTCAAAAATGGTAATACTCTCTCTCTCTCTCTCTCTCTCTCACACACACACACACACACACACATTCACTCATAAAAGAGAGAAAAGAGAGATGTTTGTTTACATAGTTTTATGGGATGACTAGATGCTCACATCTCTGAGGCTTTTGTTTATGAAGGCGTCCAATACCATATGATGATTTGAAGAGGCTTGGCATCCCGCCACCACCTGTAGGGCAGTTTTTATCCCGCTTCCACGTATGAAACTCCTTTCCCATATTTCATATTTACATGTGTTTCTCAAAGGTGGATCAATGGGTATTTGGCATTGCTTTTAATAGATTAATGTTTTCTTGGGCATTAAAGTTTTCTTTTTTTTTAACTAGAGAATAACTTTCGTATCACCGTTTGTTCAAATCGGTTTTAGAATCTTTACGGCATTAAAGTATTTTTTTCCCTAGATTTAGGTAGTTTTATTATGTAAAATGGAAGGTACAAGATCTTTCATAAGATGGGCAGATAAAATAAATGTGGAAGTCAAGTTAAGATATAAGATGGTATACAAGTTTTGCTAAAAATTTGCATAAAATTTCAACAGCTAACATGAATGAATGGAGAATCATAATCCATAAAGTCAAATTCATTTAGTCAGATAATTCTACTTTTGATGATGATGAGAAGTGGATCAATTCATCTTTGGAAATTCAAGTAGTTGACAGCAAATGTTTCAGGAGCACTGAAACGTTTCTGCTTTAGTTTTCTGCTCAACTGCCTTACTTTCTGATGTCAGGTTCCATCACCCCCGAGGAGCGGTAAGCACATTGAAGGGGAAGATTCACCTGCTCGGTATAGGGCATTTGGTGATAGGGAAGATACTCCCCCAAGGAGAAGCAGCAGAGCTGCAACTTATCGAGAAGATTCGAAGCTGAGAAATCAAAGGTCCGAAGAAAGGGAAGAGATTCCATCTAAATCAAGGGACAGTTCACATTCAAGACACCTAATATCAGAGGACAGGAAAGAGACTCCAGCTAAATCGAAGAACAGCTATTCCATAAGAGAAGAATCACCCCATCATCATAGGAGATCTGCTGACAAGGACTCCACAAGAAGACGAAGAAGCCCATCTGGTGGAGCTGAGTTATCGCACAAGCTTCACAGGGATTATACTGAACGATCACATCAGCACAAGAGGAGATCACCAAGTTGAAAGTTTAACTTATTGTTTGATTCAGGTAATAATGCTTTATGTAGGTCTTTGAAGCTTGAAATAGCATCATGTTTAAAGGGATTTCTGGACATAAGAAGGCATGCTCAACTTTTCTCAAATTCTGTATTTTAGGTGATTCCTAACTAAAGCACTCTCAGGTATGTGGCTTTGATGACCTGTGAAGTTCTAAGTTGACAACCTGTGGTCAGCCAATTCTACATGAACTAGGTGCTTGTAATAAAGACTATAGAAGGTCAAGTACATCTATGTTGAGATTCAAGAAGCATGTGATAAAGCTCCATGTACATCTACAATCACCAAATATGTGAAAAAGATGAGCACTATGGATGGACTCGAGGCACGATCCATGAGCTAAGCTATAAGTATAATCATAGCATCTGTGAAGATTGAAGTATTATGTCATGTTTTTCATTTTAAGCATAACAAAAGCTTCTTCTTCCTTTTTTCTATGGCATCTGTGAAGATTGAAGAATAATGTTATAATTTGTTTAAACATTTCATGTGAACATTTTTTAGTCGGTGTTTTATTTCATGTGATATTTTATTTTGCTCCTCTTTCTCCTCTTTCTCCTTTTTCTCCTCTTCTCGACAATCATAATCAAACACTCTTTGCCATCTGCAGCAGATCCACTCTCTACTTTCTATTATGAACCTGGTTTGTGTTTATGACCGTTGTAAGCTCTCTTTAAAATTTCTATTATCATCATTAAAAGATTTGAACGTTGGATTCAAACAAAAAGAAAGCAGTATTGGAAATAAAATATAAAATAAAATGAAAAGAAACTTAGAAAATAGATTAAAGAACATAATCTTCATACAAGGTTTTCTTCAACATCAAAATTAAAAATAACTTTGTAAACGCAGGATAATATTTTTAACATTTTTTTATGTGTTTTATTTAATTTTTGAATGTTTTGAATGTTTTGAATGTTGTTAAAAATAATAATTATCACCTTCAAATTTATTTTATTTTAAATAAAATTTATTTAAAAGTAATATCAAAATAAAAAATTTTACAATATCTTATTTAATTGATCTTATATTTGTTTTTGGGATAATATTTTTAATATAAATCTTTGTTAAAGTGGTCCTTCATTTAATTTGTTCTCTTTGTTGAAGCCATTTTGACTCCTCTATAGTGTCCTTCCTCTTAGCTCTTCACGCATTAAATTAAAAAAAGGACATTGCACGACAATCTTCTTCAATTTGTTATTTGTCTTTTTTATTATTCAATGGACATCTAAAGACCATCCAACTCCACCTATATTAATGGCACCCACTAAAAGTAGAGAGGAAGCTAATGAATTCCAACTAAAATTTCGAGCAAAATTAATGGCGTTCACAAAAAGCAACCCCGCTGAATCACTGAAGGACTTGGTACTACCTTAGTAGATTTTAGTTTTTTTAACTCTAGTTAGTTGTGAGAACCAATCCGATTCACATAAGAAATAACTTTAAATGATTGATTTGATCCAATATATAGCAGATAAGTCGAATCAATCGATCTCTTTCAACAATAAGCAAATGAACTCTGTATCATACCCCATTGAAGTATTGCACATTTGAGATGCTACGCTGCGCCAAAAAAAGAAGTACGGGTCAGAGCTTCGCTGCGCTCATCCCGACAGACAAGTAAGCCACACGCCATAAAATTCAGGATCGGACATCTCTTCATAAAAAAAAAATAACTGTATCACATGCATGCTGTGAGTTCAAGAATTTTAGGGAACAACTATCATTCATTTCAACTTAATCTGATTCAAGAATTTAAATCCCTTCCTGTTTCAAGTACAGATATGCAGTGAGTTCTTTCTTCCGAAGAAAATTTTAAAAAAAAAGTAAGATATTATTGTATTAGGAACTGATCTGCCGTCAACTAACAGAATTGAATTCTTTTAAAATCATTCTATGGCTTGTTGACTGCACAATGATGTCTGGAGCTGTGTTAATCCTATGAGGTTTCAGTAATACGTCTCTATCAAATTTAGTACTTTTCATGATATGATATTTATTCAGTTGATTTTGTGAGGAAAAATAAATGTTTCAACTGAAACTTCGGCGTTCTAAAGCTAAGTGAAGACCACTTCGCCGCTCAACTACAATGAAATACTATCATTATCTTGCTCTCCTTCAAAGAATTATGGCAATTTAATCATTATTTTGCATGTAAATTCAGTCTATGACACTTCTAAAAACATTTAAAAAAACCACTTTTTTCCTATGATGCATTACATTTATTGTCATCTTCTTTGTGTCAGAACACAACTTGCATTTACAGACCAGTTCTGTTCATGAAAAAGGCAACACGCATTAAAGCTGCTACCTCTGCCAAGAAATCTAAGCCTCCTGCTCCTTTTACCTATATTTCTAATTAATTTCTCTCACATGGCCTTTGATCGCACCAACCAAAAATTATATTCAAACTCCTCAATACCATACCATACCATACCATCCCATAAATTTTTAATTTTTTATCATTTTTTATTTTATATTTTTTATAATTTATGCATATATATCCCATGCACCACACTTGCAACCCATATCAGAACCTTGAGAGAAACCAGCTCTTGCTAGCAATGGGTGCTCATGCGCATGAGAACCAATGCCCCCCACTTCTACAAGACCTTAAACTCACCATCCTGAGCTCCTCCATCCTCTACCCCTCGGCTCCGACTGAGAGGCGGTCGATGTTCCTCTCGAACATCGACCAAATACTCAACTTCACCGTCGAGACCATCCACTTCTTCGCCGCCAATCCTGAGTTTTCATCGGAGATTGTGGCGGAGAAGTTCAGGTCTGCGGTGGAGCGTGTGCTCGTGCCATATGACTTTCTGGCCGGGCGGCTGAAGTTGGAGGAGAAGGAAGGGAGATTAGAGATTGATTGTAACTCTGCTGGCGTGGAGTTCATGGTGGTTGAAAGTAAGTTGAAGCTAGATGAGATTGGGGAGTTGGAGTACCCAAACCTCGCATTCCGGCAGCTTGCCGCCGCCGGAGTGGTGCAGGAGGGGTTGAAGATGGAAGACCGACCATTGTGCTCCTTTCAGGTAACTTGAATTTTTAAGGGCCTTGGCAGTAATATTAGAGTTTTGCTAAATCGATCGTATATTAAAAATATTTTACTGGTATAATATATGCATATATTTTTAAAATAATTTCTATATAAACTAACTGAAAAAAGTAATATGTGATCATTTAATGGAATTTTGTTCTAGATGAATATACTATAATTTAACTATATAAATATGCATCTAATTTAAGGCACAATATACTGATATAAATTTTTTATAGCATTAAATATCATTTTTTTTTTATTATACATTTTTTAATCTGATATAATCTTTTTTTTTTCATTTATATTTACAAAAAGTTAACGTTCTTCAAATGTGGTGGCTTCGCTCTCGGCATTTCCAACAATCACGTCACCTTCGACGGCTTAAGCTTCAAAATCTTCCTCCAAAACCTCGCATCCCTGGTCGCCGGCGACCACCCAGTGCCCATCCCACCTTTCACCAACCGCCACCTCCTCTCCACCCGCTCCCCTCCCCGTGTCACGTTCCCCCACCCTGAACTCCTCGAGATCCCTTTCTGCTCGTCCACCACCTTAGTCGAACTCTCCCCTTCCGACCTTTACTTCAAACTCCTCCGCCTCTCCGCCGCAAATATCTCCTCCCTCAAACTCCTCTCGCAAACCCATGCCACCCGCCCCACCAGCTTCAACGTCGTCGTCGCCCATCTCTGGCGTTGCAAGTTGCTATCTTTATCACCGGAAACTCTGGCGCCGGAGGACCTCAAGAGGACCTCCATGGTGCTTTATGCCGTGGATATAAGAAAAAAGGTTTCGCCGCCGTTGCCGCTGGGGTATGCCGGTAATGCGGTTTTGACGGCCTATGGGGCGGCGGCGGTGGAAGAAGTGGCGAAAGGGGAGTTTGGGAAGGTGGTGGAGGCGGTGGCCAAAGGTGCGGAGAGAATGGATGACGAGTACGCCAGATCCGCTATTGATTGGGGTACGTTGCACCGCGGGTTTCCGAAAGGGGATATGTTCGTGTCGTCTTGGTGGAGATTGGGTTTTGCTGACGTGGAATTTCCATGGGGCAAGGCGTTGTACACGTGTCCTGTACCCGACCCACGGACCGATATTGTGTTGCTGTTTCCGTGTATTGGTGGGGTCGAGAAAGGGGTCAATGTTTTGGTCGCGTTACCGGACGTCGAGATGCAGAGGTTTGAAGAGTTTTTCTATAAGCTGTTACCGAATTATGAGTGATTATATATATATATATATATATATATATATATATATATATATATATATATATATATATATATATATATATATATATATATATATGAATGTATTAATGCAAATATATATGAAGTGATGGAAGTGTGGGGAGATATATTTGGATGGTTTATTTGTTGGATATAAAGTGATTTACAGTAGGCCTCTTAAATATTATAATTTTAGTATTTATCTTTAACAAGGATTTAATTTTATTTTTCTAATCAAATCATTTAATTAAGCTATATATTGTGCACTTGGACACAAAAAAAAGGGGGTGACATATGATGCTCTTTGTTACAAAATTCTTAAATGAATGATTCTCAATTATGTTCGCACACTAAATAAAATAATATTTAATAGCTTTTTATTTGTAAGACATTTATTATATAAAAAAAAACTTTGAAAATCATTAAACAATTTAATTTTTACTAAAACTCAAGTAAATATGAATTAGTCATTACAATGAGATAAGTGTGCTTGATATCGATGCTTATACAAAGTTAATGATGGAATTAAGTTTTAAAATGAGAGAGGTCAAATGCCAAAGCATTCAAATCAAGATAATTTAAATAAATTTTGTAAACATTGTTGGAAATTTTAAATGTGGGCTCACATATAAATTTAATTATACATTAGGTGATGTCTTATTTTTAACCCTATTAATTTTATGATCAAAAAAAGGTTAATTATTTTTTTACTTCTGAAGTATCTTATTAATTTTGTATGGAATTATCATGTGTAGAGATCGGATATTTTATTTTATTTTAATGATTTAATTAAAAAATAAAAAAAACGCACTAAAGATAAATAAGGCCACGATCATTCTCAATAGGTTTATCTTTACTCATATCTCATATTGAGTGAAAAGAATATTTTTTTTTCTCTCTCTAGAACACCACTTTAGAAGTAGAAGGCCAAAATTCTCTCATTAACTCTTCAATGGATCCAGGTACGCTTACGATGAAATATTTTCAATGATTTGACATGAATCCGGGCACAATAAATATTTTTTTTTTATCTTCATATGTTTCCAACAAACATTACTAACTTAATATCTAGAAATTTTGTTTTTGTAAGTTATAGTGCAATTGAGTTGGTATGAAAATAAGTACATATCTCTTCACATAATTGAGAAATTTTTAAGCGGTAGTTAAGGATGTAAATGAACTTGATTTGAATTACTTAAACTTTTCGATTAACCTGTCATGTTTATTCAAATTAATAAAAAATAAGCTAGAACAGTTTTTGAATACTCGAAGGTTAAATGAACTGAACATAAACATGATTTTACATTCATGAACATACTTGTTTATTATTCAACAACTAATTTATTAAATTATTGATATTAAGTTTGATAATAATTCATATATTATCTTTAAAATATGAGTAAATATAACTTAAAATTTTTTAATTATATATTTAATAAAAAAATATAATTATTTACCAAATTTAGTAGTATAATTTATAAAAATATATGATACATTTAATTAAATATTTATAAAATATATTTGATACTATTGTTTTATAAATTATAGGATAAATACACAAAAATAAAAAAAAACTCATATATTAATTATTAAAATATTTAATTAATGCTAACAAGTCATTTTATTTAATTATAAATGGCCAAATGGTTGACCCAAGTCACCCAAATAAAACAACCCTATACGGCTAAGTTAAGTTAAAGCCTAAGCCGCTAAGGGTGGAGGCTTTATTCTCGCATTCACATTCATACAATTGCAAGCTTTCAAGCCTTAAGCTCTGTCGGTTTGTCCCTTGAAGCGAAGCATCGAAGCCTTAACTTGCCTTCGGCATCGACTTTTTTCGTCATTCTCTCATATTCTTATCAATTTTCGTCGGTCCCTCCCTCCATTCTTTCAGTCAATTCACGAGATAAAGCGGAGGTAAACAGTGGCTTGAACTGATTATTCTCTCTTCCTCTTCGACTTCTCATATCTCCTTTTCAACTTCTCTCTTTTTCCTCTTTGACTTCTGACGGTTGGTCGTTGTCTTTCATTTACTCGATTATATATTTGCTCACTTATTTCAAACAAGCCAAATGCAAATCAAGCTTGAACATAAATAAAATTAAGCAAGCTAAGCTTGAATATCCATACGAAAGCTCGGCTCGAACTCGAACCAAACGCGAACAACTTTTAATTAAAGACAAGTCCAATCCGATAAGTACTCGGCTCGGCTCGGCTCGATTACAACCGCTATCTTAAACTTATTTTGAGTGTTTTTTAAATAATATAATTTATTTTTATAAATAAAAAATACATAAAAATATACTAAACAAATATATTTTAAAAAATAATATTAAAATATAATATAATATATAAGGTAAATATAAGACAACCTTATTATTTCAAAATTCAAAATTTAACTCTTATGAAAAGAGTGTTTAAGTGTCGGTGTAATTTTCAGAAGATAGATGGGATGGTAGATAAGACACTACTCAGAGATTTCATCGTCAATTTATGAGGACTTTAAATCTGGTTCTAGGTTTTCTATAAGCAATATAAATATCTCGGTCAGAGAACTTTGATTAAACTACTATTATCACTAAATGTGTAGCGTATAATAGAAGCATGTGGAGTTTTGAAATTTAGGTTTATGAACTTCATTATATTTTACTTAAAGTAGATGGTTGGGGAATTAATCTAGATCCTATCATTATGTTATACTTAATATAAATATAACTTGATCATAGATCCTGTAAGAACATACGAAGTTACGCCATCCAATAGATTGGAGTTTGTCTAATGACAAATACAAGTCGCCTTGTTAACATAGATTTTTGTCTAATCAAAATACATTATATAATCAAAGAAAAAGTAACATATCTGATAATCGTAATTTAGGTGTCATATCGTAATAACCACAGAGAGAACTAAAATACATTTATGTTATGTCATTTTGTGGCAAAATCGCGAGGACAGAGGACACGAGCCACATTCTTACGGGCTTAGGATTATTTGAGTGTGAATATAGTTATATATTTGATTTGACATATAGCAAAAGTTTTCTTAATTTGTAACAAATACATATGCGGATGAATTTTGCTTTAAATTTAAATAATTAATTTTATTTAATTTATATATTTTTTGTTTGAACATTTGATCATTTAATAATGATTTGACATTTGAATTTGAATATTTTATTATTATAACTATTATGAAAACCCCTCCGGTTGAAATATTTAGTCAACATGGCCATCATCGGGGTGTTAATCACTTAATTTATTGTTTCAGATCCTGTCGACTCTATTAACTTAATAATAGAGGATCAGATTTATTGTCAAATGAAAAAATTACCCTCTTAGAGATTTTTTTAGATTAAAAATATTATAATATAATTATTGAATTTTTAGATTTTGTTAACCCGGACCTGGTCCTAAGACCAAACCGGTTGGAATTTTGAGGCATTATATTTATATTTTAATCATGTATCGTAATGTATGCAAAGCTCACTTCATTGAGTTATTTAAGCGAATCTTGATATCACAAATCTAAGTATTAGATTGCCTCGTGATTTGTGTATTATTTATTTTATTAAAAATTTTTATTATTTGCATGCATTTTGAGATGATAAATTTGAATATAGGTCCACTTCATAATGCATGTAATAGTCAATCAAGTTAATTCATATCTTCGCTCACTGTATAATATGTTAATAATAAGAAATTTGAAATTAATGTATTACTTTTAACTCAGATTTTAGATTCTAAAGATTTTAAAATTTCTTTCTTGAAATCAAATTGCCTTTATCTCATTTTATTTCAAATGATCCTTACAGAGCATCTTTTCTTATCTATAAATAAACAGACTGTTCAGTTCATTTTCATTCAGATCCACCTGCCTGTCGTCAAGGTTCCTGTTAGAAAGTCGCTTGCTTTTGAGTGAAGTTCTAAGTCCCATGGTAAGTTTTTTCTTTCACCCCCTTTTTTTTAATTGATTTTATTTTTCAAATAATTTTTTTGTTTCTTAATTCTATATTTTAATTATTATTATGCATTTTTTTAGTTTTATATTATACTTAAGTTTATTTTAAGTCCATTATTAGTTCAAAATTTGGCAGCCTCCCGGTGTCATCCCCGCATAGGAGGCTATATCGAGTGGCTATTATTCCGTCATTTATCGAAAGATAACTGGACGGTTCTGACACTCACGGTCTTCCCGTCTACCGGCATAACGAGGTATTCAAACTCATTAGCTCTACTAAACATAACAAGATCTTCAAATATCTGCATAAAAGAAAGTGTATATGTATATATACATGTTCTTTCATCTCTCTTCATTTCTTTTGTTGTTTACAATTACACATATGAGTTTTGAGTAAATATGCTGGATGAGTCAAATAATAATTCTAGCTTGTAGAAAAAAAAAAAATATGCACTTTCAATCATTTACATTTATCTTAAAATGTGATCATTGTTTGCTAGCGAGAACCTAGCAAGATGTGAGTGGGAAATAACTTTGAACTATCAATCAACAAGATGATATATTTGTACCCTACATAGACATGACTTCTGCTTTGTTATACTTTAAATATCGTCAAAGTAAATTGCAGAAAATGTAATTATATTTAAGCCATAGTTTAAAATCTGTTAGAACATAAAGAAAATAATGCACAATCTTAAGTCCCATTGAATCTGAAATCTCGCTTCTCTGTTTTGCCTCTAATGCGATGGATGAGAAACGAAGAGATAGGGTAAATAAAAATAAAAATAAAAACGAGACTCAAATCTTGCTAGTTGGTTTGTGATCTCAAAAAAGAAAAAAATAATGAAAAGATTAGAAGATGGAGGTGATCAGGAGAATAGGGAGAATCAACGGTTTGAGAGCTTCAGTAGTGGGATTGGAGCGATGTTCGGCTCCTGTTGCGTACAAGCTAGCGATGGATGAAGGAGGGACTCTATGAGAATAGGGAGAGAGAAAGAAAGAGAGATGGCAAGCTTGGCTTGTTGTTTTGTGTGAGATGTCGGAGAGGATGGGAGGAGATGACCAGCTTTTTTTTTTGTTTCATGTAAATGAGAGAGAGAGACAACAACTTTTTTTCTTTTCTTTTTTTCCGTTTCCTCTAAATCACAAAGAGAGAGAGAGACAAAGAGAAAGAGAGGTAGAGAGAGACAACTTTTTTTCTTTTCTTTTTTTGGTTTCCTGAAGATCACAAAGGGGGTGTTTGGCAACAGATTTATTAAGAATTTAGCTGGCTAAATCGCGTAAATCCTACCAAACACTATTTGAGGATTTGGTAAATCCATTAGTGTCGTAAATCCGGTAAATCTGAAAATCGGGATAAATCCCGGATTTATTAAATCCGCCAATTCGGCGGATTTAACGGGATTTACAGAACGAGCGAAGTTGGCGGTATGACGGGAATTGCACTCCTTGTCTCAACTCCTTCGAACTCCTATTTCTTCGCTCGCAATTGACGATTCCATTCGCTCTTCCCTCCCAAAGCTTCGCCCTAGCTGCAGCTGTGCATTGCATCACTCTTGGGGGATTGCAACAGATAAATTTGTTCTTCTTATCTCGCTGCATCATGCGTCTCTTCCTGCTTATTTATTTATTATTGAGATAGGTTTGGTTCCTTACAAAGCTACTTTATTAGTTCAATTAGAAAGTTGAGACACCATTTTTTTTTCTTTTCTGCCTATGAAATATGTAAATCCTAAAGAATAAACATTTCTGGTTGAACATTTGAACACTCAAAACCTCTATCCCGTCCCATTGTTCACCTAATAAATAGTATCAAGCTTCACACTACCTCTCAATTCTCCCTATTCCTCTCTCGTCCGAATCTGCTGCAGCTACCATCCCCCAACCGACGCCCCTAACTCCATCAGCCTTGCAAGACTGTTTACTCCAAGCCACGACCCACCCTCACTTCCTTCAGCCTACATAGCTGCAGGTCCTCACCCGCATTTTTTTTCCAAAAGATGGAGAATAGACGATCAAGAAAGAAGAGGTGAGAGGAGCCGTCAACTGGCGGCCTTCTCTTGGTCGGTTGATTATGGAAGACCAACTGAGATATCTATCCATCTGTCCTGCAGAGATTAAACAAACAATCTAATAATGGTAATGTAATATCCTGTATTTATCTAGCCTAATTCCCAAATAACTACTTGCACTTCAAATGAAAAATAGACAACTTAATAATAAAATCATGATGCTAGCAGAAGAAATTAAAACAATTGGAAAAAAAAATCTCATTTTTCTAGAAACTTTCTGTTAGTCGAAGTTTACTCTATAATTTTGTTCTGGCCCCTACAAAGAAAAAAGGAAAATTATTGCAATCATCCAAATACATAGAATTGTCATGAGATTGATTTGATTTACTTTTTTCCTTTGTAGTGCTTGCGTTTTAGTTCTAAGCTCTCCCAAATCGAATGGTCCAAATTGCCTTTTCCTCTTCCTTTGGCATTCTGGCAGTATCTTTAATTATATAAGGGGAATGATAAACCAATTCGCAGATCATACACTATTAGAAGGTCCAAACCATCCAGCTAATAATTTATAAGCAATTGAACATACAAATAGCAGAACTTTCAAAAACAACAGACGTGCTCCATTCATTCTGTTTAATTCTATTGCTACCTAACTGTGCAACCATTTCTTTACAAGCTAGTACACTTCCCCAAAATAAAATTTTAAGTGTTCTCTAAATCACTATTTGATGATTTTAATCCCAAAAGTTAACTTACACACCACCAAGCGCCTGCACGATTAACTGAGTTTTGACGAAACCCCTTTCAACAGTACCACATATTTGAAAAGATTTGTGGTGATAATGTTGCAACGGGTTCACATGCACGCTCAACACGAAGCAATACATTAAGAGGAAGTACTGAAACTGAATCAACAGATAACCATGAGGTAGAGCTGGTTATCGATAATTTCATGTCTAGCCATGAAATTAATTTTGTAGAGGAGGCAAGAGAAGAAATAGGGGACTTTATGACTCACTTAGATCGCACTACTTCTAATCAACCTAAGCCAAAGCGATTTTCAGGTGACAATCAACAAAATTGCCTAAGAGCGAAGAAACCATTGGAGCAAGAAGTATTGACAAACATGCTTAATAAAAATATTGAAAACGTAGAAGAAATTCATCAAACTATGAACAAATATTGCCCATACACAATGGATGATTGTTTGACCAAGCTATCTAGTGTTCCTAGCATCTCAACTAAGAGTATACTTGTTTAGATGCGATCAAGGATTGCAGTGACAATAAAGTTATACTAATGAGATGGGAAGGTGATTTGCTACGTAGCTGGATATAGCACATAGTAGCAACTCATCCACGCTTCTATTGATCGTCAACATGGCTTTACGTTGAATTTGGAGTAATCAATTTTGTATTTAGGCTTTCTTATTGTTCCAATTAGTTATACTTTTTATGTCAAATTGTGAATGATGTGCTCCTAAACTTAGTGTTATTTTGCTATTTTCTTGTTTAAATTTGATGTTCTGTTTATGTAATCTGTAATCCATATGATTTGTATTCTTGATGGAATTCCTTGAGAACCTGACCTGCGATGAAGTATATGTGATATGTATTTCATGTGATTTGACGTCTTATACTTCGATTATATCACATAAATGACATATAATGCTAGAAGAGAGTTGTCTAAGCCAGTTTGTTATTTAATTGATAATTTTTTGGAGATGACAGACCCTATCAATGCCTTGCTCCCATCTATTATCGATGATGATGCTCAAGCATCTGATGAATAATATTACATTCAGAGACCTATGTTTGATAGGCAATACACTGGCATCAATACGTACTTGATATTCTTAACAGACATCTACGTCATTCTTACATTTGCTTTAGATTACCAACGCAAGCATTCATACATCTCAGAGATCTTTTGTTCGGGCCGTAATCGTAATTGATACAAGAAACATGCGAACAATTGATAATTAGATTTTAAGAGTTGCACATGCTTATTTTTTTAACATTCATTGGAAACAGTTAGTCACTACTTCAATCAAGTGTTGCAAGCTATCGTTTCATTATCTGACGAGTTCATCAACATACCGCCAGTACAAGGTGATTGTCATTCATTTATACAAAGTAATCCCCAATTTTATCCATTTTTCAGTAATGTCATAGGTGTTATCGACGGAACACATGCACTAGGTATTGTCAATTCACAATTGTAGAATAGATACAGTAACAGAAAAATATTCACTTTACAAAATATCATGACTGTTATTTTATTCGATCGTCAATTTGTTTATCTAGCTTCATGTTATGAAGGATCTGTAGTAGATATGAGAGTTTTACGTTTGTCAGTTGAGGAAGGAGGTTTTCATGTTTCCGCGGAAGTATATTACTTGATTGATTCCAATCTGACAAAAAATTATTGCACGTAGAGGCTTTCGTTATCACTACTATCGGAGTAACTTGTAGATATATCGCAGGTTGTTTAACCATCGTCATGCACAATTACAGAATGTAGTGGAGAGAACTTTTGAGATTTGAAAAGAAAGATTTTAGGTCTTGACTCACATGTGCAAATTTCATTTGATTGTGCAGGTTGACATTGTAATTGCGTGTGCGGTCCTACACAATTATATTGGTCGTTATCACGGAGATGACTATTACTTTAATATGTTTCAAATAGAGATGCAACATATTAGGAAATTAGGAGAGATGACCGTAAATGATGACGACCCTAATGTCCATGCAACTATTGGCGAGAGAGTTCAAAGAGATGGTTTGATGTATATAATAGCTACTACAATGTGGAAAGCACAGGTATGAAAGTTGCTTTATAAATTAAAAAAATATAACATTTGATTATGTAGTACTAATATAATTTTTTTGCATATACAGGAATTGGGGCGGAGTCATTGCAACACTTGATGTCATCGAAGGAGTTGAAAAATTCAATTGTATTATCAGCAAAAAAAATTATTAGATCTAAATAACGTAATATTTATTTATATTTTATAATGAACATGATATCTTTGTTAAATGATGAATTTTAATTTTAATATTACATTTTTTTGTTGATTTATTTTCATATTCTTTAAAATATTATTATTTAATTATAACACACTTAAATCCTCAAATAACTTACCAAACATCTTTTTGGATTTAGCATGATTTAATAAATCTATTATCAAATATTTTTTAGAATTTAACAGTTCAGAATTTATTAAATTCATATATACTGAATTTAACAAATCCTAGTTGAAATAAATTCAATTCTTTGCCAAACACTCCCAAAGAGAGAGCTGGGAACTTAAAAGATATGATGTCAATTGTGCTATGTAGGAAAGAGAATGCAGGTTGAGTGGTGTTGAGGGACGTGAGGCCTACTACTATTGGGATAGTGGGTCGGACTCCTTATACATAAGAGGGAAGATAGAAGAAGCTGCTGTAACGGGTGAAGCTTGCGAGCCGAAGAGGGAGAGAAGAGCAAGGTGTTTCGGTTTAGGAGAGCAGAAAGCAAAACCGAAATGGAGAAGGAAGAGTTCGGTGCTTACGAGTTGCTTCATGTGTAAGGACTTCGCGGGGGAGAGCTGCGAAAAAAAAATGAGAGAGACAAAGCCCACGCAAAATGATAAGGAGCTTTTTTTTTTTTTTATTTTGTGCTGTGAAACGAATCATTATTTATTTTTATTATTTTTTTTTAAAAGAAAACAAATCCCACGTGAAAACTGACAATCATGAAGCATGGAGAAAAATTGAAATAAGCGGCGCGAGTCAGATTAGTATATTTTATTATTTTAGATCAAATTTTTTTACAATATGTTAATAATTGTTTTTATTATATAAAAAAAATAGATATTATATATATATAATATGGCCTCCCATAGTCCCATTGACTCATCCTTTTTTTTTTTAAATGCAGCCGTAATTATTATTTTTTAATTCAAAAAAGATAACTTTTCTCAGTATTTTAAATATGAAATAGAAGAGATATAATATATTTTAATATCACTAAAAATTAATATGACTCCCTTTTTATTAATCTCATTTTGAAATCCGAAAATAAAAATAATTTTTTTTAAAAGAACAAATCAAATTAGTAAATATACATATCCTCTATCTTCCTCATTTTTTTAACGATTCAAATGATTTAATTTAATAATAATTTTTTCTTAATTTAGATTTAAGAATATCCCTTTATATGTTCCTTATATATATATATATATATATACTTTAATCTAGATTAATTTTAATTTGACTTAATTTCTCTAAATTGATTATATGATAATTCTTTTTATTATTATTATATGTATGTTACACTTTCAATAGATTAAACATTGATATTCATCTTGAATTATGTGTTATTTTAATTGCATATCAACATATTATATTAATTCTCATTTGTAATAACTTTTAGCAGTTTAAACGTCTCTTAAGAATAATTTAAATATTTTGAGCTCAGTGACGTCATCTATTTTGTGAGTGGGCATCGACCGATAGGCTTCGACGAGAACTAAATCCTTTTCGATTTGACTTATATGATATTAGTTTATAATTTATCGTTGCTATAATACTCGCTTGATTAGACTCGTGAATCATATACGATGATCAACATATTAGAAAGAGGTCTATGAGCCTTGATCTTTTTTTCTAATATTACAAATTGTTATATCTTATGAAAAAATTATTATGATAATAAGATAATTTTGATTATTTCTCTTATCATATTTTATGAACACTTGTTGTCCAAGAGTTAGACATAACTATATGTGTGTCTATAATTTTTTTAATTCAAATATATTTTGGTCAAGAAATATTATTATTTATTATAGTAAAACTTATGCAATGGTATATATAATCACAACAATATTATAGTAACTCTGTAACTTCATTTTGTTCTTTTTCATTGAATCATTAATTGAAGCAATGGTATATATAATCACAACAATCTCCATATCAACGTCATTTTCATTAAATACTTAATATAATTGGCATGCCTAACAATAACTAATATAATAGCGTTGAAGAAGTTCAATAAGAAAAACAATGTTCTCTAATTCAGAAACAAGAAATGAAAAGTACTCCTCTTAATCAGTCAATAAGATAGAAAATAAAACTAGTTGTTATAAGAGCTATATTCAAGAACAAGAATTAATACTTAATTTTTTTATTTATTTAAAATATAATATCACTGCTAGAAAACCAAATAAGAAGAGTGAAAGTTTTACTTTAACTTTGTTGTGAAATCAAAGATACACATACATGTATTTAAAGAAGAAGAAACCTCCGAGAAATTTTACGAAAAATCTCGAAAAGAGAAAAAATCAATGGCTAGCCTAGTAAAATCTTTCACTATGTATCTGTTTGAGTACAAAATCATCCATAACGGGATTAGAATTGTATACGAGAAGAACAACAACATGTATATGCTCGTGCGGTGTGGGTAGCGAGATGATGGTGAATGTGAGTGGACATCGATGATGAATGTCGTCATGATGGAGACCACAGATTGACGACGCGAATCGGCGATGGCGACGACGCGCCGGCCATGGTGACGACCGGCTGAGTGGTGCAGGATTGTGCTTGGAGAATCTTCAAGCTTTAGAACTCTCTCTCTCTCTTGGCCACCCTCATATGAAGAATGAGGCTATTTATAGATTGGAGTGACATCTCTGTAAATACATGCAAAATCCAACCACTCTCCATCGACGACTCATGATGATTCCCTTGATCATATGATATATTTTGTGTATTTGAATGCTCAAATGAAGTCAGAATTATGAGATATTGGGCTCGTTAGATACGGCTCGTCGAGACGCTCGATTTGACTATAAATACTCCATGTTTGAGAGTTATTTAGAGATTTAACTGACATCCCAGAGTTTCTAAGGATATTTTAAGTGCTTGATCTCGATTAGTTTCAACTTTGGATCAGCTTGCTTTTAGCATCAAGATTCGTGCTTTGACTAGTAATATTTTAAGTGTCATATCAATCACCAATAAGTATACTTGCAATACTACTAGCAATAGATTGCATAAAAAAAAACTTTAACACTATGTTAATCACCCTTTAAATTCAAAGGCTTTATCTCCATACGATTGGGTCGCAAATGAATGAAGCTCAACTTACTTGACTTGGCTCGATTAGAGCTCATTTATGTTCGTTCATTCAACTAATCGAACGAGCTTGAACACTTTTGTAAATACTCGATTGTTAAATGAACAAGCTTGAACAAGTTGTTATTCAGTTCATTTATGTTCATGAACAGTATCATTTAAAGCTCGTTAAGGAGCTCGATAATGGCTCGATTAAGGCTCGATTAAAGTTTGTTCAAAAACAGTATTATTTTTATTTCTCAACACACTGCTCGCAAACAAGTTCGATTAAGGTTCATTTATTTCATTAAACGAGCTGCTTGTTAACAGGCTCGATAAACCCAATCTGCACCGAGCTTATAAACAAGCTCAAGCTGAGCTCAAACAAGATTTTTTTAAATGAGCTCAAGCTTGAACACCATCCTAAAAGCTCGAATCGAGCTCGAGCTCGAGCTCAATAATGGCAAACGAGCTTGAACTTGAATAAGTCTCTGCTCGGTTTGGCTTGGTTTGTTTGCAGCCCTACTCATTGCAAATAATTCATGTTCTTATGACTAATTTGTCAATATTTGAAACACCATTAGAAAAATAAAGAACACCTCATGAGATCACTTACATTATATATCATCTATAATCCAATGCCACCATCAATAGATACTATAGGCATCTTATGACATCTAAGAATGAATGTACTTTTTTACCAGTAAAATTTATTAAGATAATTCTCCACCAAACTTTCTTTTAGCTTCCTATATATGAAGGAACATAATCATAATAGTTTTGAACGGTCTTCATCTTTATTGATACGACCCTGAAAATTTTACTAGTCGAGGCACGAATCTTGATGTCGAAAGCAATCTGATTCTGAATCAAGACTAACCGAGATCAAGCACTTATTATCAATCGACTCTTAAACATAGAGTGTTTATAGTCAAATCAAGCGTCTTGATGAGCCAGATCTAATAAGTAACTCCGACTTCATTTGAGCATTCAAATACACAAAATACATCAGATGATCAAGGGAATCATTTTGAGCCGTCCGATGGAGGAGTGGTTTGAATTTTGCATGTATTTGCAGAAATGTCACCCCTCTAATTTATAAAGAGTCCATCATTATTCACATGAGGGGAGGCCAAGCAAGAGAGAGGAGAGAGTTCTAAAGCTTGAAAATCCTCCAAGCACCGTTACACTACTCGACGGCCGACCAATTTATTGCCAACCACCGCTACGGCCGGCCGCCACCACTCGATCCTCGCCGTAATCTCCGCCGGTTGGTTGTCACCGTAGACACGTATACTTGGCGACTCGGTCATCATTGTCAATCATCATCGGCGACCACCGACGCCAACTACTATCGTCGGTCACCGCCACCGACCATCACTGACCCCCGCTATTCACCATCATCTACTAGCAACTGTTATAACCTGAACGTGCTTATATAGTTGTTGTTGCTTGATTCTGAGATTCCCATTATCAGCCCTTCTCATATACAATTATGTAATCCCATTATCGGAAAAATTTTGTATTCTAAAATAAATACATAGTGGAAGATTTTTATTGGGCTAGGCCCCGTGATTTTTTTCCTTCTTTTTGAGATTTTTTCACGTAAAAATTCTGGAGTTTTATCATTAATTCTTTAAATATCTGTGTGTGTGCTGAACTCCGCAACAAAGCTATGGCTTAAACTTTTACTCTACCACAACTGGTTTTCTAGGACACAACATTTGATGTGGAAATCGATTATCATTTCATCGATGACAACCAAGTTTCCCAACAAGATCAAAAATACTATCGAGGTGGAGCATTTCAAGCTTTTAAGGAGCACAAGCAAAGAATGAAGATTCATCAAACTTTGTTCCTTCAAATTTTGTCAAAAATTGGGGGGCAACTCTTAATCTCAGAAGATCACCCATGTTAATATGTTAAATATATAATCGATTACCATCCCAAGAAACAAGTCAAAGTCAGAGGATATTTCAATATTGAGAAGAGATATAACTTTGCAAATTATGATTTTCCAATCATACTCATGGAAAAACAAGACCAAGGTTAAGGAGCAACTTTGACTACAACTACAAACAGATATTTTGATTCGACCTCTTTCATACAAGTTAACGTCATCGAGTAACACTCTTACAAACAACCTCGGATAGGTTAAAAATTCTCAGCGGATTCAATTCGACCTCTTCCATACAAGTTAACGTCATCGGGTAACACTCTAACAAACAACCTCAGATGGGTTAAAAATTTTCAGTGGATTCAATTCAACCTCTTCTGTGCAGGTTAATGTCATCAAGTAACACTTTGACAAACAACCTAGGATGGGTCAAAAATTCTCAGCGGATTCGATTCTACCCCTCACATGCAAGTTAATGGCATCAAGTAGCATCATGGAGAATGATATTTTGAAATTATCTATCTATTAGACTTTCTGAATTGCTCGAATGACGGTTCTTAATTAACGCTTCCCTGCCATCTTGATAATTATCAGCCGTAACCACCGTCGCCGGTCACCGCCGCTAACTACCATCGCCGGTCACCGCCGCCGACTACCATCGCCAGTCACCACCGCCGACCATCGCCGGCCATCTCTGCCGGTCACCACCATCATCGATGGTCATCCCTGCCGACTACCGACGCCGCCATCGTCGACTACCATCTCTAGTTGTCGCTGCCGACCACCTCTATTGTCTTCCAACCACCACCGTCGCCCGTCGCCGTTAGCCACCATCGACTGTCATCATTATTAATCATCGTCGTCGATCATCATCGCCGACCGCCGTTGCCAGTCACCGGAGCCACAACGTATGTACTGCGGGTCTTGATCGCCTCCGAACCCGGTCGGTCCAACAAGGGTAGTTGACGGCTCTTTCGAGGGAAAACTGGAGCCTCGCCATATGAACTATGGGCCTTGATCGCCTCCGAACTCGGTTGGTCCGACAAGGGCAGTTGACACCTCTTTTGAGAGAAAATCGGAGCCTCTCCGTATGAACTACGGGCCTTGATCGCCTCCATACCCGGCCGGTCCAACAAGGGTAGTTGAAGCCTCTTTCGAAGGAAAACGAGCTCAGATGAACCACGGCCTTGATCGCCCGACCATCAACCGGGCGGTTGACGCCTCTTTCGAGAAAAAATTGGAGCCTCGCCATATGAACTACGGGCCTTGATCGCCCAACCCAGACCGAAGGGGCGGGTTGATGCCTCTTTCGAGGGAAAACCGGAGCCTCGATAAACTACGGGCTTTAATCGCCTCTGAACGACCTTCTCTCAAGAAGAAGAGGAACACTTGAGCATATGAAGAGTGTGTCTTCTACCTTGGCCCTAGGGGGTTTTTATAGACCCCCTATAGGGGCAAAAAGGTAAAAAATCAAAGAAAATCTACCCAAAATCGCTCAAAACGGGTAAAAATGGGCAAAAACGGACGTTTCGCATGCGTGGACCCCCGCTACGCGCGCCGTTGTTTCACCGTGGCGTTTCGCTCGCTCGCTTCACGGCCCGCCATCCACCGCCGCCTGCGGACGCCGGACACGACCGCCGCCGCTTCGACCGCAGATAGTTCGCTGCAGGCGACCCACGCGACCGGCGACTCCTTTTCGACTCTGAGATTACCGCAGCGATTGCGCTGGCCTCATGACCAGCGGGGCGCATAGCGCCATGGCCGCATGGCACGACGACGCCGCTACAGATTTCGACATATCCGCGCCATGCACCCGCTTAGTGATCATAATCTTCTGCTCCCATGAAGATCTGTTCTTTCAAAATGTATGGTTAATGGACCCGCAAATTTCATTGAAGAATTTGCTATTTTCAAGTATTTGGCATATATATTTTTAGATGATTGAGATAATGTCATCCAAAAATATTGGGGCAACTGATATGACCCTGAAAATTCTACTAGTCGAGGCACGAATCTTGATGTCAAAAGCAATCTGATTCTGAATCAATACTAACCGAGATCGAGCGTTTATTATCAATCGAATCTTAAACATAGAGTGTTTATAGTCAAATCAAGCATCTTGATGAGCCGGATCTAACAAGCCTAAGATCTCTTAATTCCGACTTTATTTAAGCATTCAACTATATAAAATACATGAGATGATCAAGAGAATCATTTTGAGTCGTCCGATGGAGGAGTGGTTCGAATTTTGCATGTATTTGCAGAAATTCCACCCATCTAATCTATAAATAGCCTCTCATTCTTCACACGAGGAGAGGCTAAGTAAGAGAGAGGAGATAGCTCTAAAGCTTGAAAATCCTCCAAGCACAATCGTTACTACTGATCCGCCACTTGGTTTGCCAACCACCGTTGTCGCCCCCGCCGCGGCATGCCACCGCCAATCCTCGCCGTCGTCAATCTCCGTCGCTGGTCATTACCGCCGCATCGCCGCCGCTTCGCGGACGGCCATCAGTCCATCATCGCCGACCACACCGACGCCGGTGGTCGCCGACTATTATCGTCCACCGCCACACCATCGCCGACGCTATTCACCATCATCTACTAGAATGCATAACTGAACGCGTGGTTATATAGTTGTTGTTGCCTGATTCTGAGATTCTCATTGTCAGTCATTCTCATATACAATTATGTAATTCTGTTATCGGGAAAATTTTGTACTCTGAAACAGATACATAGTGGAAAATTTTTACTGGACTAAGCCCCGTGATTTTTTTTCCTATTTTCGAGGTTTTTTCACGTAAAAATTTTATAGTTTTATTATTAATTCTTTAAATATCTGTGTGTGTGCTGGACTCCGCAATAAAGCTAAGGCGTAAACTTTTACTTTACCACAACTGATTTTCTAGCACGCAATATTTATAATAATTCAAAATACTTTTTGAAACTAAATGACGTTTATAGCTATCTCAAACTATCATTCAAATAATATAAAAAATTGCAACACTTCGTCTAGGCAATATCAATCAAGAAAAAAGAATATATTGCTAATGTTATGAGCTTCACTTTATATCACATAACAATATATCTTATTTACACCAACCTCACTTATACATTATTATATAATTGATTGCATAATAAGATCTCTTATAAATATTTCCAAAATTTATAGAACTCTACCTTGGAACTTCTTCTTTTGTTCCAACCATCAACATTTTACTTTATAGTCGTTGTAAACATCGCCAATGATGCCTTTTTTATCTATAGGTCATTTCATGATATTAATAATTGTATCCATTTTCAGCAACTGTTGTTAAGTTACTTAGGATTCACTTACTTTTCTATCCTTTTTTTTATTATTGTTAGATCCTTCTCATATGGTTGCATTTTAGTGGAGGCTCCCATGTATGTGAGGTGGATGTACGTGATCTAGGTTAATGAGAACTAAGATTTTCTTAAAGACCCACATGAATGGTTTTGGCTTATCCTCTATTTATGGGTTAATGAGTCTAAAAGAGATTCCATTTTATTAGCTTATTTCACAGCAACCGGCATCCTACGATTCTTCATTATCTTCATTTATAAGAACACTCTTCCATAACTAAACCTATAGTATTCTTGCGTGCTAGAGAACCAGTTGAGGCAGAATAAAAGTTTACGCCTTAGCTTTATTATGGGATCCAGCACACACATAGATATTTGAAGAATGAATAAGAAAACTCTAAAATTTTTACATGAAAAAATCCCTGAAAAGGGGGGAAAAAACCACGGGGTCCGGCCCAATAAAAATCTTTCACTATGTATTTATTTCGGAGTACAAAGTTTTTCCGATAACGGGATAACATAATTGTATATGAGAATGGCTGACAATAGGAATCCGAAAACCAGGCAACAATAGTTATGCAGCCATGGTTAGGTTGTCGCAGTTATTGGTAGCAGTTAATGATGGTGAACAACGGGGTGTCAATTACCTGCGATGGCGGTGATGACCGTAAGAATAAATGACTCCGCGGAGGCTAGCGGAGGCGGGTCGCCAGCAGCGATAGCGATGGTGGTCGGTGGTGATGATCGACGACGACGGTTGATGACGACGATGATCGATGGCGCGGCCGACGGCGATGCAGGCAGCGACAACCGGCGCGGTCGGTGGGATGGTCGACGATGTTGGCAGATGATCGGCGACGCGGGTCGACGATATATCGGCAGCGATGACCGGCGATAGGTTAGCGCAATAACCGGCGACGATGATATGGCGGCGGGTGTGGTGATGACCGGCAGATTACAACGAGGATCGGCGGTAGCGGCCGATAGCGGTGGTTGGCGGCCGACGGCTGTGGTCGGTGACCGTCGAGTGGTGGTATGATTATGTTTAGAGGGTTTTCAAGCTTTAGAGCTCTCTCTTCTCTTTAGCTTGGGCTCCCCTCATATGAAGAATGAGGGATATTTATAGATTATAGGGAGGGCATTTTTCGTAAATAAATGCAAAGTTCAAACCACTCTATCAGATGACTCAAGATGATTCCCTTAATCATCTCATGTATTTTGAGTATTTGAATGCTCAAATGAGGTCAGAATCAAGAGATCTTGGGTTTGTTAAATCCGACTTGTCAAGATGCTCGATTTGACCACAAACACTCCATATTTATGAACTATTTAGGGATGTAGCTGATATCCCAAAGTTTTCAATGATATTTTAAGTGTTTGATCTCGACTAGTTTCGACTTAGGATCAGTTTGCTTTTGACATCAAGATTCTTGCTTCGACTGGTAGGATTTTTAGTGTCATATCAGTTATCCTCCTATTTTTGGATGACATTATCTCAATCATCAAAATATATATATGCTAAATAATTGAAAATAATAAATTTTTCAATGAAATTTGTGGGATCATTAACCATACAGTTTGAGAGAACAACTCTTCATAAGATTATGACTCTGAAGCGAGTGCGGTCATGTGTATGGTGCACGCGGCAAAGTTTCGGTTTAGAGACCCATCCGGATGCTTAAGCTCACGCGTGAGGCTTGAAGCCATATGCATGGCGCCCAGGCATGCTGGCATGCGACGCTACACAGACACTGGTTCCGCTTCGTGCATGTGCACAAACACGCGCCGATGAGCATTTTTTTCATTTTTTTGTTATCTCCCATTTTTTTGTTTTTTTTCTATTTTTTAATTTATTATCTTTTTGCCCCAATAGGGGGTCTATAAAAACCCAACTAGGGTCAAGTGAGAAGACACAATTCTCATATGCTCTAGTGTTCTTCTGCATTGAACGAGAAATCATTTAGCAAAAGTTCAAGGGATAGGGTAAAAAAAAAATTTTGTGAGTACTTGAGACTTTATATCTGACCGGAGTAGAAAATGGATATTAAACTCTCACAATTCTACATACCGTTTAGTTAATCTCCTAGATGCCTCTAGTTTCAGTAGAATGACCCTTAATGGTAAATGAGTGTAAACATCGATGGTGTGAGCTTGAAAGTATGAATGCAATTTTCGTGCTGAGAAAACTAAAGCCAGAGCCATCTTATCTGCAAATGGATAACGATTTTCTATATCAGAGAGAATTTTGCTGACATAGTAAATTGATCATTGTGTCCCATTTTCTTCTCGCACTAAAACTGGGCCTATCGCATGAGAAGAGATTACGAGATATAAGTATAACATCTCTCCTTGAATAGGCTTGTATAGTAAGGGTGGAGATGCTAAATACTTTCTTAGTTGCTCAAAAGTAGACTGACATTCATCAATCCGCTAAAAGTTATTATTTTTAACTCCCTTTAGTATTTTAAAGAATGATAAGTATTTATTCCCAAAACAGGCTAGGAAGCGAGATAAGACAGCAATTCGTCCATTTAAACGTTGAACTTTTTTGATATTCTTCAGAGGAGCCATATCTCTGGGGGTTTTGATTTTCTCGGGATTGGTCTCAATCCCACAGTGGGTTACCATAAACCCAAGATATTTTTCTGACGTAACCCTAAAAGTACACTTGGTTGGGTTAAGTCGCATATTATAACGTCAATGAAGGCTAACATGTCATCCACATATACCTCCATTGTGCGGCCTAAGAGATCTTTAAAAATCTTATTCATAAGATGTTGATAGGTAGCACCAGCATTTTTTAACCCGAACGGTATAACTTGGTAACAATATAAACCTTTATATGTTTAAAATGTTGTGGCTTCTTCATTCATTGGGTCAATTTTTATTTGGTTGTAACCACAATAATCATCCAAAAAATTGAGCATTTGATGTCCAAACGTAGCATCGACCAATTGATCAATTCGAGGGAGAGAAAAACTATCTTTCGGGCAAGCTTTGTTGAGATCAGTGTAATCAATACACATTCTCCATGTTCCATTTGCTTTCTTAACCATGACAATATTTTCTAGCCATGTAGGGTAATATACTTCTCGTATGAATCCCGCTTCTAAGAGCTTGTCAATTTCTTGTTCAATAGCAGGTGCAAAATTCTGTTTCTTTTGGATGATCGGTTTGAATGTTGGATCAATCTTGAGAGAGTGCATGATTACATTGGGGTCGACCCCCGACATATCTATCGGACTCCAACCTAAGATGTCTTGATTTTTGCGCAAGAAGTCTATGTATTTTGCCCTTTGTTTGGAGGAGATTCAACTTACACTGTTCGTAGAGGTTGATCATCTCATAATGAAACATGGAGCAAGTTTTCTACAAGCGAAGCTCTTTGGGGTATTTCTTCATCTCGAAAATTAAAATTTTTGATGCTGAAGGTCACTGAAGGGCGTGGTTGAGCTTGTTTGAGGTAACATGATTGTGCTATTTGTTGATTTCCACAAACCATGCCAACCTCAACAGGGGTTGGAAATTTTATCTTGAGATGAGATACTGAAGTGACGACACAAAAAATTGATTTGAGGGGCATTCCGAAGATAACGTTATATGCCGAATATGACTTGACCACCATGAATTGAATTGAATGAGTCACTTGTCGAGGGAATTCTCCGAGGACAACATGAAGGGTGATTGTCCCCTCTACTCGCACAAGATGATTATCAAACTCATATAATTGTCCTACAGCGGGTTGAAGCTTTTCCCTAACCAAGCCTATGCTAAGAAATATAGAGTAAAATAAGACATCAACAGAACTCCCTTTTTCAATCAACTCTTAACATTATAACATGGGTCACTGATCCCTGCACTGATGACAAGTGGATCTTGATGAGGAACTTAGACTCCTTCTAAGTCTGAGTCATTAAAAGTAATGGAATGATCAATACGAGATTTCTTTAACTCTGGTTCTTCAGAGGTGACAATGAGGACTTGATTATATAGCAATGGTCTTCCTACGATTGTTTTAATTTTCCCAACTATTTGATGATTATTTTGTTATTTCTGTAATGATTGTCCTGGTTGCCCCCCCCAGTTGGAATTATGTTTGCTTGAGTCGATTGATTCTTCATAAATCGATGTAGATATCCTTGTTAAATGAGCCTCTCGATTTATTCTTTGAGCTGTTTGCACGACTTAGTAGTATGTCCACGACTTCGATGGAAGTGACAATATAATTCATTTTTTCCTGAATTTGGTTTCAGCGGATGTGACCACTTGATGGTTTCATCATCTCGAATGGTCATCAGGACGTTAACACGAGATGTGTTCAGCGGTGTGTATTCCTTTTTTGGTCGTGGTTCACGTCTTTGATGTGAGGGCTATGGAGGGAGATCACGACTGCCGTGTTGCTTATTTTGATGGGATTGTCAGTCTGCATTCCCTAGGGAGCTCTTATATTTTTCTGTGGATTGTTCAAATTATTTATAATGGGCATTAATAGCCTCATCGGTAGAAATTTGTGCTTCCACATGATGAATCAAGTCAGCATATGAGCGGACCGTATCTCGCATTAGCGATGAGTATAAAGGCCCAGGATGGAGCCCTTCAAGGAAAACTTCTCTTAATAGTTCAAGTCTACTTCAGGTATTTGGTGAGCTTCTAAGGAGAACCTCTAGAAGTATTCCTTAAGTGATTCACTCTTATTTTGACGAATACCTGAGAGATGAGAAGAATCTTTAATGATCATCTTCAATGAGCTGTTCTACAAAAATCTTGACGAGTTCGTCAAAGGTATGGATGGATCCCCTTGGAAATGAGTAGAATCAAGTGCAAGCTTGCCCCTTAAGGGTAACTGGAAAGACCTGACAAAGCAGTGTGTTAGGAGCTCGTTGGATATGCATGATGGTCCTGTAATGGTCGATGTGTTCATATGGGTCAGTTGGCCTATCATAAGAGTCGATGCTCAGAAGCTTGAACCCTACGGGAATGAGATGTTGAAGAATAGCTTTAGTCAGAGGTGAAGACTCCTGATAGCTGCGATGAGAGGGAAGATGATTTCCATCTTTATAATGGAATTCTTCTCGCACCAAACGTTATAATTTCACACGTATAACGTGATGGGTGGAGTCAATAGGATGAGAAAGTGTCAAGCTACTAACAATAATTGGTGGATTAACAATCGGTTGAGCTGCAAGTGATGGATGAGTAGAACTAGTAGTGTCAAGGAGGTCAGCATCACGATTAGGAAGCGGAGGAACTTCAGTCTAATGGCGAGAAGACCCCGTATTAGCATTTTGACCTCCCATAGCTAACGATCGATCTTGGGGGAGATGTGTTTGCCGTAGTAGTGACTGTTGTGTTCTTCGTAAAAGTCGTATTATCTTATTTTGAGTCATTCCTCCCCCAATAAAAATCCTTAATTCTTGAGTCATTCCTCACCTATTTTTATCGTTTCCTCCATTTCTCTTAAGTCTATGAATTATCTTAAATCAAAGTGACTCATTACCCTTAAATGGCTGCCCAATTGTCTACTTCTAGTTGAGGATTACCAATTTTTGGTTATTCATGTTAACTCATGGGAATTTATGCATAAATGAAATCCCATTGTTTATGTGTAATATAAATTCAACATATCTTGAATAATAAATGTTTCATCGTAATTACCAAAAAAAATGATCAATTATTTTGTGAAATTATCATTATGTTTTTGAGGACTAATCTTTTATATCATAAATGTTAGATATACAAATCACATTTGCCAACTCCTATGAAATTACATGTATATCTTTGTGTGGAGGAAGAAATATCTGTATGATTTATAGAAATATTCAAATAAAAATTTTTAAACTTTAACTCCAAACAAACGCACTTTTATGAACACACCAAATCTTATGATGTATGTAAAATCGATTAACTCCTAGGATAATATATCTATATCCTCCATCATAGTTCTCTTTTTTCTCTCCACCGTCTTATTTTCTCAGGCAACTCTCATCGAAAAAATAAGTACATATCGCTAAAATATACGTTTATTTATTGCACATCTTATCACTAATTTAACTCTCATTTACTCCTTATGTTATTATAAATATACATTATGTTATTTTTCACAAATCATGAAATAATCATAATATCAATTAATAATAATATTATTTTTATTACTTAATAATAATTACTTCAATTATTATTAGCTTATACAAGCATCTAATCAAACAAAAAATTTAAATATCTAATTTATTAATTAAATATTAATATTTTAATACACATTACCTATAAAAATTATAAATTTAAATGTTTGCGAAAAATTAATTCAATTTTCAAAAATTTCTGCTCAGAGGCGAGGACTGAACTCATTTCCTTACGTACAATTGCTGGAATTTTTGAACAGCAAACATTAGTTACAGCCAATGTATTGAAACAACCGTATCTAATCAAAGTGTACTGGAATCTTGGCATGACGACGTGGAGGAAACCAATACGTCTTTCTACGGACTCCTGTTTTCACCGCAAACAGCAAAATCCGGCTTCTGCAGCTCGCGATACTTCGCGCCTTTCTGTTTGCCATATTCTGTAACAATTTTCTTCCTCAAGCCCGTTGGAGGAAGCCAAATCAATCATTTAATGAGATACTCTAGAGAAACCCTAGCAAAATCGTAACCTTTTTGATCACTTTGCTATCGAAGTTTGTAGGAGCATTCGCTTCTTTGATGGAGCCGCCGGAGATGGTACCGGCGGAGGAAACTGTGGAAGCTTTGATAGAAGGTCTTGTCTCCCCTTTTCTCCCTCGTCGTAGTATGTCGTGGGATCCCCCCACACTCGAACAGCAAGAGATAGTTGGCAAGCAGGTTTGCGCTGTTAACAAATTCCCTTTACATGCAACTTTTTTTTTTTTCGCTGGTATGAAATCTGCAGCAAATGTGTTTATCATTTGAGAACGAATAAAATGTATTCACATTTCCTTCTTTTTTTCCCCAGTTCTGTTGTAGCTTGCTGTGGTTATAAACTTGCAAATTCTTCGTTTGTAATTTTGATTGGTTGAAATGCCTTTTGTTAAAAGTAAAATGAAAATTCTGTTTGGTAATATTAGGGTTACGAGGATGGTATTCTTTGCATGTAGTGCAAATTTCGACTATGATTTAGTAATCTCATTGTGAATGGGATATATTTCTTTAAAGAAGGACTGAGATTTGGATGACAGCTATCAATAAATTAATTTTAACCTGCTTTTTAAGGAAATAGAGACATTGTTGATACCCTTGCATATATTTTCTTATATATTTGTTTTTAGCATAGGATGATTGCTTCCAGGCAATCTCATTATGCTAATTACTTATGACTCATCCGATGCCGTACATTTGCAGATGTATGCAGTTGTTTTGTTGTATAATTACTACCATCGGAAGCTGTTTCCGAAACTAGAGTTTCTGAATTTCAATTCTTTTTGTAAAGTAGCTTGCATATCTAAGCCTTCGCTTTTGAAGTATATGAACGCTATGTGCAAAAGTGATACGAGCTCAGGAGATCTGGATGAATCTCTTTCCATCACAGAGAGGATGATCATGGATGCTTGTAATGTCTCTTTAACATTAGATGCATCGAAAAGTGCTCCTGACATGGAGGGATGGCCAATCTCTAAAGTTGCAGTTTTTCTAGTAGATCCATCGAAGGAATACTGTTTACTGAGGTCCAATGGCAGCACGAAAGTCATTATCAAGTCGTTGGTTGAAAAGAACCTGGAGATGCCTCTTGAAAATATTGCAGATATGAAAAAAGTAGGAAGTAAGAGCAATGTAAGCGGATCTTTAGAAAACAAGTTAAATGATTTGGATGATTTCCTCCAGGAGGTTGCATTTTCTACTGTCAAAGAACAAATGGGTATGTTAACTTTTTTTTCTTCTTCTGTTTTTGCTTGTGTTAAAGCATCTTTCTTCCTCCAACTGCTCACTCACATTGTGTGTATAGATGCAAGCAAGCCTGTAAACAAAAACTGAGATTAGACCATCCCATGAAGGGAGACACCTACATGAATAGACATCTATGTGGATGTGCATGCATTTGCTTATATATAAATATAGAGAGGAAGCAGGTTGTGAACAGAGATGTCCATTTTTGGAAGTACACTATATTTGCCTTACTTTCTCAATTTCATTCTACTACCCTAGCCTCTCCTCCTTGTATTTTGACATGCTAGATCTTGTCTCTCCTATGGACCACACAACTGCTATAACAAACGTGCTTGATAATGCAATAACACCATTTGAATCTGCATATAGAGGAGACAACAAATCCTGTCTTACATATTGTTTCATGACAAACTCATTCTCTTAAAGATAATCCTCCATTACACCCTCAAGGAAATTATCACTATTATTCTAATAGTTCCAACTTTCTTGAGTCTTCCTTCTACCGTGAGGCTTGTTCTAATCCCTATTGGCAGTAAGCCATCTGTAACGAACTTAATGCCATATGTTCAACATGTACTCAGGATTTAGTATTTTTTTAATTTTTTTTCATTTTTTGCTGGAGAAATGAGCTATAAATGGATCTAAAGAGTCAAAACTTAGATGATTCTTTTGACCATAACAAAACATGCCTCATTGCAAAAGACTTAATGCAAGACTATGATATTAATTTTTATGGAATCTTTTCTCATACAACTCGTCTTTCATTTGCCCTCTCATTGTTATTGTTGCCTTTCACCAAAACAACTAGTTGATATTCTTATTAAATCTAATCTTCCAGGATGATTTCAAGTACATAATATACCATACTCAATTTGACTTCTTTTATGCCTTTTTGAGTTTGTATGGAGTATTATGACACCTACAAAATCAAATATTGCCAAAAACCTTCATTATCTATTATTGAGGTATTGTTCCTGATTGTATTGTTCTTTCTTGTACTCTTTTTGTGTATACATAGGTCTTCACATGCTTGTACAAAGCACACAAAGTATAGACCAGATTCTCCACTGCTCTTTTTCTTTCTCTTCTATAATATTGATGTTGTGTTTTTGCATTGATAAAGCTTGGGTGAGGAAGGATAGCTTATGTCGTAGAGTTAACTTTTGGCAAGCTATCAAAGTTATCCGTGTGGCTTTACCACCCTCCTTTGCTAAGTAAGACTATCTTCACTCAAGGTTTGGCTAGAACGCGAGAGAACGCTAGAGAGATTGAGAAGGAAAGGGGAAAACTTTACAAAATAGGACGAGCTTTACAATGCCTGGAACATAAAATCACTCTTGGATGATTACAAATGAGGGGGCGACTCCTTATTTATAGTCATCCTCTTTCACCTAAAAATATTCTATATTCACAATATAATATTCATATATATATAGAATTCTCTAGAATACTTTGCTCCATTCTTATATATTTATTATATTATAGGGAGTTCCAAGGACTACCCCATTATTCTTTAAATTTTTATATTATTATAGAGAATTTTGGGGACGCCTCAAAATCTTGAAGTATTCATTATCTCTAGAAGTTTCTAGTGTCTTAAAGAGGAGTCCGATCTTGTATGTGATCTTCCATAACTTTCCAGCTCTTTATAACTCCATCCAAGATGGTCCTGACTAATTCGCTTGCTCGTCTTATGCCATGGCATACCAGAGGTAGCATGGTTAACCTCTATGTGTTGGCGAGGCATGACAATTTTTGTAGTTCTTTATTGTTGAAATTTGTTTTCTAATTTTGTTTTTGTGGAGGTGGAGGATATGTGTTGGCATTGGGATCAACTGTCTATGGCTGAAATTAAATTATGATTATTTTATTAATTAAAATATTAACAATTTACTTTTGTCACTTGATTGCATGTGCATTATGGCTTTGCTATTTCGCTAGCCTCATCTTGGCTATTTTTAACTAGTTCAGTCAATATTACAATGTGATTATGACTTGTTCTTCATTTTATTTTAACGGGTTCATGAGTAATATTCTCTCTTTTCTTGTCAAACATGTGGCACTTGTTGTCGTGCTGAATTTTGACTTTTTAAAGATCTCTTAGTTCTACCATCTATGGATGTCATTTATATTGGATAGTGAAGGATACTATCAAAAGATTTTTTTTGGAACTCTCGTGAAATTTCCTTGAAGGTTGACAAACCACGTCACCAGTATGTATTATGTGGTGTGCTAGCTAAGTTTTCTTGTTCATAGTCACATGCATCTTTGCTTCTGTTGAGACATTTAACTGGAGAACTAGGAGTTTTCTTCTATTTTGTTTGTTTGTTGTGACTAACGAGCCTTTTCATGTCTTCCTAGCAGGCATCAGTCACTCAAACTTAAGCATTTTGGGGTGTCATTTATCATATTCATTGAATCACATGAAGTCATGTACTCGGTTATATATAATGAGCTATGCAGAGCCCATTGATAACCAAATTCCTATCAGGAGTGTGTTTCAAAGGTTCGCTTCCATGAGAGATGTTTTCTATAATTCTCACGCAATAGGCAATTCTATACTTGATTAAATGACATCAATATAATCAAAATTAATGAGATAGTTGATCTCATCAAATCAAAGGTTATCATTATTGGCTATATGTTGCTCTGATTGTTCTTATAGTTGCCCAAAACCTCATCTCATTTGTTAACTTAATATCTTAAATGCAGCATTTGTTTCTCTACAGCTTGCAAGGACCCCTTGTCAAGATCAATATGACACCTGAAGTCACAGGAGTCATAGAGTACTATTGTTTATTGCCATACATTGACATTTTATCTGACTGGCGGTCCGGGTTTGTACTCCCACTGCTTTAAATAAATTCTATTGTGATGTACGAACTCTTTAAGAGTATACATTCGTTGTTCCAACCTTTTATGATTTGATGAATTATTTCTGTTTAGGAAAACTTCTCATAGTGCTTCACCGGACAGCTTAAGTCAAAAAACTGATGCAGATAAGAAGGGATCTGAAGGAATTGTCGTCATTGATATTCATGAAGTCAGTGGTGATTCTGGTTGGAGCCATGGGAATACAAGGAACAACTGTAGCAGTAAGGCCGGTGCAAACAATGAAATTATTAACAAGAATAAAAACTACCCTTCACTGAAGGATTTATCTGTTAGTTCTCAAAATGCAGTTATTAGTTCTTCCACTAAAATGGCAGTTTTATCAACTGCTAAAGAAGATGCAAATGAGAATGATTTTCTGGCTTTGACAGAGCAGAACTTGGACTCCATGATGAGTAAGAAGAGGAAATTAAAAGATGTTCTAGCTGAATCAGCTACAGCTGCTCAGCATTGCTACAATGCTGATGATTCATCTAGTGAAAGCCTGAAGACACTGGACAGAGATAGGGAAACTAATCTGGGAAATGCCATTGCACATAACTCAGTTATTAAAGAAAACAATGGGATTAACCAAGTTGGAGGGACTACGAACCATATGATAATTGCAGTAAGACTATTTTCTTCAAATAGTTTTTAAATTATTATTTTTTAAACTACAAAACAATTTCAGTTCCTTCCTTCACAATTTATATGGAAAAATGTTTTAGTGGACATATTGTTGAACAATGGAGTTTTTCTTTGGGATACTTGGGCTCTTCAACTTTCTTTTGAGACCAATGCTCTAGCATAGCACCTAAAAAAACTCTTATGTTCTTAGGATTGATGATTCTCTGATATAAATTCAATATATTTTGTAGTGTTTTTTCTTTGGTCCATTAAGATAAACCATAGTTATATATAACGCTTGATGATAATGGTTGATTGATGCTTCCATCATTCACAAACATTTCTTTAAGGTAAATATTGAATTTGTATATGGGTACATGTGGTCTTTTAGGTTTAAACTGTTCAATTTTTTTGAGTTTCAGCTGAACATTCTTAATAGGTGTTTTTGTATCAATCTTTTAGCTGAACAATTTTGCGAGGTATTCGTGTAAGCCTGATTTGATAGTTGAAGCTAATATATTATGCCATACCAAATTCAGCTATAGTCAAATGCCTGCTTATTTTTCAGGTGACCACAGTTAATTCCAGTTAAATGGAGCATCACAGATGTTTGGACACCAAAAATAGGAGAGTTCATATCAATATTTGTCATAGTGGTTTATAATTTCAAATATTCATATTATTACAAGATTCTTTTGGTTTTTCTATTGTTGTCTTACCTTTACTTTTTTTTTGTTATTTACATCTTAATTTGCTAGAGGCATGAATTATCAACTTACCCAAAAATCCTTTCACTATGACTAATTACAACTACTCTTTTATGTTGAAAGGCATTATTAATTTTTTTTCAATATTAAAATGAATATCTAAATTTAGCATAATTTTATTTGCTGCATCGAT
This sequence comes from Cymbidium sinense, assembly GCA_021442155.1. NCBI lineage: Eukaryota > Viridiplantae > Streptophyta > Magnoliopsida > Asparagales > Orchidaceae > Cymbidium > Cymbidium sinense. The sequence goes on along the minus strand of CM038221.1, from coordinate 170,983,244 downwards.
ACCTTGAATAAAAGATTAGCCAACTCTATCCATCTTTTGCTTGATAAATATAATGATCTTCTTAAAACATTAGTTTTTTTTGGTTATACTAGATTTTTATTTTTTATTTTTACTTTTTTTATATTTTTTCTTGTTCTTTTCTTTGTAGTTGTGATCTCCGAAAATTCATGTTGGGCCTCTCAATGAACAGAGTTTTGATTTAGGCTGGTTAAATTTTCATAAGGCAAATGATGATTGTAGATAAGACACTACCTAGATATTTCACCCTTATTTTGTGAGGACTTTAAATCCGATTCCAGGTTTAGGGTTTAGGCAAATTATAATAGCAACAAATGGAGTCTAAAATTTTAAAAAACTCATCATTAAAGTGTATAATTGGAGAAATGATGACGAGTTTGATCAAGATCTCATGGTTATAGTGTCTCAGTCGCCATGGTCTACTTGATTAGAATGACTAATGGAAGAATCCTTATGTTTATTGATTGCTTCGTCTGAGATCTTGTAAACTTGTGTTGATGTTTGTCTAAGAAGATAATTTTAAATTCTCTTTAGCTTATAGAGAGTTTTTGTTCTATCAAAAGCATCATATGGTTCACTATTCAAACTACAAAGTCATTGGAGTATATACGGGTTACAATTATAATTTTAATTTAGTGGGGTCATTGAATGGCCAAACCATCGGTTCAAAGGACTCTTATCGTTGTTGACGTATATAAGTGTTCAATAAGCTAAATCAAGCATAAATGATAAATTGATGATATTATACTTGAGGTTGTGCAAAATTAAATTTAAAATGCATCGATCATGATCGATTTTATCGAAATGTTCTCCATTCACAGAATATAAAAATGTCGAAATTGATTAAAGATGGTTTTTTGCATTATTTAATGATCGCTCGATATAGGAAAATAAGTCATTGATGCAGTTTCACGCATATCAGAGTCAGAGTGCCTTGATGTCAACCAAAAGCACTATATTTGCGAAAGGATTTACATTGATGTCATCGAAACGTTAAAATATATCAAATGAGACCTTCCACAATTAATTCGGTTGAGCGTTGCGTGAATGACAAGTCACGAATGAGTTGTCGCATGAATCGAGCCCAAATTTAATCTCAATCGACGTCGAAATCACCCGGATGATCTCCAATTACAAAACAAATTGTGGAATTGAGTTCAAAACTTCAAATTTGCCTAGAAACGATACCTATATTATATGAAATTTATTTCGATAAAATTTGCTCGAGTTTTGATATAATGTTATGTAAATTTGGCCTCACAATAGGTGGGATTAAAAAAATTGATATTTATTTTAATTTGTCTGAATCTAATTTTAATAATGACATTATATCAAAGTGAAATAAAAATTTAGTATATATGCTTGATTCCTGTGTCTTTACCCTAGGGTTGAAGGCTTCCTGCTCCCTAGACTTCACGCCCAAGCCGCAACTACCCTCTCCATTCTGTCTTCTATTCGACCTCTCCATCAGCTCTTCCCTTTTTCCCTCAAATCCTAAGATCGCTCTTGCGCCTCACCTCTCCATAGATTACTCTCACGATGCTTCCTTGCCTCCTCACAGCTCCCTGAAAACCCTTCATCCTTTTCTGTGCTGATGGGAAAAGGCTCAGTTCTAGGTTCGAAGCTTCTGGGCTGAGCCTATTGGCCTTTGATTTCTGATTCTAATGGCTCCTACATTATTGGCGGGGATCATCTGGTGCTATTTATCTATGGGAGCTAGCGGCAAGCTCCTTAAAAAATTTATGGCGCATTTTAGGTTTGCACTTGCCTTACTCTATCTAACGACGAGTCCTTTATGATTTTTGGGTCCGAGGATGAAAACATTAGAGTTTGGCCACTTCTGATGAATTGATTTTTGATGATATAGCAAAAGAGTTGGGAGAGAATATTTATAAGTACAGTTTTTGAGAGCATGCTTTACGTGTAACTTAAGTTATTTCAAGGCAGGGATTGTGCAATTCAATTGTCACCACATCCTCTGAGGATCGTTTTTGTCAGAGGGAGGTTGCTAAGAAATATTACATTTCTTTTCATAATTGATGCAATTGTAATGGATCCCGGTGAGCTTGTATTTTATGCTAGTTGTAGAGATGGCAAGATTATATTATTGCACTTAATTCTGAGTGGAATCCTGCTAAAAACTATGAAAAATTTATTATAGATTCATTATCTGATAGCAGTAAGGCTATAATTTATCTTGTATTTAGCACAGATGGTGTCACGGTCGTCTTTGGATCATAGGACAATACAATCCAAGTTTGGAAAAATTATAACTAGACAAATGACTAGATTGTTAAAATATTTCAAAGGTGAAAGCTTCTATATGCATCCTTTTTGGTGCGGTGGGAAGACTTGGGACTACCAAAATTAGGTACCTATGCACTCCTTTCTTAGCATGGCAAAAAAATTTATATTTTCATGCAGATACTTGAAGACCCATGTGGGGTCCGAAAATTCGCCATCGATCTCTTCGATAAAAAGAGTATTTTAAGTGTCAGTGAAAATTTCAGAAGACAGATGAATAGTAGATAAGACACTATCCAGAGATTTCGTCCTCATTTTGCGAGGACTTTAGATTTGGTTCCAGGTTTCCTATAGGCGTCAGCACCTATAGTTAATTACCCTTCTTCATACTAAGAGAGCATTTTTGATTAAGGCTAGTTGATGAATCGTTAAATAACGAGTATATAATAACAGTGAGTGGAGTTTGAAAATTATGAAATTTATCATTTTAATTTAAAATTTTTGGTTAGGGGAATGATAACACACCGTCTGATCCTTAGTTTATCTCATGTCGCGGTTCGATCCCGGTCGAGGTAATCGAGGACGATCGATGGATCCATGCAATCATGGATTACGTCGTTCAATGTGTCCTTGTAGACTTGGGGTAAAGTTTTTTTAAGGGGACAAATATAAGTCAACCTTAGCTAACAAAAAATTTTTTGTTCAACCAAATGATACTATATAAAATAGCGGTTGATACTATAGTCCTCTGACCGGGTGGCTTGGTTCCTAAATAGCTCTCGTTATATTATAATCACAATTATAACCTTTATATTCTCCAAGGGCTCTGACTCTTTGAGTTGTGAATCATAGAGTATACTTGATAAATCACAAAACTCTCTGTTAGCGAAGATAGACTTAAAATTGTTTTCTTAAATAAATATCAACTCAGGTGTATAAAGATTGCTTGGGCGATGCAAACTTATGGCTATTAATAAGATTTTTTGCTTAGGTTGGATCGACTACCTCTACTGACTAAGTATATTAGGATCATGATTGCCCGAGATGACGGAACCATGAGATCTCAATCCCAAACCATATGATTTAAGTTAGCAAATGATAAATTTTCTTAAAGTTCTAAAACTTCACTCACTGCTATTATATGTTAAATAATTAGTAACCTTAATCGATAGTTTTCTCTCACTATTAGGAGGGGTAATTAACTATAGGTGCTAACGCTTATTGGATACTTGGAATCAAATCTAAAATCCTCACAAAATGAGAGTGAAATCTCTGGGTAATGTCTAATATACAATCCTCATCTGCCTTTTGAAAATTTCACTCGACTTAAATGTAAACTCTCCTTCGTCAAGAGGCCAGATGCAAATTTTCGATGCCCATAATGATCAAGCATTGTTACCAAAAAAGAAGTTAATTTCTTCTCTTTTAAGACAAATTTGAATGCATGTTGACCTCCTCATATGTGTCATAAATCAAGACAAGCTCACAAGTTTAATTTGATGGACTTCGGAGGTGACAGTACGTAAATCAGGGCTCAAAATGCAAGACATCACCGGAAATGGTCGAAACGACTTCCGATCGACGAACGGACTTTGCCATTGCGTTCAGAACGTCGAAATTCACCAGAATATAAATATTGCATAATCTAAAGATCAACCGCTCAAACGATCGAGCTATCAATGTATCGATAAGCATATCGGAGTCGAAAAGTTGCGATGATGTCCGAACGACTTCCATTCATGAAATTGAGTTTGCCGTTAGATTCAAAACATCGAAAACTATCAAATGAGACTGTCCATGCTTAATTCGGACGAGTCTGTGCAAATGTCGAATAATCAGAAGTGACAATGCGCAAATTGAGGCTAAAATACACAGGATGTCACCAAAATCAACTCAAATGACCTCCGATCGACGAACGGCCCGCATTCGGAATGCCACTAGTCGAATATAAATATTGCACAACTGGCGATGATTGATTAAGCTCGGGTTGTCGCGTCGCACATATATCAAGGTCAGGAGGCACTGACGAGGACCAAACGACCTCCGTTCACGAAATTGATCGCGCCGTTAACTTCGAAATGTCAAAATCTATCAAGTAAGATTATTCACATTCAATTCGGACGAGTCTGAGCGAATGTCGAGCGATTGGAAGCTGCAACCCGCATTTTAAAGCTAAAATTGACTCAATTTGTCGCCGATTTGAACCAAACGACATCCGATTGTGAAATGGACCGTGCCATTGCATTCGGAACAACGAAATAATTTTGGATCAACATATATATCAACCCTATATTGAGGTCGGTGTAAAATTCACATTAAAGCCGTTTAATCAATTTGAAAATTGATTTAAAATCCCTAAATTACCCTAAGTTTCACTCAAATGGCCCAATCGGCCTGGCCGCTTCGGATCCATCTACACGCGAAACTGACCGACTGGCCTCTCCTCTTAGAGCGAGTTCCCTTTGTTGTCTGACCGACCATGCACGAGCCTTCTCTTCAGCGCATGCTCCCCCTCTTCTGTCGGCCCGATCCCGCCTCCTCCACGTGCAACTGCTCCCTCCAAGGAAACGGTTTCCCCTCTTTTTCCTCTCTTCCTCCCTTCCATCTCCAAAGCCGCAAGGATTTCTTGTCTACCCCCTGAATCCGAAAAAAATCGAAGAGCTCTTTTTCCTTCTCCTCCAAAAAACTGAAAAAAGGGATAAAATCTTCTCTTCTTCTTCTTTCTTCCTTCTCCTTGTTCTTCCTTTTCTTTCTTCTTCTTTTTTTCTCTTTTCTTTCTCTTCGCACGCAAGGCTCCCCTCTTCCTTAAGGAAGCTGTAAAAAATATCAAGTGAAATTAAGCAAGTTGCTAAAGATGTGCTTGGAGAATCAAAAGGAAAAACTTCTTTTAATAAGAATAGTTGGTGGTGAGTCAGTGTCGAAAAGATAAGAAATAAAAGCATTGTTATAAAACTTGGTTTAGATGTAAAACTTCGGAATTGGGAAAGATATAAAGTGGCACTAGAGATTAAGCGATATGTGATCTGAAATTTAAACAGTAATTTATACTGATAGATTAGATACTAAAGAAGGTGAAAGTTGTATGTATAAGTTAGCCAAAGAGATAGGAGAAGTAAAAGCAGTTAGTGAGGGGTATTAAGGATGAAAATAATAAAGACTTTTCTTAGAAAAGATATTGAAAATAGGTGGATGAGGTATTTTGATAAACTTTTCAATGAAGGATCGAAAGTATGATTGATTTTAGCAACCTTAATACCATAAACAAAAATAGAATTTCATTTTATCGATCGTATTAGTAAATCAAGTTAGTGAAGCTTTAAAGAAAATGAAATGTGGAAAAGCGATGGACCGATAATATTCCAATAGAAGTGTGGAAATGTTTAGAGATCAAGGAATTTCTTGGCTTACAAATCTTTTAATGTTATTTTAAAGATTAAAAGATCTTGATGAGTGGAGAAAGAGTTTGTTGGTTCTATATTTAAGAATAAAGGTGATGCAAAAGAGTGTGCAAATTATAGAGGAATTAAGTTAATGTGCCATACATTAAAATTATGGGAGAAGTAATTGAGCATAGGTTACGATGTGATACAGTTTCTCACAATCAGTTTAGTTTCATGCCGGTAGATCTACTTATGGATCTATACATTTGTTAAGAGGTTTGATGGAGAAGCATAGAGAAAGTAAGAAGGATACATATGATATTTATTGATTTAGAAAGCTTATGATAAAGTCTCAAGAGATGTTCTTTGGAGAGTTAGAATAGAAAGGAGTTAATATTGGTTATATTCAAGTCATTAAGGATATGTATACTAGTTACTTGTGTCCAAACACAAGGAGGATTGACAAAATATTTTCCTATTTGGTTGGATTACATCAAGGATCAACATTAAGCCCTTATCTTTTACTTTAGTTATGGATGTTCTTAGGCATTTACAAGAAGATGTTCCTTGGTGTATGCTTTTCTTGATGACATTCTTCTTGTTGATAAGGTAGAGAGTCCAATGAAACTTGAATTATGGAGGTCAACTTTAGAGTCTAAAGGTTTTCGTTTAAGTAGATCTAAAGCGAATATATGGAGTGTAATTTTAGTTGTAGAAGTTTTAGTGGTAGTGTTGTGACTTTAGGTGATCAAGTCATTAATAAGAGTGAGCGATTCAGATATTTAGGTTCTATTGTTCAAAATGATGGTGAAATAGATGGAGATGTTATTAGTAGAATTCATGTTGGATGGTTGAAGTGGAGGAATGCATTTGACCTATTATGTGATAGAAAAGTTCCACTTAAACTTAAGGGAAAATTTTATAAGATGGTGGTAAGACCACGATGACTTATGTGCAGAATGTTGGCCAATAAGAAAGATAAGATTAAGTTAAGTCTTCTGAGATGAGGATGCTCGTGGATGAGTGGCTTTACTCTTAGAGATAGAATGCAAAATGAGTATGTTCGGAAAAAGTTAGAGTAGCTCAGGTGGTAGATAAGATTAGGGAGAATTAGATGGTTTGGCCACATAAAGCATCGGCCGTCCAGATGACAGATTAGGAGAGTAGATGCATTAGATTTGCTTTATGTTAAGAAAGGTAGAGGTAGACTAAAAGACTTGGTTAAGATGCATAAAAAATAATCTTAGTATACTTGAATTAAATGAGAATTTGATACATAATAGGACACAATGGAGACGAAGGATTCATGTAGCCGACCCCACCTAGTGGGATTAAGGTTTGTTGTTGTTATTGTTGTTGTTGTTGTCTCTTTTCTTTCTCTAGCCAACCTGTCAAGAGGCGGGTTTTTTTTTCGGTTTCCGGCGTCGCATTCCTTGCATCACCTTTCCAATCTTGGCTTCGTCGCAATCGGAGGAAGCAACACCGTCATTCGGTTTTCGACGTCGCATTCCTTGCATCACATCTCCAATTTTCGCTTCTCTGCAAACCGAGGAAGAACACCGTCAAGAGGCGGGTTCTTCTCTTGGTTTTCGACATACCCAACCTCGTTCCCTTGCCGATCATTGCAACGTGCATAAAGATTAGTTAGAACATATGTGATCTGTGAATGTGGATATATATATATATATATATATATATATATATATATATATATTTCTTTGCATGTTGAGATAATCCGTCGTCTCAAGAGACGCGACGAGATGGCATCGGCGTTGATGTCATGACATTGCTATTCACGCTTCGAAGCGTGACGAGCCAACATTTGTTAGATGTCGCTCCCTCAAAATGAAATGATGTCGAAATTTTATCTAATTTTTAGACTTGAAAAAAAAAGGGAATGAATATATATTGCATTGTATGTCTTCTTTCAGGTTTGAAGGCCTCGTCGTGCTCATGAGGGCGTGATGAGATGAAAATCGGTTGTGGTGTCGTAAGACACCACTACTATTGAGCTACCAGAAAGCAAGACACTCGTCTGCACCCTGAGGATAATCTGGAGGTTGCCAAAATTACGTCAAATCTTTTGACTTAGAAAAAATAGGAGAGTAAAATGAACTGACTTAAGAACGTTAAGTAAGGAAACCTACAACTAAATCTAAACTAAAAGCGTCAAATAAAAAAAAGGGGGAGAAAGTAAAATGACATACAACAAACACAAAACTAAAACAAAAAAAAAAGAAGAGAGGAAAAACATTTACAAAACCTATTTAAGCAAGTTGAAAACCTTCCTGAAGTGCGAATTAAAATCCTTCCCCCTCTTTCTCGAGTACTCTAAACTCAAAAAGTGCTATCTCTTAGTCTTATTTAGAGGGATTGGAGGAAGTAATGAGTGAGTTCTCTTTTCTTGTAAAGTTTTCAAAATTAAACAAGCTTTAATTGAAATTTGGGGAGATTAATATTAAATTCATAACAAATTTGCAATAAATTTAAAGTCTATAAAATTTGATATGGAGTTAAAAATAAATCCAAATTGGGTTTAATAACTTTTATACGAATATGAAGGTGATTACTTATCTTTAATAAGCGTAGTAAAATTTAAAACAATATAAATCTTGAAACTTATCAAAAGTGATTTAAATTGATTATAATCAAGTTGGGAGAATTGCAAAACTCAACATAAGTAGCAGTAATGTTTTAAACTATAATATAAATCAAAATGCTTTTATAGCCACCGAATCTGCAATTTTTTGTACAAGCAGACAAAAGACGACACTAAATTAATGCTACACGAATAAAAGAGCTTTCCTTCAATACAAAAATTAAGGAATTTCATTATAAATAATAATTTTCAAAATCAATGAAATCACTAATTAGGTGAAATTATCTAGTATAAACACTGCCGTGTCTTTGGTAGATTTCAAGTCAAATTTTAATGTAAAAGCGATTAAGTTAGAATTAAATGAAAATTTGAAATCAATCTCATAATTCAGAAATAAACACTACATAAAGTCTTAAATACTCCCGCATGTGCCGACACTACATTGAATATTTAGATTCAAGTGTCTGAGGATGTTGTGCGAGTTGCTTCCCGGTTTAGTCTTAGGATTAAGTCTGGGTTAACAAAACCTAAAAACCTATAATAAGAGTTTAAAAAAAAATAAAAAAATAAAAAAAAATCAGTGAAATATCTGAGAAATTGATTCTGTTAGGTGAGAGTGGATCTAATTCTCTGTTAGCAGCTAAACAGAATTGATAGGATCTAAAGCTCTTAAACATATTCAAATTAAGGAGGCATAACTTATCAAAAGTGATTTAAATTTATCATAATCAAGTTGGGAGAATTACAAAAACTCAACAAGTAAACTAAGTGCAAGTAATGTTTTAAACTATAATATAAATCAAAATGCTTTTATACCATAGAATCAGAATTTTTGTAAGCAAGCATTAATGCTACACGAATAAAAGAGCTTTCCTTCAATACAAAAATTAAGAAATTTCATTATAAATAATAATTTTCAAAATCAATGAAATCACTAATTAGGTGAAATTATCTATAAACACTGCGATGTGCTTTCGGACGTAGAGATTTCAGTCAAATTTTAATGTCTCGAAAAGATTATGTTAAGTTAAATTAAATGAAAATGAAATCAATCTTGAAATAAACACTACATAAAGTCTTAAATACTCCGTATGGACACTACTTGAATATTTAGATTCAAGTGTCGAGGATGTTGTGCGTTCTTCCGGTTTAGTCTTGGGGTAAGTCAAACAAAACCTAAAACCTATAATAAGAGTTTAAAAAAAATAAAAAAATAAAAAAAATCAGTGAAATATCGAAATTGATTACGTTGGGTGAGAGTGGATCTAATTCTGCATAAAACGAGTTGATAGGATCTAAAGCTTTTAAACATATTCAAATTAATCAATTTTTAAATCAAATTAAGTACCGTCAAACTGCTTAAATGAGACTATCATTAAAACTTAAATCAAACTTCATCCATCCACCTCCTGCTTGTTTGGGGTGACAAATTAAGAAAACTAGCCAAGGGTAATGTCAAATCAAGTGTTCTACTATGTTTACTCAATCAATCTCCGTCGGTAAGGATATGACTGTCCCATTGCGTGACAAGTAGAACTACGAGATGAAGCGTTATAGAAGTCCTCGACGGGTGGTTTGGCCATCGGACTATTATATTACGATCACGGCCGTAGCAGTATGCTCCCAATGGCTTTTGCCCTTTGAGTTGTGAATCATGGGATACTGATAGGGCAACAATCCTCTAAGTAGACTTAAGATTGTCTCCTGACAAATATCACCAGTCTGAGGATTTCTTGGGACGACGTAATGTTCGATAGGGATCATTTGGTCGTTGGATCATTCTTCTCACGTGACCGGAATTACCGGATGATGAAACTATGAGATCTAGATCGGGCACGTCATCATTTCCCCAACCATTCAGTTTAAGTTGAAATGATGAATTTCATAATCTAAATTTTGAAACTCTACATACTGCTACTATACACTACGCATTTTAGCGATCTAACAATTAACCTTAATCGAAAGTTCTCTCTTACTCTACTTGGTATAATTAACTATATGCGCCCAGAAACCTAATCTAAAGTCCTCATAAAATGAGGGCGAAATCTCTGGGTAGTGTCTTATCTACTATTTCATCTGCCTTCTGAAAATTACACCGACACTTTCAAATCACACTCTCTTCAATTTCATATTTGTCGAGAGGTCGGTGGCGAATTTTCGAGCTCATACACACGACGTTTCTCCTAAGTGCATCATTTTACTTATATGAGGAAGTCATAAGTCTCATTTAATTAATCTGATCTTTCTCCGCTTGGGAACAGTAGTTGACAGGGTAAATTGAAAGTTAAATATTTATGCTCTTAAAATATAACTCATTTTGAATGCCTAATTAAGAATTATATAGTGGAAGTTATAAAGTCTTTGTTTCAAGATTAAACATGCAATGATAAATTCAAACTATAAATTTTACCCTCTATGCTTGAAGTAGAGTTAACAAGGTCTATCAAGTGACAAATCTTTCAATGAATCTAAATCATAATATATTATAAGATTTGATCTTTTGCAATAAAACAAACAAATTTGATGAGGTGTACCTTGATGATGATTATATTGAATGAAGATCTCAATTGGATGGATACAATTTAAAAATAAAAATTTTAAATTATAGTGTGATACTTAAAAAATCCACACTTCAATGATGACTGTGTTGATTGAAGATTTCAACTGGAGAAAATAATTTCATCAAAATGTTTCAAAACATTAAAAAAAAATTCATCTCAAGTTTAGACCCCAATAAAGTATGAAAAAAAATAAATAATTATCAAATTCTAATTGATACTTATCAATCAAATATTTGAAGCAAAAATCAAATTTGCTTTCTGCAACCATTTATTGGAGAGTGGTAAATTTTGAAAGTTTTACCTCACAAAAGAGCCAATATCAATACTCAGATAAATCACATGCTAGTAAGAACGTGATCCATATCTTCTATCTACATAATTTTGCCCTTAAATGGTATTATAAAGAGTTGCGGTACGACCAAAGTTCACTGACCTGGTGGTTTGGCCTTCAATAGCTTTACTAAAGTAGAATCACGGTTGTTGCCTGTACGTTCTCTAATAATTCTATCCTTTGAGTTGTGAATTATAGAGCATTTAATAGGACACAAATTACTCTGTTAGCTAAGGTGAACTTAAATTATCTTCTTAGAAAAATTTTAACTCAGGTCTATAGGATCTCTTTTGATAAAACAATCCATCATTCCGATAGGATCCTTCTAGTCGAAATGATTATATTCTACTAAGTTAAGACCGTGTAAACCTAGGATGACAAAATTATGAAGAGATGAAATTATGGAATCTTGATCAAATGTGGCATCATTTTCCTTACCATCCACTTTAATTTAAAAATGATGAATTTCATAATTTTAAATTAAAAATTATGTTTACTACTATTATGTGATAAGCAATTAGCAGTCTAATGATTAGTATTAATTTAAAGTTCTCTCACCACTAAGAGAAATAATTAATTATTCGTGTTTACGCTTATAAGAAACTTGGAACGAGATTTAAAGTTCTCACAAAATGAGTGAAATCTCTGGGTAGTGTCTTGTCTATAATCCTTATTTGCCTTCTGGAAGTTTGACTCGATGTAAATCCAAACTCTCCTAATTGATAGGTCAAGCGTGAATTTTTGGAACTCACAGTCATAATCACTATTTTTTGTCGTGTCATTTAGGAGCGAAATAATTATGTGGATAGAGGACTGCTACGTTCTTACTAATGTAAGATTTATTAACCGTAAATATAGCAATACATTTGACTTTATATTGACTTTTTTATGAGCTATAATTTTTTTTTTTAATTTATTTTTTTCGACTAACAGTTGTGGATGGTGGATTGAATTTTATTTTAAGTATTTAAATGATGTATTTTATTTAAGTGATTTTTCCAAAATTTGAAATTTTCTTAAATATCTATAAATTATTTAGAATTTGAACTTTAGATAATTGCAATGTTAAGATTTTAAAAAGGGATATTTACAAATCAACCACCTAAAACATATGCATTTATAATTTAACCATCTTCATCATTTTTTTGAACTATGAGACCCATATATTTGTGCATGCCACAATCAAATCATTAAGAATTTTACAAAAATGAAAAATATAGGTTGGGCTTTTGTTATGTTTTTCAATATTTGAATGTCAATTTAAAATTTTGATGTTGAAGGTGGTTAATTTGTAAATATGTAAGGATAGGGTGACAGTATATGTAAAAGCTCTTTTTAAAAATTGTGATGGCAGTAATCACGGTTGTAGAAACCGAATTGGATATTAAATCGGAAGGAGAGGTTTAAGATTTAATGGTTTGATCGAAGTTGAACCAAATGACGTGATAAATATTAAAATTATTGAATATTGATCTAATTAAATGATAAAATAATATAAATATATAACAAAAAATCGGATAATTATATAAATAATATTTCTAATAATTATAAAATTTAAGATCGATACAAAGTTCAATAAGATATAAATATGTGTATATTAAATATATTTAAAATATTAAAAAATTATAATATGAATTTATAAGTATAATTTATAACAATAATATAATATATTTAAAATTCTAGTTTATGATAAAAATATAAAATTAATAATATAAAAATTATTTTTAAAATCTTGTAAAATATACCTAATATAAAAATATAATTTATAAGATATTCAAAAATATCATTATAAATCTATATTTATGAATATAAATGTAATTTATAATACAAAAAATATTAGATTATAATATAAAAAAGTATTTTAGAAATTTTATAAAGTAGAATACATAAAATATTTACAAATTCTTTTTACAAATTTTATATTCTCAAAAAAATTTTTATTTTATAAAATATAATTTATTTTTAAAATATAAAGTTAAAAATTAAAATATTGTTCTTATGTTCTTATATTTTAAAGCTCATTTGATATTACTAAAGCCCATCTCATACACCCAAATATCTCAATCTTAAAGCTTAGCTCAATAAGTTTCACCATTTTCAATATTTTTAGTTCCACATCATGAAGGGGATTTAGTAATGCACTCTTTATATTGAGACATATAGCTCCAAAACATGAATTTATAATGTAATTGAGTTATGGTTAGTGGATGTTTTATGATTAATTTAGTTAAAGCTCATAATAATAATAATAATAATAATTTAAAATTAATAAAAGTTCTTATAAAAGTATTTAAATTACATATTTTGTTTACTTTAATATTTAAATATAATTATTTAAAATATTTCTATGACATAATTAAATAATTTAATATAATAATAATAGTTGTAAAATGTATAAGATTTCTTATAAAAATATTTAAATTACATAATTTGTTAAGTTTAACATTAAAATATTATTATTTATTATATTTAAATAATTTAATATAATTATTACTCGAATAGGCCAGTTTTCTAAAATTAGAATAGGTTCATTGGTTGAACTAACGGTTTTGGCCGGTTCAATGTAAATAGCAGTTTTTGAAGTAACCGAAATGGTCGTATGGCCTGTTCATGGCCAGTCTAGTCTGGTTTTTAAAACATTGGTAATAACCCTTCGGTTGAAGTCTTCAATCAATATGATCATCATCAGGGTAAACCTTATCAACTCTACTTGTTTATTAGTAGAGGATCAGATTTATTATTGAGGCATGAAATTATAATTTATTTAAGATCAAAACAAGAGTTTGTATTTTCAATATAACATTTTTTTTAAGATCATCGATATAATCTTCACTCTAAGTATGATTGATTAGTTTCATGATTAGTTATGTCGACTTTAACTCTAATGACGAGGAGAATTAAACTAATAAAATGAGAATAGTAATTTTCTCAATATAAGTATAATGACCCACTTAAGAATGTGCACAATTATTGAATTCATATTTAGTTTTAAAAGAGAGCTCATAGTTTTATAAAAATTATTATTGATCATAAGATACTTACACATTTCTCAAGACAATTGTTAGCCTAGATTAACTTTAATTTAAACTTGCACAACATTCTCGGACCATACAATTGCTTTTAGTATACTGGTCGAAGCATATGCAGGAAATTCAAATATGTTTATGTTAACTCGCGCAACAACATCCTCAGATACTAGAATTAAGCTTTTAGGACATTTATCGGGGCCCATGTGAGTATTTTAGAATACTTGTATGAATTTTGGAGTGCTCAAATTGAATGAGAATTATCTCATATTTCGTATAATAGTTTGTTTCTTTCAAGTGTTTGCGCGAATCTCAAAGCAATTAAATCAAACAAATTATTGCTTTGTGATGTGTGCGTCTTTTAGTGACACTTTATTTTCTGCTCTTAGATTCATGTTGAAGATCCGGTGGTGTTAGGCATTTTAAGTTCTTTTCAATTGCTTAAAATGACACTTAAATTGCCTTTAGTCCACATTTTATTGGATTCTCAAGTTTTAATGAGGCTCATTTCATGCTTGTTGATTGGCTTTGAACTTCATCATGAGTAGGGGTGTAAACGAGCCGAATTTTTGTTCGTGTTGGCTTGGTCATAAATTACTCTATCCATGTGCGGCTCGTCTTCGAAATGGCTTGAAATTTTAGTATTCGTGTTTAGCTCGAATTGCTCAAAATGGCTTGTATAAGCTCGAAATGACTCGAAAAAGCAATAATCTGAAAAAAAATAGAGGCGGGAGGATTTGACTTGGGCCAATTTTTTATATGACAAAAGCACTAATCACTAAGCCATGTTTGTTATTGTGAATATATTGTGTGTGTGTGTGTGTGTGTGTATATAATATGATCGAACGAAGTATTGTTCTTGTTTGACTCATTTATAAATCGAGCTTAAAATATTTGTTCGTGTTGCTTGCTATTGTGAATTATTTTGTATTTCTATACTTTTTTATTTCAAGCTAAAATGAGTCGAACAAGATTGCACGAAATATTTTTCATGTTCGATTTGGCTCGTTTATAAAACGAGCTTTAAAATATTTGTTCGTCCAAACACGACCTACTTAACGAGCTTTTCGCGAACAATGGGCTTTTTGGATAGCTCTATTATGAGATTTATTTAGATTCTTTTGGATTGCTTACAACTCGTTCGATCTTTTTATTGGTTCTATTCAGCTTAATGCCAATAAGCATGATGGAATTGCTCTATCAGAGAAAGTTGACATGATGCCCGTCTTACAAATGCTGAAGAAGAAGAGAGATGAATTGGTAAGCCATATTTTCTTTTTGATTCTGTTAAGTGATCTCTTATTCTTCTGTTTATGTTGGATATGTGCTTTCTCATGTGGTAATAATTATTTTTTATGCTTTTGTTTGGTAGTGTCACCAGCAGCGCTTACTTGAGGATAGTATTGCTCATTGTGAGATGAGCATTCAGACAGTATTAAGTGGTATGCTCCTTTTATGTCATCTCTTATAGTTTGTTAAGCCTGTACTCTGTTTTGCTAGTTTTACTCTTTGTTATTGCTAGGAATTAGTATGCATGATAATCACACATGAAGATTTTATAAGATGTATATTTTAAATGATTTGGAAATAGATCTCACCAAATCCAACGCCATATGTTTAAATGTATTACTTACATCTCAATTACTGTAGATAGCAACCTTTAAAGGCTAGATGGTTAGAATTATATTATACGAAACCTGAATCTATGACAACAGAGCAATAGTCTTTAGTTTTATTAGGGCTTCGCCTTCAATAATTATCACCAGATTCTTATTTTAAGTGATGCAGTAATCGTAAAAATTTTATTGTTAGCAATTATATTTATTTTGTGTGGGATGAAATGACCGCTTGCTTTTATTAGAAAACTACTTTACTCAAATCATTCATTTCCTTAACCAAAACGAAGACCAACTAAATTCAGCTGGAGTAGTTGTTGTACACTTTAGATTCATAAGTCTATATTTAACAATGTAATGGACCTTTACTCCCTTTGTCAGACTTTATGGCATGGAATCAGATTATGCCAAGATGTGATAATCTATTGATTATTTTGGCAGGAAAAGATTCCTCAGAATCAAAGGTTGAGTTCATGTTGAAAACTTGTGAATTAATCTGCTCAAATGGAATGAAAAATGATGCAAATTTGTTCACTCAAGCTCAATGCCAACCACATACAATTAGTAGGAAGAAATTGTGCGATGCAGTTCTTCAATTACAAAGTCCATGTCAGGTAAGTATATGGTCAGAACATATCATATTTCTATGTATCTTTTGTCTAGATGAAATGAGAATTTTGTAAGTTATGAATTAGAAGCACATAAAACACGGCCACTAATGGCTCTTATCCGATTATATACTGGATTTGTAAATTCAGAATTCAAATCTATTATATCTTTTGCATTATGGAACATTATGCAGCAGTTGCTAGAATCAAATTTTTATTGAAGATTGCTCAATATTACTCACATCTTTTGTTTTTTAGCTACTTAGAGGGCATAGCTAGTGCACAAGGCACCTAATTTCAACATTTTGCTTTGATCGAAATGTTCCTTCTATAATTTGAATTTGAGATCTCCCACTCTCTAGTTAAAATGATTCATGAGACTCCATAAGCAGTAAAAAATCATGTACGCATGACTCTCAGTCCAATAAAACTACCCCTCCCATCTTGTAGCCTCTTTAGGTAATCGATTTATTCTTGTCACTTATTATCTCTTAAAATGGGCTAAAACTAGTTCTCCTAAAGGAAGTTGAGGAAAATAATGTGCAAGGAGTTCTTCTAAGACCACGCTAACTATTGATTTGGAGTTCTGTATCAATCATATCTGACAATGGTATACCTTTAAAATCTATTAATTTATTCAACCACATAGGATGGATTGATGCTATCCAATATTTAGCCCAAGAGCAAATGGTTAATTGAGGTATTTAATAAGACTTTGGTAAAATTAGTCAATAAAATTCTCTCCAAAATAGAAAAGAATGACATGACAACCTAACAAAAGCTTTATAGGCTTCACTTGTATTTGGAATAGAGGTGATGCTCTCTCTCAAGGTTGAGTATTATCAGTCCTTATTTTAATTTGATGTGGACTCACACAATAAGAAAATGATCATCCATGGATTAAATAAATTGAAGCCTTAGATGAATTTTGACTTCACGCTCAACAAAATTTAAAAAATCATAGGGCAAAGATTATTCAATCCTATTATTGTGGTTATTCATGGAAGCTTCAAATTAGTGATTTAGTCCTTGTACTTTGAAGAATAATTTCGCGATATTGCAAAGACAAGAAATTCAATTGAAATTGGGAAGGGGTCTATTTGCAACCAAAACATAAAAAAAAAGAGAAGAAGCTGCTACCTACCTCCACGATCGACCTCGATCCATGTCACACAAGTTTGGTTTCAACCTATGTTACAGGAGGATTGATCACATTGCACAAGCAAAGACCAATGTCGTTGACCCTAGGGGGAGTACGCACGAACAATTGGTGCTCGACTTCTATAAGAAATGGTGGCCGACGAGGCTTTATGGGGGATGCACACGAGAGAGAGTTTCTTGGCCGAGAATGAGAGAGGGAGAGTGAGCCGAGGAAGCGAGAGGGAGAGAGAGGAGTTGGAGCCATTTGCTTGACATGAGAAAGAGGAGAGATCGAGAGAGAGAGTTTTCCCTAGTCGAGCCAAAGGTTGTGTGAATGGAGCTTCGACTGAACAAATCATGCGGAAATTCGTGTGAATAGCCTGATCCCAAGGGTCTTAAAGAAAATTTAGGGCTATTTTGGGAGTCTATTTTAGGTACAATAGCCATTAATCATAAAAAATTGTAAACAAACTCTTATTGTAGATCACAAAATTTGATTACCCATACATATCGATCTTGGATCTGACCGAGTAAATTATAAAGACCTCTATCGTCAACCTTGGGTCTTATAAGAGATGCTCTCTGTCGATCTTAGGTGCAGAGAAAGGGAAAAGAGTGTGCAATTGCACTAAATTTCATAAACATAGCATTGCTAAGCAGTTATATTATCAAAATTGCAAGAAATTGCATGAATTTCAAATAATTTAAAAATCAAATAAAATTCAATCAAAGAAGACTTGTGCATGTCGATCTTGGGTCTGACTGGTATATTTATGAAAACCTCTGACAAGAAATAAAAATCTTTCCCCATTGATCTTGGGTTTAGAGCAAGAGAGAAATGTGTCTTGATTGCGCTTAAATTTCATAAATGAAGCATTGCTACGCAATTATATTGTCAAAATCTCACGAGAAAAATTATATTTAAAATATTTCAATAAAATCAAAGAATTGTCAAATTAAATGGGATATAACCCTCTTCTCTCTCTCATTAAAATAATACGATTTAATAAAATCATAAATTGAATATTTAAATCTAATCGGCAAATTGAAAATTAATTTGCTCATGTGTTATAAAGTTCACAAAATGTAAAATTTAACTTTATTAAAAATAACATAAACACATTCAAACACAAATGATTGCAATCGCTCAATTGATCGGACATAATGCGTCAAAAATCTAGATGTTTTCCAATCATCCTCTAAAGGAATCAAAACAACTTGACAATTTAAGGGTTGTCTTGATTGTACAAGAAATTATAAAATTTATGTCTGCAAGGTAGATTCCACTTGAAACACTGGCACTTCAGTGGATGTAAGCCCAATTTATGTTCATAAAATGAACTCCACATTGTACATGGCATTCCAATAGAAGTAAGCCTATTTTATATTTGTATAACAAACTCCATATATAACATCAGCATTTCAACAGATGTAAGCTCAACTTAGGTTTGCATAGTAGACTGCACTCACATCTAAGGCCTTTTAATGGATATAAGCTCAACATAGGTTCACAAAGTGAACCCTATTTCTATTTAGAGCTTTCCAAAAATTGTAAAGCTTATTAATAGGGTATATTAATGATAAAAACTGCTTAAATCATAAAAATCTCTAACCATCTTGTCTAAAAGATGAGGTCATAAGACTCAATGATCAGACAAACTTATAAACTAAGTTTAGCCTAAATAATCCAATGAACACTTGCACAACGATCCTGGTCTACTTAGGATTCTTGAGATGAGTCAATTCATAGTTGCTAATCAGGTTCCCTAGACATTATAGCTAATGACCCTCTAATGTTGGTAAATTAGGAACAATAGTCTCGGGATGATGGAATCATTGGACCTTGATTGGGACTATTCTAATCTTTCTCAAATAGTCATTCAAATAATATCATTAATCACTGATTCACACCAAAGATTAATACCTACATCCAACCTTAATCGAAAGTGGTCTCCCACTACGATAAGAGGGGTAATTAACTATAGATGCTTGTGTCTATAAGAAGTAAGACTTGTATCTAAATAAATCCTAATGTAAATGTTAGGGAGTTTTGACTGAATAAAATTTAATCTGCCTCGTGAAGAATGAGATCTTGAAAATTTTAAGATGGCAGAGGTTTAGCCTTTGAGTGATCAAGGCCCCTCATTTTTTTTGAAATATTATATGAAGGATACAACAACTTATTAATTGAAGCGTGTAAGGCCCATTGCTCTTATAAATGGCCACTACCTAAGAAGCATTATACATAGTTGGCTAAGTTAATGCAAACTCACCCTACCCGAAGGCTAAGCTATGCTCATTGGCTCAATATGCTCTTGTATCCGAGTCAATTTCTATACATGGTTCAGCTCTAAAATCTATCCGAGTCAATTTCTATACATGGTTCAGCTCTAAAATCTAAGGAGTGAACTAGGTTGTTACCAATTTAGTGAGCTTAAGGAACCAAACTGGTTAAAGTATTATCAACTCATAAACCTAGTGTAAATTTGAGGGTTCTAAAAAAATCTCCTAGAAGACAATTGGAATTTTTTTCTATAAACTTCTTCAGAGCAATTTAGCCAAGCTTTGTGGTTGGAATCTTGAAGGCAAATTAGCAACACATGTTTCCATTCAATCAAACTTGTAAGGACAATTCAACAAATCTAAAAGGTTTAACTAATCAGATATCCTAGCTCACAAGCTGAAGGTAGAGTTGTCATGTCAATTCAACAAACTCCAATAGTTGAGTTGACATGATAAATGATGATTTTAAAAGTCAAAATAGTAAATTTTCTCGTGGTAGTTCAAAAAGCCAAATGGATATTCTAAGTTCACAACTCTAGCGGCTGAACTATCATGTCAAATCAACAAGCTCTAATAGGTGAGTTGGCATGCACCCTTGATGTTGTAGTAATTCTAATAATTGAACTTCTCGCCTTTGCCAATTCAATAATCTTAAAAGTCAAATCAGAATCTTAAGCTTGAAGTCTAAGGGCCAAGCTGTCCTTTCAATGCAATAAGCTTGAGTAGTTGAGTTGGCATGCATACTTAATGGTTTAATAAATCCAAAGACCGAGACACCTTCTTTAGTTAGTTTAATACGCCTAAGGGCCAAATCAGTATCTAAAGCCCACAAGTTTAACAATTGAGTTTTTATTTATTTATTTATTTTTTATTTTTATTTTTTTAATTATTTTTGTTTTTTTTAATTTAACAATTGAGTTGATATCAATTCAACAACCAAGTTGGCATATAAAGTTAATGTTAAAAAGATTTCTTTAGCTCGCAATAGTACGGGATCATTTTTTATGTAAATTCGACAAACTTAAGTAGTTGAGTTGGCATACACATTTAATGGTTCTAACTCAGGTTATTATATGACTATTTTAATTGTGTTATTTCTTTTTTCAAGAATTATAAAACGCAAATCGTCTCTCATAAACTCCATGAAACGCCTTGAACCTAGCATCCTCCTTGCCCGATTTGCTAAGAAAAAATCCGTTAATTTTGGCATCAAAGCTGCTATTTTTGCCGAAACCCCACAAAAAGGCAAGAGAAAAACTCACAGTAAGTGATGATTGTAGTTTGCCGGTTGTTCTACAAGTGAATTTCTATAAGCTGCAGCAAGCAAAAGATAAAAGGGTAGTTAGTATGTACTGAAATTAAATGGTCCTCTCTCTACAATAATCGGCAACTAACTGTAGCAATATGTGCCATCCTAGAAAGAGTGAAAGAAGAAATATTCATGCAGATCAACCCCCGCATTTTGATATCTCCCTCCATGCATTAAACCTATCGTATTCAACGTTTACGTTCAGCCAATGGAAGGTTCCTTGGAAGAAGATATATGCTCATGATTGTCTAATTTTTATAGTTTGTTAGGATTTAATTTTGATATTCTAAAATATCACATTTTTTCTTTGATAAACAGTGTTTTGTGCTGGAATTTTTTCATGATCAATGAATTAGTTTGATTTGTCCATTAAATTTAGGCGCGCTGTAGAGAAGGGCATCTTCTCTTATTTGCTATTGTTCATTATGATTTTTTGCCTTTATTTTCTAATTTCATCGAGCAGAAGTTAACAAACAACTGAGCTTCTGAGCTGCTCTCGTTTATTCTATAGGAGCTTGATGAGATATTTTGCACGAATAACTGGATATTACCGAAATATTGCGTCCTTCCTTCATCTGATGGTAAAGTCATTTATTCCATCTCCTTAAGTAGAGGCATTAATCTAATTTTACTCCAGACTTTATTAGTTGCAACTCAGCAAAACATCAACGGTGAATTAATAATGCTTTTGATGGGACACTTAATTATTTATAATTTCTCATTCTATGTTCTAGTTCTTTATCAAATTTCCTTTTTTTTTTTCATAAGTATTTTGATCCAAAAATAAAGGAAAAAGGGAATATATACAAAATTTACAGTCATAAATGTACCTTAGCCATTCTCTTGGCTATAATATACAGGAAAATTCAGAGCTGTTGTGACTGTGCGAGGAATGGACTTTGAATGTGATAGCAATGGTGACTGCAAGAGCAGCCCTGACAAAGCTCGTGAATCAGCAGCAGCTCATATGTTGAGCAAACTAAGAAGTATGGCAGCCCAACCAAAACATTGATCGCTGAAGAAATTAAACTCTTTGAATGCATGAATATTCATAAATTTACAACTGTCATATATTTGAACTGTTAGACTTAGGCATTGTGGTTGTCTATAGTATTCATTAGCAATTTTAATATTGCCAACTATATCTTTAGTTTTACTATTGGAGCTAATCAAGCAATTAATCATAGTTTGTTTAACTTTCAATTAGCTTTGTTGAATCTGTTTAAGTACTGTTGGTTATGATCAGAAGATTCATTAAGCTAAACCAAGGTGTACTAATTCGAGTTTAGCTCTATTATGAAAGTTTTAGTTTTGATAAATTTGATGATTTTTATTGTTTTAGGGAGATTTACATACATAGCAAAAAATTCTTATGCATTTATATTCAAACCATTATTTTTTAATTATAGATTTAATCTTTTTGTTTCTATTTCTTTTCGTAGCATATAGTTATAAAATTCTTGATTTCATTATTATTATATATTATGTTGAAATTCTTTTATTTTACTGATAAAATAGTCTATGCATTACATTTAATAAGAGTGATATGGAGAAAATAGCTGCGGAAGAGCTAATACGCTCTCTCTCTCTCTCTCTCTCTCTCTCTCTCTCTCTCTCTCGAAGAGATAAATGGAGAGATTTCTTCATAAATCAGATTGCACTTTGATGAAGGTTAAAACATACAAGGCAGACCATCTTTTTGTTGCCACGAATCAAAAAGAATAAAGACTTGCTGACATTTTTTTAAAAGCAAGCTTCTAACTGATCTTCCTTTCAAGAGGAATCCAAAAACTTCTCTCCTTTTCGCTTATGACTCTTCGAGCTTCTCCGCAGAGGCAACTTCTGATATTCTTTCATGTATCATCACTCGCCTGAGCCTCTTTATCCCTTATTTCCCTCTGTCGTGGACGGTTGCTTTGGCATGGGATGCACTCAAGAAAGAGATCATTAATGGCATTTATACATGAAATACCATAAGAAAAACCACCTTGAGGTAGCAAACTTCAATGCCTCTGGTCTGCCACTACAGTGATTGGTTTCTCAAACTCAGCAGGAAAGAGTTAAGGCGATAGCTAAAACTGTTTAATGGCAGAAACACCTTTTCCCTTCCTATTCTTTACTAGAAGGCCATCTCTAGAGAGCAGACTAGACAGAAAACCTCTGTTGTGATTCTCCTTTAGTGCTGTGTCACTTAAGTTGCTTATAAGAGACCAATGAGTCTCAAAATTAGGGGAATGTCCTGCTTTCTGCATTTCCTGCAGAACTTCTGAAGCCTTCTCCATACTGTTTTCAGCATAATAACTTGTAATTACATTATTATACATGCTGCTAGCTGGAACTATACCAAATTGAAGCATTAAACCTAAAATCCTTCTCGCGTCATCAGTTCTTCCGCACTCAGTCAAGTTATATATCAGAGTATCACTGGAAGCCTCACCTGCCGCAAGGCCCATGTGAAGCATTTCCTCATAAAAATCAAGTGCTTCATCTAAAGCTTTGCGGAGACAGAACCCATGGATTACCGAATTGTAGCTGTTTTGACTTGGACAGCAACCCTTCTGCAACATCAAATTCATCAGATGAACTGCCTTGTTTAATTTCCCTTGAACACTAAATTCTTTAATTAGAAGATCGTAGTGGACACGTTCAGGGATTAAATCCTGTTTCTCTATTCGGTCCAAAAGGATTAGTGCTTCAGAAAGCTGGTCACAAGAAATGAGACTCATTGCTAGGGAATTTTGAATGCAAGAACCGATCTTCAAGCCATGGTTTGCCATCATATTACTTAGTTCTAGTGCTCTGTTAAGCTCCCCATGCCTGCAAAAATAACAAATTATGGTTCGAAAACAACGATTATTCGGTCTCATTCCATGGCCTATCATATCATAAAAGACATCAACCGCTTTGTCCACAATTCCAAACTTAAAGTATCCATAAACAAGAAAATTACAAGTGTTAGTATCTCTAAGTAAATGTTTATCTTGCATGTTGTCTAACAAGGCATCAACAAGTAAATAATTTTTTGTCTGAAAGAGAGAAAAAATCAGAATATTCTGAAAGATCAATGACTTTGAACCATGTTCAAGTTGAAATAATTTTTGAAGATTTAAGGCGCCATTTAATAGTTTATGAAAGCACAATCGGCGAACAAGGCAGCGATAGCTAGAAATTGAAAGGCCAGCATGAGTTCTTAACATGATGGCCATAATCTCCAGCGCCTTCTTCAGATTATTGTGTCGGCAGAATCCATGAACAAAGGCATTTAAAATTTTATCACCAGGGAACATTCCATTTGCTAACATTTCTTGCAACTGAGAAGTTGCTTCCCTTAGCCTTCCCATCATGCAAAACTCATTCAACAATAAGCTATACACAAAGGTAGTGTGACTGCTCCTTCTGCTGAGAACATGTTGCGTCCACATTAGAGTTTCTCCTATTCTGCCTGAACTAACCAAAAAATGCAATAAGAATTCATATGATTTTTGGCATGTGGTTTCTGTCAGATTTATGAGGAATGAATGGTCCAAAACTGGATTCCTCTTAAAAATTTCCTCGAGAAACATGGTCCCGATGCTCGAAAGTTCTCTAGAGCTGAGCTCTTTCAGAATCGCAGCGACAAATGATGGCAGAACGTTATAATATTTCTCTGTCATGCTATCGAAAAACATAAGCATTTCTTCTACCATTCCTGACTTGCATAAACAGCTCACAAGGATATTGATGTCTTCGGAGCATGGTAAGTAGGGAATTCTCTCTAATAAATCCAAATATTTCTGAATTTGTCGAACATTCTTCTCTTTGCAGAAACCCAGAATCACAGCGTTGTAAGTAGCATTTTCAACCAGCAACTCTCTTTTCAGCATCTTGTCTAGGACTGACCTTGCAGTGACTGTCATGCCATCATTGCTTAAAGATTGTGCAATTAGATTCAGAGTATCGCCGTCCAGCCGATCCCATAATTCTGGCTCCTCATCAAGAAAACTGATGGCTTCTTTCAAATGAGAAGAGGATTTACACATGACTTTCAAGACCTGAGAGCAAGTCAGTGGAGAAAGATTATACCCCCATTGAACAATCTCACTTTTCACCCTGAGTGTTCTATCTAGATTTCCTTGTTCACATTCCTTAAACAATAGAGAATCAAAATCTGGACTCATTGAATCATCTAGGATCTTATCAAGATTCTTTTCATATTCACAATTGCCAGTTTCTAAATAGAGGCCATTGCCAAGGTAATCAAAGTATTCAGCTTTTGGTACTCTAGCATCATTATCCCTCTTAATCTTTACCCCTAGGCGATCGAGGCCAAGAATCTTAAAGGCCTTAGAAAGAGGGTCTCCCCCATGAGATGAAAAACTGAAACCAGAATTTTCCATCACAGTGAGTAAATTCTTTATCTCAAGAAACTTTTTACACTTGCAATACCCAGCTAACAAATTTTCAAAGTAGATAAATCTGGTGAGATCTCTCTCTCGACCATCTCCTCAAAAATATTTTTTGCGGCCTCCCACATTCCCTCCTTCAAAACCCCACCAATAATTGCATTGTAAGTATGCAAATTCAATTTTATCCCATGAGAAAAACTTTCAGATAAGTAATGAAAGCGTCTCTCAGCTTTCTTTCTTTACAGCTTTGAACAATTAGAATTCCAAATGTAATATCATCTAGCTGAAAGCCTAAAGCCTTCAACTCCTGAGTAAAGAACCAAGCATAATCACTACCAAACTTTTTGCAGATAGAAGAAATTGCTTTGTTACCTACAGAACATGAAGGTATGTGTGCCCATTCTTTCATAAAGTTCAAAACATCTTCGTAGTCCTTTTTAAAGCAGTATCCTTGAATAACTGCATTAAGGGTGGTGGGGCTCGCTTTAACACCAGCAGTCCTTGCTTGCCTTAGGATTTTTACAGCTTCAAGAATCTTCCCATTCTTGCATAGAGATCCCACAACAAAGTTAAGGAACTGATCTTCAGCACATAACCCAAATTCAGATTCTATCATGTCTATATAGACTTTTATCGCCAATTCAGAATCATCCTCTTCAACTAATAGTGTCAGTAGAGCTCGGTAGCATGAACATGAGAGTTCCAACCCTTGATTCTTCGCCTGATTATACAAAGCAACAGCATTTTGTAGCTGGAAATTTTCAGCATAACCTTGAATGATATTACTAAATATCTCACTGGCATTAGAAAAGATGCCATTGGGTTTCGAAGATAAAATCAAAGACTCTGCATCTGCAAACATCTGAGATCGGATAAGCATGGAGATCATTATATCATAGGACCTTGGCAGATGATGAAAGTTCCTGCTTTGTCTAGGAGCCCATCTGAACAACATCCATAGGAATTCCACGATAAAAATCGAATTTTTGCATGGTTCGAAATGCATTAACATCTCCATGAAATCTTCAGGCCTCAATGTGGATACACGCCAGCAACGACGGGTTATCTCTGGGCATAGGTTTCCATATTTCTTCAGGACCTCAGGCAAAGAAGAATGATTATCCAACAAGGAACCTGCTTTCTTTTTCGAAACGAGGGAGCACCTAGAAATAGCAGTTCTTCCAATACCAAAGCCTCTTCCCGATGGAAAATTTGCCTGGCTAGTGGAGAAACGCCGTCTATTCAGGAAAAGATGAAGCTTGCACGCTGCGATTCCGGATCCAGAGAAGGCGTTCGACGAAACAATTGGACGGAGAATGGAAGAAGAACTGACCAGCACCAGCTCAAATACAGTGCCCAAGGAGCCAAACTTGCTGATATCAACAAAGGCGGCGGGAGTTTCTAAAGAAGGAGACGATCGAGAAAATAGCTTCTTGCGCATCTCATATATGCTCCGCTGCAGGAGAATTGAAACGGGCTGTGGAAGTGGAAATTGGTGTTGGTCCGTTGGATAGGATAATATTTTAGGGCTGGCTATGGTAAAACTATGTGTTAGATTTTCTGAATTTGACAATAATTAATTTTGTCATATTATAATTATTTGAAAATTTTACATACATAATATATAATTATTATATATTTACATATCTAATATTTAAATTTTAATATATATAAATATAACTTCTTTTATGCATAAAAAAATGTATATTTCACTTAAAAAAATGATAATAATGATACTATTTTTGATATAATATTAAAAATATGAATATTATTTATATAAATATAAAAATTTAGGTATTAGACATTTAAATATATGAGAATTATGTGCTATGTTTATAAATGCCCCAAATATTTTCAAACTCATGGGTTGTGATAAATTATTTGGTGCTTATTAGAAATATTTTATCACGCGCTCTATATAATTTGAAAATTTGCTTTATTACTCAAATCTGAACCAAAAAATAGCATAATGTGTTGCACTAACATGTCAATCTTCATTTACATATCGATAAAATTTCATATGATTTTGATGATTAATAACAACTAATATATTTCATCAGCATTTTAATTTTTGTATTAACATATTGAAAACTTTTTATAATATGGTAAATATGATTATTAAATCATAAATATGATAAAAGATCTGTAATTGATGAAAAATTGTGGAGAGATAAACAATTTATTCTATTACAAGAAATTCACTGTTTCCTTCATTTTTATATTTTTATGATATAGTTGGCATAATTTTAATTTTAAAATAAAAAAGTTATCATCAACAAATTTAGAATCAAAATCATATTTGAGGTCCCATTCAAGCAAGAATGTGGTCCTATTTATATAATTTTGAGAGAAATATTTTGGTCATTGTAGTTAAAATCCCAAAACACTCTATCGGGCGGTGTATATTAATTCATTTGATCATAGATAGTTTTTTGGTGATTTGACCATCCAAACGATTTTTTATTTGAGTGATCTTAGGCTCGTTGGATTAGTCGGTAGCTTGATTCATTATGCCAAATTTGGAAGTCATCTGATTATTCAATCAGTGTTTTGAAGCTTTTATATGTAGCTTTTGAGCTTAATTTGAGCTCATCTGAGTTCGTTTTGACTATATTCTAGTGTTGTTGGACTCGTCCCACTAAATCAATTTACATATATGCTTTAACTTAAGATTAGTGCTTGATTTATAAATTTTAAATAGATATATCATTTGCCTCCTATTTTTGGATGAAAAAATTCATTTCATCCAAAAAAATATATTAAATAAAATCACTTTAGCTAAAAATTATTAGGATTTATATAGTTTTGACACATTGGTTTCAATTATGCTAGGTTAGATCAAGTTTTGACACATTTTTTACTTTTTAGGTCAAGTTGGGTCAAGTGGCCAATTGGGCTAGGTTAGGTTCAAATGTTGACTTGGTCAAGTTCAAACATAGGTCATGAATGAACTTAGATCAATGATTTCAATCAATTTAGCCTATGATAGATTTTCCCTATGTTAAGTTTTATTTTGGCTAAGTGTTGACTTGGTCAACCCTTAGGTTTGATTTTGTTTGACCCAATTTGATTGATTAAGCATCCCATGATGATTGTTGATCATGATGAGAGGTATAGATGGGCTTAGCTCAATCCAATTTGGTTAGGATTAGAATTTGGCTCATAAGGGTACTTTAGGTCAATTTGGGTCAAGTGTAAGTCAAATGGTCAAAGCTTGATTTGAGTTTGATTGAACTTTTATATGGACTTATGATTGAAATATAAATCCATTAGCAATTGATTTGAAGTCAAATGGGTTTTGATTCATTTGACAATTTCAAGGTCAAAGGATGAACATGAAATGGATTTTGGCTTGATTTTTGAATTGAGTTTTGGTTAAGTGGTTGAAGTTTGTATTTATATTTGGATTCATGATTGAAGGATTGATTGAATCATGAATAAAAATCAAGGGTTTGGCTTGATTTGAAATTGATTTGGCTAAGTTTAAGATTTTGACTTGAAAGGCGTAGGTTAGATTTTGATTGAATTTGAACTTAAAATTTGGAGTTGTATGTAGTTGTTTGAATTTATATTTAATTTATATATGTGAATATAAATGAGAATATGAATGGGTTATGAGAAAATTTTAGGAATTTGAAGTGATTTGAAGTTGAATTGAGCTAAGTCCTTAAGAGGAAATTAAAGGACTTAAGAGATATTTGGAATTTTGGATTTGAATTTTGGATTTAGTTTGATTGATTTGAGTTTATATTTCATTTATATATGTGAATATAAATGAGAATATAAATGAGTTATGAGAAAATTTCATGAATTTGAATTGATTTGAATATGATTTATGCTAAGTCTTTGAAGGGAAATCAAAAGACTTAGGCAAGATTTAGAATTTTATTTGATTGAATTGAATTTATATTTCATTTATATATGTAAATATAAATGAGAATATAAGTGAGTTATGAGAAAATTTTATGAATTTAAATTGATTTGAATATGATTTAGACTAAGTCCTTAAGAGAGAATTAAGGACTTAGGAAATATTTTGAACTTGGAATTTTAATCATGGGTTTCAATCATGGATTTTAATCATGGATTTCAATCATATGGTATTGATGTGAGTTTGGAAAAAATAAAATGAGATTGATTTGAAGTTTGAGAAAATCAATTAGGATTGGTTTGGAATTTGACTTGAAGGAAGGAAGGTGAGGAGTGGTTTAAGCTAAGGGTAGACAAATTTTCCTAACACCCCTAAGGCATGACCTATTCTATGGTTAACCCCTAGTCTCTGTAGGTTGAGTGTCCTCTGTTAGATGTGTCTTAAGAATCTCTTAATGTCTAAGAGGAGTCCTATGTCTAAGATGGAGGGGTTTAGAGCTCATCCTAAAAATGAGGTCAACCAAGGGTGCTCAATAGGTGTGGTGTGACTAACAAGGAACACTGCACGTATTGGTGTTGTCCAAAATGATCAACAACACCAAAGCTTCACAAGCACTAACAGAAATAATCTAACCCTATCCTAAAGTATAGAAGGAATCCAGAGCTTAGTGCAACGTGGCTCTACTTATGTCCAAGACATAAGAGAGAGGGAGGAATCACTAAGGGATAGAGTAGGTGAACCTTCCACTAGGGAAGCAGGTTCAAGTCATCCATAAGGGGAAGAGAGATTTGATTTGAGTCTCACTGGATAGAAAAAAATTTGTTTGAGTTCCGTTGAGGAAGAGGGTTGAATTTATATCAATTTGTTATTTGTTAAATTTGTATTTTTTTTGACTCCACGGGGAATAGCAAAGTGAACTCTCCACTAGGGAGGCAAGTTCAAGTCATCCATAAGGGAGGGGTTGAGAATTCCACTGAGGGATTAGAATTCTAGATCCGCTGGGGTACTAAAAAGATTAGCATCTCACTGAGGAGAAGCAAAAGATTTGATTTAGTTTGATTGATTTTTTTTTATTTCTTTGTTTTATTTGATTTATTTTGTTGAATTTTGTTTCATATTTTTAGATTTTGGATTGTGAGATGGACCTTGGTTGCGATGGATCAGCTTGGGAGGCTCGAACTCAACATATATCCAAAAGTCTACTAAACACATAGTAGGACTAGCCAAAGGGATGCCTTTGGTATGTGCATCTTAGGAAGAAAGAATAATAGACTTACATCCTCCAAAGTAGGGACCAGTTGTTGGGGTGATCTATTGGCAAGGTAACAGATTGCACCAAACCTAAGGCTAACTATTGAGTGAATGCCTCTAGGGGACTTAAATCAACTCAAAGATAGCCAAAGATTAATTTCATTTTTAGATTATTTTGATGGGTCCCATCAATTTGTGATGGATCATACTGGGTAGGAGCCATGAAGACCTAGACCTAATTCAGATTTACCAATCCAAAGGGAGTAGTCTACCAACCACAAGGTAGGACTATCCAACCAAGGGGATGCCTTTCAATTTGCACTGGTCAAGTCTTTAGAAGAAAGCGTGTGGACTCACATCCTCTAGAAACAAGA
This sequence comes from Cymbidium sinense, assembly GCA_021442155.1. Lineage (NCBI taxonomy): Eukaryota > Viridiplantae > Streptophyta > Magnoliopsida > Asparagales > Orchidaceae > Cymbidium > Cymbidium sinense. The sequence goes on along the minus strand of CM038221.1, from coordinate 170,952,248 downwards.
AACCACTAGGGTGATTGGTTGCTTTGGGCAATAAATCGAACCCGACCTAAGACTGACTATTTGAGTGAATGCCATTGGGGGACTTAAATCAGCTCAAGGATAGTTAAAAATTAATTTCATTTTTTTAGTTTATTTTGATGGATTTTGTTGGTTTGCTATGGATCACACTGAGAAGGAGCTTATATCAGCCTAGACATATCTTAGATTTACTAAACCAAAGGGAGTAGCTTCCCGGCCGATGGGAGAGCTATCCGACCAAAGGAGTACCTTTCAATTTATAATGATCAATTTAAGGGAAGAAGCACGGGGACTCACATCTTCCACTATAAAATACCACTGGGGTGATCGGTTGCTTTGGGCAACAAATCAAACGACCTGAGGCTGCTCGGTTTTGATCATGCTAGAAAGAATGCATCATAGTCTTACATCTTTCAAAGCAAAATGATTACCGGGGTAAACTGCTTGTGGCAAAACAGAATGAATCCGACCTAAGGGTAACTACGGAGTGAGTACCGACCTGAGGATTTATCTCAACTCAAGTAGTCAGGAAATTCCTATAGGAAGTTCTGCTGGCACTACCCTAAAGATATGGTGCCTGCTTGGGAAAAGGGGCCCTTTGGGGGCTTAATTCCTAATCCATAAGAGAATATTTTGTTTGTTTTATTTAGTTTGTTTTATCGTGGACCTTATTGGTTTGCGAGGGATCAAACTGAGAAGGAGCTTATATTAGCTTAGGCTTATCTCAGATTTACTGAACCAAGGGAGAATCTGCATATCCGCTAAACAAATTCTCCAACCACAGGGGTGACTACTAGGAAAAGGGGGCTGTCCAATCCAAAAGTAACCCGGGTAGTGTCTAAATGGGGTTGCAAAGGATGTGATCCAAATAGAATGCCCTTAGGGGATGGGGTCACTAAGGGGATTAATCCAACACCCTGGAGAAGATGACATGGCTAGTCATATATCCAACAAGTAATTGATGGTCAACTCAAGGAGAAAGCGTGGGGACTCACATCTGCCAAGAATGGTGTATCCACCGAGTGAGTTATTGTTTGCATAGAGAACATCAACCAACCTAAGGTGACCATCAATTTATAATAATCAGCCTAGAAAGAAAGCTCGGGAACTCACATCCTCCTAAAGCGGGCGATTCTTTGGGATAGTCGTCTTGACGGAGTGCCATCTAACCTAGGCATTCTTGAGTGAATGTCGAGGACTTATATCAACTCAAACATAGTTAAGCGAAGAATAGCCTCTGGGGGACTTATCTTAAACCTTAAATATACTCAACCTAGTCAGTGCATAATGGCTAGTTCAAGAAGAAAGCACGGGGACTCACATCTTCTTAAGTAAAGTCAACATGAGGTGGCTTACTGGCTGGGCAGTGAAGTCTACCATACTAACAAGGTGCTCATTGGTTTGTAATGATCAAGTTAGGAAGAAAGCATGAGAACTCACATCCTCCAACAAGTGATCATTGGGGTGACATACTAGCAAGGTAGCATGTAGACCCGACCTAGAGCAACTAATGAATGAGTGCCACAGGGGGCTTGCTACCACATCAAATAGCTCGAGATAAAAGATTTGTGTTTATTTTTGTGCATGTGTTAACATGAATAGGACGCCTCTTGGGTTATCTCACACCTATCCTAAACACACTAGGGAGTTTGATAGAACGATGCCACAGATGGTAGCAGGGGATTCCCACTAAGAAAGGATGTCGCTCAGGTTCTCTTACACTTGACTTAGTTGTGCTAATCGAAATAGGATGCCTCTTGGGTTCTCTCACACCTATTTTAATAGTGTTGGAAAGTTGTGTTTGTGATGTGAAAGGGGGATAGGATGCCACCGGGGGACTCTTACACCTACCCTAAACACGTCATAGCAGATTCACAAGGTAAACAAATAACTCTTTGAAAGAAGAGAGGATTTTGATGAAATGGAATCAAATTTTTGTTCTTTGATAGAATTATTTTCAAACATGATTTATTTTATGGGTAATATTTCTTTAAGTAGAGCCTATTAGTGTTTTCTCTAGAATAAAGAAAAGAAATGACACCACATAGAGTTTAGGAATATTTTATTTAGATGACCAAATATGGCATTAAGGAATAAGCATATTATCTCAAAAGATAAACATGCTCTCATATAATGGATTCAATCATTTCAATAAAAGATTCCTAAGGCTAATGGGACTTTCGTGTACCAGAGTATTTTTTCCCGAACTACATGAAAAACTAGAACATGGTCTATTTTATCCCGGAATCATGGTCCCTATAAAGGCAAGCCTCTTTAGTTAATTGCATCTTTAGAAGGGTCTCTTCCTAAGAATACTCTCGATTAAAGAAATAAGTGGTTATTCCTAAAGACTACTAAGGTAGCTTTTAAATGAATGATTTTTGGAAATTCAATTAGGAGAGGTCCAAATTGGAGAGAGTTATTTTTAAGAGTCAAATGAAAAAGAGTAGAAAATGTCTATTCATATTGGGATACCAGTAGAAATTTCGACTATCATATGATTGGGCTTCAAATTTAGGATTTAATTTTAGATTTCAAGTTATCATTTTCTTAGAAATCTAGGGCTTAGATTCTAGCAGCACAAGATTGCAGAAATGCCTAGGGTTGAAGACTTATTCCTAAAAGGATGCTTCAAAACCTAGTCTACAGGTGCTTCTGACACATGTCAGATGCTCGACCAAGTTCTATCCTTGGGAATCATTGGTCATTCTTCTCACATGAAGGAACTAACCTATCCTTGACTCTTCTGGACTTACAACCTACATGGAGAAGGCTGCCATCATATGAATGCAAGATGGTTGGGCTGTTATAGTTTTAGGAAAGAAATCTATGAACCTAGACTCCCTAATCCCTAAGATCATGTAGGGTATGAAGATGCACCTAACTAATGCATATTTTTCAGATTTTATGAATTTTGACTCAAGATTCACTTAGGTCATAGGAATGCAATTTATGCCTAATGCATGTAATTAAAAAAAGATTATGGGCCAAATCAGAATAGAAGTAGGTGTACTTCTATTATAGGCTCTCAAAGGTCAAGTCCAGGTTCTCTGGAAAGAATGGAAGTTCTTCATTAATCAAGAGTGAAATAATATGATTATGCATGATGTTAAAACATCCAGCTAAGGGGTTGCTACATATTTTATCTTGCTTTAATAGCCTAGACTTTTATATGAAGATTATGAGTTGTATTTATTTTTATGTTTCAATTGATTTAGTTGGGTAGAAAATTTATTTTATCCTATGAGCCTACGTCTAGACATTCATCACAACACAAATATAGCATAGAAAGAAACTCAGGAAAATCATGTTGTTTCTATTGCGCACCCAAAATATGTTAAGCCAAATTAAATTATATAAGAAAAATGCCAATGCAGTCGGGTACTACTGTGCACCCCAGAAGAAAGAAAAATGGGCAGCCGAGTTCTGCCCATATACAACCTAGCCAAGAACTACAAGTTTAGATCTATGGGTCTTCATTCTAGGAAAGTCTCCTTCTTTAGGGACATCCATCGAGCTCCACAGGGGACCACCACACCATCTCCTGGTTGGGTCAGCTCAAGCTAATCCTAGACCCTATTGATCCTAACTTAATTCTAAGCTCAAATTTATATTTAAAATTCAAAAAAAAATCCTAAGCACTGCAAAATAGATGTTAGGAAATACACACTATGCACAAAGAAGTTTATATTTCACAAACATACGGGCTTAGCATTAGTTTCTTCCCAAGCCCACCTGTCCTATGGTCTATGTTAAGGGATTTTCAGCACCTGCAAGAAAACAATAATTTTATAATTTATTTGTCACAGCGATCCCTTTAACATAGTCCCCTACAAAAATAGTGTTAAATCTAGAAAGAACGCCCTAACATCCAGTTTAATGAACAAACAAGGTAAGACATCCAATCTAAGGGGCTGTTTGGTTCCGAGTAATTACCGTGTAATGTAATCCAAATACGCGCAATTTTTCTTTTTTCGTGTTTGGTACGCGGTAATGTAATTACAGTGTAAAATTTAAAGGTATTTCGTTTTCCTCTTTTAGCCTATTTTCCGTGTAAACGAAATACGCCCGAAAATGAGCATATTTTGAATTCACGATGCGAGCGAGCGCTGGAAAAAAAGTTTTTTTTTTATGGATACGCGGCATATACGTTCTTGATAATACCATCTTCGCCTTTGAGGCGGAAGGCGTGAGGGAGGAGGTGGAGGAATTAGCAGCACATCGACGAGGAAGCGGCAATGCCTCTACAAATCTTCCACCTCAAAGATCTCGATGGCACACAATTCATGCTCAGGATAAGCCCCACCTCCATTCCGTGCATAAGGCGGTTGCATCAACGACTCTAGTAGATCCTGCATCTTCACCAACATTTCGAGATATTCTCTGAGTGAATGGTCAGAAACTGAAGGTAGCAGCTTGGAGTTGGAGGAGGAGGACGAGGAGGGATTGTCATGGTAGCAGCTTGGAGTTGGAGGAGGAGGACGAAGAACATCAAGCATAACAGGAACATGAAGCATAACAGGAAAATTTCAAGTGTGAGATATCCAGATAATAACTTAAGAATTGTTTGAGAAATTTAATTTTATGTTTTTTATTTTTATTTATTAAAAATACATTATTTAATTTATTTTTAAGAATATTTATTTAATTTATTTTTTATTATTGTTATTTTTTAATTTTATAATAAATTATATTATTTTAAAATATTTATAAAAACTTAATTATTTTGAATATTTTAAAAAATAAATATTTGACTTAAAAAGATTATGTAATTTTTAATATATATATATAGCTTCCTATGAAAGCAAAATAAATAAATATTTTAAAATAAATAATAGATATCATTAAAATAAATTTATTTATCAGTTATATAGAGGTCTATCATATTGTTCAGTTTTCTACTTTTAAAATAAATGTATTATAATCTTTTTTTTAACTAAATAATAAATTTTTATTTATAATATATTTATATTTTAATATATAATTAATTTATTTATTTAATATTTCAATTAATGAAAAAAATTTCACTAATAGTAAATACAATACATGTATTTACTTTACTTTACATATGCTCAACCAAACAGAAAATATAGTTTACATGTATTTACTTTACATGACCAAACAAGTAAAGTATTAATTCACGTATTCACTTTTTTGTTTTCACTTTTCTGATTCTAAATGCGACCAAACAATACACCAAACATGTGAAACCTGACATATCACACGATCTAACATAGATCTAGAGTTCGTGACCTAAATGATCTAGTGTGTGTAAAAGAGGGGTTTGTGTGCTAAGTCTTTGCTAAGCCTTTAAGTTCAAGTTTAAATTTGAATTTCAAATTTGTTTAATTTTTACCATTGGTTAGTTTCAATTCAAATGGTTTAATTATTTAATTTCTATTTTTATTCTATTTTATTTTATTAAAGTTGTATAGGTTTTCAAGAATGAGAAATATAATGAATTTCATTTTTAGCTGAAACTCACTTTATTCCACATCCTAAATCCTAATGAAATTTCCAAAAGTATAATTAAAATCCTTAAGTATTTTTATTAATCCTTTTGATGTTATTTATGTTTGGATTAGTTTTATGTTATTTCATTTTTTTGAATTGGTTTTTTGATTTAATTTGTTTGACTTGTTTCATTTTGAAGTAAACTATGTGGGATTCATTTGATTTGGCTTATGTTAATTTAAAGAGTTTGATTTTATTCAATTTAACTTAAGTTATTAAATTATGAATTTGTAAGCTTAAGGTTTAAGTTCGTTAATATGAATTAGTACCTTAGGTTTGTTCATAGATTATTCTTAACCTAAAGTGCTTAGGCTAATAACTTGATCTAATTTGATTAACCTAGGTTTTAGGTTCATTATTTAAATTCATTAGAGATGAATGATTTTATTAAACTTCATTGATTCAAAGGTTGAGATTTAAGTTAAGTAATAATTTTATTAACCTAAGGTTTTATTTCATTAACCTAAGATTGAATTTTGATCACTTTAATTGACTTAGGATATTTAGAAGAATTTCTTAATAGTTTTCTAATGTTTGATAGAGATTAGTTTGAATTACGATTTTTTTAATATGTTAATTAATTTAATTAACCTAATATTTGATTCACATCGACCTAAGGATTTAGAAATTTGAAAACTCCTAATCCAGAAATCATTTGGACTTGAAATATTTCTGGTAAGTAGGGTTACATGCCAATTTTATATTCCTAAAGTTTTAGCTTGATTAAAGATGTAATTAGGGTGTAATTAAGGTTTTAATTATTTTATTAAAATTTAAATTAAGCCTAATTTATTAAGATTCATTAAGAGATTTTATTTTTCACTTATTCTTCATTGAAATACCTTTTAATGAGGGTTTATTCATAATGTTTGGTTAACTGGTTGATTTATTATGATTTAATTAAATTTAGGTCATTTTGTTGAATTATTTAATTCTTTTAATTACCTAATTGAGTTAATTAGTGATCTATTAGGTTCATATAGGTTTTATTAGGTTTAATTAGTATTATGATATTCATTAATTATTATTATGTTGATTTAAGGTTATTGAGTTAAAGTTTTCTAATTATTTCATTAAAGGGTAATTAATTTAATTAATATAAAGGTTAAACACATGAAATTATAATTTCCCTTGAATTTAAAGAATTAAATCCCCAAAAATTTACCTAAGGTATGTTTTATGCTTAATTTCATTTCCCTAAAGTTTGAAATTAATTGGATTATTAATTTAAGGGTAATTAGAGTTTAATGTTTTTCAATTAAACCCAAATTAAGGGAAAATCATCCAATAAAAATTGAGGATTTTAATTTCCATAGATTCCACTCATCTAGATGAATCCATTGAACTTTTAATTGTAATTTTCTGATTTTTTTTGATTTTGTATAGTTTTTTGAAGTTTTTAGGATTTTCTTTAATTAACTAAACCCTTAAACAACTATACCTAACATTTTTAAGTGGGGGTAGGTCCCACATGGTGCGTCAGGTTGGTCTGCATGGTACACATGGGTCCCTAAGGGATTTAATCTAATGGTCTACCTAAATCAGAGCCGTCCGATCCTAAGAGAAGGATCTGATGGTCGGGATTAAATCCCGAGGCTCGTCGGTGAGAAACGGACACCGTCCATGATTTCTTGTCAATTGCCGGCGATCTCCATTGAATCAAGCCTTGATTTCAGTCCCAAGATGATCAGGGGCTAAATTAGAACCCATCCATATGGATGGATTGAATTGGGGAAACAATTCCTTTCACAAAGCTCCAAAACCGACGATATAGAGGGAGGAAGAAAATGCATACCTGGATTTCGGCGATCGCCGGTGGTGAGATCGATCCCGTTAGATTCACCTTGACCCAACGAATGTGTGCATAAAGTTTGGTGGCTTGCCTCCCCATGGGTTGTTCCTTAGACCAACGCATGCTTTATTTGAGGTGGCGTTGGTCATTTTCTGGCTTGTCGGCGGTGAGGGGGTCCGGTGAAGTTTTGTTTGAGCTCCCTTTGAGCTTGTGAACGTGTTGGTTCCTTCAATTGGGGATAAAATCCACTCATTGGGATTTCACCATGAGAGGCCATTTGGCCTTCATCCGTTCGCCGGCATGCCGGGGGCGAAGGGGTCGGGATAGGGTTAGAAACTTCATCACTCTCCTTGGCGATGCTTTTGGAATGAAAATGGGGAGGTGATAGTCTCTCCTCTCACATTTTCCATGCTTGGCTGAAAGCTCTATAAGGGAGATTTTTGAAAGTCGAACTCCAGCCACTGGCGGCGGCAGGGCTTGTTAAGGTATGAGATCAACTTTCTATGGCCTTGTGAATACATTGGAGTGTTCACAGCCCAAGTAGGGAGCTTCCTTGGTTGATTTCCACACTTGGCCGAAAGCTTCTTCTCCTCTTCCTCTTCTTTTTCTTCTTCCCTTGGTTGGCTATGATTAAGGCAAACTCTTGGAGGTTTGCCTTTGCCTTAATTGCCTTTGAGAATCCACCTTTAAGAGGTGGCTTTTATCTTGGAGTGGATGAGGTGGGAAGAAGGGAGTTTGCATGGGAAGAGATGGAAGAAGGAAATTAGCATTTCTCTTCTTTTTTTTATTTCCCATTTTCTAATTCCTCTTTTTTATTTTTCTTTTATTATTTCCATACAATATGGCATTATCATCCTAATTTGGATTAAAGTATGATTTGCCCAAATTAATCTCAAAATGGATTTGAGATTAGATTTAATTCCATTTGAATTATCTTAGGGAATTTGAATCCAACCAAATGCTTTGATGCAAAGTATTTAGACTTAATTTTACCCTTTGAATTTGTTTAATTTATTTTTTTAAACCAGAATGTAATTCCTAATCAGTTACATTATGATTTGATTAAACCATTTATTTTGAATTGATTTTAAATTTAATTTCATTTTAACTCATTTAGCTTAAATATGTTAGGTATGATTTCAAATGTGTTCAAATGATCAATTTGATTCAAATGGAATGGGTTTGGATCCTTTCATTCATTTTAATTTGGTTTTAATTTGATTTATTTGAGTTAATCCAAATTGAAAATTTGGATTGATTCTACATATATCAAATAGGTTAGAATAAACTCATAAAGATTTTCTAGGACACTAGGTGAGGTGTCCTAAGTATTAAGAAAATCCTATTTGAGATTAGGATCTCCTAATTGCCAAATTAATCTCATCCAAAAATGAGGTCAACAAATGGACCCCCAATATGTGTAGTGGATTAACCAGAATATACTGCACATATTGGTGTTGACCAGATTGATCAACATGCAAGTATAATCTTGGGGTTCTAATTCATGATTTTGATTTGAATTTTATTGTGATTTTGATTGTGAAAGATAAGTATATGTATACCTATCTTTGCTTTGGAGTGTGATTCATTCCTAGAAACTTAACTTTCATTAAGTTCTAGGATGAAGAGGAATGCTATTAGGAGTAGGCCCAAAGATTGGTCTAACCCTAATGCAATCATTATGCTCAAGGAAAATGCCTTCGGGGGACTTATTCTTACTTAAGAATAGTGGTGATCCATGAGATTAGCTAATAAGATGGGGTCGTTAAGGGCATAATCCATCCTAGTTAGCTAAAGAGAGGAGAGGGGTCCTTAAAGATATGATCCAATCCTCAAACCTATGCTGGGGAGAAGAGGCTTGAAATGCTTGATGCTAATCCACAACACTTTGACTACTAAACAGGGGTCACATGGACTTAATCCTATTTGAGTAGTGCAAAGAAATGGGGCCTTCAATGGCTTGATTCCATTTCTTAGTTCTTTGAATAGGAAGCCAACTGGGGGACTTACTCATGTGTGATTAGAAAGAATGCCGACTGGGGACTTACTTATTTCTGATTAGCTAATAAGATGGGGCTGTTAAAGGCATGATCCATCCTAATTAGCTGAAAAGAGGAGAGGAGTCCTTAAAGACATGATCCAATCCTCAAAATAGGATGCTAACTGGGGACTTACTCCAATGTGATTAACTAATAATATGGGGTCATTAAGGGCATGATCCATCCTACTTAGCTAAGAAGAGAAAAGGGGTCCTTAAAGACATGATCCAATCCTCAAAATAGGATGCCAACTGGAGACTTACTCCTATGTGATTAGAAAGAATGCCAACTAAGGGACTTATATCTTTCTGGCTATTAGGAAGGGGTTATAAAGACTTGATCCAATCTAACTTGCCTGTGTAACATGAAAGGGTCCTTGATGGCTTGATCCAATCATGTACACAAAAGTAGGTTGCCAATTGGGGACTTACTCTTATATAATTAGAAAGAATGCCAACTGGGGACTTACTCCTATATAATTAGAAAGAATGCCAACTGGGTACTTATATCTTTTTGGCTATTAGAAAGAGGTCATAAAGTCTTGATCCAATCTAACTTGCCTGTGTAACATGAAAGGGGCCTTGATGGCTTGATCCAATAATGTACACAAAAGCAGGATGCCGACTGGGGACTTACTCCTAGATGATTAGAAAGAATGCCGACCGGAGACTTATATCTTTCTGGCTATTAGAAAGGGGTCATAAAGACTTGATCCAATCTAACTCGCCTGTATAACATGAAAGGGGCCTTGATAGCCTAATCCAATCATGTACACAAATGTAGGAATGGTGCCACGAAGGGCTTGCTCCAAACCTACAAAAGAAGTTTTTCATGAGAATGGTGCACAAAGGCTTACTCCAAACCCAGATAGACATGAGAAATGTATCACAGAGGGCTTGCTCCCATCTCAAGTCATGTATAGAAAATGTGCCACAAAGGGCTTGATCTTATCCTATAGGTGATATGGATGAAGAAAAGGGGTCAAAGTGACTTATTCCTAATCCTCAAAAGTTTTGGATAATAAGCAAGAGTCTCAAGGACTTAATCCTTACTTTATTAGTCTAACTTGATGAAAGGGTAATGGAAGGTTTGCTTCCATTTTTGATTTCACTAATACTCCTTACACATGAAGAAGTTTAGCGAAGGAGGTTTCAAAGAGTTGGAATTTATTTTTGAAGGAAGACTTGGGTATATTTTGGACCTAATGCTTTACTATGCCATGAGCATAGAAGTTCATCATTTTTCTTTTTATATCTCAAAGTTATAATGAACCATTCTAGATGTCTAATTTATTGAAGATAAGATATCATACGGTACTAACATGAGAATTCTATCTCTTTGAGCTTGCATGTGGCTGTGTAGTTTTTTAAGTAGTAAGAACTAAAGTCACCAATGCTTCTCAATTGGAATTTCTTTTTCTTTTTGTTTGGACATGTATATTATTTTTAATTTGTTGACATGAATCGACAGCTTATAAGGCATTCTATTAGATCCAATGAAGATCAAACGATTCATTTAAAGCTTTCTAAAGTGAATGAGAATCAGTATAATCTTTTGGATTCTCATAGAGACACAAAATTCTTATCCCTAATCAATAAGGAATTGAAAGGATTAACTTATTAGACAAATTAAGATTCTCCTGATAAGTTTGAAATTGAATTTCTTCAGTTGATTTATTATTATAGGAAATGAAATCTCATAATTGTCTTTGATTAATTTCTTATTTTTGCATTTTTGATCCTTCTACATTTTATTACAAGGTCTTTGAAATTACTTCAAAAGTAAATTTCAAAACTTTATATATAGTAATAGAACTATCCTTCAAGTCATATTGAAGTTTCTTTTTTTTTTCTTTTCTTCTTTGACAAGATTTTCAATATAACCCTCTACCTAATTGAAAGTGGGATTATAAGAAATCTTGATCATGACCCTTTTTGCTAAATTATCCCAATATTTTGAGATTGAATGATATGACTCTATAATAAAACCTTCTTATAAGGGTTATGAATGTCATATCATATGCTTTCAATTTTTCTTTTCTAGAATTGTTTTATTTGATAATTTTTCAGATAAGTTATCCTTAAGAAGGATAATCTTATGTATGAAAATATTTTTTGATTTTAAAATGAAATATGGGTAATATGAACCCATTTTCAAGATAAAGATTCTACCCTAGTCCCAAGATGTGGGTCATATAATGATGTTAGCTAACCACGAATAATCTTTTCTTCTTATGTAGAACCATCATTTTATAACTTTTAATTTAGCACAATTTTGCTTTTCTTTTGGAATTTGACCACAGTTGTCAAGGGACTTAGTTTATTGAAATAAAATCAAACTTAAGTTCATAGACTGCTACATCTGGAGATCATTTCAATTTATTTCCAGATAAATTATTCTTTAAACCCAAAAGATAGCTTGATCAAATCATCGATAGCTAACTCATTAAAGAGTTAGATCATTGATATCATCTTGTCAATTATGGAATTGGATTTTTCTTCAAATTCTAAGGGTGCATCCCGAACTTGAAGACTATATAAATCTCTAGACACATCTAAACAACATTGATGCAATGCGCTAGAGTGCCGTTTGAAAAGAAAGTTAAGACCCAAACTACTTAAGCTTTTTTAACTTGTAATGGATCTATAATTCCATAACTTTACCTGTTTATGGTTATAGACCACTTGCAATGGAATTAGAGTATACTCAATGAGACCTTTGCCATACAAAGGATATGGACCTCTAGAAAAGAAGATCCGCTATCTTTTTCTTTTAACCTGCCAAGCGAGCTCACTCAATCATGGCAAAGGATAAATTGACAAAGTATGAGATATCTGCTTATTTTTATTTAGCTAGGGATAATTTTTGACTTCTAACCTTACCACTTCATTTTGAAGTGGAGAAGTTTGAAGTTAAAATGTTCATTTACATTGGGTGTCTTTTGCTTCATTTAAAATCAGAATATACTCAATAGAATATTTGCCATTCAAAAGATATGGTTTCTTGAAAAAGAAGATCCAATATCTTTTTATTTAACCTGCCAAGCGAGCTCACCCAATCATGGAAAAGGCTAAAATGACCAAGCATGAGATATCTGATTATTTTTATTTCATTTAAGCTATGTTAGTTTTATTGGGTATTTTTGCTTCGATTGAAATGGTATCAGAGTGTACTCAACAAAATCTTTTTCATTCAAAAGATATGGACTCCTGAAAAAGAAGATCCAATATCTTTTTATTTAACCTGCCAAATGAGCTCACCCAATCATGTCAAAAGCTAAAAATGACAAAGCATGGGATATATGATTATTTTTTTATTTAGCTTAAGAACAGTTTTTGACTTCTAACCTTACCACTTCATTTTGATGAGAAGAAGTTTAAAGTCAAAAATGTCCACATGCTTAGAAATTTTAGACTTCATCCTTTTTCTCTTGGATATATTCCTTCCATCCCTTTACTTTTCTTTCTTTTTTTTTTTCTTTTGGTAATATCATGATTTCATTTTTTTATGAAAGATTACACTTGGTAATTTTCCTAGTTACAAGATTCACTAAGAATATAGATGTATTTGACTCATTTCCATAATATTTCACTCTTTATGAAATGACTCCACTAAATGATTTGCTAGGAAATTTGATGTATTTGACCTTTTGTCCAAATACAACATTTTATTGATTGACTTTTTGATATGATTCAAGTTTGTGCTTGATTGATCATATAATATGATCCAACATTTTTATTTCTTTTTCATTTTTTCATGGAGCAACAAATCTAGTAAATCCATTTAAGATTGGCATAAAATGACTTTCTAAAGATGTTATACTTCTGAATTCAAAATTATTTAGTGGAGTGAGTCATTTAAGATTGGTATAATGAATTCCTTGAAAACTTTACACTTCTGAAATCAGAATTTTCTATTAGAATCAAATATTTAGTGAGGTCATTTAGGAGTATCTAAATGATATTCCTAAAGACTCAACACTTTAGGATGAATATGAACATCCTTCAATAATCAATATGTTTCTTCATTTTCTTTTCATTTGATTCCTTTTTATTCTCTTTTTTTTATTTGGGGCTAAATAGGACCATCCAGGAGCATTTAAAGATGTTTCATGAATTCCTAAGTTGCTCATTTTCATGTTTGAATTTTGGCTTTGACCAACAATGTGATGAAATTAATTTCTTTTTCTAGGTTGAGTTTTAAAGATTGAATTTTCATGAAGCTAAAAACTTCTTTCTTTATTTGATTGAATTTATATGACATCATCTTATCAAAGCTTGATTAGAATTGGGCCTATATAAATTTACTTTCATGTTTATATTTGATGTTGATCGATGCACCCGGATCAACATATATTTTGGAGATTTTCTTCTTTTAAATTTTCCATATCAACTAAGATGTTAATAAGTTCTTAATAGTCTATCTTCATCATAGAAGATAATTTTTAGAATTTCTTTATAATAGAATGCCACATCAGGAAGTTGCTTATAGTTAAGTAAGGCAAATTACATGATTATGTAATGCCTTGCTTTACTTTCATTTCTTTCTTCATCATTTTTTTATTTCATATTATTTTAGAACAGAGAATTATGATGCTTGATTTTGCAAGCAACTTTTCTAAGATGGGCAAAACATCACATTTTGAAGATGATTTATTTGCCATTTATTTTCAATGTCATTTGAGGTGGTATGACTCTACCATTTTAAATTTGAGTTCAAGTATTTCCCTTTTTATATGAAGGGCAGGTAGGTCTAACTCTATCCTCAATAGATCAATAGACCTCATGATCTATTCATTTATAGGATCATCATTTAAAAGAGGACCCACTAGGGTAGATGATGTGCTATTAGAAAGTCAAGTTTTGACTTGCATTCTTTTATAGCACATATAAGATTAAAGGTAATCTCAGCTTTCAATGGAATATTTGACCATCATACTTGACATTAAGACAATGTCAAATAGGTCATAAGACATTGCAAAAGATTCTCCTTAGATTCACTTTGTATGTAAAGTATATAATGCCTTAGTCTTTGAACAGAGAAAACTAGGGCTTTCTTCATTCAGTTGGATTGACAAAGTCCTAAGTGATTTATCTATCAACTTACCAATAGATAAGTTTCATATTTTTTATAAGAGATAGAAATATCATCCTTAGGACCCAATCCTAAGGTCATGATTTCTTTAGAAGGATTAACTTCTTCATTTATTTTCTTTTCTTGATTTGGCCTTAAAGTTAATTAAAGCTAATCATGGAATATCATTTCATTCAATGGGAGAAAACTCCCATTAAGAAAGTTGATTTAAATTTCATTCATTTCAACTTTATTAAGAGAATCATAATTCTCTTTTGCTACCCTCTCTTTTCTTCTATTGATTAGAAGCAAAAGTGAATCTTGTCACTTTATTTTTGTTTATGTCATCTCATCTTCCTCTTTTGACTCTCTCCCAAACTCTTAAGAATTTAGGATTTTGGAAAGGTCTAAAAGATGGTTACCTCCAAGTCACTCCTTAGAATTGGCCAATCAACTTGAGTAGTTGGTTTTCCAATATTCTAGTGGACTTGTGAAAATTAAGATTAAAGCTGATTTGCATTCATGTATAATTTTTTTCTATAAGAATAAAAGATTTTCATTGAGTTCCTTAATCAACCTCTACCTAAGGTCAATAAGGCATTCTCTTTTTAGGATGATTTTTGTTTTTATTCTTCTTTTCTAAATGCAATTCAAACTTCAATCATGGTGGGAAAAGGGGCAATAGGCACAACTATGCCTCATTTCGGTTTAAGTTTTCTCAGGGTTTGAAGGAACTTTTTCATTTCAATTTACATCCTTATGAGTTTTGACACCTTTTGAATGCTAGAACAAAGGGTGTTCATTCAAGGACCCTGTCTTGATTCTCTTTAGCTTTAGTATAAAGCCAAAGTAAGATTAAGAATAAGTTTAACTTTGAGACTTTATGTTTGGAGATTTGCTTTTCAAATTTTAAAGTACTTTCATACTTCTTTGAATTTAACATTTCTTTTCCACATTGGAATGGTTTCAAATCTGTCTTGACCAGATTTAGGTCTTAACAGAGATGACTTACTTTTTCATTTATTTCCCTCACCTCTTATTTTATTTTGGGATTTGGTTTTAGGACCCAATCATTTAACTGTGACAAACAAAGAGTTCTAGAACCTCTATTCAAGATGTTGGATAGGCTCAACCAAGAATGAAATGGAGAGGTATCCAATGGAAAGAAAGGTAGTCCTGACCGGTGAGTGGCACTAGTACACTGCCGATATATTGAAATAACCCTTTATTTCTAAAGATGGATAGAGGAACTATTCCCCAGTGGAGTCGCCAAAAAATATGTTGGTGTTTTCTCTGGAATAGAGAAAATAAATGACACCACATAGAGTTTAGGAATATTTCATTTAGATGACCAAATACGACATTAAGGAATAAGCATATTATCTCAAAAGATAAACATGCTCTCCTATAATGGATTCAATCATTTCAATAAAAGACTCCTAAGGCTAATGATTATTTTGTGTACCAGAGTATTTTCTCCTGAACTACATGAAAAAGTAGAACATGTTTATTTTATCCTGGGATCATGGTTCCCTATAAAGGCAAGCTTCTATAGTTAATTACATCTTTGGAAGGGTCTCTTCCTAAGAATACTCTTGATTAAAGAAACAAGTGGTTATTCTAAAGACTACTAAGGTAGCTTTTAATGGAATGATTTTTGGAAATTCAATTGGGAGAGGTCCAAATTGGAGAGAGTTATTTTTAAGAGTCAAATGAAAAAGAGTAGGAACTGTCTATTGATACTGGGATACCCGTAGACATTTCAACTATCCTATGATTGAGCTTCAAATTTATGATTTAATTTTATATTTCAAGTTATTATTTTCTTAGAAATCTAGGACTTAGATTCTAGTAGCACAAGACTACAAAAATGCCTAGGGTTGAAGACTTATTCCTAAAAGGATGCTTCAAAACTTACTCTACAGGTGCTTCTGACACATGTCAGATGCTCAACCTAGTTCTATCATTGGGAATCATTGGCCATTCTTCTCACATGAAGGAACTAACCTATCCCTGACTCTTCTGGACTTACAACCTACCCAGAGAAGGCTGCCATCTAACACCATGTAAGCACATTTTAAAACCATGAGGCTAAGTCATATGAATGCAAGATGGCTGGGCTGTTACAGTTTTAGGAAAGAAATCTATGAACCTAGACTTACTCCCTAATCCCTAAGAACATGTAGGGTATGAAGATGCACCTAACTAATGCATATTTTTCAAATTTTATGAATTTTGACTCAAGATTCACTTAAGTCATAGGAATGCAATTTATGCTTAATCCATGTAATTAAAAAAAGATTATGGGTCAAATCAGAATAAAAGAGGGTGTACTTCCATCATAGGCTCTTAAAGGTCAAGCCCTGGTTCTCTGGCAAGGATGGAAGTCTTTCATTAATCAAGAGTGAAATAATATGATTAAGCATAATTTTAAAACATCCAACTAAGGGGTTGCTACATATTTTATCTTGCTTTAATGGCCTAGTCTTTTATATGAAGATTATGAGTTGTATTTATTTTTATATTTCTGTTGATTTAGTTGGGTAGAAAATTTAGTTTATCTTATGAGCCTACGTCCAGGCATTCATCATAGCACAAACATAACATAAAAAGAAACTTAAGAAAAGCATGATGTTTCTATTGCACACCCAAAATAAATCAAGCCAAATTAAATTATATAAGAAAATCGGCATGCTGTACACCCAGAAGAAGAAAAATAAATGGGTTGAGTTCTACCCTTATACAAGCCATCCTAGAACTACAATTTTAGATATATGGGTCTTCTTTCCAGAAAAGTCTTCTTCTTTAGGGACATCCATCGGGCTCCACAGGGGACCATCGTACCATCTCCTAGTTGGGTCAGCTCTTGCTAATCCTAGACCGTATAGATCCTAACCTAATTCTAAGCTTAAATTTACATTTAAAATTCAAAAAAGAAATCCTAATCCCCACAAAATAGATGTTAGGAAATACACACAACACACAAAACAATTTATATTTCACAAACATATGGGCTTAGCATTAGTTGTTTTCCAAGCCCACCTATCCTATGGACTGTGTTAAGGGATTTTCAGCACTTGCAAGCAAATAATAATTTTATGATTTATTTATCATAGCGATCTCTTTAACACAATCTCCTACAGAAAATAATGTTAAATCTAGAAAGAACATCATAACATCCAGTCTAATGAATAAACAAGCCTAGGTATCCAGTCTAAAGCAATGCACCATACTGACATGTGAAGCACAACACAATATATCACAAGAGATTAAAATAAAATCATAGAATGATCTAACCTAGATCTAGAGTCCATGACTTAAATGATCTAGTGTGTGTAAAAGAGGGGTTTGTGTGGTAAGTATTTGCTAAGCCTTTATGTTCAAGTTTAAATTTGAAGTTTGAATTAGTTTAATTTTTACCATTGGTTGGTTTCAATTCAAATGGTTTAATTATTTAATTTCTATTTTTATTCCATTTTATTTTATTAAAGTTGTATAGGTTTTCAAGAATGAGAAATAAAATGAATTTCATTTTTAGCTGAAACTCACTTTATTCCATATCCTAAATCCTAATGAAATTTCTAAAAGTCTAATCAAAATCCTTGACTATTTTTATTAATCCTTTTGATGTTATTTATGTTTGGATTAGTTTTATGTTATTTCATTTGTTTGAATTGGTTCATTTGATTTAATTTGTTTGAATTGTTTCATTTTGAATTAAACTATGAGGGCTTCATTTGATTTGGCTTATGTTAATTTAAAGAGTTTGATTTTATTCAATTTAACTTAAGTTATTAAATTATGAATTTGTAAGCTTAAGGTTTCAGTTCATTAATATGAATTAGTACGTTAGGTTTGTTCATAGATTATTCTTAACCTAAAGTACTTAGGTTAATTACTTGATCTGATTTGATTAACCTAAGTTTTAGGTTCATTATTTAAATTCATTAGATATGAATGATTTTATTAACTTCATTGATTTAGAGGTTGAGATTTAAGTTAAGTAATAATTTTATTAACCTAAGGTTTTATTTCATTAACCTAAGATTAAATTTTGATCACTTTAATTAACTTAGGATATTTAGAAGAGTTTCTTAATAGTTTTCTGATGTTTGATAGAGATTAGTTTGAATTACCACTTTATTTAATATGTTAATTAATTTAATTAACCTAATATTTGATTCACATTGACCTAGGGATTTAGAAATTTGAAAACCCCTAATCCAAAGATCATTTGGACTTGAAATATTTCTGGCAAGTAGGGTTACATGCCAATTTTATATTCCCAAAGTTTTAACTTGATTAGAGATGTAATTAGGGTGTAATTAAGATTTTAATTATTTCATTAAAACATAAATTAAGCCTAATTTATTAAGATTCATTAAGGGATTTTATTTTTCACTTATTCTTCACTGAAATACCTATCTAATGAGAGTTTATTCATAATTTTTGGTTAACTGGTTGATTTATTATGATTTAATTTAGTTCATGTCATTTAATTGAATTATTTAATTCTTTTAATTACCTAATTGAGTTAATTAGTGATCTATTAGGTTCAGATAGGTTTGATTAGGTTTAATTAGTATTCTGATATTCATTAATATTTATTATGTTGATTTAGGTTATTAAGTTAAAGTTTCTAATTATTTCATTAAAGGGTAATAAATTTAATTAATTTAAAGGTTAAACACATGAAATTACAATTTCTCTTGAATTCAGAGAATTAAATCCCCAAAAATTTACCTAAGGTATGTTTTATGCTTAATTTCATTTTCCTAAAGTTTCAACTTAATTGGATTATTAATTTGAGGGTAATTAAGATTTAATGTTTTTCAATTAAACCCAAATTAAAGGAAAAATTACCCATTAAAAATTGGGGATTTTAATTTCTATGGATTCCTCTCATCAATTCAAATCCATAAAACTTTTAATTATAATTGTCTGATTTTTCTTTGATTTTATATGATTTTTTGAAGTTTTCAGGACTTTATTTAATTAATTAAAGCATTAAACAACTAATCCGAATGGTTTTAAGTGGGGGAGGTTCCATGAGGCGCGGCAGACTGTGTGTCACGTGCGGGTTGGTCCGCGTGGTACGCATGGGTCCCTAAGGGATTTAATCCAGTGGTTTGCCTAAATTAGAGACGTCCGATCCTAAGAGAAGGATCAGATGGTCGAGATTAAATCCTGAGGCTCGCTGACGAGAAACCGACACCATATGTGATTTCTTGCCAATCGCCGGTGATCGTTGGTGAATCAAGCCTTGATTTTGGTCTAAAAATGATCAGGGACTAAATTAGAACCCATCCATACGGATGGATTGAATTGGGGAAACAATTCCTTTCATAAAGCTTGAAAACCAACGACATAGAGGGAGGGAGAAAATGCATACCCGTATTTTGGCGATCGCCGGTGGTGAGACCGATCCCGTTAGCTTCGCCTTGACCCAATGAATGTATGCATGAAGTTTGGCGGCTTGCCTCCCCATGTGTTGTTCCCTAGACCAACGCACGCTTGATTTGAGGTGGCATTGGTCATTTTTTGGCTTGTCGCTGGCGAGGGGGTCCATTGAAGTTTTGTTCGAGCTCCCTTTGAGCTTGTGAATGTGTTGGTTCCTTCAATTGGGGATAAAATCCACTCATTGGGATTTCACCATGAGAGACAGTTCACCGGTGTCTTTGGTGGCCTGGATAGGGTTGAAAACTTCATCACTCTCCTTGGCGATGCTTTTGGAATGAAAATGGGGAGGTGATAGTCTCTCCTCACCCATATTCCATGCTTGGCCAAAAGATCTATAAGGGAAATTTTTGAAAGCTGAACTCTGGCCATCGGCGATGGCAGGGCCGATCAAGGTGTGAGATCAACTTTCTATGTCCTTGTGAATACATTGGAGTGTTCACAGCCCAATTAGGGAGCTTCCTTGGTTGATTTCCACACTTGGCCGGAAGCTTCTTCTCCTCTTCCTCTTCTTTTGCTTCTTCCCTTGGTTGGCTATGATTAAGGCAAACTCTTGGAGGTTTGCCTTTGCCTTAATTGCCTTCATTGCCTTCACTTGAAGGCATCCACCTTTTAAGAGATGGCTTTTGTCTTGGAGTGGATGAGGTGGGAAGAAGGGAGTTTGCATGGGAAGAGATGGAAGAAGGAAATTAGCATTTCTCTTTTTTTTTTATTTCCCATTTTATAATTCCTCTTTTTCTTTTATTTTACTTTTATTATTTCCATTCAATATGACATTATCATCCTAATTTGTATTAAAGTATGATATGCCTAAATTAATCTCAAAATGGATTTGAGATTAGATTTAATTCCATTTGAATTGTCTTAGGGAATTTAAATCCTACCAAATGCTTTGATGCAAAGTATTTGGATTTAATTTTACCTTTTGAATTTGTCTGTTGTACTTCGTTCAGTTACGTATTGCTAACCATATGCGATTGGTCAATTTGATGAATTTGCTATTTAATTTAGGTGATTTTATATTTAATTTCATTTTAACTCATTTAACTTTAATGGGTTAGGTATGATTTTAAATGATTTCAAATGATCAATTTGATTCAAATGGAATGGGTTTGGATCCTTTCATTCATTTTAATTTGGTTTTAATTTGATTTATTTGAGTTAATCTAAATTGAAAATTTGGATTGATTCTACCTATATCAAATAGGTTAGAATAAACTCATAAAGATTTTCTAGGACACTAGGTGAGGTGTCCTAAGTATTAAGAAAATCCTATTTGAGATTAGGATCTCCTAATTTACAAATTAACCTCATCCAAAAATGAGGTGAGCAAAGCCCATTAATTAGAAGCATCAGGTGTTCCCGTTTACAATCGATGAGCTGATATGATCCTCCTTGGTAGGCCTTCTCTATAGCATAGGGGCCTTCCCAAGTGGGTTCAAATTTGCCTCCCATCTTTCGACGAGCATTAATTGGTCTTCTTAGGACTAACACAAGTTCTCTTACTTAGAAAGACCTAGGTCGGACCAGCTTATTGTGAGCTTGAATCATTTTGTCCATGTATAGCTCGAGGTTCTGGCACACCCGCAGGCGACTCTCTTCCAAACTTTCCAGCTCTTCTAACAGCAACTTTGCATTCTGCTTTGAAGTGATCTTTCTACCCAATGCTATCCTTAGTGATGGGAGTTAAACTTCAAAAGGCAGAATAGCTTCAGACCCATACACTAAGAAAAATGGAGTATACTGAGTTGGAGTCCGGTATGTGGTGTGGTAGGACCACAAGGCTTCAACCAATTGCTCATGCCACTGTCATTTGTGATCATCAAGAGTCTTCTTCAATATCTAGATTAGAGTTTTGTTGAATGCTTATGCTAAGCCATTTGCTCTAAGGTATTAGATGGTGGAGTATCTCTAATCTATACTGTGTCATCTGGCGAAGCTGTTGATCTTGGTGCTTTTGAATGCAGTACCATTATCGGATATAATTCATCGAGGCACCCTGAACTTATATATGATATAGTTCCTAAAAAATTGAAGCACATGCTGAGCTATGACCTCTCTAAGTGGGATTGCCTCCACCCACTTGGAAAAGTAGTCGGTGCATCTAAGATGAATCGATGCCCCTTGGAAGAAGGAGGATCGATCTGACCCACAATGTCGGTACCCTAACACTCGAATGGCCATGAGGCCATGTGGTGGAAATTAAATATTCCTTGTCTTCATCTATCCTCCTTCCCTGGGTGGAAAGGAAAATAAATGAGAACAGAAATATAATCACCTTGGTCAGACACACCATAGATCCGTAGATGTACTTATTAGGGTGATCGGGTACAACATTGAGGAGAGGTGTACTATCTCGAGAGATAAAAATCACCACCCTATAATGGACCTAATCACCAAAATAAGGACTCCTAAGGACATTAGGTCTTTGAGGTGTACCAGAGATTCTTCCCCAACTTTACATGGAAATGTAAAGCAGAGTTTATTTTAAACTGGGTTCGTTAAGTTCCCTACAGGGGCAAGCCCTCATAGTTAATTACATCCTAAGGAATGGGGATTCCTTAGGAAAACTCTCGATTATGGTAAATAATCATTTTCTCTAAAAATTTCAACAGGGTAGGACTATCAATCGATTAGCTTATTTCAGAAGATCAAATGGGATTGATCAAAGAGAGAGTTATTATCGAGGCCAAATTAATATAATTAGGAAATGCTCACGATGCTAGGAAACCTAGCAAGCATCTCAAACTATCCTATGGTTGGGCTTTACATTTTTTGAAATTGATTTAATTTGTTTGAGTTAAATTTTTCATTAGAAATTTAAGGCTTATGATTCCACAACACAAGATTATGAAAATGTCTAAGAGGTGAGGATTTATGCTTATGGCCCACAAAGGAGAGAAGTTACCTTAGAACCTAAATCTAGGGAGCTTTGGCGGAGAAAGCACTAAATCTAAAAAAATATTGGTATTTGGTTTGCTCCACAGAGAGGACAAATCACCCGCTTTACTTACAACCGCCTGGGGGTAGCTGCCAACTAACTCCTCCTATGATTTTAAATTCATGTAGGCAAGCAATATGCTTCATGCAAGATAGCTCGACTATTATTTATTTATAAAGAGACTGAGTCCTTAAACTCACTCGCTAAGATATTAGATCATGTACGGGCATGAGCAATGACCTAAATCTAATGCAATTCATATTAAATTTTTATTTTCATTTTTGGACAATCATTTTGACTCAGGCTAATAGGATTCATATGCTTAATATATGAGAAATGAGATTATTAGCCAAAATCAGTGAGAAGGGAGGATGTGTGTTTTCACCATGACTCTCAATGGTCAAGCCAAGTTTCTATGGCAAAGGTAGAATCCCTCTAATCAAGAGTGAAAATAATATGCATTTGTGCATTATGTTATAAAATAAATACTCATCCAGCTAACTTGTTGCTAATTCTTTTATCTTGATTTTTAGCATAATGTTTAGGTGAGGTTATGAGTTCTTTATTTTTAATTTTAAATTATTTAATTTGGTAGAAGATTTATTTTTTCCTAAGAGCCTAATCCACATCCAGGTCATACATAAAGCAAGGAAGAAACTAGGAAAAGGATGCCACTTAATAAACAAACTAAACAAATCATCGATCAGTTTATAAAGCTATTTGTAAAAGAATAAGAGGCCATTATGGTCAGGTACCACCGCACAAACCTTAAAATAAATTGGGTAGCCAAGCTCTACCCTTATACAACCCGGATTACAAATAAATT
The DNA here is from genome assembly GCA_021442155.1 of Cymbidium sinense. Lineage (NCBI taxonomy): Eukaryota > Viridiplantae > Streptophyta > Magnoliopsida > Asparagales > Orchidaceae > Cymbidium > Cymbidium sinense. The sequence continues at coordinate 170,928,588 of CM038221.1, read as the reverse complement.
AAATACAATTAAGCACAAAATTCATTATTATGGGGCTCTTCAAGCTTCATTTCTTCATTCTTCTTTTTTTCTTTCTTCTTCTTCTTCTTCTTTTCTTCTTTCTTTCTTGGTTCCTTCTTTTGAATGGTTTAAAGGTGGTTGCTCCAAAGACTTCACATGGTACATAAGATGAGATCTTATGACCAATGCTCATCCTAATCCCCATAACAATCATTCCAAAATCCTAATTGCAAAAATTACATGAAAAGGAAAAGTAAATCTAGCTAACACCTACAAAACAGAGATTAGTTAAACAAATCGCACAAATTCCAATCATGTATATTGGACTTATCATCCCACACATGGGAGACTAAGTCCTCCTGGCCTATTGGATTACGCTTAGGGGTATAAGCTTCTGCACAACAAAAAACATTTATAGTTTTATTTATTACAATGCCCCATAAGCACAATCCCCTGCAGAAGACAATTGTTAGACTATGGTTGCCCTACCATTCAATCTACGCACATGCATCCTAACATCCAGTCTAAATATTATATCAAAAAATAAAAATAAACATCAAACCATGCATCATCCTAACCTAAAACTAGAAGTGGTGACTTAGCCTAATGTGTGTGCTTTAGAGATTTGTGTGGTATGCTTAACTATGACTTTAAATTAGAATTTTTTTTAAGTGTGAAGAATGTTCAACTTAGGGGAGGGTTTCATTTAAGTGATTTTATTATTTTGGGTTGATTTTATTTAATGGTTTGATTGAGTTCAAGTGAATCCTACAATTAATTACTAAGTTATAAAGAAAGGAAAAAAAGAAAAGAACTTCTCTTTTCTTCCCTAACCTAAGTAATTTCTAAAATGGATTCATGTTTTAGTTTTGTTTAGAGAATGCTTTATTATGTATTTTAATTAATCCTAAGTTTAGATGAACTCTAAATAAATCTATTCAAAAAGAAAAGTATTTTAAGATTAAATAAAGTGAATTAAGATCACAAAACACCCATCACTTCACTTCTTTCTCAACATGTATAACATGCATATGAATGAATCCTAAGAATATCTATACATACCAAATGAGAATATTTAGCACACTTTATAATGCATGCTAAATAAGTTACTTAAGAATTTGAATGTTTATGATGCATGGTTTTCATTAAATAGAAAAGGGATTTCTTATCCAATTTTTCACATGCACACATGGATGTATGAAAGGCATAAGTGAGTACGATGCCATTGTTAGCACCAGGGGTGTAAGGTACAAGACTTACTTAGGGCTACTTAAAGCCTCACAACCCCGAGGTTGTCCAGACTAATATACTAGTTTCCTTAAATACATGCATGTGTACAAAAGAAATGAATGAAAAAGAAAGAATGCAAAAGTTTGTATTTGTTTTATTTTGGGTTTGCTTATGCAATTTATATATGTAAGTGTAGGTGTCCCTCTTAAGTCATAGCATAGGAATGAATATGAAATGGAATTAGGCAAGTATTGTGTTCTTTTCAAATGAACTATATACTTTGCAAAATCCTATTTAAAACTATACCAAAAGAGAGGAGAAGGAAAACTACACTAAGCACATAAGCTTATAAGTAAGATATAAGTTACAAATTTTAAATTTTAGTAATTGATTCATATATTTTGAAAAATAATTTGGATTTAATAGTGATAATAGCCACTCATATTCTTACCTTAGCCAAAACATGCAATTTGACATAAAGGAAACATTTTCATTTTGAATTTGATTTTTGAAAGGCATGAATGTATGATATCATATGACACACATATTTAGCATGTTGGGAAAGAACTAAAGTAATGAAAGCATGTAAACACATTCACCTTAATTAATTCCTAAAGACAATCTTATGAGATAAGAAAGCTTAAATCAAATCAAAGTTTGTTTAATGCAATTTTTATTTGATCTTGAGTTTGATTTAATTTGGAAAATATGAATTAAGTTCACTATTCCTAACCCATTCCCACATGTGTTTGACATTTTTGTTTAATTTTTAGGTGATTAGATTCATTTTATATTTTGATTAGGTTAATGTATGAATTAAACAAATTTATTACCCTTACATACACCACCTTAGCATAGTTAATTAAATAATTATGAGCCAATGAGATGACATAAAACCTCATAAGGAATTTAAATTTGTAATGCACCTAGGAAGAAAAGGCCTAATGCAAATTGGCTCATGATTAATGATTAATTAAGCTAAGGGGTTTAACTTAAGTAATTTCAAAACACCCTTCACATATATGAGTTGAATTTTGATTTCCTTAATTGCACTTAGGCTCTTGAACACAAAAACATCTATCCCAAGTAGATTAATTGAGTTTTGGAAAGTTTTAGAATTTTAAGAAATTAATTAAGGGGTAATTAATGAATTAACCCTTTAGTTAAGAGAGGATTAAGGGAGAAAAAGGGGGTTTAAGGAATAGCTTAGAGGAAATGCCCAAAAATTATTCCCTAAATCTCTTATTCATTGAAATAGACCTTAATCAACTTCAACAAAGGATTAAACCACTAATCAAACCCTTAATTAACCTTAATTTCATTAGGGGGATAATTAGGAAATGAATGAGTAATTTCCCCAACTAAGCCACCAATAAATCCCAAGAAAATTAGGGGAGGCAGAAGTCATACCCCAAAATATACTCAAGAAGTTTGGGAGTGATTAGTGGATTAATTAATGGGTAATTATCAAATTAATATTCATAATAAAACCCAAAATCAGAGAAAGACACAGTTCTAAATTGATTGAAATTAATTTGATAAAATTCCAGATCAAATTATCTATATAGTACAATTTATTTCATTTTTTTGTTTTTCTATGTTGAGATATAAATTTTAGAAGTTTAGGTAATCAATTAAAATTATTTAAATCCTAATTAAACTCTTAATCCCTACGAGCGCCACGCATTGGCTGACATGTCATGTACTTTACACGCGGCACCTTCCCATTGGTTGTTTAAAATGTCCCATCATAGTGCCATGTGGCTGCAGTACTACGCACTTTCTTCTTAGCCGTCCGATCAAGGTTCGAACGGTTGAGATTAAAGTCACGGATTAGAGGGAATAAAATAGGATATAAAGCATGTTTTAATCTCGGTTGTCCATCCAAAATGCACGGATGGACAACAAGAGATCCTTCCCTGATCTCCCCTATGAACAATGGAGATCATCCATGTTCTAGGGGATGATCCGAGCTCAATTAAGCTCGGATTGATCCCAAATTTTACCCACACCATCAACATGCATAAGAGATTACATCCAATGATCAAGATCCCATGAGATTAGCATTTCTTTCATAAAGCTCCACACCACATTGAGTTTAATGATAAAAAAATGGCTAACCTCACCGGAGACGATCACCAGTGCTCGATTTCCTTGGAGAAGCTTTATCTGGTTGAGACGAAGCTTTCGTGAAAGTTTGAGGGGCTGAGGTTGAGTGGATCTTCCTATGGGTCACCTCCTCCTTAGATTGAGCTCAGCTTTGATTGAATTGGATCTCCCCTTGCTTCAAGAACTTGGAAGAGAGCTTGGGCAAGCTCGATTAAGCTTAGTGATGGAGTGTGCAAAGGGAATTGCACTGATTTTGAGTGTGGAGTGAATTGGCTTTTTAATAGACCTCCCCTCTTTTCAAACTCTAAAAATTGAGAAATGGAGTTTTTAGATCCTCACTAAGAAGCTTTGGAATACTCTTTAAGGCTTGCTTTGAGTTCCTAAGCTTCAATCGACATAGGGGAAGTTAGAATTAAAATGAATTAGGGGGAGTATATCTCCCCCTTTGGTAATTAGATGGCTGAGGATAAGCTTTCTATTTTGATTCAATTGCTAAGATTGAAAGGGTTGTTTGAGCTGTTAGAGTTGTCCTTGAGTTTGATTTGGCTAGAGGAGTGGAAATATGAACTTCCCATGTGCTCAAAATAAGTGGATGCATGATTCCCATGCAGCCATTTCAAGGGGAGTGGTCAGTTTGGCCATTGGGTAAAGTTGGGTTGACCCAAACCCATTGGGTTGGGTGCACCATCCTCCCTAGTGTTCCCTTGATCTATTAGGAGAGTATGAAGTAGGTATGAAGAGGATTTGACCAAATTCCAAGTGGAATTGGCCAAAATTTGCTCTATGGCCTAGGGGTAAAATGGTCATTTGGCTGATTTTTGAATTTGGATATGTTAAGAAAATAGGTTTGGCCAAGTTTCATTAGATTTGGAGTTCATTTGGTATGGTTTAGCTCATGTTGACCCATTTAGGTCAAAATGGGTCAACTTGGGTCAAGTTGACCAATTGGTTAAATTGAGCCAAACCAAGCATTGGGTCAAGTTTATATGACCATTTGAATTATTTTAGTGGCTTTGGTTTGATTTAATTTGGTTTAGGTTTGAATTTGGTTCATATGACTTCATTTAGGTCAAATGGGTCAAGTTGACCAATTTGACCCATTTGACCTATTTGAGCTAGTCATGGGTAGGCTTAGGTTTGGTTAGTCATATGAAGTGGATTGGTATCTTTGTTTCCAATTAATTTTGGTTAAGTGTGAATTTGGCTCAATATGATCCTTTAGGTCAAGTTGGGTTCAAGGTCAATTGGATTAGGTTAGGTCTAGTTGGCTATTGAGGCTTTGATCAAGTTCAACAAGTGATTTGGAATGAACTTGACCCATTGGTTTCAATCAATTTGTCTTAGATCAAGTTTTGACATATTTTGACTTTTTAGGTCAAGTTGGGTCAAGTAGCCAATTGGGCTAGGTTAGGCTCAAATGTTGACTTGGTCAAGTTCAAACATTGATCATGAATGAACTTAGATCATTAGTTTTAATCAGTTTGGCCTATGATGGATTTGGCTATGTTGGGTTTCATTTTGGCTAAGTGTTGACTTAGTCAACCCTTAGGTTTGACTTGGTTTGACCCAATTTGATTGATTGATTATCTCATGATGATTGTTGATCATGATGAGAGGCTTAGGTGAGTTTGATTCAATCCAATTTGATTAGGATTAGAATTTGGCTCATAAGGGTACTTTAGGTCACTTTGGGTCAAGTGAGCCTAAGTAGGTTAAATGGCTTGGACAAAGCTTGATTTGAGTTTGATTGAACTTGTATATGGACTTATGATTGAAATATAAATCCATTTGCAAGTGATTTGAAGCCAAATGAGTTTTGATTCATTTGACAATTTCAAGTTCAAAGGGTGAACATGAAACGGATTTTGGCTTGATTTTTGAATTGAGTTTTGGTTAAGTGATTGAAGTTTTTATTTATATTTGGATTCATGATTGAAGGATTGATTGAATCATGAAGGAAAATCAAGAGTTTGGCTTGATTTGAAATTGATTTGGCTAAGTTCAATATTTTGACTTGAAAGGCTTAGGTTGGATTTTGAATGAGTTTGAGTTTGATTTTTGGAAGTGGTTTTGATTGTTTGAATTTATATTTCATTTATATATATGAATATAAATGAGTATATAAATGGGTTATGGGAAAATTTCATGAGTTTGAATTGATTTGAAGATGATTTAAGCTAAGTCCCTTAAGAGGAAATTAAAGGACTTAAAAAAATATTTGGAGCTTGGATTTGATTTTTGGATTTAGTTTGATTGATTTGAGTTTATATTTCATTTATATATGTAAATATAAATGAAAATACAAATGAGTTATGAAAAAAAATTCATGAATTGGAATTGATTTGAATATGATTTAGGCTTAGTCTTTGAAGGGAAATCAAAGGACTTAGGCAAGATTTGGAATTTGGAATTTCAATCATGGATTTCAATGTAATGACATTGATTTGAGTTTAGAGAAAATCAAATAATATTGATTTGGAGTTTGAGAAAATCAATTAGGATTGATTTGGAATTTAACTTGAAGGAAGGAAGGTGAGGAGTGGTTCAAGCTAAGGGTAGACAAATTTTTCTAACACCCCTAAGGCATGACCTATTCCTATGGCTAACCCTTCTAAGTCTCTAGGGCTAGGTTGGGTGTCTACCTAATCACTAGATGTGTCTTAAGACTAAGAAACTCCTAAAGCATAAGAGAAGTCTTATGACTAAGAAGGAGGGGTTGAGAGCTCATCCTAAAAATGAGGTCAACAGAGGGTGCCCAATAGGTGTGGTGTGATTGAGAAGGAACACTGCACATATTGATGTTGACTAAAAAGATCAACAACACCAAAAGATCACAAACACAAATAAAAACAATCTACCCCTAATCCAAAGTGTAGATAGAATCCAGAGCTTAGTGCAATGTGGCTCTACTTATGTCCAAGACATAAGAGAGAGGGAGGAATCTACTAAGGGATAGAGTAGGTGAACCTTGCACTAGGGAAGCTGGCTCAAGTCATCGATAAGGGGATGAGAGGTTTGATTTGATATGAGTCTCTGTGAGGAGAGAAATTTGATTTGTTTGAATTTCATTGAAGAAGAGGGTTGAATTTGTTTTAATTTGTTGTTTGTTTAATTTGTATTTGTTTTGACCCCACGGGGGATAAAAAAGTGAACTCTCCACTAGGGAGGCAAGTTCAAGTCATCCACAAGGGAGGGGTTGTGAAATTCACTGTGGGAATAGAATTCTAGATCTGCTGGGGAACTAGAAAGATTTGCATCTCATTGAGGAGAAGCAAGAGATTTGATTTATAATAATTAATTGTTTTGTTTCTTTATTTCATTAGATTTGTTTATTTCAGATTTTTAGATTTTGGATTTTGGATGAACCTTATTGGTTTGCGATGGTTTGCACTGAGTAGGAGTCATAGAGGCCTCATCCTAACTCAGATTTACCAATCCAAAGGGGTAGTCTACTAAACACATAGTAGGACTAGCCAACCAAAGGGATGCCTTTCGGTGTACAACAACTGTACTGGGAAGAAAGCGTAGTAGACTTACATCCTCCAAAGTAGGTACCAATTACTAGGGTTTAGCAAGGCAACATATTGAACCCAACCTAAGGCTGACTATTGAGTGAATGCCGCTGGGGCACTTAAATCAACTCAAAGATAGTCAGAGGTAGATTTCATTTTTAGATTTGTTTTGATTGTGATGGATCCCGTGGGTTTATACTGCAGTAGGGCCATGGATGCCTACTTCTCCAATCCAAAGGGAGTGGTCTACCAACCATAAGGTAGGACTATCCAACCAAAGGGGTGCCTTTCGATTTGCAATGGTCAAGTTAGGAAGAAAGCGCGGGGACTCACATCTTCCAAAATAAGAAGCCACTTAGGTGATCGGTTGGTAAGGCAATAGATCAAACCCAACCTAGGGCTGACTATTGAGTGAATATCATTGGGGGACTTAAATCAGCTCAAAGATAGTCAAAGGTTAATTTCATTTTTAGATTTATTTTGATGGGTCCCATCAGCTTGTGATGGATAGTACTGAGTAAGAGCCATGAAGGCCTAGACCTACCTCAGATTTACCTATTCAAAAGGGAGTAGTCTACCAACCACAAGGTAGGAGTATCCAACCAAAGGGGTGCCTTTCAGTTTGTAATGGTCAAGTTAGGAAGAAAGCGGGGACTCACATCTTCTAAAATAAGAAGCCACTGGGGTAATCGGTTGGCAAGGCAACAGATCAAACCTGACCTAGGGCTGACTATTGAGTGAATGCCGCTGGGGTACTTAAATCGGCTTAAAGATAGTCAAAGGTTAATTTCATTTTAAATTTGTTTTGATGGATTCTGTTAGTTTGCGATGGATCAAACTGAGAAGGAGCTTATATTAGCCTAGACTTATCTCTAATTTACTGAACCAAATGGAGTAGCTTCCCGAATGATGGGAGAACTATCTGACCAAAGGGGTTCCTTTCAGTTTACAATGGTCAATCTAAGGGAAGAAAGCTCAGAGACTCATATCTTCCACTACAAAAGACCATTGGGGTGATCAGTTGCTTTGGGCAACAAATCGAACCCGACCTAGAGCTGCCCGTCAGTTTGCGACAGTCATGCTAGAAAGAATGCATCATAGTCTTATATCTTTCAAAGCAGAATGATTGCTGGGGTAACTTGTCTGTGGCAAAATAGATTGAACCCGACCTAAGGGTGACTACGGAGTGAGTACCAACCTGAGGATTTATCTTAACTCAGGTAGTCAAGAAATTCCTATAGGGAGTTCTACTGACACTGCCCTAAAGATAGGATGTTTGCTTGGGAAAAGGGGTCCTTCAAAGGCTTGAATTCCTAATCCACAAGCAAATGAGTTTGTTTGGTTGTTTAGTTTATTTGTCATGGACCCTGTTAGTTTGTGAGGGATCAAACTGAGAAAAAGCTTATATCAGCCTAGAACTATCTTAGATTTACTGAACCAAGGGAGAATCTGTGCATCCATTGAACAAATTCTTCAACCACAGGGGTGGCTACTTAGAAAGCGGGACTATCCAATCCAAAAGTAACCCTGGTAGTGTCTAAATGGGGTTTCAAAGGACGTGATCCAAATAGAGTGCCCGCAGGGGATGGGGTCGCTAAGGTCTTAATCCAACACCTGGAGAAGATGACATGGCTAGTCATATATCTAATAGGTATTCAGTGTCCAATTTAAGGAGAAAGTGCGGGGACTCACATCTGCCAAGAGTGGTGTATCCACCAGGTGAGTCGCTATCAGCATGGCGAATATCAACCAACTTAAGATGCCCGTTGGTTTGCAACAATCAGCCTAGGAAGAAGCTCAGAGACTCACATCTTCCTATAGTAGAACTGATTGCTAGGATAGTCTGACTTTGACTCGATAGGTGCCATTCGACCTAGGGAAACTACAGAGTGAATGTCACTTGGGGACTTATATCGATTCAAACATAGTTAAGAGGAAAGAAGGAGCCTCTAGGGGACGTATCCTAAACCTCAAATATACTCAACCAAGTTAGTGTATGATGGCTAGTTCAAGAAGAAAGCATGGGGAATCACATCTTCTTAAGCAAAGTCAACATGAGGTAGCTTACTGGCTGGGCAGTGAAGCCTATCATACTAATAAGGCGCTCATTATTTTGCATTGATCAAGTTAGGAAGAAAGCACAGGGACTCACATCCTCCAATAAGTGACCAATGGGTGACATACTAGCAAGGTAGCATGTAGACCCAACCTAGAACATCTAATGAATGAGTGCCACAGGGGGCTTGATCCCACATCAAATAGCTCAAGACAAAAGATATATGTTTGTTGTTGTGCTTGTGTTAAAAGGAATAGGATGCCTCTAGGGGACTCTTACACCTACCTTAAACATGCTAGGGGATTTAGGCTGAAATGATGCCACGGATGGCAACCGGGAATTCCCGCTAAGAAAGGATACCGCTTAGGTTCTCTTACACCTAACTTAGTTGTGCTAATCAAAATAGGATGCCTCTTGGGTTCTATCACACATATTCTAATAGCACTGAGAGATTGTGTTTGTGATGTGAAAGAGAGATAGGATGCTGCTGGGAGACTCTTACACCTACCCTAAACACGTCATGGCAGATTCGCAAGACAAACAAACAATGCTTCGAAAGAAGAGAAGATTTTGATGAAATGGAATCAAATTTTTGTTCTTTGATAGAATTATTTTTAAACATGATTTATTTCATGGGTAATATTTCTTTAGATAGAGCCCATTAATTGGAAGTATTCGGTGTTCTCATTTACAATCAATGAGCTGATATTATCCTCCTTGGTAGGCCTTCTCTTTAGCATAGGGCCTTCCCAAGTGGGTTTAAACTTGTCTCCCATCTTTCGACGGGCAATAATGGGTCTCCTTAGGACTAACACAAGTTCTTCTACTTGGAAAGACCTAGAACAAACCTACTTATTATGAGCTTGAATCATTTTGGCCTTGTAAAACTTGAGGTTCTGGCATGCCCGTAGGTGACTTTCCTCCAAACTTTCGAGCTCTTCTAACCATAACTTTGTATTCTGCTCTGTAGTGATCTTGCTACCCAATGCTATCCTTATTGATGGGAGTTAAACTTCCAAAGGTAGAACGGCTTCATAACCATACACTAAAGAGAATGGGGTAGATTGAGTTGGAGTTCGGTACGTGGTGCAGTAGGCCCACAAGGCTTCAACCAACTGCTCATGCCACAGGCGTTTGTTGTCATCAAGAGTCTTCTTCAAAATTTGGATGAGAGTTTTGTTGAATGCTTCCTCTAAGCCATTTGCTCTAGGGTAGTAGATAGTAGAGTATCTCCAATCTATACCGTGTCTTCTAATGAAGCTGTTGATTTTTGTGCTTTTGAATGCAGTACCATTATCAGATATAATTCATCGAGGCACCCCGAACCTATATATGGTTTGGTTCTTGAAAAACTAAAGCATATGCTGAGCTGTGACCTCTATGAGTGGGATTGCCTCCACCCACTTGGAAAAGTAGTCAGTGGCAGCTAAGATGAACCGATGTCCCTTGGAAGAAGGAGGATCGATCAGACCCATAATGTCAGTACCCCAACACTCAAATGGCCATGAGGCCAAGGTAGGGTGTAGAATGTTGGGTGGTTGGTGGAGGACCACACTGTATACCTGACACTGATGGCATCTCCTAGCTACATCCATACGTTTGACAATCATCGAAGGCCAGTAGTATCCAAGTCGCTTGATCTTCATCTTCATCTTTGGACGGATGTGCTGCATAAACACGAATGTGCCGATTAATGCCACGGGTTTCATGTTTGTCCAAACAGCGTAACCATATTTGGTCAAAAGACTGGCGGTACAGAATGCCATCAACAAGAACGTAGGAGAGAGAACTTTGTTTCACTTGATGGGCTTGTGACTTTTCTTGAGGTAGTTTGCCAGTGTTCAAATATTCTATGAACGGTTGCCTCTAATTCAACTTCTCATCCTTTTTGGCAATGACAACCTCCCCTTCAAGAGAAAGTCTCTCGATGAGTTCAACATCAATAAGGGATATGACTTGTTTGTTTTGGACCCTTATTGAAATGGACTCATCTTCCAGACATACCAATTCTTTGGCAAGTTTTGCCAAACCATCTGCTACTGCATTCTCTACTCGAGGAACCTTGTAGATGGTGACTTTAAAAATCTGGGCTAACAGCTTCATGGTATACTCGTAGTAATGATGAAGCTTAGGTTTGAGAACCTTGTAAGACCTAATAATTTGATTGATGACCAACTGAGAATCCCCGTAGATGTTAATGCTCTTGACACTGATTATGAGAATATAGTCAACAAGGGACTCACCTAGGTGTTGTTGTGCTACAACGATATCTCCCACAGTAACCCTTTGTTGAGCTCCAGCAAACCTCTTGATAAAGAGTTACTCCAACTCAGAAAATATCTTTACTGAATCATTGGGAAGTTTAGCATACCAATCGAAAGCTATCCCTGCTATGCTACTAACGAAGAGGTGGATTAGCAAAGAATCGCTGCCACCGGTGTTGCAACAATTGGCCCTGAAGTGTGCAATATGCTGCCTCGGGTTTCCACTACCATCAAAGATCTTTAAGAAAGGTGGCACGAAACCCTTGGGATATTGAATTGCATCAAATTTCTCCAGGTAGGTCCACCCTATGGAACTGATGATCCTCCCCAGGCTTGAGCTAATGCTTCCTTCACTTGCTGCTCAACCATGGACTTTATGATTTTTTCCTGTATGGAGGTACTTTCCACTACCTTCCAATACATGCTAGTGCTACCTTGCTCGACAGAAGGTAAGGTCTTGGCTGGGCCCAAGACATGCACTAACTCTGGCTGATTGGTCTCAGCTATGGTAGTATGAACTTCTGGTGCTTATTTCTGAAGTACTGAGATTTCTGCTAACAAGTCCTCAAGCTACTTTTACATCGTATCTTTTCAACTTTCTATTTTAATTGTGCTAGGTGTTGATGCCAATGGGCTGTGTCTTCCTGCTCAACATCATCACCTTCCATAGCCTACTGCTCTCTGAGGAGGGATCCTCTGGTATCTACCATGCAAACCCTTATTAAGTCTCCCAATAAATCATCTTCATTAGGATCAAAGCTGATATTCTCCTCATCAGACCAATCGTACCCCAAAATTTCTTTCTTTTCCATAAGATAATGTGCCACCATGTCCTCTAAAGAACGATCAATTTGAACAGGCATAAATGTTTTTTACTGACCGGGGTGATCTCTATCATGTACTAAGAGGCACCAGACCTCCTCTGCTACTAGAGAATCAATCCTATGAGGACTGTAGTCACTAGAAGAGACACACTCCTGACTATCACTGACTCTAAAAGGTGTGACACTCCTAGGAGGCTCTATAATCATGGGTGCAATAGGGCTATCATCTGCTCCCTCTACAATAGCTGCCACCATCTTCGTGTCCTACTAAACTTGTGGTGTTGGTGAAGGGATGACCACTATGCTTCGGGGTCGCCATTCCCTCCGCATCACCACTCAGGCAGAAGGTCGAGCAGGAGAGCTCGGCCTTGCCACAATAGGCAGTGTAGATGGAGTAGGATCCCTCAGCCATAGACGGATCACCAAAGGGGTACGCTTCTTCCCGGATGTGGCCTTCATGGCCTTCGACAAAATTGGAGATGTTGTGACGTGAACAAGTGATGGCAGATGGGGGGTAGAGCGGGGTGGTGGAGACACCATAGAATCTCTATGAACTAGAGTTGTCCTCCTGTGATGAGTGGTCCCAATAAGCAGGATGCTATCTGTATGGTTGACGTGGGTAGCATGCCGAGCTGGAAAATCGATGAGTGTTGAAGCTGCTAACTGGCGACTAAACCTCCGCCTCTCCTTACTAGTGATATGAACAAATGTATGGGCCTCTCTAGCCCTATCCTATTAAAGATGTTTCCCCATGCTGTGATGGATGATAGATCTCAAATCAAATTGAGCTTTAAACTCAGAACATTCATAAGCTCTGCCAACCTGGTGTAGAACTGATCGGAGGCTGGCATAAGACCTCCTTCTCTGGCTGACTGCGGGATGATGCTGAACCATTGGTGGAGGTGAGACACAGATCCTCCTAGCATTCTCTCTGTCTGACCTAGAGGGAGGATGAAATGGGTTCACTGTCACCAGTGGGGAAGTCAAAACAGGTAACTCCTCAACAACTGAATGGGCAGCTGCCTCCATCTCCCTAGTAATCTTAGTATGATACCACTTAATCATGCAATTTTTATTCCTCTTCTGTGTTCTGGTAGGGTGAGTGGAGTAAGAGCTAGACCCATACTCAAAAGTAGGCAAGGCAATCTTTGGGATCAGAGGAGACTTACCCTTAGAGGGTACTAATGAGTGGGTCCTAGCCCTCACTAGGGTAGCACAAGAAACCACAGGGCACACTAAAGCGGGGCGGCACTGAGTGCTCTGTGCCATCCTTTCTTTAGATGAGAGGGGTATCGAGTATCGTGGCAAATGATGGAATGACCGCCACTTGCCACCACAATCTCTTCGACAATTGTGAGGGGAGTGCCCTCACAGGTGATCCTCACCCCCTCGAAACCTCTATCAAAATGGATGAGATGGGTGTGATCAGCTTGGGGGAGATTGGCCTGATCTAAGGCCAAGTCCATGCCATAGGAGAAAGTAAACACAAACTTTTATGAAACTGCCATTTAATCAACTAAAAACTAAAAATTGAGCTATAGCTGTAGCTGAAACTGATGCTGAGAATCTGTAATGTCAGAAATAAGCTTGGATCAGATTTCTGTTTTATTGATTTCTGAATTTGAATTTAAAATTTGAATCCACATCCAACATCTCAGAAGTGTTAAGTGGGGTTCAAATGGATTTATAGAAGATTTATAGATGTGATTAGAAAGAGGAATTTTTGAATATAAATCCACTTTCAAAAAATTTAGGTTTGTTGAAAATGGGATCAAGTATTTTTTAGAAAGATGCTTCTATTGGTTCATGTTTTGAATTTAGATTTTGGTTTGAGGACCCTTTCCTTTAAAAAATTTGAGTATGTGAAAGTAAGGGTCAATTGGTTTTGATTTTGATTTGATATTTTGGAATCCACTCACCTAACAAATTTGGGTATGCTAAGTGAGGTGTTTGAAAATAATTATTTCTTTTTCTTTTTGTTTGTTTTTATCTTGTGAATCTTTGGTGATTTGAAATTTGAAATTCCCACTTAGCAAATTTGGGTATGCTAAGTGAAGAAACCAAGTTTTTTTTTGAAAAAGTTTTGAAAATAGGATTCCTAGCAAATTTCAGTATACTAAGAAAATCCTTAAGTGTTTCATTTATTTTGAATGTTTTGATTTTTTTTAAAAGGATCCATAGCAAATTTAGGTATGCTAAGAAAATCCTAATGTGTTTCATTTAGTTTTGATTTGTTTTTGATTAAAAGTAGAGACTTCACTTTAGCAAATATGGTATGCTGAAAATGAAATTCCACTTAATTTTGTGAAATGGAAATTTCACTTGGCAAATTTGAGTATACTAAATAAAATTCCAAAAGACGTGTTTAAATTTTTTGGTTTTGAATTTGGAGACTTCACTTAGCAAATTTGAGTATGCTAAATGGAGTTCCAAATGTGTTTGAAAATTTTTGGTTTTGAATTTGGGGACTTTACTTAGCAAATTTGAGTATATTGAATGGAGATGTTAATATGTGCTTTTCGAATGAAATCTTCACTCAATAAATTTGGGTATATTTAATGGAGATGTTCATATGTGCTTTTGGAAATTTGGGTTTTGTTTGAAAATGAAACTCCCATTCAATAAGTGTCGGTATATTGAATGGAGAGGTTCATATGTGCTTTTGGAAAATTTAATTTTATTTGAAAATGAAACTTCCATTCAATAAGTGTGGGTATATTAAATGGAGAGGTTCATATGTGTTTTTTTTTTTTTTTTTTTTTGAAAGTTTTATTTTTGATTTTGATTTTGATTTTTTTGAAAGATGATTGTTCATTTTATTTTTAAAAATGAAATCTTTATCAAAGTGAATTGAGGGAAGATGTTCATTTGTGCTTTTGAAAAAGATGATTAGTTTTATTTTTGAAGATCCCTACATGTAACAATTATGAGAATTGTTAGATGAGGGTCATTTAAGAAATTTTTTGTGGAAAACATTTTATTATGTTCATTTTTGAAAGAGTTCTTTTTGAAATGCAAGATTTTCTATGAAAAATTTATTGTCTTTATTATTTTAGAATGAACCTTTCCGTATGATAAGGAGGAAGTCTTTAAATCTTTTCTTAGATCTTTTTATTTTTACCCATTGGAGAATCCCAATGGGGGTTTTAGGACCAACACGGGATGAGATCCTAAAACCTAAAGATGTTGGCTAGATTAACTTAAGAATGAAATAAGTTAAGTGCCAACAAAAAGAAAGATAGTCTTCAATTCATACAAAAGTACAAACCCACTATCGATATTTAGAGACAATGATCATTTACCAAAGATGGAGAGGAACCATCCTAGTGGAGTCGCCAGAAAAATCTGTGGTGAAAAATTTTATATTCCTACCTTCATCTATCCTCTTTTTTAGGAAAGAAGATAAATGAAAACAAAATATAACACCTTGGTCAGACACCACGTAGATCCGTAGATGTACTTATTAAGGTGATCGGGTATGACATTGAGGAGATGTGTCCTATCTCAAAATATAGAAATCACCACCCTACAATGGACCTAATCGCCAAAATAAGGACTCCTGAAGACGTTGGGTCTTCAAGATGTACCAGAGATTCTTCCCCTACTTTACATGAAAAGTTAAGCAGAGATTATTTTAAACTAGGTTCATTAAGTTCCTTACAGGGGCAAACCCCCATAGTTAATTACATCCTAAGGAATGAAATCCCTTAGGAATACTCTCAATTAAGGTAAATGGTCATTGTCTCCAAAGATTTCAATAGGTAGGGCTATCAATCGATTAGTTTGTTTTAGAAGATTAAATGGGATTGATCAGAGAGAGAGAGAGAGAGAGAGAGAGAGAGAGAGAGATAGAGATAAAAAGTTATTATCGAAGCCAAATGAAGATAAGTAGGAGATGCTCATGATGCTAGGAAACCTAGCGAGAATCTCAAACTACCTTATAGTTGGGCTTTATATTTTTGAAATTGAATTATTCATTTGAGTTGAATTTTTATTAGAAATTTAGGGCTTATGATTCCACAACACAATATTATGAAAATGCCTAAGAGGTGAGAATTTATGCTTATGACCCACAGAAGAAGCAACCTCAGAACCTAAATCTAGGGAGCTTTAGCGAGGGTCAAAAGCATAACATAAATCTAAGGCGAAAATGGGTATTTGGTTTGCCTCCACAAGAGAGGACAAACCACCCAACTACTAGGACTTACAATCGCCTGGGGGTGGCCGCCAACTAACTCCTCCTTTGATTTTAAATTTATGTAGGCAAGTCATATGCTTTATGCAAGATAGTTCGGCTGTTATTTATTTAGAAAGAGACTAAGCCCTTAAACTCACTCCCTAAGAGACTAGATCATGTACGGGCATGAGTAATGACCTAAATCAAATGCATTTCATATCACATTTTGTTTTCATTTTTGGATAATTATTTTGACTCGGGCTAATAGGATTCATATGCCTAATGCATTAGAAGTATGATTATTGGACAAAATAACCAAGAAGGGAGGATGCGTGTTTCCACCATAGCTCTCACAGGTCAAGCCAAGTTTCTTTGGCAAAGGTGAAAGCCCTCCAATCAAGAGTGAAGCAAGATGCATTTATGCATGATGTTATAAAATAAATACTCATCCAGCTAAGGGGTTGCTAATTCTTTTATCTTGATTTTAAGCCTAAGCTTTAGGTGAGGTTATGAGTTTTTTATTTTAATTTTTAATTATTAAATTTGGCAGAAGAAATATTTTTTCCTAAGAGCCTAATCATCATCCAGGCCATACATCAAGCAAGGAAGAAACTAAGAAAAGGATGTCATCTTAATGCATAAGCTAAACAAATCGTCAATCAATTTATAAAGTTAACGTGAAAGAATAAGAGGCCATTTATGGATGGGTACCACCGCACAAACTCGAAAACAAATTGGGTAGCCAAGCTCTACCCATATACAACCCGAATTACAAATGAACTAAGTACAAATAAATAAAGAATTCATTGTTATGGGGGTCTTCAAACTTCATTTCTTCATTCTTCTTTTCTTCTTTTCTTCTTTCTTCTTTGGTTCCTTCTTTTAGATGGTTGGAAGGTGGATGCTCCAAAGGCTTCACATGGTACATAAGATGATATCTTATGACCAATGTTCATCATAACCCCCATAACAATCATTCAAAAATTCTAATTGTTAAATTTACATGAAAATCTAAAGAGAGGGAAAGAGAAGAGAACTTCTCTTTCCTTCCCTAGCCTAAGTAATTTCTAAAGTGGATTCATCTTTTAGTTTTGTTTAGTGAATATTTTATTATGTGTTTTAATTAATCATAAGTTTAGATGAACTCTAAACAAACTCATTCAAAAAAAAAAGGCATTTTAAGATTAAATAAAGTGAGTTAAGATCACAAAACACACATCACTTCATTTCTTTTCCAACATGTATATCATGCATAAGAATGAATCCTAAGCATATCTATACATACCAAATGGTAATGTTTAGCACACTTTATGATGCATGCTAAATAAGTTACTTAAGAAAATTTGAATGTTTATGATGAATGATTTTCATTAAGTAGAAAAGGAGTTTGTTATCCAATTTTCACATGCATATATGGATGTATGAAAGACATAAGTGAGTACGGCACCATTGTTAGCACCAGAGATATAATGTATAAGACCTACTTGGGGCTATTTAAAGCCTTGCAACCCCGGAGTTGTCCAGACTAATATACCACTTTCCTTAAATACAAGCATGTGTACAAAAGAAATGAATGGAAAAGAAAGATGCAAAAGTTTGTATTTGTTTTATTTTGGTTTGTATATGCAATTTATATATGTAAGTGTAGGTGTCCTTCTTAAGTCATAGCATAGGAATGAATATGAAATGGAATTAGGCAAGTATTGTGTTCTTTTCAAATAAACTATACACTTTGCCAAATCCTATTCAAAACTATACCAAAAAAGAGGAGAAGGAAAACTACACTAAGCACATCCTTATATTTTACTCACATGCAAGCTTATAAGTAAGATATAAGTAACACACTTTCAGTTTTGATAATCGATTCATATATTATTGAAAATAATTTGGAATTAAATAGTGATAATAGCCACTTATATTTCTACTTTAGCCAAAACATGCAATTTGACATAAAGGAAACATTTTCATTTTAAATTTGATTTTTTGAAAAACATGAATATAATAAATCATATGACACACATATTTAGCATGTTGGAAAAGAACTAAAGTAATGAAAGTATGTAAACACATTCACCTTAATTAATTCCTAAAGATAATCTTATGGAATAAGAAAGCTTAAAGCAAATCAAAGTTTGTTTAATGTGATTTTTGTTTAATTTTGAGTTTGATTTAATTTGGAAAATGTGAGGTGGGTTTAATGTTCCTAACCCATTCTCACATGTGATTGATATTTTTGTTCAATTTTTAGGTGATTAGATTCATTTTATATTTTGATTAGGTTAAGGTATGAATCAAGCATGTTAATTATCCCTTACCTACACCATCTTAACATAGTTAATCAAATCATTATGAGCCAATGAGATGACATAAAATCACACAAGGAATATAAATCAACAATGCACCTAGGATGAAAAGGGCCTAATGCAATTTGGCTCATGATTGATGATTAATTAAGCTAAGGGGTTTAACTTAAGTAATTTCAAAACACCCCTCACACATATGAGTTGAGTTTTGATTTTCTTAATTGTACTTAGGCTCTTGAACACCTAAGCATCTACCCAGGAAGAATTAATTGAGTTTAGGAAAGTTTTAGAATTTTAGGAAAATTAATTAAGGGGATAATTAGTGAATTAATCTTTAATTAAGGTAAGATTAAGGAATAAAGGGGGTTTAAGGAATATCTTAAGGAGAGTATCCCAAAATTATTTTCTAAATCTCACATTCACTTAATCAAAACTTAATTAGCTCAATCAGAAGGTAAAATCACTAATTGTACTCTTAATTAAGTCTAATTACATTAAAGGAGTGATTAAGGAATGAACTAGCAATTCCCCTAATTAAGCTACCAATAAATCCCAAGAAAATTAGGGGAGGTAGAAGTCATATCTATAACTACACCCAAAAAGTTTGAGATTAATCAGTGGATTAATTAGAGAGTAATTAATAAATTAATATTCTCAATTAAACCCAAATTTAGAGAAAAGAACTATTCAAAATTAATTTTAGAATATTCTATGTTCAATTATCTTTCTAATGCAATTTATTTCATATTTTTCTGATTTCTCTATGTTAATATATGAATTTTAGAAGTTTAGGTGATTAATTAGAATTATTTAAATTCCTAATTAAATCATTAATCCGTTGGCTCCACGCATGCGGCTAACGCAGCATGCGCTTTACGCGTGTTGCTACCTGATTAGATATTTAAAATGTCACATCATAACATTGTGTGGCAGTGACGCTACGCGCTTTCTCCACAGCCGTCTGATCAAAGATTAGACGGCTGAGATTAAATACACGGATATGAGGGAGAAAAATAAATATATTGCATATTTTAATCTCGGTCCTCCATCCAAAATGAGCGAATGGACGGCAGAGATCTGTCCATGTTATCCCCTGTGAACAATGGAGGTCGTCCATGTTCTAGGGTAAGATCTGAGCTTGATTGAGCTCGGATTGGGCTAAAATTTAGCCCACACCATCTAAACCTAATGGCAAGCACATCTAATGGCAGAAATTTTATGGGATTAAAATTCCTTTCACAAAGGACCAACACACATTGGCATTAAGCTAGAAAAAATGGCTAACCTCACCGGAGGTAATCACCGGTGCTCGTTTCCCTTGGAGAAGCTTCATCTGGTTGAGACGAGGCTTTGCTGAGAGTTTGAGGGGTTGAGGTTGAGTAACTTCTTCTATGGACCAACTCCTCCTCCAATTGAGCTCTGCTTTGGTCTAGGTGACTCCTTCTTTGCTTCAAGAACTTGAAAGAGAGTTTGGGCAAGCTTGATTGGGGTCCCTAAGGGAGTGTGTAAAGGGAATTGGCTTGATTTTAGGTGTGGAGTAAAATGGAATTTTGGTGGAGCTCCCTTGTTTTCACCTTGTAAAAACCAAGAAATGAGAATTGTCAAATGCTTGAGAAGCTTGGGATCACTGAAAAATGACTCCTCTGGCTTCCTAATACTCAATCGACTTGAGGAATCTTGGAATGATAGTGAATTAGGGGAAGTATATCTCCCCCTTTGGAAATTGGATGGTCGAGCATGAGCTTGCCATTTTGATCCAATTGCCCTGATTTAGATGGTTTGTTAGGCTATTTTCAATTGCACAGGGTTCAATTTTGGTTAGAGAAGAAGCGAAGAAGGTTGCCATGTGGCCATTTCCAAGCACATGGTCGGTTTGGCCATTGGGTCAGGCTGGGTTGACCCAAACACATTGGGTTGGGTCACCACCCTCCCTAGTGTTCACTTGACCCACTAGGAGAGTGCCAAGTGGGTATGAAGAGGATTTGACCAAATTCCAAGTGGAATTGGCTAAAAATTACCCTATGGCCTAGGGGTAAAATGGTCATTTGGCTGATTTTTGAATTTGGGTATGTTTAGAAAATATGTTTGGCCAAGTTTCATTGGATTTGGAATTCATTTGGTATGGTTTGGCTCATGTTGAACCATTTTAACCTAATTGGTCAAATTGAGTCGAACCAAGAGTTGGGTCAAGTTCATATGACCATTTGAAATATTTTGGAGCCTTTGGTTTGATTCAATTTAGTTTAGGTTTAAATTTGGTTCATATGACTTCATTTAGGTCAAATGGGTCAAGTTGACCAATTTGACCCATTTGACCTATTTGAGCTAGGTCATGGGTAGGTTTAGGTTTGGTTGGTCATATGAAGTGGATTGGTATCTTTATTTCCAATCAATTTTGGTTAAGTTTGAATTTGGCTCAATATGATCCTTTAGGTCAAGTTGGGTTCAAGGTCAATTAGGCTAGGTTAGGTCTAGTTGGCCAATTGAGGCTTTGGTCAAGTTCAACAAGTGATTTGGAATGAACTTGACCCATTGGTTTCAATCAATTTGGCTTAGATCAAGTTTTGTCATATTTTGATTTTTTAGGTCAAATTGGGTCAACTTTGGTCAAGTGGCCAATTGGGCTAGGTTAGGCTCAAATGTTGACTTGGTCAAGTTCAAACATTGGTCATGAATGAACTTAGATCAATGGTTTCAATCAATTTGGCCTATGATAGATTTTGGCTATGTTAGGTTTCATTTTTGCTAAGTGTTGACTTGGTCAACCCTTAGGTTTGACTTGGTTTGACCCAATTTGATTGATTGATCATCCCATGATGATTGTTAATCATGATGAGAGGCATAGACAGGCTTAGTTCAATCCAATTTGGTTAGGATTAGAATTTGGCTCATAAGGGTACTTTAGGTCACTTTGGGTCAAGTGAGCCTAAGTAGGTCAAATGGCTTGGTAAAAGCTTGAATTAAGTTTGATTTAACTTGTAAATGGACTTATGATTGAAATATAAATCCATTTGAAAGTGGATTGAAGTAAAATGGGTTTTGATTAATTTGAAATTTCAAGTTCGAAGGGTGAACATGAAATGGATTTTGGCTTGATTTTTGAATTGAGTTTTGGTTAAGTGATTGAAGTTTGTATTTGTATTTGTATTCATATTGAAGGATTGATTGAATCATGAAGAAAAATCAAGGGTTTGGCTTGATTTCAAATTGATTTGGCTAACTTCAAGATTTTGACTTGAAAGGCTTACGTTAGATTTTGATTGAATTTGAACTTAAATTTTGGAGTTGGTTTTGGTTGTTTGAATTTATATTTCATTTATGTATGTGAATATAAATGAGAATATAACCGGGTTATGAGAAAATTTCAGGAATTTGAAGTGATTTGAAGTTGATTTGAGCTAAGTCTTTAAGAGGAAATTAAATGACTTAGGAGGAAATATTTGGAATTTTGGATTTGAATTTTGGATTTAGTTTGATTGATTTGAGTTTATATTTTATTTATATATGTGAATATAAATGAGAATATAAGATTCATGTAAAAAGTTCATGAATTTGAATTGTTTTGAATATGATTTAGGCTAAGTCCTTGAAGGGAAATCAAAGGACTTAGGCAAGATTTAGAATTTAGGATTTCAACTTGGAATTTTATTTGATTGATTTGAATTTATATTTCATTTATATATATGAATATAAATGAGAATATAAGTGAGTTATGAGAAAATTTCATGAATTTAAATTGATTTGAATATGATTTAGACTAAGTCCTTAAGAGGGAATTAAGGACTTAGAAAATATTTTGAACTTGGAATTTCAATCATGGGTTTCAATCATGGATTTGAATCATGGATTTAAATCATATGGTATTGATGGAGTTTGGAGAAAATCAAATGAGATTGATTTGGAGTTTGAGAAAATCAATTAGGATTGATTTGGAATTTGACTTGAAGGAAGGAATGTGAGGAGTGGTTAAAGCTAAGGGTAGGAAAATTTTCCTAACACCCCTAAGACATTACCTATTCCTATGGCTAACCCTTCTAAGCCTCTAAGGCTAGGTTGAGTGTCCACTTAATCACTAGATGTGTCTTAAGACTAATAATCTTTTAATGTCTAAGAGGAGCCCTATGTCTAAGATGGAGGGGTTGAGAGCTCATCCTAAAATTGAGGTCAACCAAGGGCGCCCAATAGGTGTGGTGTGACTGACAAGGAACACCGCACATGTTGGTGTTGACCAAAATGATCAACAACATCGAAAGATCACAAGCACTAACAGAAATAATTTATCCCTAACCCAAGGTGTAGAAAAAATCCAGAGCTTAGTGCAATATGACTCTACTTATGTCCAAGACATAACAGAGAGGGAGACATCCACTAAGGGATTGAGTAGGTGAACCTTCCACTAAGGAAGCAGGTTCAAGTCATCCACAAGGGGATGAGAGATTTGATTTTAGTCTCACTGGACAGAAAATGATTTGTTTAAGCTTCGCTAGAGAAGAGGGTTGAATTTGTTTCAATCTATTGTTTGTTAAATTTGTGTTTGTTTTGACTCCACCGGGAATAGAAAAGTGAAGTCTCCACTAGGGAGGCAAGTTCAAGTCATCCACAAGGGAAGAGTTGTGAAATATGCTGAGGTTAGATCTGTTGGGGGACTAGAAAGATTTGCATCTCACTGAGGAGAAGCAAAATATTTGATTTAGATTGATTGTTTGTTTTGTTTCTTTGTTACATTTGATTTGTTTTGTTGAATTTTGTTTCAGATTTTTAGATTTTGGATTTTGAGTTGGACCTCGTTGGTTTCTGATAGATCTTGAGTAGAAGCGTGAGGCTGGAACTTTCAGTTATCAATCCAAAGGGTAGTCAACTAAACACACATACAGACAACCAAAATGCCTTTGGTATGCGACATTTGTACTAGGAAGAAAGCATAGTAGGCTTACATCCTCCAAAGTAGGGACTAGCTGCTGGGGTGACCTATTGGCAAGGTAACAGATTGCACCAAGACTAAGGCTAACTATTGAGTGAATGCTGTTGGGGGATTTAAATCAACTCAAAGATAGTCAAAGATTAATTTTCTTTTTAGATTATTCTGATGGGTCCCATCAATTTGCGATGGATCATATTGGGTAGGAGCCATGGAGGCCTAGACATAATTCAGATTTACCAATCCAATGGGAGTAGTCTACCAACTACAAGGTAGGACTCTCTAACTAAGGGGATGCCTTTCAGTTTGTAATGATCAAGTCTTAAGAAGAAAGTGTGGGGACTCACATCCTCTAGAAACAAGAAACCACTGGGGTGATTGGTTGCTTTGGGCAACAAATCGAACCCTACCAAAGGCTGACTATTTGAGTAAATGCTGCTAGGGGACTTAAATCAGTTCAAGGATAGTCAAAGATTAATTTTATTTTATTTAGTTTATTTTGATGGATTCTATTGGTTTGCAATGGATCAAACTGAGAAGGAGTTTATAACAGCCTAGACCTATCTCAGATTTACTGAACCAAAGGGAGTAGCTTCTCGAATGATGGGAGAGCTATCCGAACAAAGGAGTGCCTTTCAATTTGTAATGATCAATTTAAGGGAAGAAAGCATGGGGACTCACATATTCCATTACAAAAGACCACTGGAGTGATCAGTTGCTTTGGGCAACAAATCAACTGATGTACTTCGTTCGGTTACGTATTGCTCATGATAGAAAGAATGTGTCATAGTCTTACATCGTCCAAAGCAGAATGATTGCTGGGATAACCTGTTTATGGAAAAATAGATTGAACCTGACCTAAGGGCGACTACGGAGTGAGTAACGACTCAGGAATTTATCTTAACTCAGGTAGTCAGGCAATTCCTATAGGGAGTTCTGCTGGCACTGCCCTAAAGATAGGATGCTTGCTTGAGAAAAGGTGTCCTTTGGGGGCTTGAATTCCTAATCTACAAGCAAATATTTTATTTATTTTGTTTAGTTTATTTTATCATGGACCCTATTGGTTTATCAGGGATCAAACTGAGAAGGAGCTTATATCAGCCTAGACCTATCTCATATTTATTGAACCGAGGGAGAATTTGCATATTCGATGAACAAATTCTCCAACCACAGGGGTGGTTACTAGGAAAAGAGGACTGCCCAATCCAAAAGTAACCCAGGTATTATTTAAATGGGGTCGTAAAGGACGTGATCCAAACAGAATGCCCGTAGGGGATAGGGCCGCTAAGGGGCTTAGTCCAACACCCTGGAGAAGATGACATGGCTAGTCATATATCCAATAGATATTCGGTGGCCAACTCAAGGAGAAAGCACAGGGACTCACATCTGCCAAGAATGGTGTATCCACTCGGTGAGCCGCTGTCAGCATAACGAACATCAACCAACCTAAGGTTCCTGTTGATTTGCAAAAATTAGCCTAGGAAGAAAGCTCAGGGACTCACATCCTCCTAAAGTGGAACTGATTGTTGGGATAGTCTGTCTTTGGCTCGATAGATGCCATCTGACCTAGGGTGACTACTAAGTGAATATCGCTGGAGGACTTATATCAACTTAAACGTAGTCAAGAGGAAAGGAGCCTCTAGGGGACTTATCCTAAACCTCAAATATACTCAACCTAGTTAGTGTATAATGGCTAGTTCATGAAGAAAGCACGAGGACTCACATCTTCTTAAACAAAGTCAAAATGAGGTGGCTTACTGGCTGGGAAGTGAAGCCTACCATACTAACAAGGTGCTCTTTGCAATAATCAAGTTAGGAAGAAAGTACGGGGACTCACATCCTTCAACAAGTGACCACTAGGGTGACATACTAGCAAGGTAGCATGTAGACCTGACCTAGAGCAGCTAATGAATGAGTTCCATAGGGGGCTTATTCCCACATCAAATAGATCATGATAAAAGATTTGTGTTTATTTTTGTGCATGTGTTAACAAAAATAAGATTCCCCTTGGGTTCTCTCACACCTATCCTAAACACACTGGGGAGTTTGATGGAACGGTGCCACAGATGGTAGCCAAGGATTCCCACTAAGAAAGAATGTTGTTCGGGTTCTCTTACACCTAACTTAGTTATGCTAATCAAAATAGGATGCCTCTTGGGTTCTCTCACATCTATTCTAATAGCCCTGGGAGGTTGTATTTGTGATGTGAAAGAGGGATAGGATGCCGCTGGGGGACTCTTATGCCTACCCTAAACATGTCATGGTGGATTTACAAGACAAACAAACAACGCTTCGAAAGAAGAGAAGATTTTGATGAAATGGAATCAGATTTTTGTTCTTTGATAGAATTATTTTCAAACATGATTTATTTCATGGGTAATATTTCCTTAGGTAGAGCTCATTAATTGGAAGCATCGGGTGTTCCCCTTTACAATCGATGAGCTGATATGATCCTCTTTGGTAGGCCTTCTCTATAGTATTGGGTCCTTCCCAAGTGGGTTCAAACTTGCCTACCATCTTTCGATGGGCAACAATGGGTCTCCTTAAGACTAACACAATTTCTCCTACTTGGAAAGACCTAAGTCAGACTAGCTTGTTGTGAGCTTGAATCATTTTAGCCTTGTATAACTCGAGGTTCTGGCATGCTCGTAAGCGACTCTCTTCCAAACCTTCAAGTTCTTCTAATCGTAACTTTACATTCTGCTCTAAATTGATCTTGCTACCCAATGCTATCCTTAGTGATGGGAGTTGAACTTCTAAAGGTAGAATGACTTTAGACCCATACATTAAGAAAAATGGAGTAGACTGAGTTATAGTCTAGAATGTGGTGTGGTAGGCCCACAAGGCTTCAACCAACTGCTCATTCCACTGTCATTTGTTGTCATCAAGAGTCTTCTTCAATATCTGGTTGAGAGTTTTGTTGAATGATTATGCTAAGCCATTTGCTCTAGGGTAGTAGATGGTGGAGTATCTCCAATCTATACTGTGTCTTCTGATGAAGCTGTTGATCTTGGTGCTTTTGAATGTAGTACCATTATAAGATATAATTCATCGAGGTACTCCAAACCTATATACGATATGATTCCTGAAAAACTAAAGCACATGCTATGTTGTAACCTATCTGAGTGGGATTGCCTCTGCCCACTTGGAAAAATAGTCGGTGCAGCTAAGATGAACCGATGCCCCTTGGAAGAACTAGGATCGATCGAACCCATAATGTCGGTACCCTAACACTCGAATGGTCATGAGGCCATGTGGTGGAATTTAAATATTCCTAGTCTACATATATCCTCCTTCCGTGGATGGAAAGGAAAATAAATGAGAATAGAAATATAATTGTCTTGGTCAGACATCATGTAGATCTACAGATGTACATATTAGGGTGATTGGGTATGACATTGAGGAGAGGTATACTTTCTCAAGAGATAGAAATCACCACCCTACAATGGACCTAATCACCAAAATAAGGACTCCTAAAGTCATTGGGTCTTTGAGGTGTACCAGAGATTCTTTCTCTACTTTACATGGAAAAGTAATGCAGAGTTTATTTTAAACCGGGCTCGTTAAGTTCCCTACAAGGGCAAGCCCCCGTAGTTAATTACATCTTAAGGAATGGGGTTTCCTTAGGAAATCTAGCGAGCATCTCAAACTATCTTATGGTTGGGCTTTACATTTTTTTGAAATTGATTTAATTTATTTGAGTTGAATTTTTCATTAGAAATTTAGGGCTTATGATTCCACAACACAAGATTATGAAAATTCCTAAGAGGTGAGGATTTATGCTTATGGCCCACAAAGGGGAGAAGCAATCCCAGAACCTAAATCTAAGGAGCTTTGGCCAAGGCCAAAAGCACAACCTAAATCTAAGGCAAAAATGGGTATTTGGTTTGCCTCCACAAGAGAGGACAGATCACCCGACTGCTTGGACTTATAATTTTGACTCTGGCTAATAGGATTCAAATGCCTAATGCATGAGAAATGAGATTATTGGCCAAAATCAACGAGAAGGGAAGAGGTGTGTTTCCACCATGGCTCTCTCAGGTCAAGCCAAGTTTCTCTAGCAAAGGTGGAAGCCCTCTAATCAAGAGTAAAGCAAGATGCATTTATGCATGATGTTATAAAATAAATACTCATCCAGCTAAGGGTTTGCTAATACTTTTATCTTGATTTTTAGCCTAAGCTTTAAGTGAGGTTATGAGTCTTTATTTTTAATTTTGAATTGTTAAATTTGGTAGAAGATTTATTTTTCCCTAAGAGCCCAGTCCACATCCAGGCCATACATAAAGTAAGGAATAAACTAGGAAAATGATGTCATTTAATACACAAGCTAAGCAAATCATCGATGAATTTATAAAGTTAATCGTAAAAGAATAAGAGGCCATTGTGGTCAGGTCCAACCACACAATCATGAAAACAAATTGGGTAGCCGAGCTCTACCCTTATACAACACAGATTACAAATGAATTAAATCTAATTAAGCAAGGAATTCATTGTTATGGGGGTCTTCAAGCTACATTTCTTCATTCTTCTTTTCTTCTTTCTTCTTTTTCTTTTCTTCTTTCTTCCTTGGTTCCTTCTTTTGGATGGTTGAAAGGTGGTTGCTCGAAAGAGTTCACATGCTACATAAGATGAGATCTTATGACCAATGCTCGTCATAATCCCCATAATAATCATTCCAAAATCTTAATTTCAAAAATTACTTGAAAAAGAAAAGTAAATCTAGTTAACACCTGCAAAACAGATATTAGCTAAATAAATCACACAAATTCCAAGTATGTATATTGGACTTATCACCCCACACATGGGTGACTTAGTCCACCTAGCTTATTGGATTATGCTTAGGGGTATAAGCACCTACACAGCGAAAAATATTTATATTTTTGTTTATTATAACGCCCCTTAAGCACAATCCCCTGCATAAGACAATGATTAGACTAAGGTCGCCCTACCATTCAATCTACATACATGCATCCTAACATCCAGTATAAAACATTACATCAAAAAATAAAAGCAAACATCAAACCATGCACCATCTGAACCTAAAACTAGAAGTGGTGACTTAGCCTAATGTGTGTGTTTTAGAGGTCTGTGTGGTATGCTTAGCTATGGCTCTAAATTAGATTTTTTTTAAGTGTGAAGAATGTTCAACTTAGGGGAGTGTTTCATTTAAGTGATTTAACTTTTTTTGGATTGATGTTATTTTATGTTTCAATTGAGTTCAAGTGAATCCTACAATTAATTACTAAGTTATAAAGAGAGGGAAAGAGAAGAGAACTTCTCTTTCCTTCCCTAACCTAAGTAATTTCTAAAGTGGATTCATGTTTTAGTTTTGTTTAGTGAATGTTTTATTATTTGTTTTAATTAATCCTAAGTTTAAATGAACTCTAAATAAATTTATTCAAAAAGAAAAGCATTTTAAGATTAAATAAAGTGAATTAAGATCACAAAATACACATCACTTTACTTCTTTCCCAACATCTATAACATGCATATGAATGAATCCAAAGCATATCTATACATACCAAATGGGAATATTTAGCACACTTTATGATGCAGGTTAAGTAAGTTACTTAAGAAAATTTGAATGTTTATGATGCTGATTTTCATTAAATAGAAAAGGAATTTCTTATCCAATTTTTCACATGCACACATGGATGTATGAAAGGCATAAGTGAGTACAACATCATTGTTAGCACCAGGGGTGTAAGGTACAATACCTGCTTAATGCTACTTAAAGCCTCGCAACCCCGGGGTTGTCTAGACTAATATACCACTTTCTTTAAATACAAGCATGTGTACAAAAGAAATGAATGACAAAGAAAGAATGCAAAAGTTTGTATTTATTTTATTTTTTTGTTTATGCAATTTATATGTAAGTGTAGGTGTCCCTCTTAATTCATAGCATAGGAATGAATATGAAATGGAATTAGGCAAGTGTTATGTTCTTTTCAAATGAACTATATACTTTGCCAAATCTTATTCAAAACTATACCATAAGAGAGGAGAAGAAAAACTACACTAAGCACGTCCTTATATTTTACTTACATGAAAGCTTATAAGTAAGATTAAGATATAAGTTACACTTTTTTAGTTTTAGTAATTGATTTTTATAATTAAAAAAATAATTTGGATTTAATAGTGATAATAGCAACTCATATTCTTATTTTAGCCAAAACATGTAATTTGACATAAAGGAAACATTTTCATTTTGAATTTGATTTTTGAAATTAATGAATGTATGAAATCATATGACACACATATTTAGCATGTTAGGAAAGAACTAAAGTAATGAAAGCATGTAAACACATTCACCTTAATTAATTCTTAAAGACAATCTTATGAAATAAGAAAGCTTAAAGTAAATCAAAGTTTGTTTAATGTGATTTTTATTTGATCTTGAGTTTGATTTAATTTGAAAAATATGAATTGAGTTTGTTGTTCCTAACCCATTCCCACATGTGTTTGAAATTTTTATTTAATTTTTAGGTGATTAGATTCATTTTATATTTTGATTAGGTTAAGGTATGAATTAAGAATATTAATCAACCCTTACCTACACCACCTTAGCATAGTTAATAAAATAATTATGGGCCAATGAGATGACATAAAACCTCATAAGGAATTTAAATTTGCAATGCACCTAGGAAGAAAAGTCCTAATGCAATTTGGCTCATGATTAATGATTAATTAAGCTAGTTTAACTTAAGTAATTTCAAAACACCCCTCACACATATGAGTTGAATTTTTATTTCCTTAATTTCACTTAGGCTCTTGAACAAATAAGCATCTACCCTAGGTAGATTAATTGAGTTCTGGTAAGTTTTGGAATTTTAAGAAATTAATTAAGAGGGTAATTAACCCTTAATTAAGGAGGGAGAGGGGGGTTTAAGGAATAGCTTAAGGGAAATACCCCAAAATTATTCCCTAAACCTCTTATTCACTAAAACAAACCTTAGTCAACTTCAACAAAGAATTAAACCACTAATCAAATCCTTAATTGACCTTAATTTTATTAACGATGTAATTTGGAAATGAATTAGAAATTTCCTCAATTAAGCCACCAATAAATCCCAAGAAAATTAGGAGAGGCAGAAGTCATACCCCAAAATATACTCAAGAAGTTTGAGAGTGATTAGTGGATTAATTAAAGGGTAATTAACAAAATAATAGTCCCAATAAAACCCAAAATCAGAGAAATACACTGCTCAAAATCAATTTAAATTAATTTTATAAAACTCTAGATCAAATTATCTATCTGGTGCACTTTATTTCATATTTTACTGATTTTCTATGTTGAGATATGAATTTTAGAAGTTTAGGTAATTAATTAGAATTATTTAAATCCTAATAAATTTTAATCTAGCCACATGCAGCTGGTGTTCACTTTACACATGACACCTTCCCATTGGTTATTTAAAGTGTCCATCGCAGCACCATGTGGCGACGGTGCTACGCGCTTTCTTCTCAGCTGTCATATCAAGGATCAGACGATTGGGATTAAAGCCTCGGATCATAGGGGTTAAAATAGAATATAAAGTGTGTTTTAATCTCGGCCGTCCATCTAAAATGCACGGATGGACAGCCAAAGATCCTTCCGTGATCTCCTCCAGGAATAATGGAGGCCATCCATGTTCTAGGGGATGATTCGAGCATGATTGAGCTTGGATTGATCCCAATTTTTACCCACACCATCAACATGCATAGGAGATTACATCCAACGGTCAAGATCCTATGAGATTAACATTTCTTTCATAAAGCTCCACAGCACAATGAGTTTAATGATCAGAAAATGGCTAACCTCATAGGGGAGATCACCAATGCTTGATTCTCTTAGAGAAGCTTCGTCTGGTTGAGACGATGCTCTTGAGAAAGTTTGAGGGGCTGAGGTTGTGTGGATCTTCCTATGGGTCACCTCCTCCTTAGCTTGAGCTCAGTCTTGATCGAATTGGATCTCCCCTTGCTTCAAGAACTTATAAGAGAGCTTGGGCAAGCTCATTGGTCACCCCATGGAGTGTGCAAAGGGAATTGCATCATTTTGAGTGGAGTGAATTGGCTTTTCAAGAACTCCCTTTTCCAAACTCAAAACCGAGAAATGAGTTTTCAAATCTCCTGAAGCTTGGGAATACTCAAGGCTTACTGAGTTCCTGCTCAATCGAATGGGGAAGTTAGAATTGAAATGAATTAGTATCTCCCTTGGCAATTGGATAGCAAGGCTTGCTTGCCATTTTGATCCAATTGCCAAGATTCAAAGGGTTGTTTGAGCTATTAAAGTTGTCCTTGAGTTTTATTTAGCCAGAGGAGTGAGAATATGAACTTCCCATGTGCTCAAAACAAGTGGATGCATGATTCCCATGTGGCCATTTCAAGGGAGTGGTCCCATCAAGTTTGCTGACCCAAACCCATTGGGTTGGGTGCAGCACCCTCCCTAGTGTTCACTTGATCTATTAGGAGAGTATCAAGTATGTATGAAGAGGATTTGTCCAAATTCTAAGTGGAATTGGCCAAAGGCCTAGGAGTAAAATGGTTATTTGGCTGATTTTTGACTTTGGATATGTTGGGTATATTGAGAAAATAGGTTTGGCCAAGTCTCATTAGATTTGGAGTTCATTTGGTATGGTTTGACTCATGTTGACCCATTTAGGTCAAATGGGTCAACTTGTTGACCAATTGGTCAAATTGGGTCAAACCAAGGGTTGTCAAGTTCATATGACATTTGAAATGTTTTGCTTTTGGTTTGATTCAATTTGGTTTATGTTTGAATTTGGTTCATATGACTTCATTTAGGTCAAATGGGTCAAGTTGACCCATTTGACCCATTGAGCTAGGTCATGGGTAGGTTTAGGTTAGGTTAGTCATATGAAGTGGACTGGTATCTTTGTTTCCAATCAATTTTTGGTTAAGTTGAATTTGCCTCAATATGACCCTTTAGGTCAAGTTGGGTTCAAGGTCAATTGAACTAGGTTAGGTCTAGTTGGTTAATTGAGGCTTTGGTCAAGTTCAACAAGTGATTTGGAATGAACTTGACCCATTGGTTTCAATCAATTTGGCTTAGATCAAGTTTTGACACATTTTGACTTTTTAGGTCAAGTTGGGTCAACTTGGGTCAAGTGGCCACTAGGTTAGGCTCAAATGTTGACTTGGTCAAGTTCAAACATTAATCAATGAACTTAGAGTTGGTTTCAATCAATTTGGCCTATGGTGGATTTTGGCTATGTTGGGTTTCATTTTGGCTAAGTGTTGACTTGGTCAACCCTTAGGTTTGACTTGGTTTGACCCAATTTGATTGATTGATCATCTCACGATGACTGTTGATCATGATGAGAGGCTTAGGCGAGTTTGATTCAATTTAATTTGATTAGGATTAGAATTTGGCTCATAAGAGTACTTTAAGTCACTTTGGGTCAAGTGAGCCTAAGTAGGTCAAATGGCTTGGTCAAGGCTTGATTTGAGTTTGATTGAACTTGTATAAGGACTTATGATTGAAATATAAATCCATTTACAAGTGGTTTGAAGCCAAATGGGTTTTGATTCATTTGACAATTTCAAGTTCAAAGGGTGAACATGGAATGGATTTTGGCTTGATTTTTGAATTGAGTTTTGGTTATGTGATTGAAGTTTGTATTTATATTTGGATTCATGATTGAAGGATTGATTGATGAAGGAAAATCAAGAGTTTGGCTTGATTTGAAATTGATTTGGCTAAGTTCAAGATTTTGACTTGAAAGGCTTAGGTTGGATTTTGAATGAGTTTGAGTTTGATTTTTTGAAGTGGTTTTAATTGTTTGAATTTATATTTCACTTATATATGTGAATATAAATGAGAATATAAATGGGTTATGAGAAAATTTCATGAGTTTGAATTGATTTGAAGATGATTTAAGCTAAGTCCCTTAAGAGGAAATTAAAGGACTTAAAAAATATTTGGAATTTGGATTTAGTTTGATTGATTTGAGTTTATATTTCATTTTTATATGTGAATATAAATGAGAATATAAATGAGTTAAGAGAAAATTTCATGAATTTGAATTGATTTGAATATGATTTAGGCTAAGTATTTGAAGGAAAATCAAAGGACTTAGGCAAGATTTGGAATTTGGAATTTCAATCATGGATTTCAATCATATGGCATTATTTTGAGTTTGGAGAAAATCAAATAAGATTGATTTGGAGTTTGAGAAAATCAATTAGGATTGATTTGGAATTTGACTTGAAGGAAGGAATGTGAGGAGTGGTTCAAGCTAAGGGTAGGCAAATTTTTCTAACACCCCTAAGGCATGACCTATTCCTATGACTAACCCTTCTAAGTATCTAGGGCTAGGTTGAGTGTCCACCTAATCACTAGATGTGTCTTAAGACTAAGGAACTCCTAAAGTCTAAGAGAAGTCCTAAGTCTAAGAAGGAGGGGTTGAGAGCTCATCCTAAAAATGAGGTCAACAGGCCAATGTAGGGTGTAGAATGTTGGGTGGTTGGTGGAGGACCACACCGTGCACCTGACATTGATGGCTTCTCCTAGCTACATCCATGCAGTCTGTAATCATCGAATGCCAATAGTATCCTAGTCACTTGATCTCCATCTTCATATTTAGACCAGATTGATGTGCTCCGCATAGACTTGAATGTACCTCAGTTACAATGCCACGGGCTTCGTGTTTGTCTAAATAGCGTAACCATATTTGGTGAAAGGATCAGTGATACAGGGTGCCATCAATGAGAGCGTAGAAGAGAGCTCTCTGTTTCACCTGATGGGCGTGTGACTTTTCTTGAGGTAGTTTGGTAGTGTTCAAATAGTCTATGAACGGTTGCCTCCAATCCAGCTCCTTATCCTTTTTGGCAATGGTAACCTCCCCTTGAAGAGAAAGTCTCTCGATGAGTTTAACATCAATAAGGGACATGACTTCTCTATTTTGGACCCTTATTGAAATGGACTCATATTCTGGACACGCAAGTTCTTTGGCATGTTTGTCCAAAGCATCTGCTACTGCGTTCTCTGCTCGGGGAACCTTGTAGATGGTGACTTTAGGAATTTGGGCCAATAGCTTCACGGTATACTCGTGGTAATGATGAATCTTGGGTTTGAGAACCTTGTAGGATACGGCAATCTGGTTGATGATCAACTGAGAATCCCCAAAGATGTTGATGCTCTTGACAATTTGTGATGGCTAACTCTAAATTGGCAATCAAAGCCTCATACTTTGCTTCATTATTGGTGCAGGGGTTAGAAAGATAATATGAGAATCTTATCACATCATTGTCTGGAGTTAGGAGAACTATTCCTACCCCTGCCTATCCTTGGAGAATAGATCATGGTGCTTCCCCTTTGTGAAAAGAAGCTGCACCATCAAAATACATCTCCCATCGGTTGTTGCTGACCTCCCCTAAGTTCATGATTTATTCATCGGGGAGATTGTCACTAAGTGGAGAATCAGCAAGAAGTGGGTGTGCTGCTAAGAAATTTCCTAGTGCCTGTCCTTGTACCGCATAGAGGGGTACGAATGTGATATCAAATTGCGAGAGAATCATGGACTAGCATGCCAAACATCTGGATAGCGTTGGCCGTCTCATGAGATACTATAGTGGATTTATTCTAGAGATCAAGTTCACCTTATGAGAAAGCATGTAATGTCATAGCTTTTGGGAAGCAAAGATCAAAGCTAGGCAATATTTCTTATCAGGTGGGTAGTTTGCTTTAGCAGGAATCAGACGATGGCTAAGGTAGTAGAGAGTGCTCTCTTTTCTTTTGCCGTTGGCTTGGTCCAATAGAGTACCGAGAGAGTCATCCAATGCAGCAGTGTAGAGGATGAGTGGCTTTCGTGATAGTTAGAACGGAGTCAATAGCTTATATCTTCAAAGGAATGCTCGCACTTATCATCCCACTTGAACTTGGCATTCTTTTTGACAAGTGTTGAAAATAGCTTGCATCTCCCCAATAGGTTAGATATAAAGCGTCTCAGATATTCCAACCGCCCTTGGAACGATCTGAGTTATGTTAAACTTTTAGGAGGCGGCATTTCTAAGATAACTTTGATCTTTTTAGGATCTATCTTTATTCTCCGGTGTCGAACAACAAACCCAATGAATTTCCCTGAAGCTACTCTGAATGCATACTTTAGGGGATTCATCTTGAGGTTATATTGTCTTAACCATTCGAAAATTACTCTTAAGTCAAAGAGATGGTCTTCCTTTTCTCTGCTCATGACTACTAGATCATCGACATAGCACTCGACTTGATGATGGATGAGTTTGTTGAAGATTTGAGTCATGGCCCGTTGGTATGTAGCACCAGCATTTTTAAGGCCGAAAGGCATGACCCTATAACAGAAGATTCCGATCGTGGTTTGAAAAGCGGTGTTTCTTTCATCTTCAGGAGACATCTTAATTTGGTTGTAGCCAGATGACCCATCCATGAAAGAAAACACTACATGAGATGAGACAATGTCCACCACTAATTCTAGTATAGGAAGAGAAAACTCATCCTCAGGATATGCCTTTTTTAAGTCCCTGAAATTGATGCAAATATGGATTTGGCCATTCTTTATCTTAACTGGTACGACACTGGCTAACCAGGTAAGGTATTTTTCTTCCCTGATGAAACTAGCATTGATCAGTTTCTTGACTTCAGAAATGACATGTTGTTTGATTTCTAATCGCATGCGTTTAGGAGTCTGCTTGATAGGGGTAGCGTTAGGATCTATTGCTAGCTTGTGGACTGCTACTTTTGGAGATAATCTGGGCATCTCTTCATAACTCCATGCGAAGCAGTCTTTAAACTCAGTCAATAGCCTAACTAAGTCATTGGTTTCTTCTTCATTCAGTAATAAACTGATGTAAGTCAGACGTGGATTCTCTTCTATCCTGAGGTTGATTTCTTCAAGCTTGTCTATTATTGAATGAATCTCCTCTTCAAATTATGGAGGTGCATCCTTGATCTGAAGATCATCTAGATCATTTGAGGATTCTAAACACACATTATAATAAGAGTTAGGGTTGTGTGAAAAGAACCTATCAGACTCTAAATGATTGGTAACAACCAAATAATAATCGTCGTCATCGACTGGACCCACTGTACTGAATTCTAGTCCTGCTCTTAATTGTGCTTCCCTACCTATATTATTCCATAGCTTTTCAAAATACTCTGACCTATGCCTGGATCATGTATGAGGAGCCAAACCTTTCTGTATAAGATTATGAACACAAGGTGAGTAAAAGTCAAGTGGTGATTCCATTAATTCTTTAAATGAATCATCCTCAAGTTCTACATCAACTTCAGGACTTGAGGATGATAATCCCAAAAAGAATCTCTTCAACTTCACATCCATGGAAGACTTAGGGGCTTCCTTAACTACCAAACCTTCAGCTTTTCTAGATGAAAGTGAGGTTAGAGTTATGGTTCCCAGCTATTGCCTAATAGTTTCACATAAACTTGATTCAAATACTTTGCTTTGTTTGGAGGCCTGGTCTTCATCATTGGCTGGATCGAAAGTCACCTCCAATGGAACCCGTTAAGATGGGTTGGCTGGTATACTAATCACATTAGAGTTGTCCTTTGAGCTAGATTCCAAATCTATGTGAATAGCAGGGGTACTCCTGCGAACTGGAACATAACCTCTGTTGGATGATGGCCAACCAGGGGGTCTTCCACCTCTAGAACTACCTCTATTTCTGCCTCTGCCTCTGCCTGGTGGAGGTTGAGTCATTGTACCCACATGTCCATATGATGGAATGAACTGTGGGTGGAAAAGTGATATGCGGCTTTATTTCTTCTTCAATTCACCTTTCTTGTGCACTTGGATTTTCATTTTTCTTTTCTTTTTCTTTTGCTCTTTTTTTTCATTTTCATTTTCATTTTCTTTTGAATTTTTTCCAAGTTCATGAGAAAGGGTGTGTTAAGGAAAATAGTAGGGCGCATCCTCATAATTCTCAACCTCTCTAACTGAAAATGGCTTTTCATCTCCATTGTCACGATATTTGTTGTCCTTATTTTTAGGATGAGCTCTCAACCCCTCCATCTTAGATATAGGACTCCTCTTAGACATTAAGAGTTCCTTAGTCTTAAGACACATTTAGTGATTAGGTGGACACTCAACCTAGCCCTAGAAGACTTTGAAGAGTTAGCCATAGGAATAGGTCATGCCTTAGGGGTGTTAGGAAAATTGCCTACCATTGGCTCAAACCATTCCTGGCTTTCCTTCCTTCAAGTCAAACTCCAAATCAATCTTAATTGATTTTCTCCAAACTTAAATCAATTCCATATGATTGAAATCCATGATTGAAATCTATGATTGAAACATATGATCAAAATCCATCAAAATTCCTAAGCTCAAATTTTCTTAAGTCCTTAATCTTCTCTTAAGGACTTAGCCAAAATCATGATCAAACCAATTCAAATTCATGGGATTTTCTCATAATTCAATTATATTCTCCTTTATATTCACATATATAAATGAAATATAAATTCAAACTAATCAAACTAAACTCAAAATTCCAACTCAATTCATGAAAATTTTTCTAAGTCCTTTAAATTTTCCTTAAAGGACTTGTCCAAAACTTAATCAAACCAATTCAAATTCATGGGATTTTCTCAAAACTTATTTATATTCTCATTTATATTCACATATATAAATGAAATATAAATATAAATCAATCAAACTAAACTCAAAATTCCAAATCAATTCATGAAATTTTTCTAAGTCCCTTAATTTTCTATTAATGGATTTAGCCTAAATCAACTCTAAACCAATTCAAAGTCATGAAATTTTCTCATAATTCATTTATATGCTCATTTATATTCACATATATAAATGAAATATAAATATAAATCAATCAAACCAAATTCAAAAATTCAAACTCCAAACTCCAAAATTTTCCTAAGTCCTTTAAATCCTTCTTAATGGACATAGCCCAAATCATGATTAAACCACTTCAAATCCTTGAAATTTTCTCATGATCAATTTATATATTCACATATATAAATGAAATATAAATTCTAACAATCAAAGCTATTTCTAAAAAAACAAACTCAAATCCACTCAAAATCCAATCTAAGCCTTTCAAGTCAAAATCTTAAACTTAACTAAATCAACTTCAAATCAAGCCATACTCTTGATTTTCTCTCATGATTCAATCAACCCTACAATCGTGAAATCATATATAAATGCAAACTTCAATCACTCAATCAAAACCCAAGTCAAAAATCAAAGCCAAAATCCCTTCATATTCTTCCTTTGAATATGAAATTGTCAAATGGATCAAAACCCATTTGACTTAAATCACTTGTAAATAGATTTATATTTTAATCATGAGTCCATATACAAGATTAATCAAGCTCAAATCAAGCTTTGACGAAGCCATTTGACCCACTTAGGCTCACTTGACCCAAAGTGAACTAAAGTACCCTTATGAGCCAAATTCTAATCCTCATCAAATTGGATTGAACCAAACTCATATATACCTCTCATCATGATCAACAATCATCATGAGATGATCAATCAATCAAATTGGGTCAAACCAAGTCAAACCTAAGGGTTGACCAAGTCAACACTTAGCCCAAAATGAAACCTAACATAGCCAAAATCCACCATATGCCAAATTGATTAAAACCATTGATCTAAGTTCACTCATGACCTATGTTTGAACTTGACCAAGCCAACATTTGAGCCTAACCTAGCCCAATTGGCCACTTGACCCAAGTTGACCCAACTTGACCTAAAAAGTCAAAATGTGTCAAAACTTGATCTAAGCCAAATTGATTCAAAACCAATGGGTCAAGTTCATTCCAAATCACTTGTGGAACTTGACCAAAGTCTCAATTGGCCAACTAGACCTAACCTAGCCCAATTGACCTTAGACCCAACATGACCTAAAGGGGTCATGTTGAGCTAAATTTTAACATAACCAAAATTGATTGGAAACAAAGATACCAATCCACTCCATATGACTAACCAAACCTAAAGTTACCCTTAACCTACCCCCAAATAGGTCAAATGGGTCAAATAGGTCAACTTGACCCATTTGACCTAAATGAAGTCATATGAGCCAAATTCAAAACTATACCAAATTAAATCAAAATAAAGCCACCAAAATATTTCAAATGGCCATATGAACTTGACCTAACCATTAGTTTGGCCAATTTGACTAATTGGTCAACTTGACCCAAGTTGACCCATTTTAACCTGAATGGGTCAACATGAGCCAAACCTTATCAAATGAATTACAGATCTCATGTAACTTGGCCAAACCTAGTTTCTCCACATACCCAACATATCCAAATTGAAAAATCAGAAAAATTACCATTCTACCCCTAGGCCATAGAACAAATTTTGACCTAATCCATGGGTAATTTGGTCATACCCTCTTCATATCCACTTGATGCTTTCCTAATAGCTCAAGGGGACCTAATGAAGAGTGGTGCACCCAACCCAATGGGTTTGGGTAAACTAGTGGCCCAAGGCCAAACTCAACCCCATGAAATTAGCTTTCAATCAACTTCAATCCACATAGGTTGGAAATCCACCCTTGGCCTCAAACCAACCATGTGTAAACATCTAACTGATCAAACAACCTCCATTATGATCAATTGGATCAAAATGGCAAGATAGCATCCATCCGATCCTTCAAGGGGAGATATACTCCCCTAATTCAATAAAATCCATCATTCCTCAATTCACTAAGCTGTGAGAGAGAGAAAGATCAAAGAGCCTCAAGCTTCTAAGAGGGATTGAATTTGTGTTTTCTCATTTTCTCCATTGAAAAATAGGGAGCTCAATGAACTTCCTCCACACTAAAACCACTCACCTCTTGCACACTTCTTCAAGGACCAATCGGCACACTCAAGCTTCCATTGAGTTCCCAAGAAAGGAGAGTAATTGGATCAAAGCCACAGAGCTTGAAGTGGTGTTGGTCCATAAAGCAATCCACTCAACCCCAAGGCCTAAATTTAAGGCTTCGCCTCCAGATCTAAGCTACCTCATCGATCTCGAACCTATGAGGTATGGAATTTTGACCACCTAGCATAGGAGGTGTTGGTCTTTGTGAAAGAAATTTTAATTCATGCAAATCCACCATTGGATGTGCTTATTAGCTTTAGATGGTGTGGGTTGAGTTTGTTTGATCGAGCTCGAAGCTGATCTTCCCTGTGATCATGGATGGTCTCTATTGAGGGGAAGAACTTGGGAGATCTCCATCCATCCACATTTTGGATGGACCGAGATTATTCCCACATTTATAATTTTATCCTTTTAAAACCATGGGAGATCTCGCCGTCGGATCTGAAGAGATCAAACCCCGCCATCACGCCTTTGGATTTGACGTAAGTTTACCAATGCAACATGTAAAGCATGACTGCCAATGCCACGCTGCCATGCGCGTGAGAGGATTAGTTAGATATTTAATTAATTATAATTAATCTATGGATCTTCTAAAATTCATATATCTCTCAATAAAATTTAGAAAAATATGAACTAAAATCATATGGAAAGATAATTCAACCTAAAATATTTTAAAATCAATTTCAATAGATTGTGAATTATGATTTTATCTCATTTTGGGTTTTATTAGAAATTTCATTTTACTAATTACCTTTTAGTTAAGCCTCTCATTAATCCCAAACTTCTTGTGAATATTTTAGGGGATGACTTCTGCCTCTCCTAATTTTCTAGGGATTTATTGAAGGGTTAATAAGGGGAATTGCATATGGATTTCCTATCCCTATACCTAATTAAGGATAATTAAGGTGTGATTAATGATTTTAATCCATGATTAGATTTGATTAAGGTCAGATCCAGTAGATAGGAGATTTAGGGAATAATTTTGGGGTATTTCCCCAAAACTATTCCCTAAACCCCATTTTCTTTCCTTAATCTTCTCTTAATTAAGGGTTAATTCCCCTTAATTTATAAAAATTCTAAAAAGTTCCAGAACTTAATTAATATACTTTGGGCAGATGTTTAGGTGTTTAATAATCTAAGTTCAATTAAGGAAATCAAAACCCAATTCATATGTGTGAAAGGGTGTTTTGAAATTACTTAAGCTAAACCCTTAGCTTAATTATTTTAATTATGAGCCAAATTGCATTAGGCCTTTTCTTATTAGGTGCATTGTAAATTTAAATTCTTGTGAGTTTTATGTCATCTCATTGGCTCATAATTATTTTGGTTAATTATTCTAAGTGGTGTAGGTGGGTTAATTAACTTGCTTAATTCATACCTTAACCTAATTAATACATAAAAAAATGAATCTAATCATCTAAAAATTAAACAAAAATATCAAACACATGTGGGAATGGGTTAGGAATAGAAAACTCAATCAACTTTCCAAAATTAAATCAAATTTAAAGCAAAAAAATCACATTGAATACACTTTGATTTATTTTAAACTTTCTTATTCCATAAGAATGTCTTTAGGATT
Organism: Cymbidium sinense; assembly: GCA_021442155.1. Lineage (NCBI taxonomy): Eukaryota > Viridiplantae > Streptophyta > Magnoliopsida > Asparagales > Orchidaceae > Cymbidium > Cymbidium sinense. The sequence goes on along the minus strand of CM038221.1, from coordinate 170,886,793 downwards.
TAATTAAAGTGAATGTGTTTACATGCTTTCATTGCTTTGATTCTTTCCTCAATATGTTAAATTTGTGTGTCACGTGATTTCATGCATTCATTTTTTTTCAAATTTAAATTTAAATATGAAATTATTTACTTTATGTCAAATTTGCATGTGTTGGCTAACGTAGAAATATGAGTAGCTATTATCACTACTAAATCCAAATTATTTTCAAAATATATAAATCAAAGATCAAATCTGAAAGTGTACTTATATTTTAATTATAGCTTGCATGTGAAGAATATAAAGTATGCTTAGCATAGGTTTTCCTTTCTCTTTATGTTGGTATAGTTTTGAATAGAATTTGGTAAGATGTATGGTTCATTTGAAAAGAACCTAACACTTACCTAATTCCATCCTATTCATCTATGCTATCACTTAAGAAGGTTACCTATACTTGCACATATAAATTGCATAAACAAAATGAATCCATTAATACAACTTTTGCATTCTTTCTTTTCCATTTCATTTTTTTTATACACATGTTTGTATTTAAGGAAAGTGGTATATTAGTCTGACAACCCGAGGTTGTGAGGTTTTAAGTAGCCCTAAGTAGGTCTTGTACCTTATACACCTCGTTAACAATGGCATGCACTCACTTATGCCTTTCTTACTTTCATGTGTGTGTGTGGAAACCCTTTCTACTTAAGAAAATCATCATGCATCTTAACTTCTAAATTTCTTAAATGGATTACTTAGCATGCATCATAAAGTATGTTAAATATTCTTTTATGTATAGATATGCTTAGATTCATATATGCATGTTATACATGTTGGGAAAGAAATGAAGTAATGTGTGTTATGTGAATTTGGTTCATATTCTTTAATCTTAAAATACCTCTCTTTTTGAATAGGTTTGTTTAGAGTTTATCTAAACTTAGGATTAATTAAAAGAATTAATGAAAACATTCACTAAATAAAACTAAAATGTGAATCTACTTTAGAAATTACTTAGGTTAGGAAGGAAAGAGAAGTTCTCCTTTTCCCTCTCTTCATAACTTAGTAATTAAGTAGGATTCACTTGAACTAATCAAAACATGAAATAAAATCAACCCAAAGTAATTAAACAACTTAAATGAAACCCTCCTATAAGTTGAACATGATTCACACTTAGAAAATTTGAACCTAAAGCCATAGCTAAGCATACCACACAAACCTTCAAAGCACACATATTAACCTAAGTCACCACTTCTAGCTTTAGGTTAGGTTGGTGCATAGTTTGATATTTTATTTTGTTTTGTGATATATATTTTTGACTAGATGTTAGGTTGTATGGTCATAGAATGAATGCTAGGATGCTCTTAGTCTAATCATTATTTTCTGCAGAGGATTATGCTTAAGGGGTACAATCATAAATAAAAATATAAATGTTTTTATTTGCAGGTACTTTATACCCCTAAGCATAATCTAATAAGTTAGGTGGACTTAGTCACCCATATGTGGGCTGATAAGTCCAATATACATGCTTGGGATTTGTGTGGTTTGTTTTAGCTAACATTTGTTTTGCAGGTGTTTGTTAGATTTCAACTTTTCTTTTTTTATGTAAATTTATGCAATTAGGATTTTGGACTGATTGTTAAGGGGATTAGGATGAGCATTGGTCATAAGATCCTACCTTATGCACCATGTGAAGCCTTGGAGCATTTACCTTTCGACCATCCAAAAGAAAGAACCAAAAGAAGAAATGAAGCTTGAAGACCCCCATAACAATGAATTTCTTACTTAATTGTAATTTAATTTATTTGAAATCTGGGTTGTATAAGGGTAGAGCTCGGCTACCCACATTTGATATTTTGTTTGTGGTGCACCACAATGCCTTTATTCTTTTTGTGATTAGCTTTATAAATTGATTGATGATTTGTTTATTTGTTCATTAAGTGGCATCTTTTCCTAGTTTCTTCCTTATTTTTATGTATGGTGGATGTGGATTAGGCTCTTAGGAAAAATAAATCTTTTACCCAATTTAACAACTCAAATTAAAAATAAAGAACTCATAACCTCACCTAAAGCTTAGTTTAAAATCAAGATAAAAAGTTAAACCCCTTACCGGATGAGTATTTCTTTAATATCATGCACAAAAAATCTTATTTCACCTTGATTGGAGGGCTTCCACCTTGTGAGAAACTTGGCTTGACCTTTGAGCCATGGTGAAACTCACCTCCTCCTTCTCGCTGATTTTGGCCAATAATTATTTCTCATGCATTAGTCATATGAATCCTATTAGCCTAAGTCAAAATAATTATCCAAAAATAAAATAAAATGAAATTTGAATTGTTTAGATTTAGGTCATTTGAAGCATGTCCCTTACATGATCTAGTCTCTTTAGGGAGTGAGTTTAAGGACTTAGTCTCTTTCTAAATAAATACAAATATCTTGCATAAGCATAATGACTTTGCTATGTATTTAAAATCGTAGGAGGAGTTAGTTGGTGGCCACCCTTTGTAAGTCCAAGTCGGGTGGTTTGTCCTCTTGTGAGGCAAACATTACCCATTTTTTGCCTTAGATTTAGGTTATGCTTTCCTGCCAAAGCTCCTAGATTTTTAGGTTGCTTCTCCCCTAGGGCCATAAGCACAAATCCTCACCTCTTAGGCATTTCTTAATCTTGTGTTAAGGAATCATAAGTCCCAAATTTCTAATAAAAAATTCAACTCAAACAAACTAAATCAATTTCAAAATGTAAAGCCCAACATGGATAGTTTGAGATGCTAGTTTCAAGCATCAGTATCTCCCTTTCTCTTCCATTTTGGATAATAACTCCCTCTCTTTGATCAATCCCATTTGATCTTCAAAATAACCAATCAATTGATAGTCTTTCTATTAAAATCTGAATACAAAGATCATTTACCTTAATCAAGAGTTTTCTAAGGATCATTCCTTAGGATGTATTAACTATGGCTTGCCCCAAACTTAATGAACTTTAAAAAATAAACCTCGCTTTTACTTTTCCATGTAAATTAGAAAGAATTTAGTATATATGCACTCATCACCTAGAGTCTTATTGAGGATTAGTCCATTAAAGGGTAGTGACTTCTATCTTGAAGATACTATTCTTGATGACATATTCATCACTAAGCATCTATGATCTTGTAATCCTAAAAGACAAATTTCTATGGTCTTGTATTTCTTTTCTCACCATAGATTTGAAAGGTGACTCCTATTATAGAAATTTTCTCATGATTTTTTTTCACTCATGGGATGGTTCCTCTCTCTATCTTTGGTAAATGATCATTGTCTTTGAGTGATAGTGAGTTTATACTTTGGTATGAATGACTCTTTCTTCCATTGACACTTAGCTTATTTCATTATTAAGTTGAGTTAGCCAACATCTTTAGGTTTTAGACCATTCCTTGTTGGTCTTAAAACCCATTGGGTTCTCCAATGGGTAAATAAAAAGATCTAAAAAAAGAATATTTTAGACTTTTTTATCATTCTCATGATAAGGAAAGGTTCATCCCAAAATAATAAAGATAAAATAATCTTCCATAAAGAACTTTGTTTCTTAAAAAAACACCTTTCAAATGCACTTAATAAAATATTTTCCATAAAATTTATCAATCAATTTCTCATAATTATTACATGTAAGGATTTTCAAAATAAACTAACAACATTTTAAAAGCACAAATGAACATCTCTTTCAAATCACTTTGATGAAGATTTCTTTCAAAATAAAATGAACAATCATCTTTCCAAAATCACAAAATAAAATTTTCAAAAGCACACATGAATTTTCTATTCAATACACTCACACTTATTGAATGAAATTTCATTTTAAACAAAATTAAACTTTTCAAAAATGAACATCTTCATTTGATATCTCAAATTTATTAAATGAAGATTTCATTATAATAAAAAATAAAATCATTTAAATTAAACATATCTCACATATGATTAAGTTGGAATTCTTTCAAAAAAGCAATAATCACACACAAAAAATAAAATTTCACATTTCAAAATAAGATTGATCAACATTTTTGGAACTTCATTTATACTCAAAATTTGTTAAGTGAAGTTCCAAATTCAAAAATCAAAATTTCAAACACATTTGGAACTCCATTTAGCATACTCAAATTTGCTAAGTGAAGTTTCCAAATCCAAAATCAAAAATCAACAATCATATTTTAAAATTTTCAAACACATTTTGGAACTTCATTTAACATACTCATTCTTGCTAAATGAAGTCTCCAAATCCAAATTCTAAAATCAAAATTTTCAAAGCACACTTGGAACTTCAGTTAGCATACTCAAATTTGCTAAGTGAAGTTTCCAAATTCAAAATCAAAAATCAACAATCATATTTTAAAATTTTCAAACACACTTTGGAACTTCATTTAACATACCCAAATTTGTTAAGTGAAGCCAAATCAAAATCAAAATATTTCAAAATACATTTTGGAACTTCATTTAGCATAGTCAAATTTGCTAAGTGAAGTTTCCAAATCAAAAATCAACAATCATATTTTAAAATTTTAAAACACATTTGGAACTTCATTTAACATACCCAAATTTGTTAAGTGAAGTCTCCAAGTCCAAAATTCAAAATTCTAAACACATTTTGGAACTTCATTTAACATATCCAAATTTGTTAAGTAAATTTTCCAAATTCAAGATCCAAAAATTTTCAAAAGACATTTGGAACTTCACTTAACATACCCAAATTTGTTAAGTGAAGTCTCCAAATCCAAAATTAAAATTTTCAAACACACTTTGGAACTTCATTTAACATACCCAAATTTGTTAAGTGAAGTATCCAAATCCAAAATTCAAAATTCTAAACACATTTTGGAACTTCATTTAACATACCCAAATTTGTTAAGTGAAGTTTCCAAATCCAAAATCCAAAAATTTTCAAAACACATTTGGAACTTCACTTAACATATACCCAAATTTGTTAAGTGAAGTCTCCAAATCCAAAATCAAAATTTTCAAACACACTTTGGAACTTCAATTAACATACCCAAATTTGTTAAGTGAAGTCTCCAAATCCAAAATCAAAAATTTTCAAACAACTTTTTGGAACTCCATTTAACATACCCAAATTTGTTAATCCAAAATCCAAAAAAATTTCAAATGCATAATTGGAAGTTCATTTAGATCACTCAAATTTTCTAAGTGAAGTTTCCAAATACAAAATCATAAATCAACAATCATATTTTAAAATTTTCAAAACACATTTGGAACTTCATTTAACATACCAAAATTTGTTAAGAGAAGTCTCCAAGTCCAAAAATCAAAATTCTAAACACATTTTGGAACTTCATTTAGCATACCCAAATTTGTTAAGTGAAGTTTCTAAATCCAAAATCCAAAAGATTTCAAAACACATTTGGAACTTCACTTAATATACCCAAATTTGTTAAGTGAGGTCTCCAAATCTAAAATCAAAATTTTCAAACACCTTTGGAACTTTTTTCCTTAGCATACCAAATTTACTAAAGAGAAGTTTCCATTTTCAAAATCAAAAACAAATCAAAAATTTTGAACACACCATTTGGAATTTCATTTAGCATACTCAAATTTGCTAAGTAAAATTTCCATTTCACAAAACTAAGTGGGACTTCATCTTTAGCATACCAAATTTGCTAAAGTAAAGTCTCCACTTTCAATCAAATCAAAATAAAAATGAAACACTTAGGATTTCGTTAGCATACCTAATTTTGCTAAGGATCCTACCTTTTTAAAAATCAAACATCCAAAAATAAAAAAGAAACACTTAGGATTTTTCTTAGCATACCTAATTTTGCTAAGAATCTTATTTTTAAAAATCAAACAAAATACAATTTTGGATTCACTTAGCATACCTAAATTTCTAAGTGAGAATTCAAAAAATCAAAATCAAAACAAAAAAAAAGAAACAATCACTTTCAACTTCACTTAGCATACAAATTTGCTAAGTAAAATTCAAAATCAAACAAAAATCAATTTGACCCTTACTTTAACATACCCAAATTTGTTAAAGGAAAGGGTCCTCAAATCAAAATTCAAATTCAAACAAACATGAACCTATGGAAGCATCCTTATCAAAATTTTGAATCCATATTTCAACATACTTAAATTTGTTGAAGTTGGATTCATATTCAAATTCCTCTTTCAATCAATCTTCTCAAATCCATTTGAACCCCACTTAACACTTTCAAGTTGTTGGATGTGGGTTCAAATTTTCAAATTCAAAATTCAAAAAAAAAAATCTATAAAGATAGAAATCTAATACAAACTCATTTCTCATTGTAGATTCTTACAGTCAATGTAGTAGCAGTTGAGTCTCTTGATTGTGAAATGGCGGTTCTCAGTTCATTTTACCTTCTCCCTGGTATGGATTTGGCATTAAGACTTCCCCATTTGGACCCACATCGATTCATTTTGGTTGATTTGAGGGAAATCACTTGAGGCATTCCCCTCACTCATTAGTAGGACCAAGGTGGCGAAGCGATCATCGGATTGACTTACCTGTCGATGTCTCCTCACTAAAGAAAAGTGGTAGCCTGCTCATATAGGTGCCATGGTACCGACATTGCGGTCATGGTTTCTCATCTTTTATGAGGGGTAGCCTCTCATCACCCTCTAAGGGTAAGGCTCAGTCTCGGGCTTGCCTCATACATTTGAGTATGGGTCTAGCACTCCTCCATCCTACCCATACACATAGGAATAAGATCATGGTCAAGTGCCACACCGATACTAGGAGCTAGAGGCGGAACCTTGATTATGGATGAGTTTCCATGTTCACTTCACCAGTTAGAAAACTAGTTCCATCTCTCAGGTGGGATGATGTTTGGAGGATTCACTAATCACCTCCTCTAGTGGTGCATTATCGCAGTTTTTAGGAGCGGAGGTGGTCTTACTTGATCTATCTTAGGTGAGCATACGGGCGCTTAGAGTCCGAACATAGTTTATCTGATCCATTATCCCCATAGCGTGGGGCATTCAGGAGAGCATGAGGCCCATACAACACATATTACTAAGAGAGATGGAGGTTCTGATCGGCTCCACTCTTTGATTTCGACTTGGCTACTGGCGCCAACCATGTATCTATCCTCCTTCTGGGACTAGTCACCAGGAGGGAGCTCACATGCATAGAGAGTGGTGTCTCCACCCCCGCTCTACCCCTCATCCACTCCATTGCAGTTTAGGTTATAACATCTCATTCTCAAGGCCATGAAGGCCACATCAGGAAAAGCCCGTTGGTGATCCGCTATGGCCAAGATCCTCTTTACACACCCATTATGGTAGGGGTGAGCTCTCTGCTGACCTTCTACCCCTGGTGGTGTGGAAAGTGGCGACCAAACATCATGGTCGTCCTTCACCAACTCCACCCATATGGCGGATGTGGAGATGGTGGCATTATTCAGATATTCCAGATGATACAGTGGTAGTGGAACATCCTAGGATTGTTACCCCTCTCATAGGTGGCGATCAGGAGTTTCATTAATCGTGAGTACATCCACCGGATTGACTCTCGGTGATAGGTGAGGTCGGTGCCTCTCGATGCATGATAGTGATCACATGGTCTAAACTGTTTGTACCTCTGGATCATTCTTTAGATGAGATAGTTGCACATTATTTCATGGAGAAGAAGGAGATCTTGGGTACATTGGTTAGATGAAGAAGAGAAAGTCACTTCAACCCAAGAAGATGACTTGTTGGGAGACTTTGGAGTGCATGGTTGACACTAGAGGATCTCTTCTTCGAGAACAAGCCATGGAAGGTGATGAGGTTGATCAAGGAAGACACAGAATCAGCACCTCGATTGATTGAAATAGAAGGATGAGAATATTGGTATGATGACACATCAGTTATAGGATTTGTTAGCAGGAGTTTTAGTGCTCCAGAGATAATGCCCTTTAGTTCATCCTACTACATTCGACATCAGTCAACCTGAGTCAATGCATGTCTTAGACCCAGCCAAGACTATACCTCCCATTGAGCAAGGTAGCACTAGCCTGTATAGGAAAGAAGTGAAAAGTACCTCCAAATAAAAAATATATATATAATCCATGGTTGAGCAATAGGTGAAGGAAGCTTTGGCTCAAGCCCAGGGAGGATCATCGGTTCCAAAGGGTAGACCCTACCCAGAGGAATTCGATGCTATCCAATATCCCAAGGGTTTCGTGCCTCCTTCCTTCAAAAGCTTTGATGGCAGTGGAAACCCAAGGTAGCACATAGCACATTTTAGGGCCAGTTATTGCAACATAGGTGGCAGTGATGCTTTGCTCTTTCGCCTTTTTGTTAGTAGCCTAGCGGGTATTGCTTTTGATTGATATGTTGAACTGCTCAATAGTTCAGTGAAGATATTTGCTGAGTTAGAGCAACTCTTTATCAAGAGATTTACTGGAGCTCAACAAAGGGTTGTTATAGGCGATCTCATTATGGGACAACAACACCTCGTTTAGTCCCTTGCTGATTATATTCTTCGATGGCGTAACCTAAGTATGAAGTGTGAACTACAGCTATCTGAAAAGCATGCCATTGAGATTCTTTTAAAGAATATCCATGTCCCGATCGCCTTCATGCTTAAGGGCTTCACTATCAAGACATTTGAGAAGCTAATCAACAAGGCGACTAGTCTACAAGGAGAGGCCAAACAGTTGCCTTTAAAATCGGTTAAGAGGAAGCCATAGGTCTATGAGAAGAAGCTGAGTAGTAGCCGTTGAAAGGGAAGCAGCCGCTAGAGATCATCAGAGACCACCACTCCAGCCTCCACCTCCTTTATCACCACCATAGAGGAAGTAGTCAAAAGTCATGATCCAAACTTTTTCCCTTACCACCGAATGCTAGGCCACATTTTGGAGGATTGCTTCACATTCAAGGACTAGCTTGAACACAATTTCAAGACTGATGTTTTAGTTATCCCAAAAGAATATCTTATGGAACAACCTTCCAGTTCCATTAGGGTAATCCTTGGGGATACATGTGATCCTACCAAAACCAAAGAAGGTTGGGATATTTCTTTATCCAAAACCTCTAAGAAGATCATTCAGAAGATCAAGAAGCTTTCCTTGCAGGTGCCTAAGTCAGCTCAAACCTCCAACACCAAGGAAGGTTTGCAAGTTGTGCCAACTCTAGGAAAGTGGGAGCTCAACAGCAGCAGCATGTGTCAGTCTGAGATAGCCCTTTAGCACAGCCATCGACCGTGTCCAACCTCCAGCCTTCAATTGCAGCTTCCACACCGGTGACTTCTTCCATTTCAGCTAGCTCTTTTGTTTCTTCTACTAGTAGAACTCTTGTATCATCGGATAAGGGCATCAAATCCCTTACTTCACTTACTTTACTTTACTTCTACTTTGTACCTCCAAATAATTCCAAGAAATTAAAGAATAAAGCTAATTTGAATGACATCTATGTCACTTTTGATGGGTTGTCTTCTATTCCTAATGATAACTCTTCAAGTCAAATAACTATAATAATTGATCTTCCTCTTTTGATTCAAAGAGTTGGACTTTCCAACTCAATACTATGGGTTCACCTCTTGAGATAGACTTGGAATCATCCAATTTGAGGGTCCCATAGGAGAAGCTATAGGTGAGCAAGTGCGTAGAACCTTCCACCACCTTGCCTCAAGAGATCACAAGTCAACCTCAGAGTGGCAAGGTTCTACCTCCTAGTAAGCACCTCAAGATAGGGAAACAAGTCATTGGAGAAGATCAAGAAGCCCTTCCACAAGATGCTCTACCCTTGGATATGCTTGTGGAAGATAAGTCGAAGGTGGACTACAATGTCCTTTCTCATCTAAGAAAGTTACCATCTAAGCTAAATATATATGATGCCCTTGTCTTATCCAAAAAGATGAGGGAGTTACTAATCAAGGCTCTCCTTGATCCTAAATATGCTTAGCTCAGCTGACCACTATAGGCGAGGAAGCACATTATGCAAAAGAAGCCCAAGGGATCACCTTCACAGATGAAGACCTTCTTTGGGGACTTGGAGCACAACCGCCCCTACATCACATTCAACATGGATGATCGACTCAGTTCTCATGGATTAAGGTGCATCAGTAAACATTATGAGTCTAAAGACCCTTGCATATTTGAAGATCGACATCTCTACTCTCTGAGGAGATAGGATGATGTTGAGAGGATTCAATGATCAAGGTGAGTGCTTTAGGTTCTATAGTGTTACCTTTGGAGATGGTGACGGAAGACGAAGCCAAGTTCTACATCATTGATTCGAATACTTCATTCACTTTGCTTGGTAGGCCTTGGATACATTAGAATAGATCATTCCATCCTCCCTTCATCAATGCATCAAGTTCAAAAGATGGAATTGAATACCGTGTCAACGGATGAAAAGCCATTTTAGTTAGAGTTGAGATTTATGAGGATACGACCTACTATCTTCCTTAAAACACCTTTTCTCGTGAACTTGGACAAAATTCAAATGCAAATATAAAAGAAAAAGAAAATGAAGCAAAAGAAAAAGAAAATGAAGCAAAGTCCAAGTGAACAAGAAAGGGGAATCGAAGAAGAAATAGATCCACATATCACAATCCACCCATAGTTTATTCCATTAGATGGACATGTGGATAGGATGGCTCAACCTCCACCAGGCAGAGGTAGAAACAGAGGCGTTCTGAGGTGGAGACCCCTAGTTGGCCTCACCAACGAGGTTCCAGTTCATAAGAGTACCCCTACTATTCACATAGACTTGGAATCCAGCTCGGAGGATGAGTCTAATGTGATTAGTATACCAGCCCAACCCTCTCTCAGTTCCATTGGAGGTGACTTTTGATCTAGATAGAGATGAAGACCAGCCTCCAAGCAAAGCAAAGTATTCAATTTTATGTGAAACTATTAGGTAGCTTGGGAACCTTAGCTCTTACCTCACTTACATCTCAAAGTTGAAGGTTTAGTAGTTAAGGAAGTCCCTAAGTCTTCCGTGACATGAAGAAGAGGTTCTTTTTGGGATCATCATCCTCAAGTCCAAGTTGATGTAGACTTGAGGAGATACTTTTAAAGAATTAATGGAATTACCTTTTGACTTTTACTCGCCTTGTGTTCAAAATCTTATACAAAAAAGTTTAGTTCCTCACACATGGTCCAAGCACAGGTCAAAATACTTCAAAAAGCTATGGAACAATACAGGCAGGGAAGCACAATCAAGAGCAAGACTAGGATTCGGTACAGTGGGTATGATCAATGACGAAGATTATTGCCTAATTGTTACCAATCATTTGGAATTTGATAGTTTCTTCTCACACAACACCAACTCTTATGAGAATGTGTGTTTAGAAATATCAGATGATCCAGATGATCTCTAAGTCAAAGAGGCACAGCCAAAATTTGAAGAGGAGATTCATTCAATAATCGACAAGCTTAAAGAAATCAACCTGGGATGAAGAAAATCCACCCATACATCATTGTCATTGAATGAAGAAGAAACCAATGACTTAGTTAGGCTATTGAGTTTAAAGACGCTTCACATGGAGTTATGAAGAAATGCCCATTATCTGACATAGTTCCACAAGCTAGCAATAGACCTAATGTTACCCCTATTAAGCAAGCTCCTAGACATGCGATTAGAAATTGAACAATAGTCATTTCAAAGTCAAGAAATTGATCGAGGTTTCATGGAAGAAAAATATCCTACCGGTTAGCTAGTGTCATCCCAATTAAGAAGAAGAATGGCCAAATTATTTTGCATCAATTTTAGGACTTAAATAAGGCATGTCCTAAGGATGAGTTTCCTCTTCCTATACCAGAATTAATGGTGGACATTGCTCATCTCATGCAATTTCTCTTTCATGGATGGGTCATATGGCTATAACCAAATCAAGATGTCTCCTGAAGATGAAAGAAACACTAGAACTCGATCAAAAATCTTCTATTATAGGTCATGCCTTTTGGCCTTAAAATGTTGGTGCTACCAATGGGCCATGACTCAGATCTTCAATGAACTCATCCATTATCAGGTTGAGTGCTATATTGATGATTTAGTAGTCAAGAGAAGAAAAAAGGAAGACCATCTCTTTGACTTGAGAGTAGTTTTTTAATGGTTAAGATAATATAACCTCAAAATGAATCCTCTGAAGTGTGCATTTGGAGTCGCTTCAAGGAAATTCCTTAGGTTTGTTGTTTGACGCTGGGGAATAGAAATAGATTCTGAAAAGATCAAAGCTATCTTAAAAATACCACCTCCTAAGAGTTTAACTCAACTCAAATCCTTTTAAGGACGGTGGGCATATCTAAGATGCTTTATCTCAAACCTATCAGGGAGATGCAAGCCATTATTAGCACTTATCAAAAAGGATGCCAAGTTCAAGTGGGATGACAAGTGCCAACATGCCTTCAAAGACATCAAAGAGTACTTGGTGAAGTTGCCAGTTCTAGCAACCCCTATCCCGCCCAGGCCACTCATCCTCTACACTGCTGCATTGGATGACACTATCAGGGCTCTGTTGGCCTAAGCTAACGATGAAGGGAAGGAGAGCGCTCTCTACTACCTCAGTCGGCATCTAATTCCTAGTAAAGTAAACTATCCACCTATTGAGAAACATTGCCTAGCTTTGATCTTTGCATCTCAAAAGCTACGACACTATATGCTTTCTCATAAGGTGAACTTGATCTCCAGAACCAATCCACTACAATATCTCATGACACGGCCAATGCTATCTAGATGTTTGGCTCATTGGTCCATGATACTCATAGTTTGATATCACATTTGTACCCTCCGCATGTAAAAGGATAGCACTAGCGATTTCTTAGCGACACCCACTTCCTGATTCTCCGCTTAATGATGATCTCTCAATGAACAAATCATGAACTTAGGGAGGCGCAACCAGATGGGAGATGTATTTTGATGGTGTTTTCTTTTCTTAAAGGTGAAGCACCACGATCTATTCTAGAAAGGGGTAGGAATAGTTCTTCTAACTCCAAATCAGATGTGATGAGATTCTCATACTATCTTTCCAACCCTGCACAACAATGAAGCAGTATGAGGCTTTGATTGCCAGTCTGGAGTTAGCCATCACTATCAGTGTTAAGAGCATCAACATCTTTGGGGATTCTCAGTTGGTCATCAACCAGGTCCTACCAGGTTCTCAAACCCAAGCTTCATCATTACTACGAGTATACCATGAAGTGTTGGCCCATTCTCAAAGTCACCATCTACAAGGTTCCCAGCAGAACATGCAAGAGATGCCTTGGCCAAAACTTGCCAAAGAATTTGGCATATCCGGAAGATGAGTCCATTTCAATAAGGGTCCAAAATAGACAAGTTCTATCCCTTATTGATGTTGAACTCATCGAGAGACTTTCTCTTGAAGGGGAGGTCATTGCCAAAATGGACAAGGAGAGAAGACAACCGTTCATAGATTACTTGAACACCGATAAACTACCTCAAGAGAAGTCACAAACCCATCGTGGTAGAGCTCTCCTACGCTCTTGTTGATGGCACCTATCGACGGCCCTTTGACCAAATGTGGTTACATTGTTTAGACAAACATGAAGCATGGCATTGTATAGATACACTCGTGTCTGGAGCACATCATCAATCCGTCAAAGATGAAGATGAAGATCAAGAGACTTGGATACTACTGGCCTTCTATGATCACATGGATGTAGCTAGGAGATGCCATCAATGTTAGGTGCACGGTGTGGTCCTCCACCAACCACCCAACATTCTACACCCTATATTGGCTTCATGGCCATTTGAGTGTTGGGGTACCAACATTGTGGGTCCGATCGATCCTTTTTCTTCCAAAGGGCATCGATTCATCTTAGCTACCACCGACTACTTTTCCAAGTGGGTGAAAGTCATCCCACTCAACTCAACATGTGCTTCAATTTTTCAGAAACCATATCGTATATAAGTTCGGGGTGCCTCGACAAATTATATCAAATAATGGTAATGCATTCAAAAGCACGAATATCAACAACTTCGCCAGAAGACACGGTATAGATTGGAGATACACCACCATCTATTATCCCAGAGCAAATGGCTTAGCAGAAGCATTCAACAAAACTCTCATCCAGATACTAAAGAAGACTCTTGACAACAAAATGATAGTGGAATGAGAATTGGTTGAAGCCTTGTGGCCTACCACATACCAACTCAACTCCCTACCCCATTTTCCTTGTGTGGGTCCAGGCCATTCTTCCTTTAGAAGTTCAACTCCCATCACTAAGGATAGCATTGGGTAACAAGATCACTATAGAGAATGCAAAAGTTAGAAGAGCTCAAAGGTTTGGAGGAGAGTCACTACGGGTGCCAAAACTCGAGTTGTAAGGCCAAAATGATTCAAGCTCACAACAAGTCGGTCTGTAGGTCTTTCGAGTAGAGAACTTGTGTTAGTCCTAAGGAGACCAAATTGTCTGAAAGATGGGAGGCAAGTTTGAACCCACTTGGGAAGGCCCTATGTCATAGAGAAGGCCTACCAAGGAGGATCTTATCAGCTTATTGATTATAAAGGGAACACCCGATGCTTCCAATTAATGGGTATCTAAAGAAATATTACCCATGAAATAAATCATGTTTGAAAATAATCATTAATAAAAAGAATAAAAATCTAATTTTGTTCATCAAATCTTCTCTCCTTTCGAAGCATTGTTTGCTTATCTTATGAATCCACCGTGACGTGTCTAAGGTAGGTGTAGGAGTCCCCCAGTGGCATCATATCCCTCTTTCACAACACAAATACAATCTCTCAACACTATTAGAATAGGTGTAAGAGAACCCAAGAGGCATCCTATTTCGATTAGCATAACTAAGATAGGTATGAGAGAACCCAAGTGGCATCCTTTCTTAGTGGGAATCCTTTTGCGATCCATGGCATCATTTCATCAAACCCCTAGTGTGTTTAAAGTAGGTGTAAGAGTCCCCCAGAGGCTTCATATTCCTTTTAACACATGCACAACAATAAATACAAATCTTTTATCTTGAGCTATTTGATGTGGGAGCAAGCCCCTGTGGCACTCACTCATTAGCTGCTCTAGGTTGGGTCTACATGCTACCTCACTAGTATGTCACCCCAGTGGTCATTTGTTAGAGGATGTGAGTCCCAATGCTTTCTTCCTAACTTGACCATTATAAACCAACGAGCGCCTTGTTAGTATGGTAGTCTTCACTGCCCAGCCAATAAGCTACCTCATGATTGACTTTATTTAAGAAGATGTCAGTCCCTATACTTTCTTCTTGAACTAGCCATCATGTTCTAACTAGGTTGAGTATATTTTGAGGCTTAGGATAAGTCCCCTAGAGGCTCCTTTTCTCTTGACTACTTTTGAGCTGATATAAGTCCCGCAGTGGCATTCACTCAGTAGAAACCTAGGTCAGATAACACTGATAAAGACGACTATCCCAAATCCACCTATAAGAGGATGTCCCCAGCTTTCTTCCTAGTATTGTGCAAAACCGATGGGCACCTTAGTTGGTTGATGTTCACTATCGACAATGACTCACCATGAGTACACCACTGATATGAGTCCCCGTGCTTTCTCCTTGAGGACATAATACCTATTAAATATATGACTATCCATGTCATCTTCTCTGGTGTTGGATTAAGCCCTGCATCCCATCTGGGAACTCTATTTGGATCATGCCCTCTATGACCCCATTTAGACACTACCCGGGTTACTTCTGGATTGGACATTCCTCTTTCCTAGTAGCCACCCCTATAGTTCAAAAATTTGAGATAGGTCTAGGCTGATATAAGCTCCTTCTCAGTTGATCCCTCATAAACTAACATGGTCCACATTAAAACAACTAAAAAACAAAATAAACAAAATTAATTCACTTGTGTATTAAGAATTCAAGCCCCCAAAGGGCCACTTCTCTCAAGCAGGCATCTTATCTTTTGGGCAGTGTCAATAGAACTCCCTATAGAAATTGCCTGACTACCTAAGTTGAGAAAAATCTCCAGGTCGATAATCACTCCATAGTCACCCTTAGGTCGGGTTCAATCTATTTTCCACAAGCAGGTTACCCCGACAGTCATTCCGCTTTGAAAGATATAAGACTATGATGCATTATTTCTAGCATGATTATCGCAAATCGACGGGCAGCCCTAAGCCGAGTTTGATTTGTTGCCCAAAGCAACAGATCATCCCAATGATATTTTCAAGTGGAAGATGTGAGTCCCTGAGCTTTCTTCCCTTCCATTGATCATTACAAATTGAAAGGCACTCCTTTGGTCAGATAATTCTCCTATCGGCCGGGAAGTTACTCCCTTTGGTTCAATAAATTTGAGATAAGACTACGCTTTTATAAGCTCCTTCTCAGTATAATCCATCACAAACTAATAGAATCCACCAAAATAAATCTAAAAATGAATTTAATCTTTGACTATTCTTGAGCTGATTTAAGTCCCCTAGCAGCATTCACTCAATAGTCAGCCTTAGGTCGGGTTCGATTTGTTACCCAAAGCAACTGATCACCCCAATGGTTCCTTGTTGTGGAAGATATGAGTCCCTGCACTTTCTTTCTAACTTGACCATTGTATACCAAAAGTCATTACCCCTTTGTTGGATAGTCTTACCTTGTGGTTGGTAGACTACTCACTTTGAATTGATAAATCTGAGTTAAGTCTAGGCTTCCATGGCCCCTACCCAGTGCAGTTCATCGCAAACCTATGGGATCCATCATAATCAAAATAAACAAATCTAAAAAATGAAATTAATCTTTACTATCTTTGAGCTGATCTAAGTCCCCTAGTGGAATTTACTCAATAGTTAGCCCTAGGTTGGGTTCAATCTATTGCCATGCCAATAAATTACCCCAACAACTGATCTCTACTTTAGAGAATGTAAGTCTACTACACCTTCTTCCTAGTACAGTTGTTGCATACCAAAAGGCATCCCTTTGGCTGGCTAGTCCTACTATGTGCTTAGTAGACTACCTCTTTGGATTGATAAAATTGAGTTAAGTCTTAGCCTCCGTGGCTCCTACTCAGTGCAGTCCATCGCAAACCAATAGGGTCCATCTAAAAATTCAAACCAAACAAAAATTAAAACAAATTCAACCCTCTTCCCCAGTGGAATTTGATCAAATCTTTTTTTATCTCTCCTCATTGAGAATCAAATCAATCCATTCATCCCCTTGTGGATGATTTGAATCTTCTTCCCTAGTGGAAGGTTCACACTCTATCCCTTAGTGGATTTTTCCCTCTCTATTATGTCTTGGACATAAGTAGAGCCATATCGCACTAAGCTTTGGATTCTTTCTACGCCTTGGGTTAAGGATAGATTATTTTTGTTAGTACTTATGATCTCTCGATGTTTTTGATCATTTCGGTCAACACCAATGTGTGTAGTGTTTCTTGTCAGTCACACTACACCTATTGGGTGCATTTTGTTGACCTTATTTTTAGGATGAGCTCTCAACCCCTCCATCTTAGATATAGGACTCCTCTTAGACTTTAAGAGTTTCTTAGTCTTAAGACACATTTAGTGATTAGGTGGACACTCAACCTAGCCCTAGAAGATTTAGAAGAGTTAGCCATAGGAATAGGTCATACTTTAGGGTGTTAGGAAAATTGCCTACACTTGGCTCACACCATTCTTCACTTTCCCTCCTTCAAGTAAAACTCCAAATCAATCTTAATTGATTTTTTCCAAACTCAAATCAATTCCATATGATTGAAATCTATGATTGAAGCCCATGATCAAAATCCTTCAAAATTCCTAAGCTCAAATTTTCCTAAGTCCTTAATCTTCTCTTAAGGACTTAGCCAAAATCATGATCAAACCAATTCAAATTCATGGGATTTTCTCATAATTTATTTATATTCTCATTTATATTTACATATATAAATGAAATATAAATCAAATCCAAACTCAAAATTCAAAATCAATTCATGAAATTTTCTAAGTCCTTTTAAATTTCCTTAAAGGACTGTCCAAACTTAATCAAATCACTCTCATGGATTTTTTCAAAACTCATTTATATTCACATATATAAATGAAATATAAATATAAATCAATCAAATCAAACTCAAAATTCCAAATCAATTAAAATTTTCCTAAGTCCTTTAATTTTCCATTAAGGATTTAGAAATAAATCTAAAACCAATTCAAAGTCATGGAATTTTCTCATAATTAATTTATATCCTCATTTATATTCACATATATAAATGAAATATAAATATAAATCAATCAAACCAAATTCAAAAATTCAAACTCCAAACTCCAAAATTTTCTATGTCCTTTAAATCCTTCTTAATGGACTTAGCCCAAATCATGATTAAACCACTTCAAATCCTTGAAATTTTCTCATGATCAATTTATATTCTCATTTATATTCACATATATAAATGGAATATAAATTCAAACAATCAAAACTATTTCCAAAAATCAAACTCAAATCCACTCAAAATCCAATCTAAGCCTTTCAACTCAAATTCTTAAACTTAACCAAATCAACTTCAAATCAAGCCAAACTCTTGATTTTCTCTCATGATTCAATCAAACCTACAATCATGAACTCATATATAAATACAAACTTCAATCACTCAATCAAAACCCAAGTCAAAAATCAAAGCCAAAATCCATTCATATTCTTCCTTTGAATATGAAATTGTCAAATGGATCAAAACCCATTTGACTTCAAACCACTTGTAAATGGATTTTTATTTCAATCATGAGTCCATATAAGATCAATCAACTCAAATCAAGCTTTGACCAAGCCATTTGACCCACTTAGGCTCACTTGACCCAAAGTGACCTAAAGTACCCCTTATGAGCCAAATTCTAATCCTAATCCAAATTGGATTGAACCAAACTCATATATCCTCTCATCATGATCAACAATCATCATGGGATGATCAATCAATCAAATTGGGTCAAACCAAGTCAAACCTAAGGGTTGACCAAGTCAACACTTAACCCAAAATGAAACCTAACATAGCCAAATTCCACCATCAGCCAAATTGATTGAAACCATTGATCTAAGTTCACTCATGACCTATGTTTGAACTTGACCAAGCCAACATTTGAGCCAACCTACTAATCTGACCCAAGTTGACCCAACTAAAAAAGTCAAAATGTGTCAAAACTTGATCTAAGCCAAATTGATTCAAACCAATGGGTCAAATTCATTCCAAATCACTTGTGGAACTTGACCAAAGCTTCAATTGCCCAACTAGACCTAACCTAGCCCAATTGACCTTAGACCCAACATGACCAAAAGGGTTCATGTTGAGCCAAATTTGAACATAACTAAAATTGATTGGAAATAAAGATACTAATCCACTCCATATGACTAACCAAACCTAAAGCTACCCTTGACCTACCCCAAATAGGTCAAATGGGTCAAATAGGTCAACTTGACTCATTTGACCTAAATGAAGTCATATGAGCCAAATTTAAAACTATACCAAATTGAATCAAACCAAAGCACCAAAACATTTCAAATGGTCATATGAACTTGACCCAACTCTTGGTTTGACCCAATTTGACCAATTGGTCAACTTGACCCAAGTTGACCCATTTTGACCTAAATGGGTCAACATGAGCCAAACCTTATCAAATGAATTCCAAATCTCATGAAACTTGGCCAAACCTAGTTTCTCCACATACCCAACATATCCAAATTGAAAAATAGCAAAATGACCATTCTACCCCTAGTCCATAGAACAAATTTTGAGCTAATCTATGGGTAATTTGGTCATACCCTCTTCATATCCACTTGATGCTTTCCTAATAGCTCAAGGGACCTAATGAAGAGTGGTGCACCCAACCCAATGGGTTTGGGTCAGCCCAATTGGCCCAAGGCCAAACACCCCATGGGTCAAATTAAAATTTCAAATCCCTCTTCCACTCAATTTCAAGCACATGGGAGGTTGGAAATCCACTCAAGGCCTCAAACCGACCATGTGCAAACATCTAATTGATCAAACAAACTCTCCATTGTGATCAATTGGATCAAAATGACAAGATAGCTTGCGGTCATCCGATCCTTCAAGGGGGAGATATACTCCCCCTAATTCAACTAAAATCCATCATTCCTCAATTGAAATCCTTAGAGAGTTAGGAGTGAGAGCCTTCCAAGCTTCTAAGAGGGATTGAAGAGTTTTCTCAATTTCCATTGAAAATAGGGAGCTCAATCCATTGAACTTCCTCCACACTAAAACCACCTAATTCCTCTTGCACTTCTTCAAGGACCAACCGAGCACACTCAAGCTTCCATTGGAGTTCCCATAGCAAGGAGAGGAGCAATTGGATCAAAGCCGCAAGGAGCTTGAAGTGGTGTTGGTCCATAGAGAAAGTCACTTAACCTCAAGGCCTAAGAATTTCAATAGGGCTTCGTCTCCACTAGATGAAGCTACCTCATCGATCTCAAGCGTCGGTGAACACCTCCAGCGTAGTATGGAATTTCTGACCACCTAGCATAGGAGGTGTTGGTCCTTTGTGAAAGAAATTTTTAATTCAGGCAAATCCCACCGTTGGATGTGCCGCTTATTGGCTTTAGATGATGTAGGTTAAGTTTGATTTCGATCCGAGCTCAATCAAGCTCGGATCATCCCTTAGATCATTGACGACCTTTGTTGATCTAAGGGAAAGAACTGGGGAGATCTTGACCTTCCATTCGTGCATTTTGGATGGACGGACGAGATTATTCCCATGCTTAGAATTTCTTTTATCCCTTTTAAAACCACGGGTTGATCTCTGGGATCGGACGATAGAGATTAAAAACGTCCCTACCATGTGTTTATCCCTTTGATTTAACATGTAAAGCGTGACGCCTCCGCTATGTCGCCATGAGTGAGGATTAGTTAGGGATGTTTAATTGATTATAATTAATTTATGGATCTTCTAAAATTCATATCTCTCTCAATAAAATTCAAAAAAATATGAAATAAAATCCTATGGAAAGATAATTCAACCTAGAATATTTTAAAATTAATTTCAATGGATTTTGATTTATTCTTTTCTCCAATTTTGGTTTTATTAGAAATTTCATTTTGTAATTACCTTTTAATTAAGTCTCTGATTAATCCCAAACTTCTTGGGTATATTTTATGGGATGACTTCTATCTCCCCTAATTTTATTTGGATTTATTGAAGGCTTAATTAGGGGAATTGCATATGGATTTCCTAATTACTCCCTTAACCTAATTAAGGATAATGAAGATGTGATTAATGGTTTTAATCCATGATTAGAGTTGATTAAGGTCAGATCCAGTAGATAGGAGGTTTAGGGAATAATTTTGGGACATTTTCCCTAAGCTATTCCCTAAATCCCCTTTTCTTTCCTTAATCTTCTCTTAATTAAGGGTTAATTCATTAATTATCCCCTTAATTAATTTCTAAAAATTCTAAAGAGTTCTAAAACTTAATTAATCTACTTTGGGTAGATGCTTAGGTGTTTAATAACCTAAGTTCAATTAAGAAATCACCATATGTGTGAAAGGGTGTTTTGAAATTACTTAAGCTAAACCCCTTAGCTTAATTAACCTTTAATTATGAGCCAAATTGCATTAGGTCATTTTCCTTATTAAGTGCATTACAAATTTAAATTCCTTGTAGTTTTTATGTCATCTCATTGGCTCATAATTATTTGGTTAACTATGCTAAGGTGGTGTAGGTAAGGGTTAATTAAGTTACTTAATTCATACCCTAACCTAATTAATACATAAAAAATGAATCTAATCATCTAAAAATTAAACAAAAATATCAAACACATGTGGGAATGGGTTAGGAATAGCAAACTCAACTCCCCTTTTCAAAATTAAATCAAACTTAAAACTAAGTAAAAATCACATTGAATACACTTTGATTTATTTTAAACTTTCTTATTCCATAAGAATGTCTTTAGGATTTAATTAAAGTGAATTTGTTTACATACTTTCATTGCTTTGAATCTTTTTCCAACATATTAAAATTGTATGTCATATGGTTTCATGCATTCATATTTTTCAAATTCAAATTTAAAAATGAAATTGTTTATTTTATGTCAAATTTACATGTGTTGGCTAAAGTAGAAATATGAGAGGCTATTATCATTACTAAAACCAAATTATTTTCAAAACATATAAATCAAAGATCAAATCTGAAAGTGTGTTACTTATATCTTAATTATAGGCTTGCATGTGAAGAATATATAGATGTGCTTAGCATAGGTTTCCTTTCTCTCTTATGTTGGTATAGTTTTGAATAGGAATTTGGTGGGATGTATGGTTCATTTGAAAAAGACCTAACACTCACCTAATTTCATATCCTATTCATCCCTATGCTAGCACTTAAGAAGGGTCACCTATGCTTGCACATGTAAATTTTATAAACAAAATGAATCCATTAATACAACTTTTGCATTTCTCTTTTCCATTTCATTTCTTTTATACACATGTTTGTATTTAAGAAAAGTGGTATATTAGTCTGGAAAACTCTGAGGTTGTGAGGCTTCAAGTAGCCCCAAGTAGGTCTTGTACTTTACACCTCTAGTTAACAATGGCGTTGTACTCATTTATGCCTCTCTTACTTTCATGTGTGTATGTGAAAAATTGGATAAAGAAACCCTTTTCTACCAAAGAAAATCATGCATCTTAATCTTCTAAATTTTCTTAAATGGATTACTTAGCATGCATCATAAAGTATGTTAAATATTCTCATTTGCATGTATAGATATGTTTAGGATTCATACATATGCATGTTATACATGTTGGGAAAGAGATGAAGTGATGTGTGTTATGTAAATTTGGTTCATTTTATTTAATCTTAAAATGCCTTTCTTTTTGAATAGGTTTGTTTAGAGTTTATCTATACTTAAAATTAATTAAAATACTTAATAAAAACATTCATTAAACAAAACTAAAGTGTGAATCTACTTTAGAAATTAGTTAGGTTAGGGAAGGAAAGAGAAGTCTCCTTCTCTTTTCCTCTCTTCATAACTTAGTAATTAATTATAGGATTCACTTGATCATAATCAAAACATAAAATAAAATCAACCCAAAATAATTAAATGACTTAAATGGAAACCCTCCTCTAAGTTGAATATATTTTCACACTTAGAAAATTTGAACCTAAAGCCATAGCTAAGCATACCACACAAACCTTCAAAGCACACACATTAGCTTAAGTCACCACTTCTAGCTTTTGGTTAGTCTAATGCATGGTTTGATATTTCAGTTTATTTTGTGATATATGTTTTAGAGATTTGATGTTGTATATAATGAATTGTAGGACGCTCTTAGTCTAATCATTATTTTCTATAGGGGATTATGCTTAAGGGCGTTATCATAAATAAAAATATAAATATTTTTACATGTAGGTGCTTTATACCCCTAAGCATAATCTAATAGGCCAGGTGGGCTTAGTCATCCATGTGTGGGGTGATAAGTCCAATATACATGCTTGGGATTTGTGTGGTTTGTTTTATCCAACCTTTATTTTACAGGTGTTAGTTAGATTTTCACTTTTCTTTTTTTATGTAAATTTGTGCAATTAAGATTTTGTAATGATTGTTATGAGGATTAAGATGAGCATTGGTCATAAGATCCTATCTTATGCACCATGTGAATTCCTTGCTTAATTATAATTTAATTTATTTATAATCCTGGTTGTACAAGGGTAAAGTTCGGCTACCCACATTTGATATTTTCATGTTTATGTGGTGGTGTCCGACCACAATGACCTTTTATTATTTTTGTGATTAGCTTTATAAATTGATTGATGATTTGTTTAGCTTATGCATTAAGTGACATATTTTTTTCTAGTTTCTTCCTTGCTTTATGTATGGCCTGGATGTGGATTAGGCTCTTTAGGAAAAAATAAATCTCTTATCCAACTTAACAACTCAAATTAAAAATAAAGAACTCATAACCTCACCTAAAGCTTAGGTTTAAAATCAAGATAAAAGAATTAGCAACCCCTTAGCTGGATGAGTATTTCTTTTGCAATATCATGCACAACAGCATCTTATTTCACTCTTGATTGGAGGGCTTCCATTTTTGCCAGAGAAACTTGGCTTGACCTTTAAGTGTCATGCTGGAAACTCACCTCCTCCCTTCTCACTGATTTTGGCCAATAACCTTATTTCTCATGCATTAGTCATATGAATCCTATTAGCTTGAGTCAAACTAATTGTCCAAAAATGAAAATAAAATAAAATTTGAATTGCATTAGATTTAGGTCATTTGAAGCATGTCCCTTTACATGATCTAGTCTCTTTAGGGAGTGAGTTTAAGGACTGAGTCTCTTTCTAAAAAATATAACCTCTATCTTGCATAAGCATAATGACTTGCCTACATGTATTTAAAATCGTAGGAGGAGTTAGTTGGCGGCCATCCCCAATCAGTTGTAAGTCTAAGCTGACGGGTGGTTTGTCGTTCCTTGTGAAGGCAAACCAATTACCCATTTTCTCCTTAGATTTATATTATATTTTTGACCCTTGCAAAGCTCCCTAGATTTAGGTTCTGAGGTTGTTTCTCCTCTTTGTGGGCCATAAGCATAATTCCTCACCTCTTAGGCATTTCCTTAATCTTATGTTAAAGAATCATAAGTTCTAAATTTTTAATGAAAAATTCAACTCAAACAAACTAAATCAATTTCAAAATTGTAAAGCCCAACTATAGGATAGTTTGAGATGCTTGTTAGGTTTCCTAGCATCGTGGGCATCTCCTACTTATCTTTCATCTTGGCTTCGATAATAACTCCATCTCTTTGACCTATCCCATTTGATCTTCAAAAATAAACCAATCAATTGATAGTCATTTCCTATTAAAATCTTTGAAGATAATGATCATTTACCTTAAATGAGGGTTTGCCTAAGGAATCTTCATTCCTTAGGATGTAATTAACTATGGGGGCTTATCCCTGTGGGGAACTTAATGAATCGAGTTTAAAATAAACCCTACTTTATTTTTCCATGTAAAGTAAGGGAAGAATCTTTGGTATATATGCAGACCCATCATCCTTAGGAGTGCATATTGAGGTGATTAGGCCCATTAAACTGTAGTGACTTCTATCTTTTGAGATAGTACACTATTCCTTGATGACATAATCGATCACCTAAATAAGTACATCTACGAATTTGTGTGGCATCCTAAATAGATGAATTTTTATAGTCTTATTTTTTTTTCTCACCACAGATTTGAAAGGTGGCTCATATTATAAAAATTTTTCTCCACAATATTCAATCTCATCCTTTCTAAACTTGATGCATTGATGGAGGGAGGATAGAATTATCTTGTTCTAATGTATCCACGGCCTACCGAGCAAAGTAGTGAACGAAGTATTTGAATCAATTATGTAGAACTTGTCTTTAGTCTTCTAGTCACCTATCTCCAAGGGTAACACTATGGAACCTAAATCCCTCTCACCTTGTTCATTGAATCCTCTCAACATCATTTGATCTCTTTGGAGTGTGGAAATGTCGATCCCCAAATAGGCAAGAGTCTTTAGACTCATAATGTTCATCGATGCACCTGGATCGTTGAGAACTCGAAAGTCAATTTATCCATATCAACTATGATGTAGAGGATCATTCCAAGTCCCCAAGAAGGTCATAATCTGAAGTTAATCCCAAGCTTCTTTTGTGTAATGTGCCTCATCTATAGAATTACCAGCTCATATCTCGTGAACAAGAAGAGCCTTGATTAATGATTCTCTCATCTCTTTGGATAAGATGAGGGCATCGTATATGCTTAGCTTAGATGAAAACTTTCTTAGATGAGAGAGAATGTCGTAATCCACCTTAGGCTGATCCTCCACAAGAATATCCAAGGGTGGAGCATCCTGTGGAGGGGATTCTCGATCCTCTGCACCAATGACTTGTTTCCCTCTATCTTGAGGTTCTGCCCTATGAGGTCGAACCTCACCACAACGGCGGTTGACTTCGGTAATCTATTGTGGCAGGGTAATGTAAGGTTCTACCTGTACATCAGGTTCACCTACAGTTTCTCCTCTGGGACCCTCCAAATTGGATGATTCCAAGTCTATCTCAAGAGAACCAAGATCAGTGAAAAACTCAATCAAAGAAGAAGATCAAAGTTATTATAATTTGACTTGAAGAGTTATCATTAGAAATAGTAGATAACCCATTAGAAGTAACAGATGTAATCCAAACTAGTTTTATTCTTCAATTTCTTGATTTGATAGGTACAAAAGTAGAAATCAAAGTAAGTGGGGTAAGGGATTTGATGCTCTTATCCGCCGATATAAGAGTTCTCCTAGTATAAGAAGAAGAGCTACCTGAAGTAGGACAAGTCCCTGATGTGGTAGCTGGAATGGTAGAATGGAGGCTAGACTTGATCGATGGTTGCACTGGCTATCGGATGGCACAGTATACTCTTGAGCTTCTTTCCCCGAAGTTACTGAAACTTGCAAACCTTCCTTGATGTTGGAGGTTTGAGCATTAGTCTGCAAGGAAAGTTTCTTGATCTTCTGAATGATCTTTTTAGAGGTTTTGGATAAGAAGATATCCCAACCTTCTTCAGTTTTGAAAATATCATAAGTATCCTAAAGGATTACCTTGATGGAACCGGATGGTAATTCCACAAGGTATTCCTTCGGGATAACTATAGCACCGGTCTTGAAGTTATGTTCAAGTTAGTCCTTGAAGGTGAAGCAATCTTCCAAAACATGACCTAGCATACGGTGGTAGGAGAAAAAGTTGGGATCATGGCTTTTGCCTACTTCCTTCGGTCTCCTAGGTTCAGGTAGCTAAAAATCATGCTTCTTTAAGAGGTTCTTAAATATCTTCTTGATTACTTCTCTCTTAAATGAATAAGGCTTTTTAAGCTTATCTAAAAGAGTAGGTGGACCATAGCTACCTGGCGACAGATATGTATACCGCTGATGCTGGTGATGTGGCTAAGGAGGCGCGGTGCTGGCCGTAGAGGCTGCTGTGGAGGTCGATAGGGATTCCTCTATGGTGGTAGAGGAGGTGGAAGTAAAATCTACTGAGGTTGTGGTCTCTCGGACTGATCTCTAGCTGGTTTCTTCCCCTTATCTACCACTATCACTATTCATGTCTTCTTCTCATAAACCTTCTATGGCTATGGCTTAGGCAATTGATCTTGAAAAGGCAACTGTTTGGCCTCTTCTTGTAGACTAGTCGTCTTGTTGATTAGCTTCTCAAAAGTTTTGATAATGAAGCCCTTAAGCATGAAGGCGACTGGGCCATGGATATTCTTTAGAAGAATCTCAATGGCATGTTGTTCAGACAGCTGTTGTTCATATTTCATACTCAGGTTATGCCATCTGAGAATATAATCAATAAGGGACTCACCTGGGTGTTGTTGTGCTACAATAAGATCGCCCACAATAACCCTTTGTTGAGCTCCAGCAAATCTCTTGATGAAGAGTTGCTCCAACTCAGCAAATGTCTTTACTGAACTATTGGAAAGTTCAGCATACCAGTCAAAAGCTATCCTTGCTAGGCTACTGATGAAGACACAGAAAGCAAAGCGTTGCTGCCATCGACGTTGCAATAATTGGCTCTAAAATGGGCAATGTGATGCCTCGGGTTTTCACTGCCATCAAAACTCTTGAAGGAAGGTGGCACGAAACCCTTAGGATATTGGATTGCATCAAATTCCTCCGGGAAGGGTCTACCCTTTGGAACTGATGATCCTCCTAGGGCTTGAGCCAACGCTTCCTTCACTTACTGCTCAACCATAGATTTTATGTCTTTTTCTTATATGGAGGTACTTTCCACTACCTTCCTATACATGCTAGTGCTACCTTGCTCGACAGGAGGTAAGGTCTTGGTTGGGACCAAGACATGCACTAACTCTGGCTGACTAGTCTCAGTTGTGGTAGGATGAACTGCTGGTGCTTATTTCTAAAGTATTGAGACTACTGCTAACAAGTCCTCAAGTTGCTTTGTCATCCTATCTATCTTTTCATATTTCTATTTTAATTATGCTAGAAGGAGTTGATGCAATGGGTTGTGTCTTTATACTCAGCATCATCACCTTTTATAGCCTGCTTCTCTCTGAGGAGGGATCCTCTGGTATCTTCCATGCACACCCCTGTTGAGTCTCCCAACAAATCATCTTCGTTGGGATCAAAGCTAATCTTCTCCTCATCAGACCAGTCATACCCCAAAATTTCTTTCTTTTCCATAAGATAATGTGCAACTATGTCCTCTAAAGAATAATCAATCTGAATAGGCACAAATGTTTTTGGCTGACCGGTGTGATCACTATCATGTACTGAGAGGCACCGGACCTCCCCTACTATTGGAGAATCAATCCTATGAGAATTGTACTCACTAGAAGAGACACACTTCTTACTGCCACTAACTTTGAAAGGGGTGACACTCCTAGGAGGCTCTGCTATCATTGGTGCAACAGAGCTATCATCTGCTCCCTCTACAACAGCTGCAATCATCTCTATGTCCTCAACCTGGTGTGGTGAAGGACCACCACTATGCTTGACGCCATTCCTTCCGCACCACATCAAGGGGGTCGATCAAGAGCTCGCCTCGCCATAGTAGGTAGATGGAATAAGATCCCTCAATCATAGCCAAATCACCAACTGGGTATGCTTCTCCCCATATGTGGCCTTCATGGCCTTCGGCGGAATTGGAGATGATGTGACATGAACGGGTGACGGTGGATGGGGGGTAGAGCGGTGTGGTGAAGACACCACCAACTCTATATGAATAGGAGTTGTCCTCCTATGATGAGTGGTCCCAGTAAGCAGAATACTATTTGTATGATCGACACAGGTAGCATGCTGATCAAGAAAATCAATGAGTACAGAAGCTGCAGACTGGCGACTAAACCTCCGCCTCTCTCGACTAGTGATCTAAATTGTAGTACAGGCCTCTCTGGCCCTCTCCTTCCATAGATTTTTCCCCACACTGCGGGGGATGATAGATCTCAAATCAAATTGAGCCACTTTAACGCTCGAAGCTCTGCCAACTGGCGTAAATGAAGGGATATGACCTCCTACCTTGACTAAGTGGGGGCTGGTACTGAACCGTTGGTGGAGGTGAAGTATGGATCCTCCTAGCATCCACTCTGCCAGACCTAGAGAGAGGATGAAATGAATTCACCGTGACCAGCAGGGAAGTCAAAATAGGCAACTCCTCAACAACTGAATGGGTGACTGCCTCCATCTCCCTAACAATCCTAGTATGGCACCGCTTAATCATGCAATTTTTGTTCCTCCCCTGTGTCCCGGTAGGGTGAGTGGAGTAAGAGTTAGACCCATACTCAAAAGTAGGGGAGGCAATCCCTGGGATCAGGGGAGCCTTACCCTTAGAGGGTACTAATGAGTGGTAATAGCCACTGGGGACGAGAAACCACAAGTACAGATCGGTGAGGCCTATTGCACTGTGGATCGATGGAACTACCACGCCTTCTTCTTAAGTGAGGGATGTAAATCGATGGAAAATTGATCTGGATGACGCTTGCACCAGCATTCTAATGAGGGAGTGCTCATAGTGATCCTCACCCCTCAAAACCTCATCAAATGGATGAGACAGATCAACTGGGAAGATTGGTCTGATCCAAGGCCAAATCCATGTCATAGGGGAAAATAAACATTCGTGAACTTGCCATTTATAGTCAAAAAATCAAGAACCGAATCGGTGAATTCAAGACTAATGCTGAGAATTTGCAATGTTGGAAACAAGCTTGGATTAGATTTCTGTTTTGTTGATTTCTAAATTTGAATTTAAAATTTGAACCCACATCCAACATCTTAGAAGTGTTAAGAGGGGTTCAAATGGATTTAGAGAAGATTTAGATATTTGATTGGAAAGAGGAATTTTTGAATATGAATCAAATTTCAACAAATTTGGGTATGTTGAAAATGGGTTCAAATATTTTTAGAAAGATGCTTCCATAGGTTCATGTTTGAAATTATATTTTGATTTGATGACCCTTTCCTTTAACAAATTTGGGTATGTTAAAGTAAGGGTCAATTAGTTTTATTTTTGATTTGGTATTTTGGAATTCACTCACTTAGCAAATTTGGGTATGCTAAGTGAGGTGTTTGAAAATAATTGTTTCTTTTTCTTTTCTTTTTTTTTTGTTTTTGCTTTTGTCTTGTGAATTTGTTAGTGATTTTGAAAATTGGAATTCCCATTTAGCAAATTTAGGTATGCTAAGTGAAGAACCCAAGTGTGTTTTATTTTTTGAAAGATTTTTGAAAATAGGATTCTTAGCAAATTTGGGTATGCTAAGGAAATCCTAAAGTGCTTCATTTGTTTTGGATATTTTTATTTTTGAAAAATAGGATCCTTAGCAAATTTGGGTATGCTAAGGAAATCCTAATGTGTTTCTTTTTGGTTTTGATTTATTTTTTATTAAAAGTGGAGACTTCACTTTAGCAAATATGGTATGCTAAAAATGAAGTTCCACTTAATTTTGTCAAGTGAAAATTTTACTTAGCAAATTTGAGTATGCTAAATTAAATTCTAAAAGATGTGTTCAAAATTTTTGTATTTTGGTTTTGTTTTGAAAATAGGGACTTCACTTTAGCAAATTTGGTATGCTAAAGAGTGAAAAAGCCAAAAGTGTTTTTTATAGAAATTTTGAGAAATGGAAATTTCATTTAGCAAATTTGAGTATACTAAATGAAATTCCAAAGGTGTTTCAAATTTTTGTTCTTTGGATTTTGAAAAGATAGACTTCATTTTAGTAAATGGGGTATGCTAAATTGAAATTCCAAATGTGTTTGAAATTTTAATTTTTAAAAAAGTGGAAACTTCACTTTAGCAAATGTGGCATGCTAAAATGAAGTTCTAAATGTGTTTTTTGAAATTTTTGATTTTCAAATTTGGAGACTTCACTTGGAAAATTTGAATGTGATAAATGAAGTTCCAAATGTGTTTTGAATTTTGAAAATATGGTTGTTAAGTTTTGATTTTTGAAAAGAAGACTTCCATCTAACAAATTTGGGTATGTAGGAATAGAAGCCAATCTTCTTTTTTCTTTTTTTCTTTTTTCTTTTTTTTTGAAATGTAAAAATTTTAGTTTTGTGTGTGATTATTGCTTTTGAAAGAGGGAATTCCAACTTAATCATATATGGAATATGTTTAAGTGGGATTTCCAAATGATATTATTTTTATTTGGGAATAAAACATCCATTCAATAAATGTGAGTATATAGAATGGAAAGGTTTCATAAGTGCTTTTTGAAAGTTTTATTTTTAATTTTGATTTTGATTTTTGGAAAGATGATTGTTCATTTTATTTTTGAAAATGAAATCTTCATCAAAATGAATTGAGGGAAGATGTTCATTTGTGCTTTTTGGAAAAGATTGTTGGTTTTTTTTTTGAAAATTCTTACATGTAACAATTATGAGAATTGTTAGATGAGAATGATTTAAGAAAATTTTTGTGGAAAATATTTTATTATGTGTATTTTTTGAAAGAGTGATTTTTTTTAAAAGCAAGATCTTTGTGAAAACTTTATTTTGTCTTTATTATTTTAGAATGAACCTTTCCTTATCATAAGAATGATAAGGAGGAAGTCTTTAAATGTTTTCTTTTATTAGATTTTTTTTATTTACCCATTGGAGAATCCCAACAGGGGTTTTAAGGCCAACACGGGGTGAGATCCTAGAACCTAAAGATGTTGGCTAGCTTGACTTAAGGATGAAATAAGTTAAGTGCCAACGAAAAGAAAGATAGTCTTGAGTTCATACAAAAGTACAAACCCACTATCGATATTTGGAGACAACGATCATTTACCAAAGATGGAGAAAGGAACCATCCCCAGTGGAGTCGCCAAAAAAATCTGTGATGGAAAATTTTATATTCCTGCCTTCATCTATCTTTCTTTTTAGGAAAGAAGATAAATGAAAATAGAAATATAATGCCTTGGTCAGATGCCACATAGATCCACAGATGTACTTATTAGGGTGATCGGGTATGACATTGAGGAGATGTGTACTATCTCCAAAGATAGAAATCACCACCCTATAATGGACCTAATCACCAAAATAAGGAATCCTAAGGACATTGGGTCTTTGAGGTGTACCAGAGATTCTTCCCCTACTTTAGATGGAAAAGTAAAGTAAGATTTATTTTAAATCAGATTCGTTAAGTTCCCTATAAAGGTAAGCCCTCATAGTTAATTACATCTTAAGGAATGAGATCCCTTAGGAATAGTCTTGATTAAGGTAATTGATCGTTATCTCCAAAGATTTCAATAAGTAAGGCTATCAATCGATTAGTTTATTTTAGAAATCAAATTGGATTGATCAAAGAGAGAGAGTTATTATCGAAGCTAAATGAAGATAAGTATGAGATGCTCACGATGCTAAGAAACCTAGCGAGCATCATAAACTATCATATGGTTGAGCTTTATATTTTTGGAATTGAATTATTTATTTGAGTTGACTTTTTATTAGAAATTTAGGGCTTATGATTCCATAACACAAGATTATGAAAATACCTAAGAGATGAGAGTTTATTCTTATGACCCACAAAGGGGAGAAGCAACCTCATAACCTAAATCTTGGGAGCATTAGCGATGGCCAAAAGCACAACATAAATCTAAGGTGAAAATGGGTATTTGGTTTGCCTCCATAAGAGAGGACAAACCACCTGACTACTTGGACTTACAACCGCCTGGGGGTGGTCACCAACTAACTTCTCCTATGATTTTAAATTCATGTAGGCAAGTCATATGCTTTATGCAAGACAGCTTGGCTGTTATTTATTAAGAAAGAGACTAAGTCCTTAAACTCACTCCCTAAGAGACTAGATCATGTATGGACATGAGTAATGACCTAAATCTAATGCAACTCATTTTTGGACAATCATTTTGACTAAGGCTAATACATTTTGTTTTCATACATTTTATTTTCATTTTTGGACAATCATTTTGACTAAGGCTAATAGAATTCATATGCTTAATGCATGAGAAGTAACATTATTATCCAAAATCATTGAGAAGGGAGGAGGTGTGTTTCCACCATGGCTTTCACAGGTCAAGCCAAGTTTCTCTGGCAAAGATGGAAGCCCTCCAATCAAGAGTGAAGCAAGATGCATTTATGCATGATGTCATAAAAGAAATACTCCTCCAGCTAAGGGGTTGCTAATTCTTTTATCATGATTTTAAGCTAAAGCTTTATGTGAGCTTATGAGTTCTTTATTTTAATTTTGAATTGTTAAATTTGATAGAAGATTTATTTTTTCCTAAGAGCCTAATCGTCATCCAGGCCATACATCAAGCAAGGAAGAAACTAGAAAAAGGATGCTATCTTAATGCACAAGCTAAACAAATTGTCAATCAATTTATAAAGCTAACGTGAAAGAATAAGAGGTCATCTGTGGTCAGGTACCACCACACAAACCCGAAAATAAATTGGGTAGCCAAGCTCTACCCTTATACAACCCAGATTACCAATGAATTAAGTACAAATAAGCAAGGAATTAATTATTATGGGGGTCTTCAAACTTCTTCAAACTTCATTTCTTCATTCTTCTTTTCTTCTTTCTTCTTCTTTTCTTCTTTCTTCTTTGGTTCCTTCTTTTGGATGGTTGGAAGGTGGATGCTCCAAAGGATTCACATGGTACATAAGATGAGATCTTATGACCAATGCTCATCCTAACCCCCATAACAATCATTCCAAAATCCTAATTGCAAAAATTACATGAAAAGAAAAAAATGGAAATCTAACTAACACTTGCAAAATAGAGAATAGCTAAAACAAACCATACAAATCCCAAGCATGTATATTGGACTTAATACCCCAACCATGGGTGACTAAGTCCACCTAGCCTATTGGATTATGCTTAGGGGTTAGGGGTATAAGCACCTGCACAGCAAAAGCATTTATAATTTTTATTTATTACAGCGCCCCTTAAGCATAATCTCTTACATAAGATAATGGTTAGACTAAGATCACCCTACCATTAAATCTATGTACATGCACCCTAACATCCAGTCTAAAATATTACATCACAAAATAAAAATAAATATCAAACCATGCACTGTCCTAACCTAAAGCTAGAAGTGGTGACTTAGCCTAATGTGTGTGCTTTTAATGTTTGTGTGGTATGCTTAGTTATGGCTTTAAGTTAGAATTTTCTAACTGTGAAGAATGTTCAACTTAGAGGAGGGTTTCATTTAAGCAGTTTAGTTATTTTGGGTTGATTTTATTTTATGTTATGATTGGGTTCAAGTGAATCCTACAATTAATTATTAAGTTGTAAAGAGAGGGAAAGAGAAGAGAACTTCTCTTTCCTTCCGTAACTTACGTAATTTCTAAAGTGGATTCATATTTTAATTTTGTTTAGGGAATGTTTTATTATATATTTTAATTAATCCTAAGTTTATATGAACTCTAAACAAACCCATTCAAAATGAAAGGCATTTTAAAATTAAATAAAGTGAGTTAAGATCACAAAACACACATCACTTCATTTCTTTCCCAACATGTATTATATGCATATGAATAAATCTTAAGAATATCTATGCATATCAAATGGGAATGTTTAGCACACTTTATGATGCATGCTACATAAGTTACTTAAGAAAATTTGAATGTTTATGATGCATGATTTTCATTAAGTAGAAAAGTGATTTATTATCCAATTTTCACATGCACATATGAATGTATGAAAGGAATAAGTGAGTATAACGTCATTGTTAGCACTAGGGGTGTAAGGTACAAGACCTACTTGGAGCTAATTAAAGCCTCATAACCCCAGGGTTTTCCAAACTAATATACTACTTTCCTTAAATACAAGCATGTGTATAGAAGAAATGAATGGAAAAGAAAGATGCAAAAGTTTGTACTTGTTTTATTTTGGTTTGTTTATGTAATTTATATATGCAAGTGTAGGTGTCATTCTTAAGTCATAGCATAGGAATGAATATGAAATGGGATTAGGCAAGTATTGTGTTCTTTTCAAATAAACTATACACTTTGTCAAATCCTATTCAAAACTATACCAACAGAGAGGAGAAGGAAAACTACACTAAGCACATCCTTATATTTTACTCACATGCAAGCTTATAAGTAAGATATAAGTAACACACTTTAATTTTTTATAATTGATTCATATATTTTTGAAAATAATTTATAATTTAATAGTGAT
Organism: Cymbidium sinense; assembly: GCA_021442155.1. Taxonomy (NCBI): domain Eukaryota; kingdom Viridiplantae; phylum Streptophyta; class Magnoliopsida; order Asparagales; family Orchidaceae; genus Cymbidium; species Cymbidium sinense. Next base: position 170,851,828 of record CM038221.1, on the reverse strand, counting down.
AATAGCCACTCATATTTTTACTTTAGCCAAAACATGCAATTTGACATAAAGGAAATATTTTTATTTTAAATTTAATTTTTGAAAACCATGAATATATGAAATCATATGACAAACATATTTAGCATGTTGGAAAATAACTAAAGTAATGAAAGCATGCAAACACATTCACCATAATTAATTTAGAAAATGTGAGGTGAGTTTGCTATTCCTAACCCATTCTCACATGTGTTTAATATTTTTGTTCAATTTTTAGGTGATTAGATTCATTTTATATTTTGATTAGGTTAAGGTATGAATCAAGCATGTTAATTACCCCTTACCTATACCATCTTAGCATAGTTAATCAAATAATTATGAGCTAATGAGATGACATAAAACCACATAAAGAATTTAAATCAGTAATGCACCTAGGAAGAAAAGGGCCTAATGCAATTTGGCTCATGATTAATGATTAATTAAGCTAAGGGATTTAACTTAAGTAATTTCAAAACACCCCTCACACATATGAGTTGAGTTTTGATTTTCTTAATTGTACTTAGTCTCTTGAACACCTAAGCATCTACCCAAGAAGAATTAATTGAGTTCAAGAAAGTTTCAGAATTTTAGAAAAATTAATTAAGAGGATAATTATTGAATTAATATTTAATTAAGGTAAGATTAAGGAATAAAGGGGGTTTAAGAAATATCTTAAGAAGAGTATCCATAAATTATTCCCTAAACCTCACATTCACTTAATCAAAACATAATTAGCTCAATCAGAGGGTTAAATCACTAATTATACCCTTAATTAAGTCTAATTACATTAATGGAGTGATTAAGGAATAAACTAGCAATTCTCCTAATTTAGCTACTAATAAATCTCAAGAAAATTAAGAGAGGTAGAAGTCATCTCTCTAATTACACCCAAGAAGTTTGAGATTAATTAGTGAATTAATTTGAGAGTAATTAGCAAATTAATATTTCCAACAAAACCTAAATTTAGAGAAAAGAATTATTAAAAATCAATCAAAATCAATTTTAGAATATTCCATGTTCAATTATCTTTCTAATGTAATTTATTTCATATTTTTTTTATTATTCTATGTTGAGATATGAATTTTAGAAGTTTAGGTGATTAATTAGAATTATTTAAATCCCTAATTAAATCATTAATCCACTGGCGCCACGCATGCGACTGAAGCAGCATTTGGTTTACATGCATCGCCGCCTGATAGGATATTTAAAATGTCACATCATAGCACCGCGTGGTGGCGGCGCTACGCACTTTCTCCTCAGCCGTCTGATCAAGAGATTAAATCTTTGGGACTAAGAGAGAAAAAAAAATATATTGTGTATTTTAATCTCGGTCGTCCATCCAAAATATGCGGATGGATGGCCAGAGATCTATCCCTGTTATCCCCTATGAACAATGGAGGTCGTCGATGTTCTAGGGTAAGATTCGAGCTCGATTTAGCTCGAATTGGGCTAAAATTTAGCCCGCGCCATTTAAACCTAATGGCAAGCACATCTAACGGCTGAAATTTCATGGGATTAAAATTCCTACAAAGGACCAACACACATTGAAATTAAGCTCGAAAAAATGGCTAACCTCGCCAGAGGTGATCACCGGCACTCGTTTCCCTTGGAGAAGCTTGAGATGAAGCTTTGCTGAGAGTTTGAGGGGTTGAGGTTGAGTAACTTCTCCTATGGACCATCTCCTCCAATTGAGCTCGCCTTTGGTCTAAGTGACTCCTCCTTTACTTCAAGAACTTGAAAGAGAGCTTGGGCAAGCTCGATTGGTGTCCTTAAGGGAGTGTACAAAGAGAATTGGCTTGATTTTAGGTGTAGAGTAAAATGGACTTTTGGTGGAGCTCCCCAATTTTCACCTTGTGAAAATTGAGAAATGGGAATTGGAAAATGCTTAAGAGAGCTTGAGATCACTAAAAAATGACTCATCTGGCTTCCTAACACTCAATTGACTTGAGGAATCTTGGAATGAGAGTGAATTACGGGGAGTATATCTCCCCCTTTGGAAATCAAATGGTCGAGCATAGGCTTGCCATTTTGATATAATTTCCCTGATTTAGATGGTTTGTTAGGCTGTTCTTAATTGCACATGGTTCGATTTTGGTTAGAGAAGAAGTGGAGAAGCTTGTCATGTGAAAAATAAGGGAATAGGAAGGAATCCATGTGGCCATTTCCATGCACATGGTCAGTTTAGCCATTGGGTCAGGTTGGGCTGACCCAAACCCATTAGGTTGGGTGCACCACCCTCCCTAGTGCTCACTTGACCCACTAGGAGAGTGTCAAGTGAGTATGAAGAGGATTTGACCAAATTTCAAGTGGAATTAGCCAAAAATTATCCTATGGCCTAGTGGTGAAATGGTCATTTGGATAATTTTTGAATTTGGGTATATTTGGTATGTTGAGAAAATAGGTTTGAACAAGTTTTATTAGATTTGGAGTTCATTTGATATGGTTTGGCTCATGTTGACCCATTTAGGTCAAAATAGGTCAACTTGGGTCAAGTTGACCAATTGGTCAAATTGGGTCAAACTAAGGGTTCAGTCAATTTCATATAACCATTTGAAATATTTTAGTGGCTTTGGTTTGATTCAATTTGGTTTAGGTTTGAATTTGGTTCATATGACTTCATTTAGGTCAAATGGGTCAAGTTGACCAATTTGACCCATTTGACCTATTTGACCTAGGTCATGGGTATGTTAAGGTTTGGTTGATTATATGAAGTGGATTGGTATCTTTGTTTCCGATCAATTATAGTTAAGTTTGAATTTGGCTCAATATGACCCTTTAGGTCAAGTTGGGTTCAAGGTCAATTGGGCTAGGTTAGGTCTAGTTGGCCAATTGAGACTTTGGTCAAGTTCAACAAGTGATTTGGAATGAACTTCATTGGTTTCAATCAATTTGGCTTAGATCAAGTTTTGACACATTTTGACTTTTTAGGTCAAGTTGGGTCAACTTGAGTCAAGTGGGCAATTGACCTAGGTTAGGCTCAAATATTGACTTGGCCAAGTTTAAACATTGGTCATGAATGAACTTAGATCAATGGTTTCAATTAATTTGGCCTATGGTAGATTTTGGCTATGTTAGGTTTCATTTTTTCCTAAGTGTTGATTTGGTCAACCATTAAGTTTGACTTAGTTTGACCCAATTTGATTGATTGATCATCCCACAATGATTGTTGATCATGATGAGAGGCATAGATGGGCTTAGTTCAAACTAATTTGGTTAGGATTAGAATTTGGCTCATAAGGGTACTTTAAGTCACTTTGGGTCAAGTAAGCCTAAGTAGGTCAAATGGCTTGGTCAAAGTCTGATTTGAGTTTTATTGAACTTGTATATGAACTTATGATTGAAATATAAATCCATTTGCAAGTACTTTGAAGTTAAATGGGTTTTAATTCATTTGACAATTTCAAGTTCAAAGGGTGAACATCAAATGGATTTTGGCTTGATTTTTGAATCGGGTTTTGGTTAATTGATTGAAGTTTGTGTTTATATTTGGATTCATGAATGAAGGATTGATTGAATCATGAAGAAAAATCAAGGGTTTGGCTTGATTTGAAATTGATTTGGCTAAGTTTAAGATTTTGACTTGAAAGGCTTAGGTTAGATTTTGATTGAATTTGAACTTAAATTTTGGAGTTAGTTTAGGTTGTTTGAATTTATATTTTATTTATATATGTGAATATAAATGAGAATATAAGTGGGTTATGAGAAAATTTTAGGAATTTGGAGTGATTTGAAGTTGATTTGAGCTAAGTCCTTAAGCGGAAATTAAAGGACTTAGAAAATATTTGGAATTTTGGATTTGAATTTTGAATTTAGTTTGATTGATTTGAGTTTATATTTCATTTATATATGTGAATATAAATGAGAATATAAATGAGTTATGAGAAAATTTCATGAATTTGAATTGATTTGAATATGATTTAGGCTAAGTCCTTGAAGGGAAATCAAAGGACTTAGGCAAGATTTGGAATTTGGGATTTCAACTTGAAATTTGATATGATTGATTTGAATTTATATTTCATTTATATATGTGAATATAAATGAGAATATAAGTGAGTTATGAGAAAATTTTATGAATTTAAATTGAGTTGAATATGATTTAGGCTAAGTCCATAAGAGGGAATTAAGGACTTAAAAAATATTTTGAACTTGAAATTTCAATCATGGGTTTCAATCATGGGTTTCAATCATAGATTTCAATCATGGATTTCAACCATATGATATTGATGTGAGTTTGGAGAAAATCAAATGAGATTGATTTGGATTTTGAGAAAATCAATTAGGATTGATTTGGAATTTGACTTGAAGGAAGGAAGGTGAGGAGTGTTTCAACCTAAGGGCAGACAAATTTTCCTAACACCCCTAAAGCATGACCTATTCCTATGGCTAACCCTTCTAAGTCTCTAGGGCTAGGTTGAGTGTCCACCTAATCACTAGATGTGTCTTAAGACTAAGAATCTCTTAATGTCTAAGAGGAGTCCTATGTTTAAGATGGAGGGGTTGAGAGCTCATCCTAAAAAGGTCAAAATCCACATATACTTTCATAGTATGAACAATAAGAGTTTTGAAAACTTTATTCATTAGGCATTGATACATGGATCTTGTATTTTTCAATCCAAATGATATTACTTGATAATAATACAACCCTTTGTTAGTCTAAAAAGTAGTGGCTTCATCATCATCTGGATTCATCTTTATTTGATTATATCCAGAGTAAGCATCCATTAAAGTGACGTCGCACGGGAGAGGAAAACTTTCTTTTGGGCAAGCTTTATTAAGGTCAGTGTAGTCGACACACATTCTCTATGCCCCATTAAATTTTTTTCACCATGGTATCATTTACCAACCACATAGGATAATGCACTTCTCGTATAAATCATGCGCCTAAAAACATGTCAACTTTCTGCTCAATTACTTGTAGACGATCTGGAGTGAAGTTTCTTTTCTTCTGAATGATGAGCTTGAAAGATGAGTTGATTTTGAGGGAATGAGATATGACCCCAGGATCAATTCTTGGCATATATGTTAGACTCCAAGTAAAAACATCTTGGTTTTGACAAAAAAAGTTGATGTGCTCCTTTCTTTCATCCTCAGAGAGCAACGAACCTACTTGCACTATTTTTTAGGGATATTCCTCAGATAATGAGATTTTGATCAACTCTTCAACTGGTGATGCTCTCTAGAGTGCTTCTTCATCTCTTAAATCAAAATTTTTGATGATTAATGTTATTGAGGGTTGTGGTCGGGCCTGCCACAAGTAATAGGTTTGTGTTATCTGGTGGTTGCCATGAACCTTACTTATTCAATTAAAGGTTAAAAATTTTATTTTCAGATTAGGTATGGAAGCGATAGCACCAAAAATTGATTATAGGGGTCTTCCAAAGATAGCATCATAGGCTGATTCTGATTTAACTACCATAAATTGAATCAAATGCATAGCTTGTTTAGGGAATTCCCTAAGAGTAACTAAAAGTGTTATTGTTTCTTCTACTCCTACCGGTCGATTGTCGAAGCCAGATAATGGCCCAACAGCTGGTTGGAGTTTTTCTCTTACAAGACCCAGATTTAAAAATATCGAGTAGAATAATACGTCGATAGAGCTACCATTGTCAACTAAAATTCTTTTAACATTATAACAAAGATCTCCAATCTCTGTGTTGATAACTAAGAAATCTTGATGTGGAGTTTGTATCCCTTCGAAGTCAGAATCATCAAATATGATAGACTGATGAATTCATGACCTCTTCATTCTAGGCTCTTCGAATGTAGTGAGTAGAACTTGATATGAAAATTATGGTCCGCTAGTGATAGTTTTGATTTCTCCGACTATTTGTCAATTTTCCTATGGTTGTCTTGGTTTCTATCTTGGCTGGGGTTGGTTTTTCCCTTTGATGGGATTATTATTATTTCTTTATTGATTTTGAACAAACTGTCAGAGGTAGCCATGCTGTAACAACCATTTGATTTCTTCCTTTAGATGTCTACAGGCTTTAGTGGTATGTTCGTATATGTGGTGTTCATTTTTGTGTTGTGCTTGTGAGGGGACACCACTTAGATCTGCAGATGTACTTATTAGGGTGATCGGGTTCGACATTAAGGAATAGTGAGTTATATCGAGAGATAAAAGTCACTACCCTATAATAGACCTAATCACCTAATAAAGACTCCTAAGGCATGATAGGTCTTCGAATATACCAGAGATTTTTCCCTACATAAAAAAAGCGGTTTATTTAAACCAGTTGTTGTTCCATGGAGGCAAGCCTCCATAGTTAATTACATCCTAAGAAAAGTGAATCCCTTAAGAATACTGTAGACAATTATTGTCTCCAAAAAATTCAAAGATAGGACTATCTAAGGATTAATTTTATTTTATAAAATCAAATGGGAGAGATCACAAGGGGAGAGTTATTATTGAAACCAAATGAGATGAGTAGGGAGTGCTCATGATACTAGGAAGCCTAGTGAACACTCTAATCTATCCTATGGTTAGGCTTTATGTATTTGAATTTTGAGGAGATTTATTTGTTTGAGTTGAATTTTTATTAGAAAACTAAGACTTATAATCCCACAATACAAGATTGTAGAAAATGCCTAAGAGGTGATAATTTATGCTTATAGCCCGCAAAGAAAAACATCAACCTCAGATCCTAAATCTATGGAGCTTTGGCAAGGACCAAAACCTGACCTAAATCTAAGGCAAAAGTGGGTATATGATTTACCTTCACAAGAGAGAGTAAACCACCCGACTACTAAACTTATTACTATCTAGAGTGTTAGTCAGCTAACTCCTCCTACACTTTAAATCCATGTAGGCAAGTTATATGCTTTGCAAGATGGTTAATTTGTTATTTATTTAGAAGAGAAACTAAGTCCTTAAACTCATTCTTTAAGAGACTGGATCATGAAGCGCATGAATAATGACTTAAATCCAATGCAAATTTTATCAAATTTTATTTGATTTTTGGACTTTGTATTTTGACACAGGCCATAGGATTTTGTATGCATAAATGCATGAGAAATTGATTATAGGCCAAATCAAAGGTGATAGGTGTCTTTCCATCAAAGGCTCTTACAGGTTAAGTCTTTATTCTCTAGCACAGATGGAAGCCCAATCTTAACAAGAGTGAAAAAATATGACATGCATGATATTATACATACAATCATCCAACTAAGGGGTTGCTAAATATTTTATTATCTTGATTTAATTTCCTAGGTTTTTGTGTGAGGTTATGAGTTATTTTAAAATTTTAATTATGAGTTATTAGTGGGATAGAAAATTTATTTTTCATCATAAGAGCCTAATCACATCCAGGGCACACAGTAATCACCAATCATAAAGAAACTATAAAAAAGCATGATATTTCTAATGCACAAGCTAAATAAAACATCAAACAATTGTATAAAGTTATTGTAAAAGAATAAGAGGCTAGTGTGGTCGGGTATTGTCGTACAACTCAAAAAGAAATGTGGGTAGTCGAGCTCTACCCTTATACATCCCGATATAATGAAAGAATAATTACAATTATAAAATGATAAGTCTTAGTGTGTGTGTGTGGGGTGTTCTTCATTCTTCATCCTCCATTCTTCACTCATCATCTTTCATTTCTTCATTCTTCATTTTGCTTTGCTCCATTTCTTTCTTTCTTTTAGTTTGATTGAGATGTAGCTTGCTCCAAAGGCATCACATGATGTGTAAGACATGGTCTTATAACCAATATTCATCCTAATCCACCCCATAACACTTATCCTAATTCTAATGCAAAAATTACATTAAAAGAGAAGGAAAGTAAATCTAACTACACCTATAAAATGAATGTTAACTAAACACACCATACAACCCATGCAGTTATAGGAATAATTTGGTCTTACCACCCCACACATGGGTAACTAAGCCCACATGTCCTAACTTGGGTCATGCTTAGGAGGCTAAGCAACCTACATAGCAAAGAGCATTTATATTTTTATTACAACGACCCCTTAAGCATGACCCCTACAGAAAATATGATTAGTCTAATTTCATTGGACTACGCATACACCAAATCTAAAATAGTACATCACAAAATAAAACATTCATCAAACTATGCACCGCCCTAACATAAAGCTAAAAATGGTGACTTAATCTAATGTGCATGTGTTAAAACTTGTGTGGTATGTCCTAGCTAGGCTTTAGAGTTATGATTTGCTAAGTTTGAGGGATTTAATTTATAAATGGTTGATTTTTCTTTAAGTAGTTTAGTTGATTTGAAGATTTTACTTAGTGTTTTTTTTTTCATATAATCTACACTTAACAACTAAATGTTATAAAGAGAAGAAAGAGAGGGAATCCCTCTTTTATCCTTACCTTAAGTCATTTTTAAGGTATGTTAATTAGCTTAGTTCTCTTTAGTGAATGGTTTATTATGTATTTTAATTAACCCTAAGTTTAGGTTCACCCTAAATAACCCTATTCAATAAGAAAGGCATCTTAGGATTAATTATAGTGTATTACTATCACATAACACACATTCATTTATTTCTTTCTATCATGTATATCATGCACATGAATAATCCTAAGCATACCTATACATGCAATGTAAATCTTAGCATACTTTGATGATGAATGCAAAGAAATGTATTTTGAATTTAAATATTTCATTTGTTGATTGAATTATAAATGCATGTCTTTGTTATGTAGAAAAGAGGGATTTTTCATCCATTGGCTAAGCACACATCCACATGTATAAAAGTTTTAAGTGAGTACGGCGCCATTGATTTCTACACCAGGGGAGTAAGGTACAAGATCTACTTGGGATTACTTAAAGTCTCGTAGCCCTGGGTTTTCCAGACTAATATATCACTTTTCTTAGATACATATAAATGTATGAATAACTACAAGGATAGGAAGATTCATGCAAAAGGTTGTACATAATTTATTTGATTAATGATTCTTTAACAATTGGTCACATCATGCATGCATATATATAAGAGTTTTAAGTGAGTACGACACCATTATTTTTTACACCAGGGGCGTAAGGTACATGACCTACTTAGGACTACTTAAAGCCTCGCAGTCCTGGGATGTTCAGAATAATATACCACTTTTCTCAAATATATATGAATATACAAAAAGAACCATATGAATAGGGAATCATGCAAGAAATTATGTTTGATTTGATTATGTGATTTGCAAATGTGATATGAAATTCTTCCTAAGCCTTAACATGGAGATACATAGGAATAGATTTACACAAGTGTTGTGTTCTTTTCAAATGAATTATACACTTGAAAATCTTATGTGAATCCATGCTAAAGATAGGAAAAGAGGACTTCACATTGCACATCTTATACTATTATCACATGCAAGCTTATAGATATTTTTAATTAACATCATTTCATTTATAATAATTGATTTATAGGTTTTGAAAATAGCTTTTGATTTAATAGTGATAATAGCCACACATATTTAATTTGAGTCAACACATGCAATTTAATATAAATGGAAGCATTTCATTTGATTAATTTTAAAAGACATGAATGTATGATTTCATGTGGCAAGCAATATTTAGCATGATTGGAAAGAAATAAAGGAATGTAAGCACAAGATTTCATTCACTCCTAATTAATTCCTAAGGATAATCATATTAAATAAGGCTATTTAAAATAAACCAAAATTCTCTTAAAGCTACTTTTAACTTTGAGTTTGATTTGATTTAGGAAATATGAGGGAGGTTTGCTAATCCTAGCTTATTTCCCCATGTGTGATTTAGTTTGATTTAATGAAAAATATTTAAGTTGATTTTATATTTTGATTAGGTTAAGGTATGAATTAATGAATTAATTATCCCTTATCTATATCACCTTAAGTTAATTAACTAATTAATAATAAGCCAATATGATATGCAACCATATGAAAAGTAAATTTACAATGCTCCTGAGAAATGAAAGGGGCCCAATGCAATTGGCTTATAATTAATAGTTAATTAAGCTTAAGGGATCTCACTTAATTACTTTTTTGATTTTCTCACACATGTGAGCCAACCATAATTTCATTATCTCTCACCTTGGGTTATTGAACACCCAAGGAGCTACCCAAGATCAATTAACGGTTGTTTAGGTGTGGATGAATAGATTTTTTTTAATTTTAATTTCATTGAGTTTTTAATGAATTGATTAAACATTTTTGGTTATGTTTTAATTTGAATGATGAAATTAACTTAAGGGAAAGGATCAAGGGCAAGGCCTCAATCCTAATCCCTAAATCATTTAAACATCCAATTAGATTTTGATTTTCTTATTTTGAAGATTAGTCACTTAATTAATTAATTAATCATTCCATTAACTCATTAAATAATTTGATTTTGAAAGATAAAGAAAACTTAGGAAATTAATTAGGAAAAGTATCCCCAATCACATTTCCTAAGTGATCTTACTGTTCAACAGAAATAACTATGTTTAAATGAATAATTTAAGTTACTGTTCATTAATTATAATTAATTGGATTAAGAGAGTGATTAGGGCTTAATCAAATGAATTTTCTAATTAAGCAATCAATAAAATTCCAGAAAAATAGGGGAGGCAGAGGTCATCCCTCTAAACATCCACAAAAAATTTGAGATTAATTGAGTGCTTAATCAAGGTGTAATTAAGCTAATTAGATTTTTGATAAAATCAATTAATTATAATTTTTTTAGATTCTCCTGTGAAATATCTTCAAAATGAGCCTAAGTTTGTAATTTTGATTTTTTTTCTATAATTAATTATGATTTTAGGAAGTTTTAGGATTATAAATTAATTAATTAGCCCTAATTAAAGCCTTAATCCCGTCGGGCCATGTGGCAGCTGACGCATCACACTTTCCATGTAGCGCGATGGGATTGGCTATTTAAGTAGTGACATCCGTGCGCTGACTCAGCTAGCGGTGAACGTGGTTTCTCTATGGACCGTTCGATCTAAGATCGGATGGCCACAGTTTGATCTGCAGTTTAGGAAAGGAATTGAGAGCTCTATCGTGGGATTTGATCAGAGCCGCTCATCTCAATCACGTGAGATGGACGGCTCATGATCTATCCCATTCGTGAGCGACGAAGGACGGATGTCGTTCGTCTTCCCTCGCTCGATCTGAGCTCACCCGAGCTCGGCTTGTCTCCAAATTCTTTCGACACCTTCGAGGAAGAAAGACGTACACATCAAACGGTCAATTTTGCATGAGGTTCGAATTTTCTTCAAAAAAAGACCAAGCCACTTTTCTCTATAGCTACAGTTTTGAGGAATTACCTCACTGAGCGATGTCCCGTGCAATGAGGTAAGCTTGGCGAGGCCACAGAGCTTTGAGCTTGATTTGGTGTGGGAGGCTCGGTTGACCAATCCACGCATGCGAAGGCTTCGGCTCCGATTGAACTCAATCCTCCCTTGGTTTGGAAGCTTGGGAATTTATTCGATTGTGCTCAATGGCGTATGATGATGGTGTGGCTAAGAGGAATTTGGGTTTGATTGTAGGCTTTGGTTTGGTTTAATTTAGAATTAATTTAAAATTTGGTCAATTTGACCTTTTAGGTCAATTTGGGCTAGGTTGGGTCAAGTTGACCAATTAGTCAACTCAGGTTCAATCATGGATTTGGTCAAGTTCAATAAGTAATTTGGAATGAATTTGAGCCATTAGTTGCAATCAATTTTTATTAAATCATGATTTGACCCATTTTGGCTTTTTAGACTAATTTGAGTCAACTTAGGTCAAGTGGCCAATTAGGCTTGATTTGACTCAATTTATGGCTTGGTTAAGTTCAATCATTGATTGTGAATAGGTTTGAATCAATGGTTTCAATCAATTTGGCATATGATAGATTTTGGCTAGTTTGGGTTTCATTTGGGCTAAGTGTTGACTTGGTCAAATGCTAGGTTTAACTTGGTCTGACCCAATTCAAGGTGGTTGATCACCCCATGATGATTGTTGATCATGATTGAGGTTTAGATGGGCTTAGTTCAATCCAATTTGGGTTGGATTAGAACTTGGCTCAAAAAAGGTCTTTTAGGTCACTTTAGGTCAAGTGAGCCTAAATGGATCGATTGGCTTGATCAAGGCTTGATTTAAGTTTAGTTGAACCCACATATAAGCTTAGGATTGAAATATAAATCCAATTGTAATTGCTTTGGATCCAAATGAGTTTTGGTTCATATGACAGTTTCAAGTCAAAAGGGTTAACTTGGGTTTGATTTGGGTCGATTTGGATTTGGTTTGATAATAGTAGTTTATGTTTATATTTGGATCAATGATTGAAGGAATGATTGAATCATGAAGAAATTCATGAGTTTTGAGTTGTAGCAAAGTTCAAAAGTTTGGCTAAAAGGGCTAAGATTGGAGATTTGATTTGATTTGAATTTTGTTTTAGTCATTTATATTTCATTTATATTTGTCAATATAAATGAAGATATAAATGGGTCATGAGAAAATCACTTGAGTTTGGAGTGATTTGGAAGCAAATTTGCTTAAGCTTAGGGATGTAGGTCAAAAGGGCTAACTTGAGTTTTAATTTGGTTTGATTTATTTTTGTTCATTGGAGGGTAAGTTTCATTTATATTTATGAATATAAATGAAAGAATGATTGACTAATAAAGAAATCAAACATGTTTGGGTTGATTTGGATCAAGATTTGATTAGGTTTATGAGAGTGGGTCCTTATAGCTTAAGAAGGATTTTGATTTGGTTTGATTCATTTTGATTTGATTTTAATGGTTTGAATTTAGATTTCATTTATATTTGTGAATATAAATGAAGTAATGATTGATTTATAAAGAAATTAATCAAGTTTGAGTTGGTTTGAAGGAGCTTTTGGCTAAGCATATGAAGGTGGTTCATATGGCTTAGGGAAAGATTTTGGAATTTGAATTTAATCTTGAGTTTCAATCATTTGGAGTTCAGAATTTATTCATGATTTGGAATTTGTTTTGAGAAACTCAATTGGATTTGGATTGATTTGGATTTGGTCAAGGCTAAGCCCATAAGATAAAATCAAAGGGCTTAGGAAGGAATTCAGAGTTTGAATTTAGTGATGGATTTCAATCATTGGATAGTTGGATTTGATTTTGGAATTTGAATTTGAATTTGAGGTTTGGTTTGAAAGAAGGAAACAAGGATTGGGTTTGGGCTATAGGGTAGGCAAGTCCTCCTAAATCCCTAAGGCATAACCTATTCTTATGGCTAACTCTTCTAAGTCTCTAGGGTTAGGTTAAGTGTTCACCTAATCACTAGGAGTGTCTTAAGACTAAGGAACTCTTAGTGTCTATAAGAGTCCTAGACCTATGATGAGGAAGTTGTGACCTCACTCCAAAAGTGAGGTCAACAATATCCTCGATGAAATTAACAATACTAATCATGATTTCTGGTGTTCGGTCTCAAGGGATTAGGTCATTTGATATTATTTTCATTCTGAATAGCCATTAAAATATTCGTGTGAGAGGCATTTAAGGGTGTATATTCCTTTTGCGGGTGAGGCTCATGTGATGATTGGGCAGGCTTATGGGGTATGTTTTGAAACTTTCGGCGATCATGCTTTTTTGGTTAAGATGTGTGAAGACTATCATTTGCGTCTCCTTTAAGCTTTTTAAAAGAATATTTATATTGCTTCTTATGGACATTAATGGCCTCATCCGTCATGATCTGCCTCTACTCTCCGTATGAGGTCTCCATAAGAAGGAACTATTTCTCTCATAAATGATGAGTAGAATGGTCCAGGCCTTAGGCCTCCTAGAAAAATACCTCGTAATAATTCAGGGTTTACTCCTGGAATTTGTCGAGCTTCACTCGAGAATCTTTGAAAATACTCTTTTAATGTTTCTCCTTCATTCTGACGTATTCCAGAAATGTGAGATGAATCATTAATGGTTCGTTGATTTGAAATGAATTGTTCGATAAAGAGTTTGGCCAAATGAGAGAAGTTGGAAATGTTTCCCTGAGGAAGGGAATAGAACCACATACGAGCTTGCCTTTTGAGAGTAACTAGAAAAACTTGGCAGAGTAGAGCATCAGAGGCTTGTTGGATATGCATAATAGTTATGTAATGATCGATATGCTCATAAGGATCAGAAGTCCCATCTTAAGACTCCATGTTATGTAGTTTAAACCCCACAAAGATGGGATGGGTTGTTGAAGAACTGTATCATGCAAAGGAGAAGATTCTTGAATGCTCCGACGAGGAATGAATTATCTATCTCTTTGAGGAAATTCTTCTTGGACTAAACGCCATAACTCATTTCTAATGGCTTGTTGACCTCATTTTTAGGATGAGCTCTCAACCCCTCCATCTTAAACATAGGACTCCTCTTAGACTTTAAGAGATCCTTAGTCCTAAGACACATCTAGTGATTAGGTGGACACTCAACCTAGCCCTAGAGACTTAGAAGAGTTAGTCATAAGAATAGGGCATACCTTATGGGTGTTAGGAGAATTTTCCTACCCTATAGCTTGAACCACATTCCTTACTCCCTTCTCTCAAGTCAAACTCCAAATCAAGTCCAACTTAATTGATTTTCTCCAAACTCAAATCAATGCCAAATGATTGAAACTCATAATTGAAACTTATGATTGAAACTCATGATTGAAATTCCAAATGTTTCCTAAGTCCTTTAATCCTCTCTTAAGGACTTAGTCTAAATCAAATTCAAACCACCTCAAAATCATAAAATTTTCTCACGGCCCATTTATATTCTCATTTATATTCACATATATAAATGAAATATAAATTCAAATCAATCAAACTAAATCCAAAATTCAATTCCAAGTTCAAAATATTTCTTAAGTCCTTAATTCCCTCTTAAAGACTTAGCCTAAATCAAATCTAAATCAATTCAAAGTCATAAAATTTTCTCACAACTCATTTATATTCTCATTTATATTCACATATATAAATGAAATATAAATTCAAATCAATCAAACTAAATCCAAAAATTCAATTCCAAGTTCAAAATATTTCCGAAGTCCTTTAATTCCCTCTTAAGGACTTGGCCTAAATCAATTCAAATTCATGAAATTTTCTCATAACTCATTTATGTTCTCATTTTTATTCACATGTATAAATGAAATATAAATTCAAATCAATCAAACTAAATCCAAAATTCAAATCAATCAAACTAAATCCAAAATTCAAATCTAAATCAAAAATCTTTTCTAAGTCACTTTGATTCCCTCTTAAGAACTTAGCCTAGATCAAGTTCAAATCAATCCAAATTCATGAAATTTTCTCATAACCCATTTATATTCTCATTTATATTCACATATATAAATGAAATATAAATTCAAACAACCAAAACTAACTCCAAAAATCAAACTCAAATTCAATCAAAATCTAACATAAGCCTTTCAAGTCAAAATCTTGAACTTAGTTCAAATCAAGCCAAACTCTTGATTTTTCTTCATGATTCAATCAATCCTTCAATCATGAATCCAAATATAAACATAAAATTCAATCACCAAACCAAAACTCAATTCAAAAATCAAACCTAACTCAAACTCATGTTCACCCTTTGAACCTGAAATTATCAAATGAATCAAAACTCATTTGACTTCAAACTACTTGCAAATGGATTTATATTTCAATCATAAGTTCATATGTGAGTTCAATCAAACTTAAATCAAGCTTTGACCAAGCCATTTAATATACTTAGGCTCACTTGACTCAAAGTGACCTAAAGTACTCTTATGAGCCAAATTATAATCCTAACCAAATTGGATTGAACTAAACCCACCTAAGCCTCTCATCATGATCAATAATAATCATGAGATGATCAATCACTCAAATTGGGTCAAACCAAGTCAAACCTAAGGGTTGACCAAGTCAACACTTAGCCAAAATGAAACCCAACATAGCCAAAATCCACCATAGGCCAAATTGATTGAAACCATTGATCAAAAACTCCTTCATGATCAATGTTTGAACTTGACCAAGTCAACATTTGAGCATAACCTAGCCCAATTGGCCACTTGACCCAAGTTGACCCGACTTGACCTAAAAGTCAAAATGTGTCAAAACTTAATCTAAGCCAAATTGATTAAAACTAATGAGTCAAGTTCATTCCAAATCACTTGTTGAACTTGGCCAAAGCCTTAATTGGCCAACTAGTCCTAACTTAGTCCAATTGACCTTGAACTCAACTTGACCTAAAAGGTCAAATTGAGTCAAACTCAAATATAAACCAAATTGATTGAAAAAAAAAAGACCAATCCATTTCATATGACCAACCAAACATGAACTAACCCATGAACTAACCCAAATAGGTCAAATGGGTCAATTGGGTCAACTTGACCCATTTGACCTAAATGAACTCAGTTGAACCAAAACTGAATATAAACCAAATTGAATCAAACCAAAGCCACCAAAATTTTTCATATGGTCATATGAACTTGACTCAACCCTTAGTTTGACCCAATTTGATCAATTGGTCAACTTGTTGGTCAACTTGACCCAAGTTGACCCATTTTGATCTAAATGGGTCAACATGAGCCAAATCATATCAAACCAACTCCAAATTCAATGAAACTTAGCCTAACCCATTTTTCAAACATATTCAAATTGAAATCCGAGCCAAATGACCATTTCACCCCTAGGCCATAGGATAACCCAAAATCAAAATCACTTGGAATTTGGTCAATTCCTCTTCATGGACACTTAGCTTCCTCTTAGTGGACCAAATGGTTACTAACGGACCTAGTGCACATGACCCAATGGGTTTGGGTCAGCCAAACCCAACCCAAACCTAAAATCGACCACCTCTTTTGAAAATTTCCACATGGAATCCTCCCTCCACCTTGTTTGAGCACATGGCCACCTCACCCACTCCTCTGGCCAAAACTGAATGTCATGCCTCTCTAAACAACTCAGAAAACCCATTGAATAGGGTTAATTAGAACAAAACGGCAAGTGAAGGCATGATCGTCCGATCCTTCAAGGGGGAGATATACTCCCCCAAATTCCATTCAATTTGCACAGTCTCACACTCAATTGAACTTAGGGAAGCCAGAGCAAGCATTTGGAACTCTCCCCAAGCTCTCTCAAGCAACTTGAACTTCTCCATTTTTTATTTCCTTAGATTGAAAATAGGGGAGCTCAAGTGAAAAGCCAATTTACTCCACACTTCAAATCAAGACAATTCCTCCCTCAAGCTTCATCAGAGGATAAAATCGAATTCACCCAAGCTCTTTTCCAAGCTTCAAAGGCAAGGGAGGTACTACCTTGATCAAGACTGAGCTCAAGTGAAGGTGGAGTTGGCCTCTAGGAAGATCAAATCAATTTCAAAGCCTCAAACTCTCAACAAAGCTTCGTCTCCACTAAACGAAGCTTCTCCAAGGGAATCGAGCACCGGTGATCACCTCCGGCGAGGTATGCCATTAAACCGAGCTTAATCTAGATGTGGTATGGTCCTTTGTGAAGTAAAGTATCACCCCATGAGATTCTAGCCATTAGATGTGATTCCCTTTGCCTTTAGATCGTGTGGGTTGAGTTTCAATCCAATCTTAGCTCAATCAAGCTCAGATCTCTCCTAGAAGATGAACGGTGTTCATTTCTCACAGAGAAGAATAGAGAAAGATCATGGGCCATCCATCCACACATTTTGGATGGACGGCCATGATCAAAGACACGTAGATCCTGTCATTTAATCTTTTAAAACCACAGATCTAATCCAATGATCGATCCATGTGAGAGAGAAAGTACGACGCCGATGTTATTATGTGACAACTTAAATATCAAATCTCATCATGCCACGTGAAAAGTGCATGTCGTGTTAGCGATCCACGTGGAGCCGACGAGATTAAACATTTAATTAGGCTATTAAATTACCTAATTAATCATAGAAACTTCCTAAATTCATATATAAGCCTAGAAAAATCAGAAAAATATGAAATAAAATGCAATAGATAGATAATTGAACATAGCATATTCTAAAAAAGATTTCAATGGATTTTGAATAGTGCTTTTCCCTAGATTTAGGTTTTTTGAGAATTTTATTTTATTAATTACCCTCTAATTACTCCACTGATTAATCCAAAACTTCTTGTGCATAATTAATGAGATGACTCCTGCCTCCCCTAATTTTCTTGGGATTTATTGATGGATTAATTAGAATAATTTCTAGTTCATTCCTTAATCACTCTCTTAATATAATTAAGCTTAATTAAGGGTATAATTAATGGTCTAACCTTCTGATTGAGTCAATTAAGTTTTGCTTAAGTAAATATGATATTTAGGGAATAATTTTGGGATACTTTCTTTAAGATATTCCTTAAACCTCTTTTCTTCCTTAATCCAACCTTAATTAATGGTTAATTCACTAATTACCCCCTTAATTAACTTTATAAAATTCTAAAACTTTTTAGAACTCAATTAATCTATCTTGGGTAGATGCTTAGGTGTTCAAGAGCCTAAATACAATTAAGAAAATTAAAATTCAACTCACATGTGTGAGGGGTATTTTGAAATTACTTAAAATAAATCCCTTAGCTTAATTAATCCTTAATCATGAGCCAATTGCATTAGATACATTTCTTTCTTATATGCATTGTTGATTTAAATTTTTGTGTGGTTTTATGCCATATCATTAGCTCATAATTATTTGATTAACTATGCTAAGGTGGTGTAGGCAATGGGTAATTAACACACTTAATTCATACCTTAACCTAAGCAACATATAAAAAATCATCTAATAATCCTAAGAACAGTCTAAACCAACAAATATATGTGGGAATGTGTTAGGAGCAGCAAACTCACCTCATATTTCTCAAATTAAATCAAACTCAAAACAAAATTAAAATTCCTTACTTGCTAAATTTTGTTTCATAAGATTGTCTTTAGGAATTAATTAGGGTGAATGTATTTACATGATTTCATCACTTTAGTTCTTTCTTAACATGCTAAATGTGTATGTCATATGAATTTCATGCATTCATGCTTTTCAAAAATCAAATTAAAATGAAATATTCTTTTTTGTGTCAAATATGAATGGCTATTATTAGTAAATGTATGGTGCTATCATGTGTAATTTCCTTCTATTTTCTTTTAGCATAGTTTTGAATAGGATTTGGCAAAGTGTATAGTTCATTTGAAAAGAACACAACACTGCTAACCTCATTCCTATCCATTTCTATACTATTACCTAAGGATGACATCCACACTTGTACACACAAATTGCAAAAATAAAACAAAAAAACAAATGCAAACTTTTTGCATCTTTCTTTTCTATTCATTTATTTTGTACATGTGTTTGTATTTAAGGAAAGTGGTATATTATTCTAGACAATTTCGGGGTTGGGAGACTTTAAGTAGCCCTAAGTAGATCTTGTACCTTACACTCCTAGTGATAATAATGGCGACGTACTCACTTATGCTTTTTATACACATACACGTGCATGTGAATAATGGATAAAAGAAACCCCTCTTTTTTTTACTTAATGAAAATCATGCATCATAAAGCATTGCAATTTTCTTAAATAATATTTCTTAACATTCATCATAGAGTGTGTTAAACATTTCCATTTGTATGTATATATATGCTTAGGATTCATTCATATGCATGTTATACATGTTGGGAAAGAAATGAAGTGATGTGTGTTGTGATATTAATTTACTTTATTTAATCTTAAAATGCATTTCTTTTTGAATAGATTTGTTTAGGGAAAATCTAAACTTAGGATTAATTAAAACACATAATAAAATATTCACTAAACAAAATTAAATATGAATCTACTTTAGAAATTACTTAAGGTGGGGAAGGAAAGAGAAGTTCTCTTCTCTTTTCCTTCTCTTTAAAACTTAGTAATTAATTGTATGATTCAATTAAATCAAACCAAAATACAAAATAAAATCAACTCAAATCAACTAAACAATTTAAATGAAACCACCCATCTAAGTAGAACATCTTCACACTTAGAGAATCTAAGCCTTAAAGTCATAGCTAAGCATACCACACAAACCTTTTAAAGCACACATATTAGGTTAAATCACCACTTTTAGCTTTAGGTTAGGGCGGTGCATGGCTTAATGTTTGCTTTTATTTTGTGATGTTTTATTTCTAATCTGGATGTTAGGGTGTATGTGTGTAGAATAAATGATAGGACGATTTAATCTAATCATTATTTTCTGCAGTGGATTGTACTTAATGGGCGTTGTAATAAAAATATAAATGTCTTTGCTGTGCAGGTGCTTATACTCCTAAGCATAATCCAATAGGCCAGGTGGACTTGGTTACCCATGTGTGGGATGTTAAGTCCAATATACATGCTTGATATTTGTATTGTTTATTTAGCTAATCTATGTTTTGCATGTGTTAACGAGATTTGCTTTTTCTTTTCATGTATTTTTACAATTAAGATTTTTAGAATGAATGTTATGAGGGATTAGGATGAGCATTGGTCATAAGATTACATCTTATGTACCATGTGAAGCCTTTGGAGCAACCACCTTCCAACCATCCAAAAGAAGAAACCAAAAGAAGAAAGAAGAAAGAAGAAAAGAAGAAATGAAGACCCTCATAATATGAATTTCCTTACTTGATTGTAAATTAATTCATTTGTAATCCGGGTTGTATAAGGGTAGAGCTCAACTGCCCAATTTATTTTCGGATTTGTGCAGTGGTGTCCGACCACAAATGACCTCTCATTCTTTTGCTTTAGCTTTATAAAATGTTTGATATTTTATTTAGCTTGTGCATTAAGATGACATGTTTCCTACTTTCTTCTTTGCTTGATGTATGGCCTAGATGATGATTAGGCTCTTAGAAAAAAAAATCTTCTATCAAATTAAATAACTCAAAATTAAATAAAAATAATTCATAACCTCATTTAAAAGCCAAAGTTAAAATCAAGATAAAAGAATTAGCAACCCCTTAATTGGATGAATATTTCTTTTCCAACATCATGCATAAAAGCATATTATTACACTCTTGATTGGAGGGCTTTCACCTTTGTCAGAAAACTTGGCTTGACCTTTGAGAGTCATGGTGGAAACACACATCCTCCCTTCTCGCTAATTTTGGCCAATAATCTTACTTCTCATGCATTAGGCATATGAATCCTATAAGCATGAATCAAATGATTATTCAAAAATAAAAATAAAATGTAATATATTTTGCATTAGATCTAGGTCATTTTTCATGCCCTTACTTGATCTAGTCTCTTAGGAAATAAGTTTAAGGACTTATTTAGCTTGCCTTGCATGAATTTGTAGAATCTTGTGAGTGAGTTTATCCTCCTGTGGAGGCAAACCAAATACTCATTTTTTCCTTAGATTTAGGTCGTGCTTTTGGCCCTCGCCAAAGCTCTCTAGATTTATGTTCTTAGCTTGCTTCTCCCTTCTATAGGTCATAAGCATAAATTCTCACCTCTTAGGAATTTTCATAACATTGTATTATGGAATTATAAGCCCTAAACTTCTAATGAAACTCAACTCAAATAAATAATTCAATTTCAAAAATGTAAAGCCCAATCATAAGATAGTTTGAGATGCTCGCTAGGTTTCCTAGCATTGTGAGCATCTCCTACTTATCTTCCTTTGGCTTCAATAATAACTCTCTCTCTTTGATCAATCTCATTTGATCTGCTAAAATAAACTAATCGATTGATAGTCCTACCTATTGAAATTTTTGGAGACGATGATCATTTATCTTAATCGAGAGTATTCCTGAGAAATCCTCTTCCTTATGATGTAATTAACTACGGGGGCTTACCTCTATAGGAAATTTAATGAACCCGGTTTAAAATAAACCCTACTTTATTTTTTCATGTAAAGCAGGGAAAGAATCTCTGGTACATATGCAAACACATTGTCCTTAGAAGTCCTTGTTGAGGTGATTAGGTCCATTGTAGGGTGGTGACTTCTATTTTTCAAGATAGTACACCTCTCCTCAATGTCGTACCCGATCAACCTCAATAAGAACATCTGCAGATCTACGTGGTGTCCAAAAATATATAAAAAGAAGTATATTTCTATCTTCATTTTATTCCACATAGAGTGATGATGAAAGTATACATTCTTTTAGAAATCAATCATAAAAATTTCACCACATGGCTTCATGGGATGTTCCAATAAAATGGGACTAATTCAACCCCATCAAAGAGGCAGGGGGACAGAAGGTTGGTCAGACGGCATACGATGAGTTGAACTAGCAGTATAATCAATATCCATATTAGAATGATGTACATGAGAAATTTTCACATGATCATGAGGGGGTTCTTCATTAGTTTCTCCAACAAAATCAACTTTATCCTATTGTTGACATCGTCGATTTCCTCCAAGTTGTGGTGCTCTTCTCGGTTGTCCAGCTCCTAGTAAATGCTGAAGGATTTGAGCATGTTATTCATCCATTCATTGTATGTGCTTCTCAAAGGTACAAACTATTTCATCTGGCTGACGATTTTGATCTTGTTGGGAAACTTGATCGTACATGACGAAGTTATATGAATCACATTCTCACAAAAGGCACCAAATTATTGCATACTAGAAAACCAGCGGTGATAGAATAAAACTTTACGTCTTAACTTGTATGGAAATCCAGCACACACATAAATATTTGAAAAGAGAACAAGACACTCCAAAATTTTATATAGAAAAACCCCACAAAGAGGAAAAAAATCACAGGGCCTAGCCCAGTAAAATGTTCTAATATATATCTACTTTGTAGTACAAAGTTTAAGTTCTCCCAATAATGAGATTACAAGTTTGTATGCGACAAAGCCTGATAATTAAAATTTCATAATCATGTAGCAAACAGCTACACATTAATAATTGGGCTGTAATGGTTGTTGGTGTTAGTCAGCGATGAAAATAGGCAGCGATAGGCAACATCGGTGGTGCTTCAAACTTCTAGCTCTCTCCTAGCTTTATCCTAAGTTCGCTTCTAGCTCCTTCCTTCTCTTCATGATAAGAATGAGATTATAGGATTTTGAGAGGGGCATTTTGATCATTGTAGCCAAAATCCCGAAATACTCCATCATACAGTGTATATTGATTCGTTTGATCATAGATAATTTTTTGGTTAGTTTTTGAGCTTGATTTGAGCTCATTTGGGCTTAATTTGACTCTATTCTAGTATTGTTTGACTCGTCCCATTGAGTCGATTTATATACATGCTTTAACTTAAGATTCGTACTTGATTTATAAATTTTAAATAGATATATCAAGAATAATAATAATAATAATAAGCATTATGACCAACCTAACTAACCCGTTCGACTCAGCTCTTACAAGTTCACATGAAGAGCGCGGCTTTGCACTTGGTGGAGCTCTCATACAATTGCCTACTCCCCATCAACTTGACTCCTACACATGCAAGCGAGGCACTCAGGCGCTCTTAGCGTTGCTAGCTGTGGCTTCCCTCGATTCATCCTTCTCATCGCTCTCACTCATTTCCTCTCTCTCTCTCCTCTCTCTCTCCTCTCTCTCTCGATTACCCCCGCCCTCTTTAAGTACTACGAGTAAGGCAGTGGAAGCTAGGCTAAAGTTGGGATATCTGTTTCGATAGATATCACAGTTTGCATCAAGGCCCTTACAAGCCAAATATTCTTGTTACAAAACTTCTTCCTTTTTATATACATATTTGTGAAAGAGAATTCATTTCTTGTTGAGATGATGTTTTTTAATATAAAATAAATCTAGATTGTATATTATGATTTTGATATTTTTTGTAATATTCTTAATCCTTATTCATGTATTGTGTGTGTATATATATATATATATATATATATATATATATATATATATATATATATATATATATATATATGCATTTGGCTAACTTAAAAGTAGGGATTTAGAAATTTCAAATATCTTTATCAAGAGATCCAACTCACAGTCTACTATACAGTAGTACACACGCCTACTACATCTCGGCTTATTCCATACGCTTAAAAGTTAGACGCAGCTACGAATTTTTCCATATAGCGCGCCAGCGCAAAGGATTTTCACACGTCCCTCCTTCTATTTCGACGAGATTTCTCCGGCGAGATCCTTTAAGTGCGCGTGCGATGGTGGCAGCGTAAGTCCGGATTTGTTCTAACGTTTTGATAACGTTTTTTGTTTGGTTGAGCTCCGATGAGAGCTTTTTTTGCCCTGTAACTCTTAAATTTCTTCTTCGTATTTGAAACCGCTGTTAGTTCTCAGCGTTATGGTTCGATCTCAGTTTTTAAGATGGATTTTGTTCGTGTAAGAAGTCCAATTTTATCTCTGAGCTGAATCCCTTTGCCGTGGAATTATTCCGTCGGGGAATCTTGTTTTGGCGAATTATGTGACGTTTTATTTAGCTGATATTGTTTTCTAACTTGTACATTGTACTTTGCTTTAGGCTTTGTTTGGATTGAATGGAGGTGGACGAATGAATGAAATCCCGACAGATTTTGGATTGATTAGGAATCTGCGACAGTTGATTTAAGTTGTCAAACTTTTTTTTTCCTTGTCTTTTAACTCAAAACCCTTGCATTCGAACACAGCCTTCGTTTAGTCCACAATCTATGCTTTTCGTTTTTTGTATATCATGATTACAGATCTCTGAGATAGCGCTAAACATATGGCCTGAGGAAAGTGAGTGAAGCTGAAACAATAGGATCGGCTGCAGGCCGTTATCTAACAAAGTTCTTGCTCGTTTTGGTTGCTGCCCAAGAGAGCCTTCTCTTTGTCGATAGTTATGATATTCATTGGGTTTTGAGTCCATTTCACTGACTCCTACTAGTTATTTTTTTTGGGACATTTGAGCGAAATTTAATTATCACTATGCGTGCAGACGAGCAGCTTGTTGCCACTTCATCAGTAAAATAAAATATCTCCTACCAGTTATTGAGTAGATTGGCAGCTCAGGAAGCCGAGAAGAGAAGGACCGACTTGACGGGTACAACCTAGCGTAGTTTTTTGTCTCTTGCTCACTTGGAAATTGGGTAGGTGGGTGCCAACAAATTTAGTTGAAAAAGGTTGTAGTACAGAATCCCATCTACATTAAATTTATTCATCTACAATTAATTTCAAGAATAAATAAATTAAGCTTTTTTTATGGGTACCAATTAGCATAGTCATAAAGATTTTGGATGTTGTTACCAAGGACCATAGTCTTAGGATTGATTCCTTTTACATCATATTTATACTATGACACTCTTTCCTTAAAGATTTTGGGTAACAAAATGCTTGGTGATTACTTAAGGAGATGTTTGGTAACAAATTGGATTTGTTTCAAGTAAGATTTAGTAAATCCAGTACATCTGGATTTAATAATTCTGAGCTGTTAAATCCTGAAAAGTGTTTGGTAACAGATTTGTTAAATTTTACTAAATCCAGAGAGAGATGTTTGATAAGTTATTTGAGGATTTAAATCTGTTAGGATTTATTTTATTTTATTTTTTTGAAGAAAATATAAAAATAGCTTGTTGTCATATTATATTTCAGTTTGAGATATATTAAAATAATAATTATATCCATGATATTTAGTCTATAATAACATATCAATTAATCATTAATACTATTAAATTAAAATAATTAAAATTAACTTAAACTATATTAAAAATAATATTAATTATTATATCAGGTAAAATCAATTAACTATCAAACTATAATTATATTTAATAAATTATAATTAAAATTTAATGATATATTAATAAACTATTAGTTGTACTCAATTAAAATTAACTTAAATATATATTAATTAATCAATTATTAGTATTACTACAACAACAACACAACAACAACAACAAGCCTTAATCCCACTAAATTATTAGTATTACTATTAATATTAATTTAAAGTAATATGCATTAATATTAATTCTTAATTAATTAAGATTAATTAACTATTAGATTATATTAGTAGATTAATATTCTAGGAATTAAACTACAAAAGCATGTGAAGGGAAAATCATAGGAATGTCGCAATGGAAACTCTCGCCTTTCCTCCTTTCGCGTGCTTCAGTTTTTATAAATCCTATAAATCCGCCCTTCTACAGGATTTAAGGGATTTATAGGATTTATAGGATTTATAATATGGGATTTATTAAATCTCGAAAAAGTGTTTGGTGGGATTTATGGAATTGAAGCGCTTAAATCCCATATAAATCTGTTACCAAACACCGCCTAAGTGAGATTGATTGAGGGGGAAAAGTTAGTTGCATGTTGCTTTCCATATAGATTCCCAACACAACCCTATTAGATCATCTCTCTTTTTTTCTAATCTTTTGTTATTTCAACTGAATTATTTCTTAGTGCTACTTTTTATCCTAAACAATCACTCCCTGCCCACTAAGTCTATAAGAAGATCGGAGAAACCCATCACAAGGGGTGAGTTGAAAATTAAGAATTTATTTTCTAGAAGTATGAATATGAATTTAGTAATATTTGTTCATCAATAACATCTTTAGAGCTTAAAAATTCAATAAATACTAATTTATCAACCAAAGTATAAGTAAAATCTTACTATAACAATAACTCATCTAATGAACAAATCATTTTTAAATCAACTACATGAATTTTAAATTTAATCATATCCTAATAATACATTTAAATCATGAGTCTAAAAACTCTCCTCTAGATGATTCATAACTAATAACCTAAAAATTATAAAATAGTAAGCGTGAGTTTGAAAATAAATGAACCTAGTAGATTAAATCTACTAATTAAAGTATAACGTCAAGGCACTAAGCATAAATATGATCAATGCAGGGGATAGAAGTAGCAACAGATATTATATCTGTGGGCTCCAAAAATTCACTACCAACCTCTCGCATGAAGAGAATGGATTAAGTGTCGGTCAAATTTTCAAAAGGCAGATGGAATAGTAGATAAGACACTACCCAGAGATTTCACTCTCATTTTGTAAGGACTTTAGATCTGGTTCCAGGTTTCATATAGGCGCAAACACCTATAGTTAATTATCTCTCCCAATACTTAGAGAGCATTTTCGATTAAGTCTAGATGATGAATCGCTAAATTGCGTAGCGTATAGTAATAGTGAGTAGAGTTTGGAATTTATAAGATTTATCATTTAATTTAAAGCTTATGTTTGGGGGAACGATGATGTGCCTGATCAAGATCCCATGGTTCCAGTCATTACGGTGGTATTCTGGTCCACTTAGTCGAGGAGGAGGTAGTCGGCACTCGAAGAAGGATCATTAAGCATGGGTTATGTTGTCCAAAGTATTGTAGACCTGAGATGAAATTTATCTGAGGAGACAAATATAAGTCAACCTTAACTAACAGAAAGTTTTTTGCCCAATCAAATACATTTGATAATTCACAGCTCAAAAAGCAAAGCTGTTGGGGAACATACAAGATGCGACCGTGATTGTAATTTAGTGGTATCATTTTGTGGTGAATCACCCAGTTAGAAGGCTCTGGTCGTAACCACAATTTATGTGGTGCCATTTTACGGCAAAAGGACGCAGGCAAAGGACATTGGCCACATCCTTACTGACTTAAGATTATTTGAGTGCGAAAATAGTTATGCATTTGATTTGACATTGGCTCTTTGTAAGCAATTTTTTTTTTAATTTGTCACCCCCGATAAACAGTTGCGAATGGACGGATAACTTTAAATTTAAATAATTAATTTCATTTAATTTATATCTTTTAATTTGAACATATGATTATTTTGTAATTGATTTGATTTGAACATATAGTCATTATTTGTTAAAGCCTTAGATGAACTTTAGTACTGATGACCTTTTCGATCATGTGACTGTGTTGGCTAATATGTCATTCTCTCTTTTCTTGCGAGAGGATGAATTACAGATTCATTGCTTCAAAATCTATCTCCCTTGACTCGTCATGTAGATGATTAATTTGGATCTTGAATCTTGATGATTTGAACTTGAGAAATTATGTCAATGGATTTATCTTTTTTTTTCAATTATATATCTAAATTAATTCCTCAAATTTTATCAAGTTGAAAATATTATAATATCATCATCAGATTTTTTAGGTTTTATTAATTCGGACCCGGTCCTAAGACCCAACCGGGGGTCGCCCGCGTAGCATCTTCAGACACTAGGTTTGGATTTGTATCACATGTGTCGAGATTCGTGTGGGTAATTGATTGATTTTGGGATAGTTGCAGGTATTTGTTCATTCATTTTGCACATAACTTATACATTTTTCTAAGTGTTCGATCTAACGAGTACTTCAACGCACATACAAGTATCTATTCTTTTAAAATGATGTATGAACATTAAAATGTCTAAGTTGAAGTAGTTGTGTTTAATATGATAAATGTATCAAATTGCAAGCATGGGTTTTCTGGTACCCAAAACTATAAATCAAGTGTAGCTCTGTTTTGTAAGGTATGAGAATTTTGACTCATTCAAACACTTGCTGTAAATTAAGTGAAAATTTGTTTTATAAATATGAGTTTAGTTTTCTCAAGTACTTGTTATAAACCAAGTGATTATATGTTCTAAATTATATAAGCTTAATTCTTTCAAACACTCATCATAAATCAAGTGTGTATCTGTTCTAAAAAAATACAAGTTTGATTTTTTCAACACTTGTCATGAATTAGGTATAATATTATCTTATGAAAATATGATTTTTCAAATACATGTCATAAGCTAAGTGTAGATCTAAGTGATAGAGTGCTATGTTATAAGACATGCAAAATTCGCCTCATTTAAACATCCACATATGCTCTAATATAATAAAACTCAACATGTAACTTTTCACAGCACATGTAGACATTCCTATTTAGCATTATCTGAAGGATTTGCATAAATTCCAAGCTAACAAGAGTGACATTTTACTTTTGGAAATGCATAGTAAAAATCCGTCCATTCAAATGTATGGACATACATCATATATTTAAATCAAGAGAGGAAGGAGATATTAAAATGTGCATATGGAAGCTAGCTACCTTTAAATTTCTTCATGTATATTTCAAGCACAAGAAATTTTATTCTTTCCAAACTCAAATATTTAACATCTCATGGAGAAGAAAAAGAGGATTTGAAAGCATGCATATTAAAAGTAGTCCAATCTTAAATTTTTTTGTAAGCCCGCATATAGATTTGGGCTTAATGGGTTTTTTAAATTAAGAGATCACGAGCTTAAGAATTTCATGAGACAAGCTATTTTTTATAAACCCACTTAAGAAAATCAAAATGGGTCATGAATGAAGGGAAAATATTTCAAGCCCTCGTGACACCACCACCTACTTTTATTTTGTCATGACATCTTTTATTTTAACATAATAATTTTTCTTTATTTATTATCATGACATCATTTCATAAGGAGAGGGAGAAGCTTCCTCTCACTCTTTTTTTTTCTAATTTCATGCCCATTTATGGGTAATTCATGAAGAAAGGGAGAAAAATCCAAGCTTTAATGGATTTTCTTTCACACTCCCCCCTCTTTTTCCTCTCTTTTATCTTTTCTTTTCATTTATTATTAATTTTCCTTCTTGCTTTTTTCTTTTTTTATCTTTTCTTTTTGCATGACATAATCCCATTGGGAAAGGGAGAACCCTTTTTTTTCTCTTTTGCTTAAAATTATGCCCATTTTATGGATATATTTAAAAAAAATGACAAAGGAAATTGAGAACATGATGGACTTTCTTCCCTATTTTGTTATCATGTCATTTATACATGTATTTATACTATTCTTTTTATTCATATTTTGCATGGCATGATACCGTGAAGGAAAAAAGAGAGGACAAAAAATTCTCCTCCTCTTTAATATCATGCAAAGGAGAATTCACGGATATTAATGGGATGACATGAATATTTTTATCACTTTCTCATTTATCATTTAAGATATTTTGGCTTTATGAAATAGATTTGAATGACATTTTATTAGGAGGAAAGCTTAACATTAAGCTAGAATTCATTATAAGAAGAGGACCCCACTTTCATGAGGATTTGCTCTCTTTCTCCTTCCACTCTCTCTTATATTCTCTTTTTTTTACAAAATATTTTGTGAGTTTAAGAATTTTCAAAAGAGTTCTTTGACATTCTCTTTACCAAAAAGCTTTGTGAGCTTAAAAGTATCAAAGGGTTTTGCATACAATTGGAATCAAGTCCCATCATATCAACCCGTAAGTCATATTTAATTTGATGTTTCATGTTCAACTTCATTTTTCAACTTAGGGTTGTATTTCTTGTATGAAGAATTCACTTGAACTTTCCTTTCTTTTTCTTTACCTTTTTTTATTTACCCTTTCAATTAAGCATGCATGGCAATTCAAGGAGTTATGAAAGAGAAAAGGAGAAATCCCTCACATTCACCATTAAAGTGTACAATCAAATTGTTATTTGAAAATGTGACTAAGCATCCCATAAAAATTTAAATACTTAAAACAAATCATGTTAAATTAAGAGCTTAGATATTATAATTTATGAAAATTTTCTCCTCATCCCAACATACTGGATGGGATCTAGGCCTTCACGCCAAGAAAGGCGTGTGGTGGTTGGGTCGATACGAGTATTATTACCACCAGAAAGCGTGTATGGGTTTAAACTTTATCGATGTGACATTTCCTCGCATTGGAACAATCGCCAATCAATGTGAAGCATATTTCCTTGTCACGTTGAAACAACGTGTACAAGTACTTATATCACAATAAGTTTTTCTGCTATATTGGAACAATGTGAATGGATACTTATAGAATAATAGGTTTTCCCGCCACATTGGAACAATGTGAACGGACATTAATATTACAAAATATTTTCACAAACTTACATTTGCATGTACAAGTCATATGATGTCTATCATCTCAATTAAACTTTGCTTTTGAAACATCTCAAATAATAAGTTACTACATAAGCTTGCAATCACATGTGGATGTAAATTTCTTGGACATGAGAAATGGAATGTTCACCTCAAATTTAGCAAGTAAGATAACAATTATGTGTCAAAACATAACCATGTATCTCATCATTTGCCATCAAATAAATGAAGAGGACATTGCACTTTACACTTAGCCTCTAATTGTTATTAGCAATGGCATCTAGATAAGATTTGATTGAATAAAATATTTAATAATAACTTTACATAGCACATGACAACATCTTTCTCAAAATCAGCAAATAAAATGAAGATTTGGTGGCCAAATATAGCCAAGTTTCAGTTTCCAACAATAGGAGAGATGCAAGGTTAAATTTTCTTCAAAGATTGAAAACTTTTCAACTTGCTTGCCTAAAGAAATATTTGATTTGATATATAGAAATTTGAATTTTATTCAAATCATATCATATGAAGTAACAAAGATTGCCATATATAAAAAAGCAAGAAATTTAGCGAACTCATCAACATAAGGAACAAGAGGTTAAAATAATAGAATGAAGGCTTTGAATTGAAATTGAACTTCATGCATTCTCTATTTTATAATGGCAACAAAATTTAGAGAGGATGGATCTTTAAACATAGAAAGATAGTGAAGTCCATGATTCCACGATTCCATCATTACTATATTAAGGTGCTACCATTTTTCATAAAATTTGGTAAATAAAATGATACTTTGATGGCCAAAGATGTGAGCACACTTTAACCTTTAGTAACATGCAAGGAGTAATGTAAGATATTATGCGTATGAACTCCCATTCTTTTATTTTGTTTCGAAGGTATTGATTGGGTAGGAAGATTTGAATTGAACTTGATTTCAAATATACCCAACAACATGCTTCACAAAGAAAAGAACTCTACATAAATCTGAAACTTTGTTATTTTCTCATTAATTCAAATAGATGAACCAAAGGAAAGCATAAGTGAATGCTTGATAACACAAGTAGGAGCTTGAATCGTGTTGCAAACCAAATATCACTTCCCTCTCCTATTGCAACTTCATAGGGAAAACAAAGCTCAACCATGAAATGCATGTAAATGAGACCCTATTTTCACATTGTGTTAGAAAGTTTCATTGATTTAATGATAACAATAGTGAGGTAAATAAGAACAAGATTAGCAAACAAATTGATGCCCTTCATTTCTGTCTCTTTAACATGATGGTCAAATGGGAGTTAAGGCCATGTAGAGTAAACAATCACATTAAGTTTGACAAATGCAAGCTGAAATTTCAGATTTAGTTAGAATGATCATTTGCATGATGACAAATCACCAAATGGTGGAAAGAAGCAAGGACAAAGTAAGGCAACTCCATGTAAATTGCAACTTTACTAATTCTTTCCCTTCACTTTCATTCAACAATTCAAATAAATATACAATGGTGAAACATAGGTGGATGTTTGATAACCAAAGCCTAACAAGCTTAAGCCATATCACATATCAAACACTATGTCTCCATCTCTTAGTGATTCCCAAGGGAAAAGATAGATCATATATAAAAGAAGGATTTCCAAGAAGACTTTGATTGATTAAGCATGGAGGCAAAAGTTTATTTTTTTCAAAATGGATGATATGATAAACTAATAATCAAAACAAATTTCAAAAAGTAACACATTAAAGCTTGCAAATCTGAAAGTTTCATCGCGCTCTATTTCATGCTTACTCAAAGATGAGAATGGGCATTAAATTTCTAAGCCTCAATGATTTTCAACATAAGTTAGATTATGGACAACAAAACAGATTCCTTTCAAGGATTAAAGCCTTGTTAAAGGTGTTTAACTTGATGTATATAAGAGGAGAAATCAAAAAGAAACACATTGGATTCAAGTTTCAACAAATGAAGCAATAGAGATGATCATATTAGGCCATAACTAGCTTTCCAATTTCATGTTAACATAGGAATGAATCTAAGGTTAGACCTTCACCATAGTGAAGAAAAGAAAAGAAAGATAACAAATCGACTCCTTTTTTTTTAACCTTTCTCTTTAACATAATAACTTAAAGAGAGCTCTAGTCACTTAAAAGTAACTGATCAAATTGAATTAGAAATTTCAGATTTAGCAAAAACAGCCATCTGTATGACAACAAGGCCTAAATGAAAATCGAGCTAAACCTTGTTAAGTGGTAGAAAAAAAAAATTGCAACCATCCCACTGATTTTCATCATAATCCTATTTCACAATTTAATTAGGAGCACATTAGCACAATAAGAATGAATATTTAAGAACAAAGTAAGATTTTAAGCCACAAAGCACTTCACCGCCGACTTCAATATGTGCATAATTATGTTAAAATTAATTTTAATTAATTGATTCGATAAATATCATTTGAATAATTTTGATATTTTAAACGTGCTTATGCAACCAAAATTTTTGAATCGAAATGATTTTAGTCGATTTTGGTCGCGATTAGGAGGTTTTAATTTCCAATTATGTAACGTCACCATTGATTCTCATAGGTTTCGTTATATAGACTTAATTTGAGTTATATAATATATGTATAGGTCAACAATATCATAATAGTTATAGATGACATATAAATGATAAGATTTTCAATATGATAAATCGTTTAATGATATTTGCTATGTAGTAGAGTTTATAAAATTCTTATGCAAACTGATGATCATTGCATTCAATTGCCAAAACACTCTTCGGCTTGGCTAGCCTATCAAAAAAGGTTCCATTTTACAATACATATGTCACACAAGTATCGATCATTTATATTTTATATTATAATAAAGGTTTCATAATGAAATTTTATAATTATTATGATCAAAATCTATTATGTTTCATTATAGTTTATGGTTTGAGTGGGTTATAGTTATTTCTTAATAATCAAAACGATGTATATAGATTTCATAGGATTTTGTGTAACAAATAACTTAACAAAATTACTTATAACATCATATCAAATTGACCATATGAAATATTATGAATAATAAAAACTCACAATCAAATGCTAATAAATACACCCCTAACATGTTAAGATATCTTTATCCCTTAACTTTTAAAGAGTTATTGTTCTATTTGAGATTTCTGGTAGTCCAACGTATCGATCATGACATTAATTTTTCTTGAATCAACACATGATATTGTGCAAACCATAGAACAATCATACAATCAATTTTACATCAAAACATAAAATGGTCACAACAACCAATTAAGCATGTTCTTATAATCAATGATTTTATGATTTCTTAACAATTAATATTTATATTTATTTTTAAATAGTCACTAGTTATTTTATATTTTCATTATAAAATACCAATAATGCTAACCTTATAAATCCTTGATGCATCTTAAAATCAATCAAACTTCTAATTATAGGTGATGTATATGTATGTATATGTATATATATATATGTCGCAACTCAACCCGGGAGCTTGAAATATCAAGGCGGAAATAGACAGTCGGACAGATAAAAGAAAACCTTACATAATATTTTCAATCTTAAACAAAATTTTACATATTTCTCCAATCATATAAGAGCCACTACAATCTACAAATACAATTAATAATTTGTCCACATAATATACTAACAGAATTCATATGAAATATAATTTAAAATGTAAATCGACATAATTGATATAATACCTATCTCCTGAAGTCTCTCTACAGCGATAAACATAACTTTCTCATCTATCATCCATCTAGTTAGGATGGTTACTTGAAAAAATAAATAATTAGCAATTGAATAAAATTCAGTGAGTCAATTAGTCTTTTACACTATAGTAAACAAGAAAGTAGAACTAGTATGTATGTCAGTTTTTGTTATAATATGTGCATAAAAGAAATTACTTAAACAATCAAACATATATGAGGTATGTATAAATGAACATTTCTTATGAATTTTACTTTTACATTTATCAACCATTTTAGGAGTCACTGTCTAAACCTTTACCAAAAGAAAACCTTTATCAAAACTCATCCAAAGGACAAGAATATTTCCATTTGCAATTCCATCGCTGCACTGCATATTCGGCCCCAGACTATAAGGGAGTGAACTCCACTTTCAACATACACATTCATAGCATACAATTTATACAGCTATGCATATTAATTCGTAAATCAATTAATTTTATGAAATGACGAAGTGATAATATGGTCTAGCATTCAGGCTATTATTCAACATGAAGAAATAGAAAAATAAATTACAATTTGCAATACAGGAAAAAGTCATAATCATATAAAAATATATTTCATCATAAGAAATTAAAGATATTTTTATCATAAATGTAAGAATATAATTACCCACTTTAATTTACAGTTTCTTTTTGAATCTTCTTCCCTTTAATGCTTCTTTCCTTAATTTAAGTTCCTATGATTAAAAATATTAACTTAATCAATACTCATAGCTATAATATTTATAATTTTACTAGCTCATTAGAGACATTAATTTTTTCAAATAATTTCTCATTCTTATTTAAATAATCGATATTTATCTAAAATACTTTAATTTACTTAATTTTGCTTTCTTAATTTACTTAATTTTACTTTCATTTAATATTTATGATTCCTCTTAAAATGATTAATAATTAATTTAACGGTATTATAAATTAGCATGGGTTTAAGGTTTCATTTATTTTATAATTATAATTATAAGATAATTAAACTAAAAATATAATTGGCATGGTGTATAAATCAACTATTTATTATTCTATATACTCATAATTTATTTTATAATATTTATTATGAGTAAATATCATCATATAAAATTTAAAATCATAGAATCATACCTATAAATTTGTAAAGTTTGTTTATCACCTTTGAATCTTTCTTCTTTGCATCAATTTTTTTTAATAATTTTAACAATCATTATTGAGGATTGAAATGGAAATTTCATAATTTACGATGCATTTATAATTTAAAAATAAAAATTTTAAATTTAGAAATTTCTAAACCCTTACCTTATTTAATCCTCTCGATTTTGCCCTAAGCCCCTTTCCTCTCGTCGCTTGTCTATAGCCACGCACACGCTCAACTATCCTCTTTCTTCTTCCTGTCAGATGCGGCTTTAGCCGTTCTCTCCTCCACGACGCGTCATGCACGCACCTAACTCCTTTCCTCAGAATTGCATGGTTCCCTCCTTCTCTACTGACGACACTAAGGCTTGGTAGGCACACACGCAAGGTTTCCCCTTCTCTTTCTCCCTCTCCCGTTTCCTCGCTTTCTCGTTGGGAATTCTGTTTTGGAAAAACAAAATCGAGCTCCCCCTTCGATTATTCTATTCGAAGCCAATCGTCGCTACGGTTGGATTTTACATTTTTTATTTTTTTTGTTTCCTCTGACTTCCGGTTATTACAATCTCTCACTCTTATAAAAATTTCATCCTCGAAATTTAATGATAATAATATAAATAAACATACATTTAATTAAACAAATGAGGATAAAGTTCTCGCATTTCTGATTCCATTTCCCACGTAGCCTGATCTGATCCATGTTTCCATAGTACACGGACAAATGGAATTTCCCTATTCCTGAGATACTTAACATTAAAATCTATAATTCTTTTTGAGTCCTCCACAAATATGAGATCAAGTTGAATATCAATAGAACCAGCAATAATTTTATTGGCTTCATCAGTAATATATTTTCACCGAAGAAAAATATGAAACACATTATGCACTCCTTGCATGTGAGAAGATAAAACCAATCTATGAGCTACTTTCTCAATTCTTTATGATATTTCATATAAATCAATATAGGGTGGGCTCAACTTTCCAACCTTACCAAATCATTTTATATCTTTCATGAGACTGACATTAAGATATACAAATTCTCCCACTTCAAACTCTACTGGCCGATGTTTAGCATCATAGTATTTCCTCTGCATATCTTGAACAGCTTTTAATATATCACGAATCAATCGGATCTTTTGGATTCATTCATCGCCGCATCAATGATTCTTCTTTCACCCGTCTCCACCCAACAAAGTGGTGTTCTGCACTTCCTTCCATACAAGGCTTCATAAGGAGCCATACCAATACTTGCTTGAAAGTTATTATTGTCGGCAAACTCAATCAAAGGTAAATGAATTTCCCAATTTCTCCCAAAATCAAGGATACAAAGTCTAAGCAAATCTTCAAGTATTTGAATTGTTCTTTCTGATTGGCCATCAATTTGAGAAGGAATTGCAATACTGAAAGTGAGCTTGGTACCTAGAGTTTTTTGAATTTTTCTCCACTGTCTAGATGTAAATCGGTCATCCTGATCGAACACTATAGATTTTGACACATCATGTAACTTCACAATTTCATCAACATACTTTCTTGCTAGCTTTTCAACAATATCAGATTATTTGATAAGTATAAAGTGTTCAAATTTAGTCAACTTATCAATAATAACTCAAATAGTATCGCATCCACTTCTGGATCTAGGTAAGTCAACCACAAAATCCATAGTAGTATCATTCCATTTCCACTATGGTATTGGCAAAGGCTGTAACAGTCCACTTGGCTTCTGTTGTTCATCCTTAACCATCTGACATGATTGACACTTGTAGACAAATTTAGCTACACTTTTTTTCATTCCTGACCATCAAAATATTTTCTTAAGATCTCGATACATTTTGCTATTGCCTTGATGAATTGTATAATTTGAATGATGTGCTTCATGCAAGATGTCTTTTCTCTAATCTCTACTATATGGAATGCAAACTCTATCATAATACTTCAGTAATCCTCTCCATCAATTTCAAAATCTTCTGTATAGTCTACTTTTATCAAATTTAAATTTTTTTGAAAGTCATCATCTTCAGGTAAAACATATCGTATTTTGTCTTTCAAATTTGATTGTATAACCATTATTTAACAATAAAGCATGATCATATGTAGTTTTAATAATTGAAATTTTTAATTTTTCTAAATCTTTAATCAACTTCTCCTGTTGAGAGATCAACCAATAAACACTACTAGATATTTTTCTACTTAAAACATCAGCAACTATATTTGTCTTCCCCGGATGATATTGAATATCCAAATCATAATTCTTAATGAGTTACAACCATCTCCTTTACCTTAAATTTAGCTAATTTGAGTAAAGATGTATTTTAAGCTTTAATGATCAGTGAAAACTTCACACTTTACTCCATATAAATAATAGTTATAAATTTTCAATGTAAATACCACTGATGTTAGCTCTAGATCATGTGTTGGATAATTCTTTTCATGATTTTTCAATTGCCTTGAAGCATAAGCAACCACTCTTTCATTTTGCATAAATACACATCCCAAACCTCTTAATGATGTATCACTATAAATTTGAAAACCTTTTATCCTTGATGGAATAATTAATACTGGTATAGTCATTAAACAATTTTTAAATTTTTGAAAAGTCATTTCACCCTGATCTGACCATTCAAACTTAACTGCTTTTTGAGTTAGTCTAGATAGTGGCATGACAATCTATGAAAATTCTTCAACGAATCTCCTGTAATATCCTGCCAACCCTATGAAACTTCTGACTTCTATGATAATGGTTGGTCTGGGTCATTCAGCTATTGCTCTAACTTTACTCTGATCTATTGAAACACCTTCACTATTCATTATGTGTCCCAAGAATATGATGTTATTTAACCAAAATTCACACTTTGAAAATTCTGCATATAATTCATTTTCTTTCAGAGTTTGTAAAATAATGTGAAGATGGTTTTCATGAGCTGCTTCATCTCTGGAATAAATTAGAATATCATCTATGAATACAATCATAAATGAATCAAAAAAAAGTTTAAAGATTTTATTCATAAGATCCATAAATACAGCTGGAGTATTTGTTAAACCAAAAGTCATCACCACAAACTCATAGTGTATATACCTTGTACTGAATGCTGTCTTTAGTTTATCTTCTTCTTTGATTCTCAATTGATGATAACCTGATCTTAAATCAATCTTTAAAAATATTGCAGCTCCGTCTAGTTGATCAAAAAGATCATCAATTCTTAGCAAGGAATATTTATTCTTCAATGTGAGTTTGTTAAGCTCTCTATAATCTATGCATAGCCTTAAGCTCTCATCTTTCTTCTTCACAAACAATACAGGAGCTCCCCAAGGAGATGTGCTAGGCCTAATAAATCCCTTCTCCATCAATTATTGTAGCTGATTCTTCAACTCTTGTAATTCTTTGATCGTCATTCTATATGGTATTTTTGTTACAGGTTTTGCATCTTGAATTAAATCAACAGAGAAATTTATCGCTCTGATTGGAGGTAAACTTGGTAAACCATACAGAAAAATTTCTGGATATTCCTTTACTATATCGATATCTTCTAACTTCTTTACCTCTTTAATAACATCAGTAACTTGAGCAAGAAAACTTTCATAGCCTTTTGCTAGCATCTTTTAAATTTTCAAGCAAGACACCATCATAGCTAGTACTTATTTATGTCCCACAAATTTGAATTCTTCTTCTTCAGGAATATTGAATTTGATTATCTTTTTGCAACAATCTATAGTAGCATAATATTTAGATAGTCAGTCCATTCCTAAAATCACATCAAATTCATATATCTAGTCTATTAAATCAGCATCCAAATTTTTTCACAGATATTGTTCACCGCAAAAATTTCTAAAGATTCATATGAGACTCATTTGCAGAACGAAAAGTACTGTGCATTTTCATAACTTTCAATCCCAAAATTCTCACACATTCCTCAGATATAAATGAATATGAGGTTCCAATATCAAATAAAATTCTAACTGATTTATTTTTAATAAAGATGATACCTATAAATGAGTATATAAATAAAACAAATATATCTGACACAATATAAAATTTTTAACAATGTTAGTTTAAATAAAGACATATTTGTAATGATATCAGGCGAGTCTTTTGCTTCTTGCTGCGTGAGTGCATAAACTTGAGGCTGTGTATTCTGTCGGTTATGAGTTTGAGATGGAATTGATGCAATCGATTCAGTCATCCGTTGTCTACCAACAGTCCTCTAGGGAGGTTGAGCACTTGTCCTAGTATCCATTGAAGATTTTTGACCCATCCGAAAATTTGTCATCAACCTCTTGAAAAATATTGAATTGAAGAGAGTGTGATTGAAAGTGTCGGTATAATTTTCAAAAGGCAGATGGAATAGTAGATAAGGCATTACCCATAGATTTCATCCTCATTTGGTGAGAACTTTAGATCTGGTTCCAGGTTTCCTATAGGCGCAACCCTTAAAGTTAATTACCCCTCTCAATAAGTGAGAGAGAACGTTCGATTAAGGCTAGTCGTTAGATCACTTAATGCGTAGCGTATAGTTGTAGCATATGGAGTTTCAGAATTTAGATTATGAAATTCATCATTTCAGTTTAAATCGGATGGTTGGGGGAATGATGACGTGCTCGATCTAGATCCCATGGTTCCATCATCCCTTATCATGTCCTACCTACTTAATGAGGAGGTACGACCCAACTGAAGAATGATCTTATCGAACACATGTGTTACGTCGTCCAAGAAATCCTTGTAGACCTGGGGTGGTGTTTGTCTAAAGAGATAGATTTAAGTCTACCTTAGCTGATAAAGGGTTGTTTGCCCTATCAAGTATACCCTATAATTCACAACTCAAATGACAAATCCATTGGGGAGGATATCAGCTACGGTCGTGATCGTAATATAATGGAGCACCGCCAAGCCACCCGTCGAGGACTCGCTCATAAGCGATCATCTATGGAGCCCACCCAAGCCACATAGTCGAGGAGGCCACGCTTCTTCTAGCAAGAGATGAGAGTGAATATAGTAGAACACTTGATTTAACATTGACTCCTTTGTGAGCTAGATTTTTCTTAATTTGTCATCCTCGACAAACAATTACGGAAAGTGGATAGATTGAGTTTTGCTTTAAGTTTTTAATGATTGAGTTTCATTTGAGCAATTTTTTTAGAGATTGATATTTAATTTGAGTTAATTTGATTAATTTAAATATGTTTAAGAGCTTTAGATCCTGTCAACTCTGTTTAACTTTTAACAGAGGATTAGATCTACTATCACCTGATAGAATCAGTTTCTCAGATATTTCACTGATTTGAAATTTATATAATAGATTTTTAAGTTTTGTTAATCAGGACCCAGTACTAAGACTAAACTGGGAAGCAACCCGCGCAGCTTCTTCAGACACTTGAATTTAAGTATTTAGCGTAGCATCGGGGCCCATGCGGGTGTATTTGAGAACGCCCTAATTAACGCCTTTTATTCGCTTTTACGATGTGTTGCGAATTCGGTGGCATAGACGACGTTTTAATTAGATCGTAGTTTAAAACATTACTTGTACTTAGTTTACTTGTTGAATTTTTCAATTCTCCTAACCTGATTATGTTCAATTTAAATCACTTTTAGTAAATTATACTAATTTCAATATTTATTGCTTTAGCCCTACTTATGCTTATTCCCCAGCATTATAATCATCTACATATTCAAATAAGAGTTATTAAACATAATTTAGATTCATCCTTAACTCTACATCAAGTTCCATATTTATTTGAAAATTAGACGTTAAGTTTATTGTAATTATGTTATGAGTTTTGTATTAGTCTCTCCAAATTTTAATCAAAGTTTGTTTAATTTTGAGAAGTTTATAAGAGAAGAAAGCTCGTTTGACCGCTTCCACTTAAGCCATGGAGAATTGCAGTTTAAAACTTGTGAGTTTAATATTAGCCTCCCCAAGTTCCAATTAAAGCTTATTTAATTTTAAAAAATTTACAATAAAAGAGAACTCACTCATTACTTCCTCAAATTCTTCTAAATAAGGCTAAGAGAGAGCACTTGCTTGAGTTTAGAGTACTCGAGAAAGAGGGGAAGGATTTTAATTCGTACTTCGGGAAGACTTTTAACTTGCTTAAATAAGTTTTGTAAATGCTTTTCCTCTTTTTTTTTCTTTTTTTTTTTTACTTTTATGTTTGTTGTATGCCATTTTATTTTTTCCCCTTTTTTTTTCTTGTTTGATGCTTTTAGTTTAGATTTAGCTGTAGGTTTCCTTACTTAGTGTTCTTAAGCCAGTTCATTTTACTCTCCCACTTTTCCTAAGTCAAAAGATTTGATGCAATTTTAGCAGCCTCCCGGCATCATCCCCGCGTAGGGGGCTACATCAAGAGTATTTTGGCTTTCTCGGTACACCCTCATGAGCGTAGTGAGTGGTGTATTGCGACACCACAACCGTCTTCATACCCACTACGCCATAATGGCTATTAGCCGGATCTTGAAACCTGCAAAAAAAAAAATACAATGCATGTGCATTCATTTCATTTTTTTTTTCTAAGTCTAGAAATTAGACAAAATTTTGGCAGCATTTCGTCTAGGGGGAGTGACATTTAATGGATGTTGGGCACTCGATGCGCCCTCATGATGGCGGTGTCTTTGATCTGCGATGATTTTCGTCTCGTCACGCCCTCATAAATACAATGAGGCCTTCAAAGCTACAAAGAAACACATGCATGTATATATCTACATTCACACATCCCACATGTTCTGACTCGTTTTTCTGCGCGTTATAATGATCAGCAAGGGAACGAAGTTAGGTATGCTGAAAACCAAGAGAAGAACCCTCCTCATGACAGCGTTCCTCTTCGATTACGGTGAAGAGAAGGGTCAGAAAGGGGACAGAAATGGGAGACGACGCCAAAAATCGAAGGAAGAATCCGCCTCATGACGGTGTTCTTCTCCGGTTGCAGCGAAACAAAAATTGGAAAATTGATGTAAGGAGGGCGACGCAGGAAATTGAAAGAAGAACTTGCCTTATGACGGTGTTCTTCTTTAGTTGCGGAGAAGGAGATTGCGGCGAAACGAAGTAGGAAATTGGGATTTGGAAAGAGGGGAAAATTTCGGATTGAGAAAATGAGGGAATTTGAAAGTGGATTTTCAGTTTTGATGAAAATGCAAAAAAAATAAATGAATTTCAGATTGAGGTTAAGGTAAGGAGAAGAAATTTAGATTTGTAAGAGTGAGGGAAAAGGATTTTCAGTTTTGGAGAGGAAAATGGAAAAGTAATTTTGGATTAGAAGAAGAAGGAGGAAAAACCTTTTCTTTTTAGTTTGGAGGAGGAGAGGAAAGGATTTTGGATAAGGAAGAAGGGGCTTGCCGGTAGAAATGAGAGGAACTTGCCTTGTAACTGGTTGGAAGAAAATCGAAGAGGGAAATGGTTAACTACGTCAGAAAGCGAGAAGAGGGTGGGCTCGTGCAACTCATTCGGTCGAGCGGATCGCGTGAAGGGAGGCTACGGTTTTCCTTCCTTGCGTGCGTGAGGAGGAGCGGATCGGGCTCGGGTTGAGGGCTTCGTGCGACAGTGTGAGAGAGACCCGAGTCGAGCGACGGGAATAGGAATAAGGTAATTTAGGTTAGGTTTTATTTTTAAATTGATTTTTTAAGTTGATTAATTGACTTTAATATGAGCGTTATGCCGATAAAATCACATGGTCAATATATATATCAATCTTAGCTTTTTCCGATATTTTGAATGCAACTAGCCGTTTCATCAATTTGTTTAGTTGATCAAATTGAGTCAATTCCTCAAAAATATCGCCTTTGCTACCGCTTTCGACATTTGCGGACTTGAGTGCGAGCAGTCTTACTTGATAGATTTTGATGATTTGAAGCTAACGATGCAATCAATTTCACGAACGGAGGTCGTTTGGTTTGCGTCGGTGCTTTCTGATCTCGATATACGTGTAGGTGTGTTGACGACTCGATCGCTTAATCGATTGATCAGTCGCAGGTTCCCGACTCCAATATGCACATCGACACATTTATAGCTCACTTGATGGGTTGATCACTAGATTATGCAATATTTGTATCTTAACTAATTGTGACGTTCTGAACGCGATGACGAAGTCCGTTTGTCGATCGGAGGTCGTTTCGATCATTTTCGATGATGTCCAGTGCATTTTAAGTTCTAATTTGCGCAATCACCTCTGAAATCTGTCGAATTAGACTTATGGGCTTGACTTGACTTATGATACATATGTGGAGGTCAACAAAGATTTTGCTATATGTCCTGGCTGATAGCATCAATAGCAAGTGTTTGTGCCTGAGAGGTACTCTTCTTTATGTGCTCTTCCACATTTTGGACATGTAGTAACACTGCTACTGCTGACATTAATATATGACTTAGGCTTCTTCCAATTTGATTTTTCAGATTGAACATTCTTCCCAGTTTGACCTATCATCATTCCTCCTCTTTTGAATATCTCTCATCCTCTGAGTAGCTTGCAAATCCAATTCTATCCTTCTAGCTCTCTCCACTAGTACAACATAGTCATCAATACCAAGAGGAATCAAGGGCTGTCTAACTACATCCTTCAGTTCAGATAGAAACCTATGACATCTTTCTTCTACATTTGGTATCAACTAAGATGTATACCTTGAAAGCATTGTAAACACAGTTTCATACTACATGATAGAATGATCTCCTTGTACCAATCTGATGAACTTGTCTTGCATTTGTCTTCTAGCTGAGAGGGGTACAAGTCAATCTCTAAAGGTCTTCACAAAGTCCTCCCATGAAACAAAATTGTAAGGCCTTCCTTCAAACTTCTCTTACAATTGTCATCGCCACCATCTCTCAGCTTTGCCCTCAAAAGCAAAAGAACCCAAAACAACTCTTCTTTTTGGAGGGCAAGACATACTTTCTAAAATTTTCTTTATCCACATCAACTAGTTTTCTGCTTCAATAGGTCCTCCTGTTCCTGAGAAAAGAAGTGGCCTCATATCCCGAAATAATTTCAGGTATTTGTTCATAGGAACCCTGCCACTTCTACTAGCTTGAATATGCTGATTTCTTATCATTCGAGTCATTGCTTCCATCATTTGTGTAAATGTATCTACAGTTAGTGAAGGCGGTTGCACCAAATTCTGGTGCTCAGTTGTTTGTGCCTCTCTATTTTCACCCATAGTATATTCTTGAATTGATTTCATAGGCCTGAGAAACATAAATTAATTATAACCATTACGCATCAATCAATATAATCTTATGCAAATCTCTTTATAAAATTTATCATTTTTCTAATGGCTCTTTGATTATGATCATACTTATGTTCCCCTAAATATAAAATCTGGCTTTGATACCACTCTTATAACGACCCGACCCGGGAGCTTGGAATAT
Organism: Cymbidium sinense; assembly: GCA_021442155.1. Classification (NCBI taxonomy): domain Eukaryota; kingdom Viridiplantae; phylum Streptophyta; class Magnoliopsida; order Asparagales; family Orchidaceae; genus Cymbidium; species Cymbidium sinense. Next base: position 170,806,980 of record CM038221.1, on the reverse strand, counting down.
CAAGGCGGGAACAGATGGTTGGACAGATAAAAGAAAACTTTACCTAACATTTCCAATCTTAAACAAAATTTCACATGTTTCACCAATCATATAAGAGTCATTATAATCCGGGTAAAAACACAATTAATAATTTGTCCACACATATATACTAACAGAATTCATATGAAATACAATTTAAAATATAAATCAACATAATTGATATAATACCTATATCTTGAAGTCTCTTTACGGCGATAAACATAACCTTCCTTCTATCATCCATCTAGTTAGGATGGTTACTTGAAAAAAAATAAATAATTAGCAATTGAATAAAATTCAGTGGGTCAATTATGCTTTTACACTATAGTAAACAAGAAAGTAGAACTAATATGTATGTCAATTTTTGTTATAAGAAATTGCTTAAACAATCAAACATATAAGAGGTATGTATAAATGAACATTTCTTATGAACTTTACTTTTACATTTATCAACCATTTTAGGAGTCACCATCTAAACTTTTATCAAATAAAATTTTTTTACCAAAACTCATCCAAAGGACAAGTAGCTATTACCATTTGCCAATTTCATTGGCTTTTTTTTCATCGGGATTACATTCTAATTTAGTGCATAAGAGGTGAACTTCACTTTCAACATACACATTCATAGTATATAATTTATACAACTATGCATATTAATTCATAACTAACAGTAAATCAATTAACTTTATGAAATAACGAAGTGACAATATGGTCTAGCATTCAGGCTATTATTCAATATGAAGAAACAGGAAAATAAATTACAATTTGCAGTACAAAAAAAAGTCATATTCATATAAAAATACATTTCATCACAAGAAATTAAAGATATTTTTATCATAAATATAATAATATAATTACCCACTTTAATTTATAGTTTCTTCTTGAATCTCCTTCCTTTTAATACTTATTTCCTTAATTGAAGTTCTTATGATTAAAAACATTAACTTAATCAATACTCATAGCTATAATATTTATAATTTTACTTGGTTAATTGAGACATTAAATTTTTTCAAATAATTTCTCATTCTTATTTAAATGATCGATATTTATCTAAAATATTTTAATTTATTTAATTTTTTCTTAATTTACTTAATTTTTATTTTCATTTAATATTTATCATTCTCTTAAAATGATTCATAATTAATTTAACGACATTATAAATTAGCATGGGTTTAAGGTTTCATTTATTTTGCAATTATAATTATAAGATAATTAAACTAAAAATATAATTAGTATGATGTATAAATCAACTATTTATTGTTCTATATACTCATAATTTTTTGTATAATATTTAATATGAGTAAATATCTTCATATAAAATTTAAAATCATAGAATCATATTTATAAATTTATAAATTCGTTTATCACTTTTGAATCTCTTATGTTAGTATTAATTTTTTTTAATAATTTTAATAATCATTATTGAGGATTGAAATAAAGATTTCATAATTTAAGATGTATTTATAATTTAAAAATAAAAATTGAAATTTAAAAATTCTTAAACCCTTACTTTATTTATTCCTCTCGGTTTTGCCCTAAGCCCCTTTCCTCCCGTCGCTTGTCTATAGCCACGCACGCGCCCAACTATCCTCTTTCTTCTTCCTCGGTCGCAATCGCATGGCTTTAGCCGTCTCTCCTCCACGCACGCACCCGACTCCCTTCCCCCCGTAGTTCGCAAGAGCTCCCTCCTTCTTCTTCCTCGGCCGACGGCACTCGGAAGGCTCGGTTAGGGCACGCATGCAAGGTTTCCCCTTCTCTTTCTCCCTCTCCCGTTTCCTCTCTCTCTCTCTCTCTCGTTGGGAGTTCTATTTCGGCAAAACGAAAATGAACTCCCCCTTTGATTATTCTATTCGAAGCCTGTCATCGCTACGGTTGGATTTTACATTTTTTTTTTCTCTGACTTCCGGTTTTTACAATATATATGTGTATATATATATTCTCGAACTTCTAAAAATGTACTTCATAGTTTGATCTATGTAATAAATTGTCATTGGCTAATAGTGAATCATAACCTAAAGATTTTTATGGAGGCCTAGTGCATAGCGGTTGGTATAGCTTAAGCTATTTTAAACATAACCAAAATATTATGGATAAAATTGTACTAAATATAGAAGGATATTAGATTGAAAAGTAAACTATTCATTGTAGTGAAAATAAGTAATCAGGTATTAAAATGCATTGCTCAACCAAGGAATAAGATACTCAAGCACTGCCTCAATTTACCTTAGTTTAGGATGAAGTTTTACTACTGATACATAGTGAAAGGTTTACTTAGTTATCTATCGTATGTGTCTTTTCTTTATACCCCTTATGGTCCAATGCTGTATGATCGATTACATGTTATATGATTTTGAAAATATATTTATCATAAATTCTTTACTTTTGATAAAGGGTTCATCTTGCTTTTAATGTTTATAGATTATTTATCTCTTAATAGCATTGTGGTGCGTAAAGGGTTTGTTTTTTTATTTACAGTTTAAGTGAAACTCTTGCTCCATCTTGCCGTATATGTTTTTTTTCCTTTATGAGAATGAGATGTTTCAGTTTGTAACATCTCATTTTGACTTATGTTCACTAAACTTTATGGACTAATGATTTTTTGTTTATTTCTTTGAAGGTATTTAGTCTTGGACCTTTCGAACTAGCTTCTAATTGAGTTCTATGTGGAGTTAATGGAATATACGGACTATCTAGCATTATACCATAATCTTTCCTGCAATAAAATTCATGGATCGTGCAAAAAAGAGTAATCTTCCTACAAACAGAAACTCATCTCAATTAGCCAAATAATTAGCTTCATTTTTTGAGGTAACTTTTATTTATTTTGATGTACCTTTTATTTATTTTATTTTTGTTCTATGTAATGAAAGCAGATGTATGGTTTAAAAAGCTTTATAGTACTATCTTATACTCGGAGATCAAATGCTTTGCAGAAGATAACTGACTTTTCCAGGCCCCTCAATCGGAAAATCAAGCACCTTTATGGAGCCTGCTTCACTGGATACTAGAAGACCCAAAGGAAAAGTTGTTTCTCCCTGCGAAGCTGGATTAGGTATGACTCCACTAAGTACTAAATGTATGTAAAAATAAAATTTTAGCCATCTGAGGAACCAGAATGCTGGAGGACCATTAAGCTATTTTTTTATCATAATTTTGGAAACTCCAAGAAATTGTAATATCATATAAAAGAAATGCAAATTCTATGAACTTAGATGCTTCTAAAATGCCTGAGGCCACTAAGGAAGGTGGAGGTGATGATGGGCTACAGTTTCCTACCCAAATTCTGCTTGGTGTTAGTGAGTGCATGCAGAATGTTAAGGTTCGTTTTTCTTGATTAACAATTCTTTCCTTTGATATGTTAGCTGTTTATCCACTGCATTATTTAGTAGCTGTTAGCTTAATTTATAGTTATTATATGTAACTTTGCATTATTTTGATAGGCATTCGATACTGGTGCAAGCTCTGTCCATAGATGTGCATCGAATAGTGAAAGGGAAGAAGGTTTTGGTTTCTCTGTTTCTGAGCTTGGTGGTATGTATGTAAAATCATCAGTAGCTGTTGATGTTCACGCTTCAAAAGCCCGTCAACATGGTTCCTGCTGTCATGATGAAATCTTTAAAAAAGAGGCCTTGAAATTTTCAACTGTAAGGAATCATGGCCAGAAATTATCCATTGATGTTGTTTCAAACAGTGATACTCATCTTATTTCATCTGAACAACCAAGAACTTCCCACTTTTCGACCAAAGTTGGATTTTTGTCTTCCTATGCAAATTCTTCAAAAGAAAATCCTTCATTTGAGTTCTTTGTGGTATCCGAAGAGGGTGTTAACCTTTATGTTGATTTGAATTCAATTCCATCCGAATGGATTACAAGTTTGAAAGATGAAGTGTGCATCGATCAGAGATTGCAGCATCAAAGCTTTGGGTCTCTCTCCAACTTTCCTAGATGCTTACCAGATGCTGGTAAGCATACTAAAGCTTCTCCATCTGAAAATAGTGAGCTTAACCTTCTGATTAATGGGGTTGAAAGAAACACGGGATGCACCAACTCTTCGTTATGTTCTGTGGTTAGTGAGAATTGCCAATCTGAGGTCTATCCACTAGATGCAACTGTTGCATCTTCTGGATCTTTTATTATAACTGCTAGCGGCAATCAGGTTGAAACACCAGGGCATTTGGAAAGAACTAAAGGACTTTCCTCTCCTTGTGTAGAGTCTTCCAATTTTGGAAACTCTAAGATTGTTGATGATATATTTTCCTCCCAGGAACAAACTTTAATACATCAGGACTCTATAGATGCTTCTTTCAGAACAGTGCAGAGCAATGCTTCAGTGCGGGATGTGCCAACCAAATCTAGTGCAGATGAAATTCCATGTGCTGGTGTGACAACAGAAAATGTTGAAACTGCGGAGTGCAATAGTCCGAACTTTCAAAAAACTGATGACAATGTTGAACTTATAACTGAGAACAATTCAGCTTTAACTGTTTATGAGATGGAACTTGATGAGATTTTAGATAATTCAAAAATGACTGACATTGGTATTGTGGAGACTCAGATAACTGTGGAAAATACCAAGTTGGAAAGTGATTCAAGATGTAGGAACGTTGAAATTTCATGTCGCCATGGTAATACATCAGATTATGGTCAATTAGGAAATTCTTTGCCTGAGGGTCCAGCCTCAAGATATGAGAATTCGGTAATCCTCTTTTCAAATTAGTTTATAGTTATAAGAAAGTTTAGAAATGTTTAATTAAGCAACATCAGAATCACAAAAATGTGCCATGATTTGATGCAAAAAACCAAAATTGACCAGAATTTCCTTTTAACCATTTACATGTTCTCTTGTCAACTTAATTTTGATACTAAAGCAAGGCCTGACAGCATTTCACAAACAAATTCTAGAGTTCATGTTGGCACCTGATAATTTGCTATCTACAAAGAAAATTTTTGACCTTTAATCATAAGTTTGTTTTTGATTTTTTTTAGTGAAAATTCAATTTGTGACAGTGACTTGAGTGCTTTATGCCTTAAAAAGGTGTTTAACAAAAAAAAATCTGTAAAATTGACCCTTAAGCATTTGAAATAGACATATTATTTACTATATTATGCAACAATAAGCTCTCAATTGAAGTTCTTTCAAAATCTCAATGACTTAATTATTTCTAGTGCCCTTCGTACTATTAGAAGCTTGCAATAAATAGAAAATTATGAGATGAATAAAAAATTCCACTACCTTGATTGTTATTTTCTAATACACACACAGATTATTTTGCAGGAGTTGATGCAAGAATCAAAAGTTTCAAAACTTTGTAACAATTCTGACTTGCTAAGCTTGAAATTTTGATTAGATCTAAATGATTCTGACCATGGAGCTAAAGTTCCAAATAGTGTTGGATTTGTTCGATTATTAGGCAAACTTCCATAAATCTTGAGTTCTAATTAAGGAGTTTGAAAATTAAATGTAATTGTGAGAACTCTCATCTAAAAGTTCAATCATGACACACTTTTCCTTGAGTAGGAGTATGATCATATAATTGTTATGCCATTCAACGTGGTGCCTTCTAGAAGGTAGACATGGAAATTAAAGCCTAAAAACCTTGGTTGGCTTCTTTGATTAGGCGGACCATTCCAAAATATTAGTGAATACTTCAAAATTACTAAGGCCAAACAAATGAAAGGTTTAGGGAGGGGACTAATCCAATGCATTCTTAATGCTATTCTAGTCAAAAGAAGAATACCAAAATAAATTGAATGCATGTCACTTCTATAGAGTTCAATTTGCGTCTAATAAAAGTCGGCATGAGAAAAAAAAATTGTTGATCTCTTAGCTAATTCTTCCCAATGGAAAGCTGACTTACAAGTTAAATGAAAATCATTGACTTGTTCAAAGTAAAGCTTATCAAATCTAGCCTACTTAAATGTTCATTTAGTTAAACAAAGCTTACTAAATTGAGCCTACCTAAATGTTCATTGAGTCTAACAATTTCTAGGACAATCGAGGATTGCCTAGGTAAGTTTGATTATTGACTAATCTATATTAGAACAACATTAAGTTGAACATGATAGTTTTATAGTCAAAGTAATTGAGTTGCTAGGAGCAACATCAATCTTTGAGGAGCTAACAACCATAATGTTAACCAATGATATTTTGGCAGCATTGTTCTAGAAACTTTTCTATGTTGATATCTTAATGGATGAAGCTTTTCACTTATGTAAGGTAGAATCACATCTAAATTTAGATCTCTAGCATTGTTGTTAAAAGGATAAGATTAGCATGAATAATCACCAATTTTGAAGTATGAGAACATAGACCTTATGAATGAAAGGCATACCTCCATCATTGATGTTGATGCCACTGTTAATGGGAAGCACATTGGGAACATTGGAGCAGACAAACACTTCTTTCTAAGATTTTTTGAAGAAGGATGATCAACAACACAAGCTTTTGGGAAGACATTGTTATAGAGGATGAAAATAATTAGGGAAAAAGAGGTTCCATGTTACTCAAGGCGATTGACATTCCTAAATTGTATTTCAAACTTAAATAGGGCTTAGGGAATAGATGGAAGTCATGTTTAAATAAAAAAAATGTACACTTTAAAAATGCACTATAAGACAGAAATGTGTGCCCATAATATATCCAAAGCCTCAAATTAATCTAAGTCATTTGAACTTTGATGATGACTTAAAGCATCTTGATTTTAACTCGGAGTCACATATCCATCACTACAAACAAAATCTATGATTCTATGAAGTCAATAACCACAAGCACTGGGCTGTTCCAATCCAACCTTTTTTGAGAACAACCTAGTACATAAGTAGTTCCTATTCTACCTCCTTTTAGATCTTCTATTTCACAAGTGAAAGAATCACCTAATCCTCTCTCTCTCTCTCTCTCTCTCTCTCTCTCTCTCTCTTATTCTCTCTTCCTCATTGACCCATGGCTAAAAGCAAAAATATTGTTTCATCTATAATCATCTCCATCAATTGGTATCAGTTGACTAGGTTCATCTTGTTTGTTCCATGTAGCTCCTAAATTTTGTTACTCTTATTTTCTCTCTTTAGCTATCACTCTTTATCCTAATCTTTTTTATGAAGCACATCATGAGAATTCGTATAAAGAGGAGTTCCACGACCTTTACATTACATCTTTGATAGTTTAATCATTATGTGTTTATCATCATATCAAATTATCTTTTTTGTAAATTCATTTTGTTATAATTGTAATTAATGAATGCAAGCAATAGTTAAGGATGATTTTAAGCATATGCTATAGTTATGTTAGGAGAATTAAGATATGTTAAAAGTTATGTTTGCTCGGATCATGCAAAGGAGTTGGCCAAACAAGGCTAATTATTGAGCTCGTCCAACACAAGGAGCCACTCTAATGGAAGAGTGAAGTCAGATGATGGAGCACATGCTAACATCATTCCCAAATATTACAAGGCTTCCAAATGAAGTTCAAACCATGTGCTATAAGTCCCCAATTGTGGCCCTCCCCACCATGTCCACAAGACAAGGAAAGCATACTTTACTTTCCAAGGCACCACGTCCTCCACTCTCCTTGCAATTGATGACCAATCACCTTTTCTCCTTTTGAACGTTATTTTCCTGTTGTTTTTTATGGTTTGAAATAATGAAAACTTTTGTGATAACAGCTCATGTTAATTGAAGATTGAAATAGTTTATATTGTGGAAGTTTTTTTGTTTGGTGGTCTGAATCTTAAGGTAGAAGCTTGGTGGCTTTTATCCATGTTTTTCCTTTGTGAAGTGTAAGACTTTACTTTTTAATATTTTATTTATTTCTTGTAATTACGCTCCCTTTCTTCATGGGTTAACCTTAAGTTTTCTTCTCTCGGTTTTACCCTCACCAAAAATCCCTCATCCCATCTAATGTCCTCATTTTTACTTTTTTCCCCGCTATCTAAACTTTACCTATACACCATTGATTTGACTTTTGATCATGTTATGCAAGTGCATGAGTTGTTTAAGTAATATATGAGTAAAGTATTATTCACATGAGGATCGATTGTTTGTTTTGAAGTAAATTGATTATTGGTTTATATCTTTGATAGTTTTGTCTGACTATTTGTTTGAAAAGATTACTTTAAACTTTATTTTTACAAACTAAGCTTTTAATTCAATTATATGAGATTATTTGGATTTATGATTTCATGAAAATTTACTTTAATCAAATCCATAGTTTGATTCTATGATAACTATAACAATTGTCAATCAAGAATAAATGCATTTCCTAATTACTTTCGATAAATAGTTCTAATCTTTTTAACCGTTCCATTATATTTCTATGTGAACTAATTCAAGAGATTGCATTAGGTTCAATTTATACATGATTGCAAGTTCAAATTCAGTATAGTCCTATCCAAACTAGTAATTTCTTGATTTATCTTTCTCTAGCATAAAATAATTCTTTCAAAAATTTTCAATTTTTTAGATTTAAATTGAGAATTGGCCGCATAATCGATTAAATGAAAAAAATGATAAACCAAATAATTTTAGATAATACTAAAATAATCAAACTATATCTTTGATAAGAAGTTTTGATTACATCATAGTATAGAAAAAGGAAATTAGTTCATTATAAGCATGCAATCTGTTGAAAAAACATAATTGTTGACAATTTTATTCCCAAAGTCACTATTGATTCTTCCTCATCTTAGCTTTTTTTCCTTCTCCAATTCTCTCTGATGATTTCTTTTTTCTATTTTAAAGTCCCCCTCTTTTAGTTTCAAATTTCTTCCTATTATTATTTAACATAGCTTCCTAAAACTACTTCAAACTCCTTTAATTACAAGTCAAAAATTGCTTCAAAATGGAACAATTTTGATTAGGAGCACAGCAATGTTCTGGCCAAGCACCTCAATGCTGATACAATATTTTATGGATTAGGTGTAGCATCGCAATGCTTTGGATCAACATAAAAGATCTGCCTTTTTTGTTTAAAATTTTGGATTTGAGTGCTTTATAATAAAAGCAAGTTAGTGCTTTTGATGCTTCAAGTGTCATGATGTAGCGCCATGATGTCTAGATTAAAATTGTAATTTACTACTTTGTTTAACTTCATTTCCTCGATTCTTGAATTTGTTTTTGTTCCATTTGCTCCATTCTTTTTGCATCCTCACATGCATTTAGGGCTGTCAAAAAAGCTCATTGTTCATAGTTCTTTGTTTCATTCGTTAACTAGAAACAGAAAACAAACATTTCAAGCTCGATTTATAAACGAGCGTGAACAATCATTTGTTTGATCACGTATTTCGATTTAACTAAATAAATATTTATATTATATTATATTATATATATATATATATATATATATATATATATATATATATATATATATCGTATGAGCTTAATGGTTAAAACTTTGTTATGCAAAGATTCAAGTCAATCCTCTCTCTTACATTTTTTTTATTTGCATTTCGAGCCATTCGAGCCATTTTGAGCTGATACGAGCCATTTCAAACAATTCAAGCCGAACACAAGCAGTGAAATTTCGAGCCATTTCGAACACGAACAAAATAATTTTTAAATGAGCCGAACACGAATAAGGATTCAGCTTGAGCAAGGGTTCAGCTTGCTCAAGCTCGGCTCGTGTACACCCATACATGCATTTGTAAATTTCATAACTCTATTATAGAATTTGTTCATTTTATTTGAGAAAAAGTTAAATTAATAGAATATTTTATAAGTAAGATTCACTGATCAACCACTATCTCTTAACTATATAGTTCAACCCTAATTTCATCAAAGAGACATTAGCTTATTTTGCTAGTCTAGACTCCACTCCCTTTAGGGAGCTTTCAAGTTCACCCATCCATATCCACCCCAAGGCAATTTCTTCACCTCTACAAGCCCTCCCTATATTCCTTATCCCCTTTACCATTTCTTCTCTCTCCTACTCAAAGTTTAAAATTATACAACCGAGTATTGAGGCATTTTTCGTATGTGAGGCGAGGCATAAGTCCTATGGCACTTTGAAACATAAACCTCAAAATTAGCAAATTACACGTAGTAAGAAGTTGTACACACATTAAAGTACAAAGCAAGAAGTAATTTATTAATATCATAACCTAGCGACAGACTAAATATACACATTGACATCTTAATATAATAGGAAGTAATAAATTTTGTTAAGTATCAAGTAATATATTAATATTTTGATATCAAATCGTGAAGTAAGAAGTATTGTACAAATGTCAAAATAATATAAGATATTAAAGTAACAACTAATGACATAATAATTTAAAATAAATTTAGTATAGTAAGTTTTTCTCCCTTACTCCAATTATCTAAATCAAAGTAAGAATATCACAAGTAATGATGTTGACATAGGTGGTTAGCATTGTGCATGAGGAGCGAAGCACGAGAGGAGAGCTGTTTGGGTAATATTTATCCTAAGATTGGTTGCGTGGGTGTTAGGGCCTATTTGTTATTTTGATAATTAAAACTTATATTTGATTGTTTTAAAAAAATCTAGATATAAAAGCGCACACCTCATATAAATTGTGGATAGGTGAGCCTTGAGGTACATCTCACATCATGTGAGACATAAGTCTCATATAACACCAATAAAGCACAAACTTTATTATGATTTTTCAAAAAAGTGTTAGAGATAGATTTTTTTATTGTGCAATTTAGAGAAAGCATATGATAAAGTTCCAAGAGAAGTGATTTGGAGAACTCCAAAAAGGAAATGAGTTAATATTGCTTATATTCAAGTCATTAAGGATATGTATACTATATATTACTTGTGTTCAAACACAAGGAGGATTGACCACATAGTTTCCTATTTTAGTTTGGATTACATCAAGGATCGGCTTTAAGCCCATATCTTTTTTTCTTTAATTATGGATGTTCTTACTAGACATTTATAGAAGGATGTACCTTGGTGTATGCTTTTTACTGATGATATTCTTCTTGTTGATATGACTAGAGAGGGAGTTCAAGAGAAACTTGAATTGAGGTCAACTTTAGAGTTTAAAGGTTTTCGTTTAAGTAGATCTAAAATCAAATATATGAAGTGTAATTTTAATTGTAAAAGATTTGGAGTGGGATTGTGAAATTGGATGATCAAGTCATCAAAAAGAGTGAACGTTTTAGATTTCTCGAATCGATTGTTCAAAATCAAGACATGGAAATTAAAGCCTACCAGTAATCAAAATTCAAGTTTGAATCAGACTCTTTTACAGAAAATTTAGTTAACTGCTGCTTTCTCTTTGTGATTCCAAAGGACTACTAACTCAATTACAAATTGAACTTTGCAGAGAAAAAGCAATCTGCTGAAGAGGAAATCAAAGTCAGTAATCAAACATTACTTTTTTTATTTTTATTTTTCTTTACTAGAATCATGATATTTACATTTTACATTATTGTCCTAATCCAGTATAATTATAAATTTGTCTACGCAGATCTCTGCAATTTCAGAACGCATTTAACAGCAAAATCTCCAAAAGATCTCGTTGCCCAGACTTTAACGAAGAGAATCAGAATAAGAGGGATGACTCTGTTGGTGACAATGAGAATGAAACTATACCACCAAATACAAAGCCTTCAGTCAACAATGAAAATGCAAGTGATTTGGCTCTCCTTCGCAGGCGATCCTCACGGCTTCTTTCAAAGGTTTAGTCAAATATTTATTTATGGCAAAAAGAGTGTAATAGATTATTAATTGATATTATATTATTCTTAAACTAAAGTTGAAAGAGTTTTGGAGCTGTTTTTGACCATTTTGGCCTCATTTTCTATTTTTAATGGTATGAGTTTATTTGGTCGTGTTGAAAAATTTGAGGTTCTAGAAAGACTTTGATGAACCTTATGATATATTTTAAAGGCTAATGTATGTATTTCTTTGCTGTTTTATATTTTTTTTTTTAAAATAAGGTTTTCCTTCTGACCACGGACCACAATCGACTCTGCAATGGAGGAGGAGATTGAGGTAAAGGTCTTTCTATTGTACATAGGATTTTATGTAACATTGAAGGCATCTATTAAAATTCAAGGTCTTTCTATTATTTAGGTGTGGCTGGGGATCATTTTATTTTATTTTATTTATGTTGTAAGAGGAAATAATAATATATTTACGTATTTATTATTTTAAAAATATTTATTTAATTTATTTTTAATTTTTTAACATTTCTCCTACCCTTATTTTTTCTTTTGAGGGAGATTTTAATGAGTGTATTGGGTAAATGGAGAGTGATCAACCACTAGGGGTATGTTTTTTTTTTTTTTTATTGCATACAATATCATAATTCTTTTGTATTTATATATCTAATATTTAAAGTTTAGATATTTATTTATCTTGTATTTTTTTATGTTTAAAAAGGTATATATTTTTTTTTTATAAAAGTGAGTGATATTAAATATCAGGATGTTATATATATGTATAAATTAAAGATTGTGTTAAATATGTAAATATATAAGAATTATGTGGTATGCATGTAAATCTTAAAAAAAAAAAAAAGTTGATTCCTAACTACTTAATGATAAAGAATGAAGAGAGAGTGAATCAAGAGTTTAATGCAATTGCCAAAAAATTTAACTTAAAAAAATTGTATTTATATATTTTTAAAGAAAATATAAAAATAAATTTTGAAATAAAATCTATGCAAGATTTATAAAAATATTATAATGTCATCTAATGATAACATCAAGAGAGATTTATATACATATCACGTAATTCTTATGCATTTATATATTTTATACTCAAATTTTAATTTTCACTTAAATTTAAATAGTACTTAAATCTTTATTATTACATCAAAATTGTCACTCTGGTTATTTTTTTCTAAGTGAAATGTACTTTTTTTTGCATAGGGAAAGTACTAATTTTATAAATATTTAAATTTGAGTGTGAAATATATAAATGCATAAGAATTTCTTGATATCTATGTAAATTTTCCTATCATCAAATCATTAAACTCCTTTTCTAACTTTCCTCCACTTTATTCTCTCTTTCCAACAATTATATTGCATTAATAAAAGAAATGTTTAATTAGATAGAAAATTATTATTTTGATATGGAATCCACCACCTATGCGTGAGTGGAGATAAAAAGATTTAAGTGTGCGTGCTGACCACTTGATAAATTCATTTCTCTTCACATATATAATTTTTAATATAAAAAAAATTTACAAATAAAATAGTTAACTATAATAACGATTTAAAAATAGAATTAGAAAAAAATATATTCTGAAATTATAGTCTAAGTGTAGATTTAGGATTATTACAGCTATTTATAATTGTATTGTTATTATAAAAAAATAACATTTTAAAACTATTATGGATAAAATGCATTATTAAAAAAATCATTTAGTGATTATCTTATAACTATCACATTTCATTTAATCATAGCTCTAATTATTAAAAAATAATTTTATTATATAAGGTATTAAAATATTAAATAATAATAATAAATATGATAGTTATCTAATATATATATATATATACCTCCATTGGCTGTTTGTTCCCTACCAACTTACACGTGCGCAATTCCAACCTCACGTAGTCAGTCACATTTCAGCTAAATTTCCGCTGGGCTTTTCCAAAAATTAGTAAAATTACAGCAAAGCACACAGAATCTGACCGAGATTTCAAGTCAATGGATCTGCCAATCCCACCTGTAATGCTTCTATATATCTCAACCTCTCCAAATCCAAACCACATCTCGACAATCCCCTCTTCCCTCCCTTCCTCTCTCTCTCTCTCTCTCTAGCAGCGGCGATGGCAATGGTTGGCGGCGGTGAAGATGATCGTCTCGTGGTTAGTTTCGGAGAGATGCTGATCGACTTGTTCCTACGGTTTCCGGTGTGTCGCTGGCGGAAGCGCCGGGATTCATCAAGGCCCCAGGCGGGGCACCGGCGAACGTCGCCATAGCCGTTTCCCGCCTTGGAGGTCGCGCCGCTTTCATGGGAAAGCTCGGAGACGATGAGTTCGGCCGCATGCTCGCCTCGATCCTCCGCGAGAACGAGGTGTCAGACGCCGGCGTCACGTTCGACTCTGGAGCACGCACCGCCCTCGCTTTCGTCACCCTCCGCTCTGACGGCGAACGCGAGTTCATGTTTTACCGGAACCCTAGCGCTGATATGCTCCTCACCCCCGCTGAACTCGATCTCGATCTCATCCGCAGGGTTCGTCGGACCTTTCTTTTTCCCCTGCCCCTTCTTGGTTTCGCGATTTTTTTTTTCGCCATTCATCAGATTTTTCCCAGCTCTTGCTTCTTAAAATACCTTGTCCTCTCCTTGTTCATTTTTTTTTTTTCATTGGGCGCACATCTTATTGTTCTAAGTAAATTTTTTTAATCGCTGTTTATTTTTTTGGATGGTTGTTTTGACGTTTCCATTTTCCAAAAGATTTTCATGAAATTTGAAGGTTCAAATTTTGTTCTTATGGCGATCTAAAGTTTTGATATTTGAGATTCTGGGTGCTTTAGGGGATGTTTGGCTGCAAGTAGGATTTAATTCAATTTGGATTTAGTAAATCTTTTAAATGCAGATTTAGTAAAAGCTGGAACCGTTAAATCCTGAAAACTATCTTGCATGATAGGTGTTTAATCTGGTTAATTTCTAGTAAATTATTGTTAGATATTTTCAAATTTTAAGATTTGAATGACTTTGAAAAAAAGAGCACAATGAGGAGAATTGGAGTAAATATCTTAAATCGTGCTTCCTCCAAGATTTATTCAAGTTGAGGAAAATGAGATGTAAGAAGGTTGTAGCAAAAATTGGATGGATTTTGGTGAGAGCATTTTTGAGAATCTACCACAAGAGGAAGAATTTTGGAGATGATATACTTTGGCCACTATTTAGTTGGTCTTATGGTGAAGTGCTTATCTTTTTTGGGTAGAGGGATCATATAGTTCCTCTTAGCTCGTTTGGGAGGCTTTTTTGCTTTCTTTGAAAATGAATTTTAATTTTGATAAAACTTGAATATGTGCTTTTGAAATGCGTTTCTTTATCTTGAAAGCTCGTTTAGCAAAAGACTTTTCGAAATACTTTTAAACCAGTTTTAATCAAAACAAACGTCTTAAATCATTCGTTTGGTGGCTATTAAAGGGCTTATTTTTGGAGCTTATTTGTAGATTGTCAGTGATTGTTTGGTATATTATTGTAGCTCCTAGTTAGCTTCAAATTTGTTAGCTCTCTCTCTCTCTCTCTCTCTTAGATGTTTTGTTTAAGATGTTTTCAATCTTCACATCCCTTAAAGTTAGAAGAAATTTAGCAATAGTATATTAAGGGAAGATACATTGTATATGATAGTTTATGGTAGGATAAGCTTATTGACTATTGATAGAATAATGCATCTTTATTTAACAGACCATCCTTTTATTAGCTTTTAGATTAGTTTCCTTGATTATATAGCTTTTGAAGTGGGAATTATATTGTAATTTTTTTTTCTTTTATATGGTCCTATCATCTAAAATAAGGTTTGATTGTAACTTTTTAATGTATCCCAGTTAATGACAATTTATTTCTCACAGTTGCCCGTTTCTTTTTGATTCACAAAAGTTCTTTAAAAATATTTCTAAAAAATTATTTTCTTTTTTTTGAAAATAAATTTCAGACTTTTGACATATAAAATCACTTTCTATTCAACGATTGCAATTAAAATTCCGTCTCACGCACTAAAAAGCCCTCCCAAACGAAGCCTTAATCTATTGATCTCTTTTCTGAGTTTTCTCCCTCCTAGTTAGCCACCCTCTCTCTCTCTCTCTCTCTCTCTCTCTCTCTCTCTCTCTCTTATTTCTCTCCCACTCTCTCCTAATGCTCTCAAAACAAAGAGCTCAAGAAGTGAAAGCTAGTAGGGAATTTAAGGCACTTCGCTGTATGATGAAGCAAATAGATAGATCACATCAAGATGAAATTGCAAGGAAGAGTAGGCATCACTGATTTAAAAAGACTGGTACATTTTGACCCTCTCTCTATTTAGCAGACTATCCTTTTATTAGCTTGGCTTACAATATATCATCGCTGCCCTTTCTTGGTTTGGCGGATTCCTCACATCCTTAGGGATATTATGAAAACCTATAATTTCTATCATTAAGATAATACTCTTTATTATTTTTTTGATACAATGTTTCTTTGACTTGGGTAAGTGACACTATAATTCTTCTTGATTGCAATTTAATCTTGATAGTGTGCATCAGACTCCTCACACATAAGCAACCAATGCAAGAACTCCCCATCCATTGAGGAGGTTGAATATTGATCTCACTCAATGTGAAGGGTCCAAATACCTTGGGGATCAAGCGTCTCAATCTATGAGGGTCATATCATACTCACAATGTAGCATAGGAGAGTGGACTTTTTACCTGCTTGTGAACCCTGATCACCTTAAAAAAAGTTTGGGAGTTGAAAACATTATTAAAATAGGCGTAGTGCTATGTTTGTAATGGGGGAAGATAGAATAGAAAGGACTTCAGAGTTCAGACCCTCACTTGCCACGTGCCATCTCCCACTTTCTCCTAAACCCTAAAGTTCTATCCTCAAACTACCCCACTAGAAGTATATCTCCTTAATCAATTCTCTTTTTTAACTCGCAGGCAATGTGAGATTCTTCGACACCAACATTGTCCTTTTTTTTCTTTCTACAATTTTCTTTATAGTTTCATCTTGATTAAAAGAATTGATTAGGAAGGATATAAAACGATCTTATTTTATTAGAATTAAATGAGAATTTGCCACTTAATAGACACAATGGAGAAGAGAATTCGTGACACATAGTTGGATAAATGATTGTTGTTGTTATTGTAGTTTTGGCCTATACAATCCTCTGATTGATTGGGATTTTTTCTGTGTATTCATTCTTTTCAAAAAATATAGAGGAAACAAATTATAATACTACTTCATTTCAAAAACAATTAATATTTATTGTCAAAGTTTAGTGTTTAAATCTTCATCAAATTTATGCATTGACACTTACTATTCACTCACCATTTCAAAAACAATTAATATTTATTGTATCACTCTTATTAATGACTTGGTGTATGCTTTTTGCTGATGACATTCTTCTTGTTGATAAGACTAGAGAGGGAGTCCAACAGAAACTTGAATTATGGAGGTCAACTTTAGAGTCTAAAGGTTTTCGTTTAAGTAGATCTAAAGCGAATATATGGAGTGTAATTTTAGTTGTAGAAGTTTTAGTGATAGTGTTGTGACTTTAGGTGATCAAGTCATTAATAAAGTGGCGATTGGTTTTAGGCTCATTGTTCAAAATGATGGTGAAATAGATGGAGATGTTATTAGTAGAATTCAAGTTGGATGGTTGAAGTGGAGAGGAATGCATGCCATTATGTGATAGAAAAGTTTCACTTAAACAGGAAAAATTTTATAAGATGGTAGTAAGGAATGATGATAATGCGAATGTTGGCCAATAAAGAGAAGCATAAAAGTTAGTATTCTGAGAGATAGGATGCTTAGGTGGATGAGTGGCTTTACTCAGAGATAGAATGCAAAATGAGTATGTTGAAAAAGTTGAGTAGCTCATGGTAGATAAGATTAGGAGAATCTTAGATGGTTTTACATGCGTCGGCCGTCCATGAGATTAGGAGAGTAGATCATTAGATTCTATGTTAATAAAGGTAGTAGACTAAAAGACTTGGTTAAGATGTATAAAAAAATCTTAATATCTTGAATTAAATGAGAATTTGACACATAATAGGACACAATGGAGACGAAGGATTCATGTAGCCACCTAGTGGGATTAAGGCTTGTTGTTGTTGTTGTTGTACCCCCATTGCCAAATGTCTTGAAAGATACTGTTATATCACTGATATTTTCTCTTGCTTCCTGCGTTATGGTTCATGTTCTCATGAATATACTTCGATACTGGTTTTGTTTCTTTTTTGGTCATGATTGATCTTCAGTCTGATAATTAGTTTAACAGCAATCTGTTTTTCCTTGAACCCCCTAAATTAGCATTAACATCTATATAATAAAGAAAAGAAAAAATCATTTTGATATTGTTGTCATTGCTAATATTAGCTTTTTTTTTTTTTTTCATAATGTACTATTCCCCAGGCAAAGGTCTTCCACTATGGATCTATAAGCTTGATCACAGATCCATGCAGATCAGCTCATTTAAAGGCCCTTGAGGTTGCCAAGGAAGCTGGATTATTGCTCTCTTATGACCCAAACCTCAGGCTGCCATTGTGGCCATCTGCAGCTGATGCTAAGGAGCAAATCTTGAGCATTTGGGACCAGTCTGACATCATTAAGGTTAGCGACGTCGAGCTCGAATTCCTGACTGGCGATGATTCACTGGCAGATGAAGTAGCCTTGACCCTCTGGCGGCCGACCTTGAAGCTTCTGCTGGTCACACTCGGTGACAAGGGATGCAAGTATTACACCAAGGTGAGGTTTACCACTATTACTGAATCTGTCTCCTTGATTGTTAGTAATGTTTTTTTTTTTCTAATTTAATTGAAAGAATTCTTTAGATTCATTTCTGTTACTGAGGTTTCCTTATGATATTAATCTATTTGAAAATGATATCTACAACCGATCATGATATTATTGCATTCATGATAATAAATTGCATGCCAATCCTGCCAGGATTTCCGAGGGGCCGTAGAAGCATTTCGTGTGAAGCAAGTTGATACTACTGGCGCCGGCGACGCGTTCGTCGGCGCCCTGCTCAGCAAAATAGTCGAGGATGCATCTGTGTTGCAGGTGAGCTACCTAACACCATTTTTCCCTTGATTTCCTGGAGATTAAAGTGTACCATTATAGAGTATGATAGATCAATCCTTCTTGAAATAATTTTTTTTTTTGGGATATATGTTTTTGGGTATAGGATGAACAAAAATTGAGAGAAGTGCTGAGATTTGCAAATGCTTGTGGGGCAATCACCACCACCAAAAAAGGTGCAATCCCTGCGCTGCCTAACCTTTCAGAGTCTCTGACTTTCTTAGAAAATCAATAGAGGAATATCATCTGCGACTTTGTTGGCAACTTTCTCTCTTATTGTTCTTCTGCACGTTTGGCCATTCAACCCCCCTTCCTTGTTTTGCATTGTTTTAATGTTGTATTCCCAACTGTGTTAAACTACTGATTTTGCACAACAAATTTTCATGTAGTTAAGTAATTAATGATTGTTTTTTTTTATATATCAAGTGCAAATTTCATGCAATAGCACTTCCACAATTGATGTAATTTGTACAATCTCTTGGACTTTAATGTATCTAAAATATCTCATATTTTGGCATTTTTCACCTTGATCATCCTCTTCAGTTATCTTCTTGAGATGTATGTGTGATTTCAGAATGTCATTAAATTTTCAAAAAGTGATACTCTAAAGGTCTCTTGGATGTGTTTGTTGATCAATCAAGCTAGAAATAAAGACAAAATTATTCATTCAATATTGAAAAAGAAGAATGCAAGGAAAGAGATCAGCATTTCTTTTGATGATGGAGCTCGATTCAATTGTTGTTATCTCAAAGCCAAAAGAAAATTCAAGATTTATCCTATAGATCAAATGTGACATTTAAGTTTTTAAAAAAATTTAAAATGAGAATTTTAAGAAAAATAAACATATTAGTAAATGCACAAATATAATGATTACAATAAGTCAAATTTTTTTTATATAATTAAGCAATTTTATCTATTAGTTAACCCACAAACCATCAAAATTTAACTAATTGATCATTTAATAACCATTTTAATCAACTACCTACCACTCTTATTTAATAATCAAGGACTCAATACTTGAATTATTTAACTCCAAATCAAGAAAAAAAAAGTTGATTGCAAATAGTATCATAAATAGCCCTCCCCTCTCTGAATTCGTGATTCCTTGATTATAACAAACATAAATTAGTCTGAAACTGACTTCAAAATTTTCCAATTAAAAATGGTTTTCAGCAATAAAGCACAGCAATTGAAATTCAATCAAATATTTTTTTCCTTTTCCAACCTCAGATTGAGAAGTGCTTTGATGCAGGGCTCTCACAGTTCATCCTGCAAAGGAATTATGTTAGGTGAGTTTAAAATATTTAAAACAGTAACAAAACAGAACAAACAAGCCAAGAAAAATATTAATATTGGATATTAAGTGAAGCATCACAACTTACATGATAATCATCAAAATCATGGTGACGCTGCAATAAAACACAAGAGATCGTGAAATGAAGTTACCAAACTTCATAAAAGAGAAAAGTTTGAACAGCAAGTGAACCAATTTGAAGCAAAATAATTAGGAATCAGCTGTATTTGTAGAGATTTACTTAAAGGAGTCTAAATCCAACTTTAACGTATGATATGGAAAAAAAATACCAAATAAAATTTTGAAATATTTTTGTTTAGGGTTTATTTGAAAATGAGATTTTCAAATCCGGCATTGCAGCCACAACCCACCATCATGGATTGCCACCCATTATTGTCACATCATAATTCAATGCGTTTTGAAATATATCATAATAAACATACAAAAAATTTCAATGCATTTAATTTGCATCCATAAAACACAGGTATTCCAACTGTGTTAGATAAATGCATGGGTTTTAAAGACATCCAAACAAACAACCACAAGAAAGAAGCAAATAATGTATGTAGCCTTGCCATTGGATCACATTAAAATCGGATCCATCAAGATAGAAGTGAGGTTAGACTGACATACCCTTCTATATTTCTCCCTGTATCTCTCCCTCTCTCGATGATAATGACGATCATGTCCCCTCTCCCTCTTTCTTCTCTCACCTTCTTCCCTTGCCCTCTGAGCTTCCTGCACAACAATGGTCAAATTTTACATTAATCGCCAAGTAATCAAAAGTACAAATCAGCTCTTTCGTTCTCACCTGCTCTTCTTTGGCTCGTCTGATTTTCTCTGCTTCCTCAAAGGCCTCCTTCTCAGCCTGAATGATCAATAAGGGGATATTCCAGACGTTTAATTTTTAAGTAGATTTTAGCTGCTGCTTTTTTTTTTTTTGGTAAGATGTATTCCCCTACCTCTCTATTTCTCGTCCAAATCTCTTCTACAACTTGTTTTGCATATTCCGGGTCATCACATAGAAGGATATTGTCAAAAACTGAGCCAGCCTTCACCTGCATAGTTTCATCATGATTATAATAATCATCACATTAAACTGTTAATGCGTTCAGAACAATAAATGCTGAAAGTTAATCCAACTAGGTTTCATGTAATCTCTCACCTGCCATACTTCAATACCAATATATTTCACAGGTTTAAGCACATAGAAGTCAGGATCATCTTCAAATTCTGTGAAGTGGGCATAAAAAGTGAGCTAAAGAAACATGAGCTGTAAAGATCATGTGGATAAATTGTTAGCATGCAAGAAGATGATGAAGTGTGGCAGTAAGTATGACAGTATATCAGGGATCCTATGCATAGAGTATGACAGCAAAAAAAAAAAAATGAATACATGAACAAATTCATGAGTTTTACCCGTTTTACTATCGGCCAACTCCTGAAACAAATCCAACGAACCGTAGTTGAATAAAATATAAAAAATAGTGTTTAACATGAGAACCATCCCAACTTCCGGAATAGCAAGCATGCATGAGAATCTTTGCGCCACACTGCTTTCAAATGCTATTTAATGATCAAGCTTAGGATTTAATTGCAGGAGCTACCTACCACACTCATAATTTTTGCAACCAGCAGATTGTCTGCCCTCATCTTCCTAAGGCAGGCTTTGTCCTAACCGGATCACAGGCTTGAGACACAGGCACTCTCCCTCATTGTTTTCCACTCAATTGTTTGTTTCTTCCAGATTCTGTAGCCACTCATTCCTCTACCCTGTCAAACAGCCAAAGCAAAGCCCTCTCGAAGCACATTACCATTCTAGCCTAACCATTGCAATTGTCCTCTATAACCATCCTTCACTCAGTTCCTGCTAACAAGCAACAACCTCAGGCTCTCATCAAGAATGTCACTAGCTATTGTTAAGATAATCTTGCCATCTTATCTCCTTTCTTACAACTTCAATATAGAGATATATTAAAACTATAGTCAATTTTTATGATTCATACGACAACCAACTTTATATTGAGATTGATCAGCCATTCTTCCTTCTCATTAATATTTGGTATGAATGATAAGTAATTAGATTCTTTAAAAATGTTGATTGGAATTTGATCAAACTGAATTTCTAGTCAAATTACATGGTTTATGTTATCATGTTTAGTTACATTGCTATAGTTTTAATAATTGATTTAGAACTTTCAATATTTAGAGCTCTCAAGCTAGTAATATAGTGTTATTCCTCAGGATCTCAAGTACGTCCCCTAATCCCACATCTCAATGTGGGTAACATTTATTTATTTAAGAAAAAAAACCTTCTTTGTTAGGAGTGTTGTTCTTGAAGCTTTTATAAATTTATTTAAACATTTAATAGATTGTCAATCATACTTTTCAAGTCAAGTCATGCCATACACATTATAAAAGCTTAAGGTCATATCACTATATTATGTAATGTGTAAATAGTGTTGACTTGGTAATTGATGCATAAATTCTTTAATATTGAAATGAAGCATGTGATGACATAACTCATTTTACATATGTATATGCATTGTCTTGGTAGATGTGACATAAATCTTGTTCATGCGAATATTCCAATTCGTTGAAAGGAAACAAGCTTTTGATTATATTACTAATAGCATAGTTGTTATAGCACTTGGTTATGACATAACACACACACACACACACACACACATGCATATCTTTATTTGTGATAGATGTGAATGTTGGTAGTACTCTCTTGCTGTTAGTGATTGATAAGCTCAATTGAAGGGTCCATGCAATGTCATATCTCTAAGGGTTCATTTAACTGAGTGAAAATCTTGTCCTTTTTTATGTTAGTATGACGATGTGTAATATGTAATTTGCCTGATTCAAATACACCACACAAATGCATGTGAATCTTCCACAAAAAACTAACAATCGCGATGTGGAAACCCCGTATGTGACCGTCCTCTGAGCAAGTCCAACTCTCCTTGCCCCTTAACCTCGCTATCATCCTCACAACTCCATCTCAACATAATCCCATCATGAATCCAGCAAGCTCCATTCTAGCCATCACACACCATTCTGATCCCAACAAACTTTGTGGCAATTCCAGTGATCCTGACAAACTCTATCCCAACTATCACATGCTAACAATCTTAATAAGCTCCATCATGACTGCATCCCACCATGCTTCATCGTGATTCATTAATCCTAATTTTCCCATCCTACATTTTTTTTATTTTCATTTTTATTTGTTTAAACCATATGCATGAAGGTAATTCGAAGAATTCTAAAGCACTGAAATCCCAACACATTACATTTCAAATAAAATTGGAGTTGAAATTCTTGCAACCAAACAAACCTTTAGTAAAAAACAAATGCAAAATGATTTCAACGCACTAGAGGTTTTGAATGGTTGCAATGTAAATTCTGGAATTCACTTCCAACCAAATACAAAATCATGATTTCCAGAACTTATTAACAACCAAATAACTATGAGCATTTCTAATACATCACATTTATTTTGCATTTAAAATACGCCTGAATTCTAAATACACTCAACAAAATGACCATTTGGTGAATCCTACCAAGAAAATTGGTTGCTCATTAAAGCAAATTCTTTATCGATATATATTCTTTGGGTTTGATATTTATGCTTTTAGTAGTAATTTTTTGTTTAGATGTTAAATTCTAGATTAGCCATAGTAGTTGCAATTAATTCCATTTCTTTAAACTAGTTTGAAATTTTAGTTTTCATTGACGAAAGACTAATAGAATTTAATAACATTTCATTTCATATTTTTATGCTTGTATATATTTTATATATGAATCATTTTCTCTTTAATATCAAATTCTTTTACATGATCTTAGCTTTTGAGGTATGTCTACTGAGTTGAGATTAAATTCATTCATGTTCTGTGCTGCCAACACATACTGCCTTCAGGACATAAGGTGTGACATATAATAAGATACAATAATGAAGTGCATGCATCTCATCAAATAAAATGTTGGTTTAAGATCATATAAGCACAGGATTCATGTCTTTCACTTTCTAATCCATTTCATGAATCAGATAAAATGGGATGTAGTGATGGAGCACGGTATGTAGTGATAGAGCACAATAATTTTTTTTTTTTTGGGAGGGAGAGGTGTAGGCAGTTGGTGTAATAACCAAAAAATAAATAAAATAAAATACAAACGCCGCGACGGTTAGCCGTAGAGAGAAAAATTAAAAGGCGGGCTCGGTCTCGGGTTGCTAAACCGAACCTCCAAAACACACGAGAGGGAGAGAGGGAGAGAGGAAGGGAGAAGAAGGGAAGACTCACATTGCGTGAACCTTCCGTGCGTCGACGACCGAGAGAGAAGAAGGAGAAGCGGCAGCCCTAGTGCGTCCGTGTCTTAGCATAGAGGGCTCCATTTCCTGACACCGAGGGGAGCATGCAAGGGAGGAAAAGAGAGAACCATGCGTGCGAAGAAGCCGACGGGCGTGCGTGACTTAGGACAAACCGAGAGGGAATATAAAAAGGTAAGTAAATAAATTATATAAGTATATATTTAATTGAAATTTGATTTTAATGTTATTAGCTTTGATTTTAATATTATTTCAAGTTTAACTTAGGGTTTATCGATTTCAGCAAATAATTTAATTTAAGAATATGTAACATAAATTAAATCCAAGTTTAAGATATCATTTTAAGATCATTACAAGAATCATCTTAAGAAAAATAATAAATGAAAGTATTAAATTTATGGGAACCTATAAATGAAATGCAACCATTTGAAATTTATGAATGAAATGAATGTAGTAAAAATATGACTAATTGTATTAATAGATTGAGAGCTTAATTTTACCTTTCCTTAAATATAATACAAATTAAATTTAATTATTTAAATTTTACATGCTACATGCAAAATATAACTTAAATATTAACTTGATATTTAGCCTAATAAATATACATAAATATAACATTTATTATAATTTATAATAATACAAAATTAGTCTTTCTTATAAATCGAATAAAAGAATATTTAAGTCATTTAAATAATTGATACAAAAAAATAAGAAAAATATGATTATTACCATTATTATTACTAATTATTAATTTAACTTGATTTATAAAATAAATAATGAATAATGAATGTGAGCGTTAATCAATAAAAGATACATAAGTATGATAATAAATGAATAAAAAAATACATTATTTTCTAATATTGATCCAAATCAATATTTTATTCTATAAAATTTCAATTAAAGAAGTTAAAAGAAAGAGATTCAAGAGAAACCGCAGTTAAAGTTAATATTCTTACATTTATGATAAAATATTTTAATTTATGATGAAATACATATTTATATGATGACTGCTTCACGACTGCAGTTGTGATTATTTTCCCTTCATAAATTGTATAGTTTATTGTTTTCACGTGTATATAAGAATTATAACGAATGCTGATCATATAACTCTTCATTTTATAAAATTAACTGATTTACTGTTAGTTATAAATTAATATACATAACTGTGTAATTATATACTATAAATGTGTATGTTGAAAGTAGAGTTAGACTTGTGCGACGAATGTAAAATAAAGAAATGATGAAAACGACCAATGAAGAAAAGAATTTTCTTCTTTGGATGTATTAGTAAAGATTTATAAAGGATTTACAAGATGGATGATAAATGTAAAGTAAAATTCAATGAAATATTTATGTATCTACCCACATATGTTTGATTGTTTTTTTTGTATGTATATATGATAAATAACAAAAGCGGCTGCATCTAATTCTATCTTTTTTATATGGTAACAACATAATTAATCAATTTTATTCAGTTGTTTAAATTTTTTTTTAACTATCCCAACTAAATGGATGAAGGGAGGATTATGTTTATCAGTAGAGACTATGAGATAGGTTATGTCAATGTTAAATTGTATGTCATATTTAACTTATAGATATATATAACAAAATTGTTAAATCATTTATGAATTGTGAATTTATGATTGATTTTATTTAAGATTAGAATGTTATGTAAATTTTCTTTTATCCGTCCGACTGCTCCTGCTTTATTCCAAGCGTAGGTGAAAAAAAGACAATTTAGTAATAAATTGCAGCACCCACACACACACACGCATTACTCTATTTCACCATCTAAACACCACAAACCATCCCTAGCACCACCATAAACCACCTATGCCACCACACAAACTGGCAAGATCACCTAAAAACTTAAACTACTTTTTAAGTAAGAAGGGTCAAATTAGACAGATTGTGAACTTTCAAAAATGTTATCAAGAATGCAGTTTTGCCATAAATCATGGTATTCAACCCAATTTTTGAGATATACAAATCAAATTAAGAATATAGTTAAAATCAAAATCAGCACAAAACAAAACCTTCCGCTTCTTGGGTATAATTTTAGCACCTCAAACAAACTTAAAATCAAAATCAGCACAAAACAAAACCTTCCTCTTACTACTACTACTACTTACTTTGCTAGGTGTAAATGAGCGAAGTGAGTCGAACCCTTGTTCGTGTTGGCTTTAAAAATTTTGTGTTGCTAAAATTTTGTTGTTTGTGTGTTCTTTAAATAAATTTTCTGCTCGTGTTCTACTCGTTTGAAAATTATTTTTTTGTTATTTATGTAAATGACAAAATATAATAATCCGAAAAATCTATAAGAGTAAGGATTCGAACCTAGGCCAATCTTTTGCATAATAAAATCTTTAATCACTAAATCATGCTTACAATTGTGATATAATATAATTTTTTATTTCGAGCTAAATCGAGCCGAACACGATCGAACAAAGGATTGTTCATGTTCGGCTCGCTTATAAATCGAATAAATGTTTGTTCACGTGTTAGAACGAGGAAATGAACACAAGCTACTTACAAGCGTTTCGTGAACAACGAGCTTTTTTGACAATCCTAACTGCTGCTGCTGCTGCTATTAATATTACTACTACTACCACTACTAATAATAAAAATAAACTCATACAAATCACTACAATAAAATTCTTTAAACAAAGCACACTTAATAAAATAATATAGCAACCAAAAATCTTAATTTACCAGGATTGTCAATCCAGGGAATCTTCCATTTTCCCTTGTAGTTGGGATTTTTGATCCTCTGTGATTTTCATAGGTTGTAACTGGTGAGAAACAGTAGCTAAGCTTTATGAACCCAGTGCATAACAACTAAAGAAGTCAGTATGAATAAACCTTTGGTTTCCATGGTCCCTTGTATGCTGGATTTGGGATCTTTGGTGGCTTCCATACTCCATCTTCATCTTCATCCCATGTATCAGGCTAATTGAATAGAGAGAAAGATTAATTTCAGAACACAAGACTAAAACAAAGTATTAACTGCTGCAATGTCCATGGTTATATTATAGATTATTCAGTGAGAAGTATCTGACAATTGCATTCACTGCTACTAAGTTATGCTGCCCGTTGTGTACCTTTTTAGATTTTGGGTTAGGGATTTCAGCTGGAATAGAATCATATGCCTGCATTACATTGGCAAAATTGTAAGAAACAAGAAGTATTACTTTCATTGGATGTATTAATTCAATAATTCAGTATATGCTATGTGATACGCAACCTCAGGTTTAACATCATTAGGATCATTGATATATTCCCTGTCATCCCAGTCTGCAGGCTACAAGTAACATGAACACATTAGGAACAAGACTAGAGGCAATTTCCATCAAATAAAAGAGTTGTTGTAAGCGATTAAACAAATATTGGTATTTAAAAATGGAGCGCTGTTATACCTTTTTGGCATTAACATCTTTAATCTTACGAGGTGGAAGAATATCCCAGTCAGAATACAGGCTTCCAGATTCTCTT
Source organism: Cymbidium sinense (assembly GCA_021442155.1). Lineage (NCBI taxonomy): Eukaryota > Viridiplantae > Streptophyta > Magnoliopsida > Asparagales > Orchidaceae > Cymbidium > Cymbidium sinense. The sequence goes on along the minus strand of CM038221.1, from coordinate 170,779,135 downwards.
TCTCGATTATCAACCAGGATGCTGTAAGAAGCATCAGGTCTAAGGATAAAGGTGTAAAAGTGTGTCAATTTATCTGTCTCGCACTGCAGATCCTTCTTGATGGGATAGTTCTGTCCTTGGTATGAATATATCAGATGAAGCTTCTTTGTCTGGGTACCACATAAATCAGGTCCAAACATCAAACTGCATAGGAGAACATGATTTATTTAGATGAATTATGTGAAGTAGTTCATCGTTTGTTGCATTAAAAACGTACTTGTGTGGGTATAAAAATGTAATGGAGCACATTATAGAATACAAGTTACATTCAGAATGAGTATCTCCAAGGTATTATAACACATTGTTGTACCGCTAGACCATAACAGATTGTTAAATAAATTGAAGTCATACTTTTGTACCAAATAAAAGAAAAAGGTACGCTAAAATGTGAGGAATGCAACATATTGTGTTGTATCACAATTTGCTATGGCAAGAATACAATCTCCTCTAACATCATTACAATATTTTATACTTAAAAACCAAAAAAGTTTGTTATCTAGGATCCAAACCAAAAACAGTATAAAAAGATGACTAGCCCCTTCAACAAGTTGTGTAACTATCAGGGTAAAGCGATATACGAGCCTTTTAATAGCAATAAGTTTAAGTCACAGTAAAGGTTATAGAAATTTTTAATCCATCCTATTCAATATTAAAGAAAAAATGGTTGCGGCAGAGGAGGACCTGTAAGGTGTGTCACCACTGAATTTCTTCTGGTTGACATAACTGGAAAGAAGTTTGATGTATCCACCCCCACATTCAATGTCCTGCTCAAACTTTATGGAGTACTGTAGCACAAGTGTTCTATTCTTGTTACTGAACTCCGGAATTTTTGCAGATATTGCAAAATGCCTTGCATCTGGGTATGTCTGAATCCCTGGAAGTTTACCAATATATATATATATATATCAGCCTCAATTTAGCCAATGGATTTGGCAAGACTTAATGCCAGTAACGAACATAGAAGAAGAAAACTATTTTAAGAAAAGTATGAAACAAATGACTTGAAATGGATAGGGCTTCATACAAAATCAATATAGAAATGAAATGCTATTCTATACATGCCTTTGTCATCTGGGTCTCCAGCCCACTTTCCTGCAGTGTGCTTGAAGGATCCAGCCTTGCCTTCACTTCTTTTCCAGTCTGATTTCACCCAGCGGCTCTCCCAACCATCTTTCGGAATAAATAAATTAAAACAAAAGGTGAAGCAAAGATTTAAAGCATTAGCACGAAGTAGAAACAGAAAGACCAAAAATAAGTTTCATGGTTGAAAAAGCAAGACAATTTGCATGGTTGAAGTAACTTAACACTTAATTCAACAAAAGTCCCAACTAATTAGAATTGCCATCTATCAAAAACATAAATCAAGGTACCTTACTTTAAATATCATTTGTAAACATATCCTTCCCAAAAGAAAATGATATGAACCTAAATGTTGATCCTTAATTTATTCCAACATGATTGAGAATTTATTGGCCACTCCATATTTATTTTTAAAACTAGATGCATAGATAATCTTAGTATCAACATTTAAAATATAAAACAAAACCATAGGCATAGATAATATCATTCACAATGGGACGGATATAGAATGAGCAACCTAGCGAAAATGCAATTTTATTTGTGATTGAAAAAATGGCTAAAATGATATTGGGGTTCTTTGTGTCCATTTTATCTTAGACTTTTCTAGATGTTCATTGTGATCCCTCAATTTGCAATAGAGGATCTAGCTGTTTGCTAAGAATTGGGATTCCTCAATCCACCAAGAACATAGGATCAAGATGGTCAATCAACTTGAGTTTTGTGCGAGACCCCAAAAAAAAAGAATTCAATGATCTACCTAAGAGTAAAAATTCCATGATTAACAAAGGAGGTTTTAGGCTAAATTTGACCCTTCAACCACCGATTCTTTTATAGAAGTTAAGGAGAGAATTTAAGAATAGTCCCCAAATTAGGGATTTGAATCCCGATTTCTGTATTCTCTTCAAGTGATTAAACTAGATGACACTTTGTTGACTTGGCCAAGGTATATTTAAATATAGTCTAAAAATAGTTGTGGTTTGTTTGGAATGACTAAAGATCTCCATGTACATGCAAAAATAAACTAATGATACCACCTTTGAACACTCTTGGTTGAGTCATCTAAGCCTATCAAGCTTGGATGCAAATCCACAATACAGACATATGCTATTTAACAAAAAAGCGAATTGAAATCTACACATTAACCAACAATCCTCTTGATGCTGAAATTTTGTTCATGCATGATAAGCCAAATTAGCATGGAAGAATTCCAAGATCAGGAGGTGACTCCTTGCTTAAATCTAATGAAGACAGGTGCTAGTGCCCTCAAAGGAAGTAAATGAATCTCCTCACTCCAAGAGGAACTTCTCAAAAGAAATAATGTGCAACAAATAGAGTTTGATGGCTGTAATAATTCAAATAAGATTAAATTTTTTTAAGCTTCATGAGCAAAGATGACCATGTTGGTGAAAAGCAGATTAATGACATGCTCCTCAACAGCGACCACACCAACCAGTGAACCATCAACCAGTCTTGGCAATTAGATCTAGCGGAATTGGCTGTCACAACCACCTTCCCCTCACACAAGAATTCATCAAGAAAGAGACCATCAGCCTAAGCTATTTCAATCTGATCTTGGTCAGTTTCGCTATCTCAAGCTTGATTGATCTCCAGTTTTGCATATTCAAGTATGCACTGGCTTCATTCAACTTGGTTGATCCTATTTATGGTTTTGTTAGCCTATTTGGGCACGCTAGGGTACCGAACCACATAAAACAAGTCAAACGAAACTCTGGCTCAACCATTCGCAAAATGCTTCGAGATCCATGATCCACTTTAAATTGCGCACGATCAAACAAAGTACTGAACTAAAACAGATAAACACTGACAGCCTATATTCCTATAAAACACTATCTATCGGAAGTAAAACACAGAAATCCAAAGAGGTAAAAGCTCAACATTTATTATTATTATTTTTTTAAAAAAAGAGCAGAAAACACTATCGGCTGATCTGGGAGTTAATAAATAAATTAGAATTGCAACAGACAGTAAACATAAATCCAGCTCTAAACTTAGATGCTAGTATGAGAAATTAAGTATCAAACAATCGGAGGATAGCGAACATTCATCTTTCAAAAATACAAGATATACAAAGCTTGCTCGAATCGGCAAAAAGTGGAATATTAATATGGAAGTTAAAGAGAAAGATAAAATCACCTTCGAATCGCTCTTCAAAGATTATCTCGCTAGCAGAAGGAGAAAGGAGGAGCGCAACGGAGAAGAGGATCAACAGCATGGGGTTGAGCTTAAGCTCCTATTAACAGCTTCAGTGAGTAGCAGCTAGGGCACCCTCCGCCCTTCCGACCGGCGAGATCGACCCTGCAAAAGCGGCACTTTATCGGTCCCTACGCACTTCTCTCATATTACTATTTATAATTTTTATGCATAAACAAATATTGAAGTGCTATTCAATAAGCTGAATCTGACATACAATATAAAATAAAAATAACATATTTAAAATAAATTTAATTAAAAATAAAAACTTTATTTTTTATTTAAATAAAATAAAATTATCGATGATCAACAAAATGAGAAATAAAAAAAATGACAAATTATAAACTATGACAACAATCAAAAGATAACAATAATAGCGATCGAAAATATTAGCTAAATTAAATATCCTCGATATTTTTAAATTATTATAAATAAATTTTAATACGTATATATTATTTTGATAAAGAAGACAATGACAAACTGCCATATTTTTATTATTGTGAAAAGCATTATTTTAAACAGTTATAAGCCATATTCATATATATCGAATTGATTATGCCCACCATGCATATAATTTATTTTCATTAAATTATTAAGAAATTCAGATATTTTTAAGCTTCCACATCATATAAGATACTTATGCTTCTCATTTTTAAAGTATAAAATAGTTTAAAAAGAATTATATAGATTTATACAAATTGATCAACAAGCATAAATCCTGATCCTAAAACAATTAATTTACTAAAAAAAAGGTTTAGATTGGTTTTATATTATTTTATATTTTGATTGTCTTTATTTATTTTGCACAAATAAGAATTCACATAGAACAAAGAATGATTCACTTTTTAATTCAAGAGATGAGATAATAGAGACAAGAAGCATAAATGAAATGGGATTAAAAAGACTTACATTATAGATAAGGCTAAGAATGATTTAGCAATTTTTTAAACATACAAATGTATCATCTCTCTCTCTCTCAAATAGAATCTTAATACCCAAGAGAGAAAGAGCATAGTTAGCTCAATCAAGCTTATTCAATCCATATCAATATGATTAGCAATCAAGTTGAATCGGCACAACAATCACGAGATGAAACTTTAGCTCCCATCCATTCTCTCAAATGACTTAATACCCAAGAGAGAAAGAGCATAGTTAGCTATTTATTCAATCCATAACAAGATGGATGATTAGAACGATCAAATTGAATCGGCACAACAATCGAGATGAAACTTCAAGCTAGCTCATGTGCTACCCATTCGATTGATTTAAACATGCATCGACCTTATTAACTTGCCTAAGCCATAATTGTGAGTTGATTGAGGCATATGACTACAATTCAAAATAAAGCTCAATCAATTGTCTACACATCCCACCACAACAATCTTAGAGAAAAAACTGAATGTCTTTACCTTGATAACTACTGGTATAACAACAATTTAGATTACCATTCTATCGAATTGCACAGTTTTAGATCTTCAAGAACTGACTGATATGTAGTAAGTATCATTGCCAAAACTAAAGCAAAATATTATTAAAAACAATAAATATCGTAGTTATCTTCTTTAGTAAGAAAGCAAAAAACCAAAACAAAACTGAACAGGTTCACAAAGTAGTGATAAAACAAGGTTGCTGTTCCACAGTTCAATCCTTTTATCAATTTTAAGCTTCAAAATAGCTAACATATCATGTAAACATTAGTCAGCACACAGCTCATGTTCAGTTGAAGGCAGCTCAGTTCTATATGGAGGCTATTTACAGATATTCTTTAGAACTTCATAAGAAAGAAGGCACTGAAGAGGAAATAGCAAGGCTCAGGATTGGGATTAAAGCACTAACTGATGTGAAGAAATCTACCAAAAGAGTTCCTGTAACTGTACTTGATCCAATCTCCAGACAAGAAAACCATATAAGAACCAGAACCTGGAGCAGGCGGAAACAATCGTTGGGCTTTCCACTGACTAGGTCCTCATTGACGTCTCCACGCAACTTTCAATGGGAAATTATCAGGTGAGGACAGCGTACGTAAAATAGTACATAGATGTGCTCACGGTCACATTCAGCTACATATATAATTTGCACTAATAAATTCTCACTTTCAACCTTCAACAGGTCGCATTCTGCATATGTACAAGCCGCAGATGTTCCGCTCTGATAACCTATATCATTTTTCAAAAGCATGTTAATGATAAGGCAATCATAAGGAGATCTGTTAATTAAGTAGAGCAAATTAATAATCCAAGTTAAAAGAACAAATCAGCTTAAAGTTACAAGAAATGTTTGACTGAGCCTAAATGAACCAACGATCAGACATCACAAGCATTTGCATCACATTATAAAGGTAATTGCAAAAAGACTATGATCTCAAATCTTTAAGTTGTCAAAATTATATTTTTAGCGATTTCAACCAAAAATAATAATTTGGACATGTGGAGATGCTCATATAAAGATCACAAGTGTTGATTCTTTGCAGGTTATATTCAGCAATATTGATTCCTTGCAGGTTATATAAAGATCACTACTATTGATTCCTTGCAGGTTCTACTCAGCAGACTTTTTTTTTTCCAAGGAAAATAGGGGACTTCATGATTTCCAGGACCTTGTATTAAGAATGATGGTTATTAGAATATACTCTATTTATGGTCTTATCGACCAATAATGCTAATAAGAAAGCCAAGACGGGTGCTGGTGTGGAAACCTGTAAGAGAGAAACAATATACTACAAGCATTTAAAGGAAAAACCCTTTGCACAAAGAAAAAATGAAGATAGTATATTCTATATCTCCTTCTTAGTGAATACAGCTATATATATGCCGTTCCATATGATCTGACCAGTCACAACCTCTGTAACAAACAGGGAACAATAGTATACTATTTCCCACATGAGAAATGTATGGAAAATACATGATATGATAAAACTATATATATATATATATATATATATATATATATATATAGATGATATAATAGGATATAAGAGTAAATGCCACATCATATTTCCCCCGCTTTCGAAGAGCTCGACTCGAGTGATGAAAGTGTTGCTTGACCATCATCCGGAGGATAGTATCGATAGATATCAGTGACATTTAAGGTGGGAGAAGTTAGAATGTCTAGTGGTAACTCTACGATATAGGCATTGTCATTAATCCTTTTGGAAATAGGGAACGGGCCAAATTTCTTTGGGCTGAGTTTAAAGTACCCGGCTGAAAAACTTTCTTCCATTTATGGAGATCTGCTGCTTCTTTATAATGTTGATTCGAATCTATCAACTGTGAGTGTACTTGTTTTAGCATTGTGTCAATTTTTTCCACCATGGCTGTTGCGGGTTTGCTTTTATACTTGGGAAGTATAGCCACGTCAACTATGTGGTTCATACTTTGGTGTAAACTATACCGAAGGGGCTTCTTCCAGTAGTTCTGTTGGTCATGGAATTAAATGCTAATTCGGCCTGTGCTAATAGCTCATCCCGTTGTTTTGGATGGTTACAAGCTAGGCAACGAAGTATGTTGCTAAGTGTCCTGTTAACCACTTCATTCTGACCATCCGTTTGCAGGTGATATGCTGAGCTTAATTGCTAAGAAGTGTGTAACCGCTCCCATAACTCTCTCCAAAAATGACCAACGAATTTGAAATCGCGATCAAAAGTTAGGCTTCATAGTATGCCATGTAGTCTTACGATTTCCTGGAAAAACAATCGAGCAATATACACAGCATCAAAAGTTTTCTTACACGCGACGAAATGCATCATTTTTGAGAATCGATCGACTATCACCATTATGGAGTCCATCCCTCTTTTTGTGCGAGGTAAGTCCAAGATAAATCTAAGCTGAGATCTTCCCAAATTGAATCTGGAACTGGGAATGGAGTGTAGAGGCCAGTGTTTTGAGACGTGCCCTTGTATATTTGACAGATAAAACACTTCTGCACAAAGCGAGTAACATCTCGTCTCAATTTTGGCAAAAAAAATAATATTTTAATTGTTCAATTGTCTTTTCTCGGCCCAGGTGAGCTGCAAGCCCTCCAACATGCATATCCTTAATGATATGAGACCTTAAAGACATATTGGGGATACACAGTAAATTATTTTTGAATAAAAAACCATCCTGAATGCAATAATCTGCTACCAGATGTAACTCAGAGCATTGTTTCCAAATGGCAGCAAAGTCAGCAACTGAGTGCATTCGCAACTCTATTCTGAGTACCTGATTTGTGTTTTAAAACAAAGCTAAATCTCTGTAGGAAGATCACCGATCTAGCGTGCATACGGTTGATTGACTTTTGGGAGTTGATGAATTGTGGAGCTTGGTGATCACTGCATAGAAGGAAATCTTGATGAAGGAAGTAATGTTCCCATTGCTTAAGAGCTCGGATTACTACATATAGCTTTTGTTCATAAACTGACCATCTCTGTCTTGTTGGTGATAATTTTTCGCTGAAAAACTCGATAGGTCAAGCTTCTTGACTTAGTACAACACCAACACCCGTCATAGAGGTATCCGTATCAACTTGGAAGGGTTTCGCAAAGTTGGGAATAGTAAGGACTGGGGTTGTTGTGATGACCAACTTAATTGTATCAAAGCTTCGTTGTTGCTCTTCCCCCCACCGAAATGTAGTGGCTTTCAAACAATCAGTAATTGGAGCCATTAAAATGCTGAATCTTTTAATGAAGCACCTGTAGAAATTAGTCAACTCGTGAAAACTTCGAATTTGAGTTAGTGAAGTCAGAGTGGGACAATCGACGATACCTGCAACTTTGTTTGGATCCATTTGCACCCCTTTTTCAGAAATTATGAATCCTAGGAAGTGGACACTTGAGGCAGCAAATTCACATTTATTTGGGTTAAGATATAATTTCTGGGCTCTCAATGTCTGGAATATTTCCATGAGGTGTGCAATATGTTCTTAAGATGATTTGCTGAATAATAAAATGTCGTCAAAATATACAACACATAATAAACCCAGAAAAGGTTTGAGTACCTCGTTCATTAAGCGCATGAATGTGATGGGCGCATTGCATAGCCTGAATGGCATAACTTTCAATTCGTATAATCCTTCGCGGGTTTTGAAAGCAGTCTTCCATTAATCACCGGGCCTTATGCGTATTTGGTGATAACCACTATTCAAGTCTAATTTGGAGAAAATCGTGGTACTCCCAAGTTTGTCTAGCATATCTTCAAGTCTTGGCATCGAAAATCTATATTTGATTGTTATTTTGTTGATTGCTCTACTATCTATGCACATTCGCCAAACTACCATCCTTTTTGGGTACCAATAATGCTGGAATAGCACACGGACTTCAACTGGGCTGTATAAGTTGTTTAGCTAGCAGGTCATCCACTATACCTTGAAGAATTTGGTGTTCTTTCGGGCTCATGCGGTAGTGAGCTAGATTTGGAAGAGTGGCGTTGGGTATCAAGTCAATTTGGTGCTGTATAGATCGGAGGGGGGGTACGTCAACTGTTGATTCGGTTGGGAATATATTTGCATATTGTTGTAGTAGTTGTTCCACTTCTCTGGAAGTAATGTTTGTTCCAGTATCTATGTTGGCTTGGATCATTACCAATGCAAAAAGAGCTGTACTTTCTTTATACTCTTGAAGGAGAACCGATGTATTTACAATGTAGGCTGCGGTAGTTTCTTTACTGGTCTTTGTTGTGCTGGTTGTAGGCAGCAGCTTGACTATTTTACCCTTCCAATCAAATGGGTATATGTTGGAGCGACAGTCGTAAGTTGCTCCCAAGTCATATTGCCACGGTCTTCCCAAAAGAAGATGACAAACATCCATATCCACGACGTCACACAATACTTCACACAAACGAAGTGCTTTCCGATCGAGAAGGTTACATGACACATATTGGTAACAAGAATGTCTAAACCTTTTTTTACCCAACTAATCTTGTAAGGTTGAGGGTGTTTCGTGGTCTAGAGCTGTAAACTTTGCACCACAAACTTAGAAATTATATTTTCGGTGCAGCCGCTGTCAACTAGTAGATCGCAAACCATTCCATTAATAGTGCATCGGGTTTGAAACACAGCATGCCGTTGAGAAGCAGCTATGTGACGAGGCGTTAGGAGAAGCTTTCAAGAACACAAACAAGTGGGTCTCCTTCATCTCCGCATAATTCCTCTATTTCAGCCCCCTCTGGTTCCAACTTAGGCTGTGGATCTTCATCTTCTATCTCTCCTTCTAGCAGCTGAATTTATTTTCTAGATGGGCACTCATTTGAGTTGTGTCCTGGCTGAAAACAACAGAAGCATTTCATGGGAGTTGGCTTTGCATAGGGATTTCCTTGAATCGGATTCTTCATTCGATTATGATGTTTTACTTCCGTTCTAGAATTGTGCCTATAAGCTTGTTGAGACTGAAGGTAGCTCATCCTGTTAGCAGAATTGGGGGGTGGAATTCTGTTTGGTTCAATGTGGTGTTCCACACTACTCTTCTTTGGAAATTTCCCCTTACAGTTAATCTGAGCTTCAGCTTTTAAAGCGAAATTGACAGCCTGCGAAAGGGTCCAAACAGAATTTAATTCCAATTTATCTTGTATATCTCCTGTCAATCCTCCAATATATCTTGCAATAATTTGATTACTGGATTCATTAAGATTGTTTCTCACGCTCAGTCTGTAGAATTCTTCCGTGTATGTGCTAATGGTTCGCGATCCTTGAGAACAGTGTTGATACTGAATATATAGCATTTGTTCAAAATCGATAAGTAGAAAATGTCTTCTCAGGGGCTGTTTCATTCGGAACCAGCATCGCACACCTTCCTTACCCTCCCTTCCTCTGGATTGCAACAATTGTTGACACCATGCCACAGCGCCCTCTTTTAACCTGCACACAACATATTTCACTTGCTTCTCCATCGAGATTTTCATGTATTCAAAGAATGTTTCTACTGCTTGTTCCCAGTCAAGGTAGTCCTCAATATGTAATCATCCGTAAAAAAACGGAATATTTAATTTGACTCGAAACTCATTTCTAACCTGGTCACGGGTACAATCTCTACGTTGATTAGGCAATTCATGGTGATAGTAGTCATCTTCTTCAGGATCAGATGGATCAAATGCCGCCAGCTCTTGGTCGCCTCTGAATGAGAGTCAAGAGCGCATTATCATTATTATCATTTCGTCTTCAAGTAGGATCAATGGGAGGTATCAATGTGATTGACGATTCCTCTGATCTTCTATCTCGGACAATAGGTCTTGTTACCTTGAGACCTTTGATTTCCCGCCACATCTCTACAGAGAACCCAAAAAGTTCAGCGGACAGGTCTTCCACCTTCTTTGAAATATCTCATTGCGCTTTCCATAGAGCTTCTAAGCTACGATCTGCGTCAATAGCTGGTCGCTTGCTTCCCTCCACCATGGATCGTCGTCGATGGCTCTAATACCAATCTGGTGTGGTAACTTGAAAGAGGAAAACAATATACTCTAAGCAATTAAAGGAAAAAACTCTTTCCAGGATAAAAATGACGTGACAATAATGATTCCAAGTTATCCAACAAGAAAAGAAACGCATCACAATTTATAAAAAAATAGAAAAATAATCACAACTTGCAATACAAGAAAAAATTATAATCATATAAACATACATTTCATCACAAGAAATTAAAGACATTTTTATCATAAATGTAAGAACATAATTACCCACTTTAATTTGTAGTTTCCTCTTAAATCTCCTTCCCTTTAATGCTTCTTTCCTTAATTAAAATTTATAATAAAATATTGATTGGATCAATATTAAAACAATATATTTTATTTTATTCATTTCATTAAATGATACTTACATATTTTTTATTAATTGACGTGTATTCATCAATATTCATTTCATTTTCTAAATCAAGTTAAATTAACCTTTAATTTATTTAATATAATGATATGTCTAATTTGTCATATAAGACTTCTAAATCCTATTAATCATATTATTTTTTTTAATATAAAATATTAAGTGTTAAAGTGACTTAATATATTTCATTTAATGTTTATCATACCCCTTAAAATGATTCTAAATTAATTAACGTGATATAGATAAATTTTATTTTCATTTAATGTTTATCATTTCCCTTAAGATGATTCTAAATTAATTAACGATAATATAACTTAACATAGGTTTAAAGTTTTATTAAATTTGCAATTATATTTCATATGTAAGGGTATAATACTTAATTACTTGACTTTGATTCATCCTACACATTCCCAACTTAAATTTCTTGCTGAAATCTATAAACCATAAGTCAAAACTATAAATCCTAAGTCAAAATTGAGATAATAACATTTCAATTAATTAATTATATATATATATATATATATATATATATATATATATATATATTAAAATAATAACATTTTCAATTAACTTTCCTTGTTAAACTTATAACATCCTAAATCATGATCGCAATAATAATAAAATCAAAATTTCATTTTAATTAAATATACATATATATTCATACCTCCTTTTTTTTTTTCCTCAATCTGCCTAAATATATACACGCGACGATGATTCTCCTTCGCTTTGCTATGCGACTGGCACTCATAATGTCGGCGGGGAAGCCTCCTCACTGCCAGGACACGGACTCCCTCCTTCCTCCGACGGACACTAAAGGCTTTTCCTCCTCTTTGTGTCGTTTCGACGGTTCTCGTTTGGCACGACGCATAGGCTTTCCTCCTCTTTCTCCCTCTCCGTTTCCTCTCTCTCTCTCTCGTTGGGAGTTCTGTTTCGGCAAAATGAAACTGAACTCCCCTCTCCTTTTTGACTTTTCAATTCGGTCAACCGTCGTATGTTGATTTTCATTTTATTTTTGTTCTCTTTTTTCCTTTTTTTTTTCTTTTCTGACTTTCGATTATTACAACTTGGATATGTGACACATACTTCTCGCTACCCATCAGTACTATCTTCATGTTATCTGCCCATAATACGCCTGACTTCTTTCTCCACTCTTGAATATGACTCCACAATTTTTTTGATATTGAATCTGATTCTTGCATTGTTCAACTCTGACAATAATTCCATTATTATTACTATTATTATTATTTTTAGCAACACTTTGGTATACAACATCTTTAAAATATTGATGATTCTCATATTTGCATTAACATATTCAACCACAATTTATAACAGCCCTATTATCCACTTTAGTATCAAACTCCATAAGAAATTTTTTCTTCTTTTAGCTTTATAAGTGGAGGTAATGCTTGCTTCAATTGGTTCCATAAATGTTTAAACCTAATAAAAATCACATAAAATTTTTACTTTTTTACAACATTCATATAATAGTGAAAATACCGTACTAAGGCTTACAATATTTAGGTTTTTACAACATTCATTGTAAAATATAGTTTCAACCCAAAATCAAGTTAAAAAAATAGCACTACTATATATAACACCTTACAACCAAGCCAAAACTACATATATTTTTCACAAAAAAGAGTAGATGTATGTCCAATAAAAGAAATTACTAAAATACAACATTTTGCATGTGATTACACAGGGGATTATTGATTTCATCTCTTTTCTCCAACTACTCTTGAAAGTCATCAACAATTCTTAGAACTCTTCTTCTATAATCACTTATACTCAACTTATCTTCTGAGAGAATAAAACCATCACTATCTGATATAATTATCTAATTATATTATATACAATAAACAAGTAAAATATTAACTTAGGCTTCTAATGAAAAAAAAAGAATCACCTTTGATGATTGCAAAATGATTTTTCAAAGAATCAAATGCACACTCCACAGTAGTGCATAAAGAATAATGCCGAAAATTAAATAACTCCTTATAATTTAAAGGCTAAATAAAATTAAACTTTTTTAAATGGTATCTTGTTGTACGATATAAGGATATGAAATCTTTCGGGTGGAGTAGTCATCATCAGCTAGATAATATTTATCTGTAATATTGTTTTAAATTATCGTAACTATAAAGTGGCACAATTAATAACAAAGGCAAAATTATAGTAGAATTTTGTATCTTTTGGAATACAAACCATCAAGCCTATCCAATGCATTTCTAAGAATTGTTACATCATATGTTGAACTTTCTCCACCAACTAGAATATATGTAAATCTCAAATCGAAGTTTACTGTTGCTAATACATTTAAAGTTGGATATGATTTTCTTTTCATAAATGTAGATTCATGCTCCTTACATACCCTAACTTTAATGAGTTCCATCTATAACGTCAACACAATCTTATTTTACCACAAATTATATAAGAAAAAAATATGAAAATAAGATTAAAATATAAGAGCAAAATATACCTAGAAGAAGGGCATGAACCTATTGTTTGACTGAATCTTAAATGAAGTTTGCAGTGGCTAAGCCTTAATCATTTTATGATGTAACTCGCCAATAACATATAATCTTGTATTTAGATACCTACTAACAGTTTTCCCAGATCATTGAAAGTTAAATTGAATGCTCGATTACGCACACTATGCCCTAACTGGTGCAATAACATAGTTACATGTTCTTCAATTCGCATATTAAATGTATTTACAAGTAATCTTCTATTGTGCATTAAGTTGCATAGTACGAAGAAGAGTTCTCTCCTCAATCGCACCATGTCAATGCAATTTGCATCAGAACTTACAGAGATATATTTGACATTGTATATTCCGCTCAAAATTGTATTTGCATCTTTTTTTCTACGTCATACAATAATGCAAGTATAATGCTCATTGCAAAAGTAATAACTGCGTAAATAGCTAATTGTTTTTGAGTGAGATCTAAGTCCTAACCATCATTAAACTCATCCAAAGTAAAGGATCGATCTTCATTATCTAGCGACGGTCATGCCATCTTTATAACATTTGCAAAAAATAAAGATGTGAAATAAAGGTAATAATGCATGGAAACTATTCACAAGGTGTCTATAATTTATTTGGTAAGGAGACACCTATCAATCAACATAACAATAAAGACTATAAGTAATGATTTTATTGACCCAAACCATGCTCAATAAGAAAAACTAAGAATTCTCTATAAGAAAATAACTAACTCAAGGATGGGATAAGCATAAAGCTCATTACTAATTAGTCCATAATCTAACACATTAAAATTAACCCTAAACCTTTCTTAAAATTTGTGTTATTATAAACAAAGTGTAGTCATAAAGCCAGAATATCAAAACTATTGTTGAAGCTCATTGAAGTTGGCTACAGATCAAACGTTCATTACTAATTATTACATAATCTAATAACATTATCTTATGAACTAAAACTCCTCCCAACTTGTACGTACAAGTCATCAAACAACACCAAACCATTACTTAAAGTAGTAACCTCAATTTCAAAACTTCTCTTATATGTGTTTGCTGAAAAAAAGCAATGAAACACAATCAAAATTTGAGGCCTATATTTTGTTCAATGTTTGCATTAGTCCTCATATAACAACATGAAAGAAATCTAACATAACTAAAATATCTTTCTCACGGATGCTAGAATAATTCGATGTCTATTCAAAGCTTCTAATAAAAATTAGCCCTTTAAAATTCTAGAAATTACTTAGTGATATAAATATCTAATTACAAAGGTTAAAGCTTTCAATATCCTCTTGGGCTATGTAAATTATAAAGCCAATGAGAATGAAATGACGGGCACACACCTTCTAGGGCTAAATGCAATGGAGAAATAGCCCCTCAGATAAAACTTAATTTTAATACCATGTAAGAGAGTAAAAGAAGATAAATGGAGAAAAAAAAGTGATTTTTTTTAAGTTTTATTTGGCTAAAACATGGCTCTAAGATAAGGTTTTGCAATGAGTAAAATCAAAAAGTAATAAATTATAAAAGAAAAGAAACAATATTGGAAACAACTACATTTAAAAACTTACTGATCTCTAAGAAACAATATTTTAGATTGTTTAACAAAAGGGAACAATGCATGCATAGACTTATCACCAAGAAAAATATGTCAGCATACATAAAGACACCGCTCTTCAAACAAGAAAAAGACAAAATCCATCCGCTAGATTAACCTTAAATTAAATACAATTTACACCACTTTTCTAACAAGAAGATAGATCCACTCATCATATTCACCTTAAATTAAATATGTTGAAAGAAAAATGTCGCACCTATGCCCGAGGAGAAAGAATGAATGCTATTTATCTTCTAATATACATGGGAGTTTTTTCTAAATAGAAATCTAGAATGTAATTTGTAGGGGTAGTAGTGTTTTAACTATAAATTGAATTCTTACTAGCATGAACATGGACTGTTGGTGGTTTCTCATTGTATGAAAATTCTTGCAAAGAATACTCTCTTAAAGAACATGGGTCATTGACCCAAAGGAGGCGTTCGTCCCTTCTCTCCCTCTCTCCTACTCATGATGGATCCTATTCATCATAGTAGAAAATTATGAGCACACAGATTGTAAGCCTCTACCACTAGATCGATCATATTATAGCCTTTATATTATAATCTATATACTCTTACTTTCACGGGCCCATTAACGAGCCTTTACAAAGGGTCTCGCAAAAGTCTGCCCCTTCTTTCCCTCTCTCCTACTCATGATGGGCCCCACACTCACCTTAGTAGAAACTTATGTGCACACAAATTGCAAGTCTCTACCATTGGATCGATAATATTCCAACCTTTCGATTATAATCTATGTACTCTTGCTTTCCCAGGCCCATTAATGAGTTTTTACAATGGGTCTTGTATAAGTCTATAAATACCTCATCTATTTGTATAAAATTACAAGTAATAAAATTCAAAAAAAAAAAAATTCTTCTTCCTATTTTTATACATGATATCAAAGCTAGGTTAGAGTCATCATTCCAACCATTTGCACTTTCTTCTTTCTGTTATCACCATAACTTATCCTTATTTTCATTATGTCTAGTTTCTTTGACTTTCCTCATAAGAAGTTAACTGTCATGAATAATGAAAATCAGACTAAAGGAGTAAGAAGAACTCAAGGAGATTAAAGCATCATTTCACTTTAATGAGAAGAACTATCTGAACTGGTTCTAAATTGTGAAGACGGAGGAAAGAGTAATATGCAACATCTTGTGGATCCACCTCCAAAACAGAAGCACCCAAAATTTGTACTTCGGGAAGAAGTGGATTTCATGATCATAATATGGTTGTGAAAGACCATGATGCCAAAAATAAGTTAATCATTTATGTTCCTTTCTACCAAGTCTAAGATCTGCTCAAATAAGTATATTCAAATGTAAAATATGTTGCAGCAATATATGAGATCAAAACTAAGAACCCAACAATCAAACAAGGTAACATTTCTGTCATTAAAAATTTTAATGCAATGAAGATTTATTGACCTGAACTGAATATTACCAAGATTTCAAGATGGCATGCTACCATGATGCGTTCTTTCTCAAGCAATTATGGAAAGAGAGTTTGAGTTTCTTGTAGAACTCAACAATAACTTTGACTAAGTCCATGTTCAAATTTAGAGAAAACTTATTTTTCTTTAAATGAAGATTTTTTTTTCTTATACAACCTGAAGAAGGAAGAAGATAGATAATGCTCAACACTGTGATCTCTGAAACAATGGCTATGACTACCACTAAACACCAAGATAAAAGATTTATTGCCACAAGTTCCTCTCCTAATGAAGGACGAAAACCTTCTTCCAAAGACAATCGATGATATAACTACTGCAAAGAAAAGACATGTCTAACAAAAGTGTTGGAAACTTCAAGGGAAGCCTCGCAGCTATGGTGGAAACAAACAACACCAAAATGGGTAAGCCTATCTTATTGAAACTAGACTCAACTCAAAAGAGATCGACAAACTAAGAAATTTCATCAACACTCTCAAAAAACCATATGGATCTTGCTCCTTGTTCAAAATAATATGACTTCTTACTCTTATATTTTTAGTGCATCAAATAATTCTCCTTAAATATGGATCCTACACTCAAAAGCCATAGACCGCACAACAAACTTTGTCAAAATCTTTCAAACCTACAAACTTTGCCCCAATAATAGGAAAATAAAAGTAATTGATGATTCCCTAGCAACTATTTTTCAATTGCCCTCGCATTGACTCTCAATAGCATATTACATGTTCTTCATCTTACAATAAATCTTTTATCAAATCATGAGACTGTCAAAGACCATAACTGCAAAATAACATTTTTTGCTTATCATTGCGAAGTTCAAGACCTCACTACAGAGAAGATAATTTGAAAAGCTAGAGAGAAAGATAAGCTATATCTTCTTGAAGAAAGAAATCTCTTGACATGACCTATCAATTTCATTCACAATAATGAAATCATTTAGAAGTATTATTATAAACTAGGGCATCCCTCTTTCAAAGCACTACAATGTTTGTTTCTCTCTTTTTATGAATAAAACTATTGAAAAATTTTGGGTACATTCCCTATGTTCACATCCAAAAACAAGTGAAACAAAGAGAAAAACTGGATCTTCGAGCTCTCAATTGTGTTCTTATTGAATGCTTCTCCCCTCATAAAAGGTATAAATGCTATCATCCAATCATAAAAAGTTTTTTATTTCAATGAATGTCATTTTGATGAAAAATAAATTTTTTTACTCGAGTCATCTTCAGGAGGAGAATTTTCAATTAAAAGCTAAGCTTGATGAAACTTTTATGTTTTAACTTGACATCCTTACAACTCAAACCACTACAAATTTGAGTATTATATCAACTATACCATTTCAGCTTTACACAAGCAACAAGCCCAATCTGGATCTCCACAAGCTCAAGATTCAAACCAATCACCAGGTAACAATAATCAACTCATTACTAACCTTTCATATCCCATATCTCAATGCACATCCTTTAATAAATTTTTCTCCTTCTCATAAAGCCTTCCGAGAAATATTAACAGTAGCCTCATGTCAAATGCACAAACCCTATTTTAAGTGCATGAAAACAGAAACTAAAAGGAAGCCATGAGAGAATAAATGGATTTTTTTAGAAAAGAATTATACATAGGACATTGTTGAACTACGACTAGAAAAAATGGTATGATACAAGTGGATCTTCGCTATAAATATAAGATAGATGGGAGACCGAAAAAGTACAAAACAAGATTGCCAGCTAAAAGGTATAGTCAATCTTAATGAATTGACTATTAAAAAACCATTGCTTCTGCTGCAAAAATAAATATAGTCTGCATTCCAATATCTCTGGTATCTAACCTTAAGTAGTTTATACAACAATATGATGTAAAATTTACTTTCTCATGTGGGGATGTTGAAGTCTATCTGAATCCACCATCAGGATTCAATAATTCCTTCATGAAAATTTAGATATGTAAATTAAAAAAGGCTCTTTATGAATTGAAACAATCCTCAAAAGTTTAGCTTGGTAGATTTACAAAAGCTATGACTGCAGTAGGATACAAGCAAAGCTAAAGAGATCAATCACTTTCATGGAGTACTCTCTTGATAGTAAGATCTCAATCCTCATTGCATATGCTAACAATATAATTATTACAAAGATGATAGGAAAAAGAAACTCTTGGAAAGAAGCTTACCAATTTGAAATCAAAGAATTATGCAAACTTAAATATCTCTTAAGCATAGAAGTGGCTCAATCGGAACAAAAACGTTTCCCTCCTAAATATGGAGTGCAAGCAATGTAAAACTCCAACTAAATCAAGGCGAAATCAAGATAGAAATGAAGAAGGAACTGATTTAGATATAGGATAATATAAAAGTAAATTAAAAAACTAATATATCTTTCCCACAACTGTACTGACATCACATTCGTAGTAAACTTAATGAGGTAATTCATGCCCGAACCAAAAGAGACTCACCTCTCAAATATATTCAATCAAGTACAAACCAAAGAATTTTATATAAGAAGCATTATATAATTCATGCCCGAATCAAAAGAGACTCGTCTCTATAAATTAAAGGATATACTAACGTAATCTATGCAAGGTCACATGTAGATAAAATATCCACTTCAAGATTTTATTATTATTATTTTTTTTTTATAGAAAACCTCATAACATAGAGGAGCTAAAAAAACATGTTTCAAGATCTAGTGTTGAATCTAACTTTAGAGCAAATGCCATACGAACTTTTGTGAATCAAAATTATTTTGGAAGATTTAAAATTATGTGGAAAGGATTTATGAAGATATACTGTGATAATAAATCCACCATCAACATCGCACATATCATGTACAACATGATCATACTAAGCTTATGAAGGTTGATAGTCACTTCATAATAGAGAAAGTGGAAAGTGGACTAATCTACACTCCATATGTGCTAACTGGATATCAACCAGCTCACATATTCACCAAGTTATTCTGAAAACTCACATTTAAAAATATTATAAGTAAACTTGGAATGATAGATCTACAACATCTAGTTTGACGGAGCATGTTACAGAATGTGGGTCCTAGACCTAAAAGGGATGGCCATCCCTTCTGTCCATCTCTCCTACTCATAGTAGAAGCCACTCGCCTTAGTAGGAAATTGTGAGCACGAAGATTGAAGTCCTCTATCATTAGATTGATCCTAATATAGTCTTTAGACTACAATCTATGTGCTCTTGCTCCCACTAACCTTCTCATGAGTATTTTCCTAATAAAAGGTCTTGTAGAAATCTATAAATACCTATTCTATTTATAATAATAAAATTTCAAAAAAAAATTCTTCTACTTTTCTACATACTCCTAAACAGGCTGTGATCTTAACTTAGGTGCAATGTGCAGGCATCAGGCTCTATAAACAAGAAATTTGAGTTTACATACCTTATAATATATGTAATTGCTAAATATCCATGTTATTTGTTTATTCAGAGAAATATATTTAAAATTTTATTTTGAATCGACTCACCTTTACAAGATAATTTTAATTTAACAAGAGGAATGTGGTTAAATTTTAATTTCAAAGCAATTTTTCTTCAAATAAATTAGTAGAAATATTTAACCAATTAAGTGTACTATGAGGCATATAAAGTCATTTTTTTCTTATTAACCACGTAGATAAGACATATGGATATTTCTCCTCTAATACGGCAAAGCATTATTCTCCTCTTAATTTTGTTTTTACATCTACCGCTATACAAAATCCTCAAAGTCCAAATCACACAATCGATTGTGATCTAAAAAATAAGAGTTAAGTAATAATCGAGTTTCATCAATTTTCTTGATGATATGAGTATTCATCAAGCATATAAGAAAAATTAGGATGATCAAACATGGGTGTCAATTAGTATGGTTGATTAGAACTTTACCCCTGAGTTCAAATTCTAACAACATAAAATAAAATTAGAATGATGGCATATGAAAGTGTTTATATAACATTTCTAAATTTACGTACTTGATTGGATGAAAATAAAACGCAGTTTAAAATTTTGGTGAAACTAGAATTCACTCTTTAGTTTAAATTTGGTATATTTGAAAATCATCTATATTTGGTTGATTTCCATATACATTGTAGAAGTTGTTGCATGCCCCTGCCTCCCATTGCCCATTGTCACTGTTCACCACCGCCTCCTAACTACACATCACTCATTGCTACCGATCATTAGCTACACTTTTTATCACCGTCCGCCACTCATCATTTCCACTGCCATCAAGCTTTGCATTAATTTCATTTTGTTTTAAACCAAACATAAAAAAAATAATATCCTGCATTATTTTACAACAAACCAAACAACTCTAAAGTATTTCAATAACATTGAATTTTTTTTACTTTGTATTTCTTTTTCAACAAACCAAGTGCCCCTTAAAAGTCTAGATTTACCACTATGTTTCACCAATCAAAGCATTCAATACACATAAGATGCCAATAAAATTGATTTCAAGATATTTTAAAATATCTACAATTTAAAACCTCAATTATCTCACCATGTAATTGGAGCCATCCATTTTATACAATTGATTAATAATCAAACGACCTTAAAAATTCTTGAAATTTTGCATGCCACAAACTTGTAATGATCTCAAAGAGAATTAATGATTTTCATCTAGCATTCAAAGTCATAGCATCAATCTTATTGATGTTTCAAAAGAACAGTTTTAATCTTGCATTTCACAATTATAACTTCAAATTTTAATAGGGCGGAGAGTGCCGATTCTCCTTCTAAGAGAAAAATCCATCCCACACCCACACTCACACACAAAAATACAACTACAAACATAAACACACAAATTTAAGTATATATGTGTGTGTTTTCTAGTATCCAATTGTGAGTATTATTCAGTAATGACGGTGTCATGATTGTGTTGTGTTCAGCACTTTCTATGTTAGTCTTTCACCCATTTTTGTGCTCATGTTGCCATGTCCCCTGTCATTATTTGTGCTTCAACCGCATTCTTTTAGCAAGCACGCCACAAAATAAGGCTCATATGCAGCCAACCTGATTGATATCACTATCAATAGGCAACTTCTCTTATGCACTACTCGAAACTCCACAAACATAATCCTACAAACTACTCATCAAGAAATTATGACAATTTGAAAAATCTTGCCTGATGATGCCAAATTTATTAATTTCAACTGCATATCTAATTATCAGCATCAACCTGCAGAGAATAAAAAGATAGAAAATAAAACTTCAAAAAAATATTAAGAATGAAAAATATTTAAGACTAGACAACTAAAATGTATGTTAAAGAGTAGACAAGGGCATGGGCATGCCCATCTGATTCCCCAGCTACTGTGTATTTGTGAAAACTACCTGGGGACCACCAGAGCCGGCATGGATTTCTAATGGCACCCTACCATCAGAAGCTTTGTACTCACTAGAATGGGAACGTCCATGACTACCTGGTTCAAAACTTCTGCCAGTACATGCTGTTCCATGAGTAAAATTTCTTGCCATATATTGAGAGGAAGCAGAAGAAGATGCAGAATATAAGCCCTTCCTTGAAAAATGACTGATTTTCAACCGGTCTATCACTTGTATAAGGGCATCTCTGACATTACGGAGATCTCCACAAATCTGGAAATTCAAATGATCGTAGCATCTCATGTAACTTTGAGACATTCAACGGAATGAACTGTTTGCTTGCCTTGCTGAGTACACAATATTTCAAGGATAAGGACAATAAATGCATGCAGCTTTACCTGTACCATTGCGTCATCCACAGATGCAACACTTGGAAGGGAATCTTCAACTATGAAGATGCTTGATTGTGTGGTTCTCCTCATCTCCTTGATGAGCAAACCCCCTTCCCAATCAGACCACCAACCTGTGATTTATGTACCAGAAGACGTGTTACATATGAAGATTTGTCACATTCACTTTCCACCTTCCTACTGCAACTGAGTTGTAACTGTGTCGCAGCATTGATAGTTGGCGAGTTTGAGATTCCCATGAACTGCATATTAAGTGAATCAAGGATGAATAAACCATTTGCGTACAAACAAAACTTAAGAGAATATAAAGAAACTACAGAAACTGAACAAGGCATGCCTCTTTGGCTGAAATTAAAATAATGCAGTCTTCTTCATCAAAAAAACAATCTCCAGATTCCCCTGATCTGATTGATACAATTGACATTAACAGATAAACTCATTACCATCCTCCGCTGGAGAATAGGGCCTTGTTGCTGGATCCCTGACCAAATGGCGACCAACTGGAATGTGGGATACCATGGAAAAAATCTGATTATGAAACCGCGAAGGATGCTCATGAAGGAGACATGAGATTTGAAACAAAGCTTCCCTGACTACCAAAGCATCTCCACTAATCTGATACCAAGTTATATATGATAAGATAATGTAATCATCAGGCCCGCATGAAATGAAAGAGGTACTAAAGTAAGAAATAATACATCATGGCAATGGTACAAAAAGGAGTAGAAAAGCTTCTATTTACTGATTCAAAAAAAGAGTTATTCTTTACAGAGTCTCAATAATTAACTCTAAAGAAAGAACTCATGGTTAACACCACTGGGGGAGTTAAAGATCATTGGACACTTTTTTTTTTTTGGATCATATCCATTTTAGAACTACAACCATTGAACCTTAAGGTATGATTTCACTCTATGACCGTTGGTGGCATAACGACCCGCTTTAGAACTACCACCATTGAGCCTTAAGGTATGATTTCACCCTATGACCATTGGTCGTAATAGGACCTGTTCACAACTATTTTGACCCACTGAGCTCTTGTTGCTTCAATTATCTGAGCTCAGAGAACTAGAGTCAACACTAGAATGATTTAAAGGTTATTTAGAGCTGAAGTGGCTTAGTTAGACTTAAACTCAAGTAATTATCCAAGGACAATAAGACCTAGTGGAACCCTAAGCAAGCATAACATAACTTAGTTACCTTTAAACGCTATCTAAGACCCCTAGCACCCTTGTGTTTGTGAACTTTTTAAGTAACCTTCCCTGGAAGACTTCATTCCCTGTGTAGGCTTAGCACCTTGGTCCCTTGATCCATTTTGGACCACTAGGACCAGCAAACCCTAGCACGATGATGTTAGGAGACACTAAACCTACTTGAGCCTTTGCTTGACTTAACCCCAAACTCGATGTGGCATTGAATTAACCTAGACCTTGGTGACCCCACGACCATAGATCTAACCCAAGTTCTATGTGTCCAAACCCATTTAGCCTTCATGTGCTTCTAAATACCCAATTGATGTAGAATAAGCCAACTGAGTATAATCACGTTTTTTTCCCTTGAACCATCCATTGGATTTAGATGAATCTAGTTAGACTCTTGACCGCTTGACTTAAGTGATGTGGCCAACCTAACCTAATCTAAACCCAACCAAATCAATCTTGATTTGACTTAACCCTAAGCTAGGCATACCCCTAAACTTGGCTTAGTCTTGGCCTAGTAGACTGGTGGTCATATCCTAGACTATGCTTCACCCATCTTAGAAATGACTTGACCCAATTGCCTTAGATGGGCCATAGATGGGACTAATTGGAATTAACATTAATTCAAAGACTAATGATCCGCCCGGAGCTTGGAATAAGGCATGACGGTTGGACGGAAAGAAAAACTTACATAACACTTTCAAGCTTAAATAAAATCTTCAATCATACAAGAGCTACTACAATCCACAAATATTTTAACAATATTCTATATATATATTAACAAAGCTCATATAACATTAAACATAATTTAACATAACTGACTTAATTACCTATCTTCTGAAGTCTCTCTACGACGATAAACATAACTCTCCCTTCTATCAGTTATTTAGTTAAGATGTTTACCTGAAAAAAATTAAACAACTAACAATTGAATAAAATTCAGCCAATTATCTACATTAATAGTAACAAAAAAAGAATCCAGAGATGTGGTTTTGTTTTCAACGTATATAAAATAAATTTGCTCAAACAATCAAACATATAGTAATGTACATAAACATTTTGTAACTTTACTTTTACATTTGTCATCCGTCTTTGAGTCACCGAAAACCTTTATCAATACTCATCCAAAGCGACAAGAATATTACATTACCATTCACAAATTATCAATTTCATCATTTCGAACGGATACATTGTTTAAAGCACTATGAACTCCACTTTCAACATACATATTCATAGCATACAATTTTTCATCTATGCATTTTAATTCATAATTAACAGTAAATCAATTAACTTTATAAAATGATAAAGTGACAATATGATTTAACATTCAGGTTATTATCTAATATGAAAATACAGTAAACTACACAATTTATGAAGCAGAAAAATAATCACAACTTGCAGTGCAGGAAACAATCATAATCATATAAACATGTATTTCATCACAAGAAATTAAAGACATTTTTACCATAAATGTAAGAACATAATTACCCGCTTTAACTTGCAGTTTTCACTTAAATCTCCTTTCCTTTAATGCTTCTTTCCTTAATTGAAATTCCTATAATATAAAATATTGATTTGGATCAATATTAGAAAATAATTTATTTTATTTTATTCATATGATACTTACATATAATTCTTTTTTATTTGACGCTCATATTTATCAATATTCATACATTTTTCTAAATCGCTCAAATTATCCTTTAATTCACTTAATATAATGATATATCTAATTTGCCATATAATACTTCTAAATTCTATTACTTTTCTGAATATACAATATTAAGTGTTAAAGTGACTTAATATACTTCATTAAATGTTTATCATTCCCCTTAAAATAATTCTAATCTAATTAACGATAATATAACTAAAGATAGTGCTTAAAGTTTTATTAAATTTGCAATTATATTTTAGATATAAGGGTTTAATATTTAATTACTTAATTATTCTCATAAATCTTTCAACATATTTATAATTTACATACATAACCTTTAATATAATTAAAATATATTGTATATCGAAATACTTATGTAGGCATTTGCATAATAAAATGGTCATTTAGATTTGCACTTCATTTTGAAATTAAAACTTAAAAAATATAACTACATTTCCTTTTATAATATAAAATGCATTTCATTTATAAGTTTTCATAATTTTAATACCTCTCATTATTATTTTTCTTTAAAATGATTCTTGAAATGATCTTAAAATAATACCTTAACTTGAATTTAATTTATATTATATCCCTCAATTAATTTATTTATCAAAAAAAAACCCTAAATTAGAATTATAAACCCTAAATCAAAATTTGAGATAATAACATTAAAATTTCAATTAAAAATAACTATATATCTTATTTACTTACTTACCTCTCCTCTCGACTTATGCCCTAAGACTCGTGCCTGTCGGCTTCTAAGTCAATGACGCGACGATCTCTTTCCCTCCCAAGACACAAGGGCTTCTGTCAGACGCAGGCACGGCTTTGCTTCCTCCTTCTTCCTACTGACGACACACCTGATATTTCCATGATGTCGATATGTGAGTCACTCCTGGGACTGACTCCTCTTCTCCTTCCTCGACCGACGACACACGCAAAGACTCCAGGCACGCATGTGAGTCTTCTCTCTCTCTCTCTCTCTCTCTCTCTGAGAGAGAGTTCTATTTTCGCTTGTCAAACCAAACTCCCCTCGACTTTTTTTTCAAATCCAGCTAACCGTCATGGGTTGCATTTTTTTTCGCTATTACTCCTTTTATAAAATTTTCGTCTCAAATTAAATGACATTAATAAAATAAACATACATTTAATTAAACAATTGAGGATAAAGTCCTCGTGATTGATTCTTCTCCACGTAGCTTCTCGATCGATCCATGTTTCCACAAGACACCTGACAAATGGAATTTCCTATTCCCAGATGCTTAACATCATAATCTATAATCTTTTCTCTCCTCCAAAATGTGAGATCCTTGAATATCAATAGATCCAATAAATTTGTTGACTTCATCATATACTTTCAAGAGAAATATAAACACATTATGCACTCCTGATGCGAGAAGGTCCAATCTATGCCACTTTCTTAATTCTTTCCAAGATTTCATATGGATCAATATAACGTAGCTCAACTTTCCAACTTTACCAAATCGCTTTTATAACTTTCACTGAATTTAAGAAATACAAATTCTCTCACTTCAAACTCTACCTACGATGTTTAAGATCATAAGATTTCCTCTCTACCTTGAAGTTTTAATCTATCACGAATCAACCGGATCTTTTCAGTGGCTTCATCTACTATATCTGCATCAATGATTCTTCTTTCACCTGTCTCCACCCAACAAAGAGGTATTCTACATTTCCTTCTATACAATGCTTCATAGGGAGTCATACAAATACTTGATTGAAAGCTATTATTGTAAGCAAACTCAATCAAAGGCAAATGAATTTTCCAATTTTCCCCAAAATCAAGGATACAAAGTCTAAGCAAATCTTCACGTGTTTGAATTGTTCTTTCCGACCTACCATCGAGGATGGAATGCAATACTAAAAGTAAGTTCAGACTTAAAGTTCTGAATTTTTCTCCCCAGATGTAAATCACCATCCCGACATAGACACTATAGATTTTGGCACACCATGTAACTTCACGATTTCATCAACATACTTTCCTAGTTTTTTTCAACAAAGATCGATTGATAAAGATAAAGCGCAGATTTAGTCAACCTATCAATAATGACGCAAATAACATCACAAACTTCTGACGCAGGTAAGCCAACCATAAAATTCATAGCAATATCGTCTCATTTTCACTCAGGTATTGGCAAGGGCTATAAAAGTCCACTAGACAAATTCAATTGCACTTCTTTTCATTTCTGGCTACCAAAATAATTCCTTAAGATCTTGATACATTTCTACCGTCTGATGAATCAGATAATTTGAATGATGCTACGCATATGTCTTTCCTCAAATCTCCAACATCCAGAATGCAAACTCTGCCATGATACTTCAATAATCCCTCTTCATCGATTTCAAAATCTTTTGTATGACCTACTTTTAGCAAATCTAAATTTTCTTAAAGTCATCATTTTGAGGTAAAGATCTATTCTGTTTCAAATTTGATCAGAGGCCATTTGATTTAACAATAAAGCATGATCATCTGTAGATTTAATAATTAAAATTTTCAATTTTTCTAAATCTTTAATCAACTCCTCCTGTTGAGAGAACAACCAATAAGCACTACTAGATATTTTTTTACATAAAACATCAGCAACTACATTTGCCTTCCCTAGATGATATTGAATATCTAAATCATAATCCTTAATGAGTTTCAACCATCTCCCTTGCCTTAAATTTAACTCTTTCTGAGTAAAGATGTATTTCAAGTTTTGATAATCAATGAAAACTTCACACCTTACTACATATAAATAATGCCTCCAAAAAATGCAAAATCAAAGCTAAATCATAAGTTGGATAATTCTTTTCATGATTTTTCAATTGCTCAAGATAAAGAATCACTCTTCCATTATGATACATCCCAAGCATCTCTTAATGATGCATCAATATAAATTTGAAATCCTTCCTCACCGGAATAGTTAATCGGTGCCATTAAATAATTCTTCAATTTTGAAAAGCCTCTTCACACCGACCACCATTCAAACTGATTGCTTTCGAAGTTAGCCTCGATAATAAGAATGTCACACCCATGACCTCCTTACGCTAGTCAACCCAAGTGTAATGAAGACGACTGACGGACAGATTCCACCAACACGCTCCAATCTTAAACAGCAAGATACATAGATAAACCGACTTTACTTTAAGAATTATGTCTCACCTGTTTGTGTCATATGACGTGCACATTCCTCCTCGTACACAATCTATAATAAAATAACTCTTCTAAGACTTCTACGACATACAACTCATAAATGAAACATAATTAACACCAATCTTACCAAATTGATCTCCTCATAAACTTTAAACACCTGAGTAATACTCCAAAGTAATCTCCAAAGAAATCTCCTAACGCCAATATTAATTACCGCTTCAATCAATAAACTAAAATTAACAAACACCGCCAATCCAAATCCCCTCACTTCTACCACTCACCTAAAAAAACGTTGAACTCCTCAATCACGATTCCAACGCCAAGCAAAGAAAGAAAAGGATAAAGAAATTAAGAACTTACAATTTCTAAGTTTCCGATCGCGAACAGAATTCTAGTCGGGCCGACGGTTCTGAATTTCCCAAACCGAAGCGGTTTACGGGACTTTCCAACCCGACCCGGCAGCTTACTGACTTACTAGTGCGCTTTCCAAGCGGCTACTAAGAGAAATCGCTTCCACCGAAAAGCGCGACTGGGAAGTCGACGGCCAACGGCTCGAACTCGCCGCCGCCACGGAGGCGAGACTTCCTGCCACTCGGATGCGGCTTTCCTGATCTGGTCACGAGCCGCCGGGCGAAGGGAAAGGAGGAGAAAATTGCCGATGTCAAGGAACGGCGCCTCGATCTCGCAGTCTGAAGGAAATGAAATTGCAAGGCTTAAGGAAGGAAATACCTTCAATCGATCCCACCAACACGCTCGAGGCTTAATCCCGCCGACGCGGTAAAGTGAGGCTACGAATGCTACAAGAACGGGTTAATTAACTAAAATAAATTTAATTAGGCATTAATGAAATGGATATTACAGGCAATTTGTGAAAACCCTTCAACGAATCTTCTGTAATATCCTGCCAATCCTAAGAAACTTCGACTCGTGGATGGTTGGTCCGGGTCATTCGCCATTGCTCCTCGATTTTACTCGATCCATCAAACCCCTTTACTATTAATCATATGCTCAAAAAATATGATACTATTTAACCAAAATTCACACTTTGAAAATTTTGCATACAATTCATTTCCATTTAGAGCTTGCAAAATAATATGAAAATAATTTTTATGAGCAGCTTCATCTCTGGAATAAATTAAAATATCTATGAATACAATCACAAATGAACCTAAAAAGGGTTTAACGATTTTATTCATAAGATCATAATACAGTTGGAGCATTTGTTAAGCCAAAAGACATCACCACAAACTCATGCATATACTCAGATAATGATATATCTTCTTTTTTGATCCTAAGCTAATGATAACCTGATTTTAAATCAATCTTTGAAAATATTAAACCTCCTTCTAATTGATCAAAAAGATCAATTATTGGCAAGGGATATTTATTCTTCAGTATGAGTTTGTTAAGCTCTATAATCTATATGTTTTAAGCTCTCATCTTTTTTCTTCACAAAAATACGAGCTCCTCAAGGATATGTGTTGCGATAAATCCCTTCTAACAATTATCAGTGATTCTTCAACTCTTGTAATTCTTCGATCGTCATTCTATATTTTTTCTGGTTTTGCAACTCAATTAAATCAGAGAAATCTATCTCTCGACTGAGTAAACCTAGTAAGTCATCCAGAAAAACTTCTGGATACTCCTTTACTACTGGTATATCTCCTCTAACTTCTTTACCTCTTTAGTAACATCGGTGACTTGAGCAAGAAAACATTCATAGCCTTTTGAACTTTAAAGCAAGACACCATCATATAATACTCCATTCTCCCAACAAATTTGAATTCTTCTTCTCCGAATATTGAATTTGATATCTTTTTTACAACAATTTATAACATAACGCTTTTATAGTCAATCTATTCCTAAAACCACATCAAATTTATATATATGGCGATTATTAAATCGATTCAACCTTCTTTCATAAATATTCGTCAAATCGCCAAAACATTTCAAAAGATTCATTTAAGCACCATTCTGATTACTACCGAAAAGTACTACAAACATTTTGATAACTTGCAATCCCAAAATTTTCACACATTCCTCAGATATAAATGAATACGATGCTCCAGTATCAAATAAAACTCTAATTAATTTACTTTCAATAAAGATGATACTTATAAATGAGTATACATATAAAAAATATATCGACAATATAAAATCAGAATAATGCTAATTTTAAATAAAGACATACATGTAATAACATCAAGTCTTTTGCTTCTATCGTAATATAAACTCGAGTTTATGTGTCTTTGAGATTGAACCACGCATGATTCAATCACCCTTTATCTACCAACAGTCCTCTAGGTAGGTTGAATACTTGTCCTAGCATCCATTGAGGATTTCTGACTCAAAAGAGGGCGAGATTTTACCATATGTCCTGGCTGATGACACCAATAACAAGTATTTGTGCCTGAGAGGCACTCTCCTTTATGTGTTCTTCCACATTTTGGGTATGTGACATCATCGCGATTAGATTCGACTTAGGCTTTCCGCTTTGATTTTTTTTGAACATTCTGCCCAGATTTTGGCCTATCATCATTCCTCCTCTTCTGAATATCTCTCCTCCTCTGAGTAGCTTGCACATCCAGTTCTATCATTCTAGCTCTCTCTACCAGTACGACATAATAATCAATACCTAGAGAAATCAAGAGCTGTCTGACTACATCCTTCAGTCCAGATAAAAACCTGATATTTTTCTTCTACATTTAGTATCAATTGAGGTGCATACCTTGAAATCATTATAAACTTAGTTTCATAATGCATGATAGAGCGATCTCCTCAGATATCGATAAACTTGTCAGATCTGCTCTAGGTAGAAGGGTACAAACCAATATCTAAAGTCTTCACAAAGTCCTCCAAGAAATAAGATTGCAAGACCTCCTTTCAAATTTGAGAATGCCCTCGCACCATCTTCGCCTCAAAAGCAAAAGAAGCCAAAGCAACTCTTCTTTCTGGAGGGCATGACATGTTTTCTAAAATTTTCTCTATCCGCATCAACCAATTTTCTGATTTTATTGGTCCTCCTATCCCTGAGAAAAGAGGTGGCCTTATATCCCCAAATAATTCGTGTATTTATCAGAACCCCACCACTTCCACTAGTGGTATGCGATTTCTTATCATTCAGTCATCTTACATCATTTGTAAATGATCTATCGCTAATGAAGTTGTACCAAATTCGGTGCTCACGGTTTGGTCTCTATTTTCACCCATAAGATCTTCCAAAATTGATTTACAGTTCGAGAAGACAAATTTATTATAATCGTTACACATCAATCAATATAATCACATGCAACTCTTTTCATAAAATTTATCATCTTCCTAACTCTTTGACATGATCATATACTTATGTCCTAAATATAAAATCTCTCGATATACCACTCTCACCTCCGTGAATACCAACAACTGGCCTGACGGATAAAAGAAAAACTTACATAACACTTTCAAGCTTAAATAAAATCTTCAATCATACAAGAGCCACTACAATCCAACAAATGATTTAACAATTTGTCTACATATATATACTAACAAAGTTCATGAGAAATACACTTTAAACATAACTCGGCATAATTGACATAATTACCTATCTCCTGAAGTCCCTCTATGGCGATAAACATGACTTTCTCTTCTATCAGTCATTTAGTTAGGATGTTTTCCTGAAAAAAATTTAAACAACTAACAAATGAATATAATTCAGTGGATCAATTATGGTGTTACACTATAATAGTAAACAAGAAGATAGAACTAGTATGCATGTCAATTTTTTTGTTATCACATATACATAAAACAAATTTGCTCAAACAATCAAACATATGTGAGGTAGGTATGCATAAACATTTTGTATGAACTTTTATTTTTACATTTATCATCCGTCTTTTAGCCACCGTCAAAACCTTTACCAATATTCATCCAAAGATAAAGAATATTATCATTACCATTTCACAATTTCATTACCCCTTTTTTTCATCATTTCAAGACGGTACATATCAAGGCCCCCAACCAAGCACTAAAACGTAACTCCACTTTCAACATACACATTCATAAAGATACAATTATACAAGCATGATATTAATTCATAACTAATAAAGAATCAATTAATTTTATAAAACGACAATACGATCTAAAGATTCGCAAGTATTATCCAATACGAAACAAGAACTACATCACAATTTTAAAAAACAGAAAATCATCACAACTTAGAAGTAAAAAAATCATAATCATACGAACACGATTTCATCAAATTAAAGACATATTTTTATCATAAATGTAGAACATAATATCCACTTTAACTCATAGCTTCTTAAATCTCTTTTAACGCTTCTTTCCTTAATCAAATTCCTATAACATAAAATATCGATTTGATCAATATTAAAAATAATTTATTTTATTTTATTCATACGATACTTACTTATAATTTTTTTTTATTATTCGTCATATTCATATTCATCAATATTCATCGTATTTTCTAAATGCTTAAATTACCCTTTAATTCACTTAATATAATGATATGTCTAATTTTCCATATAATACTTCTAAATCCTATTACTTTTCTGAATATACAATATTAAGTGTTAAAATAACTTAATATATTTTATTAAATATTTATCATTCCCCTTAAAATGATTCTAATCAAATTAACGATAATATAATTTAAAGATGTTTAAAGTTTTATTAAATTTGCAAATTATATTTTATATAAGGGTTTAATATTTAATTACTTAATTATTCTCATAAATCTTTCAATATATTTATAATTTACATATATAACCTTTAATATAATTAAAATATATCAGATATCAAAATACTTTGGTATCAGATAAGAAATGGTCATTTGGATTTGACCTTCATTTTGAAATAAAAACTTACATAATATAACTATAGTTCCTTTTATAATATAAAATGCATTTCCTTTATAAGTTCTCATAATTTTAATACCTCCCTTTATTATTTTTCTTTAAAATAATTCTTGAAATGATCTTAAAATAATACCTTAACTTGAATTTAATTTATATTACATATCCCTGAATTAATTTATTTGCTAAAATCGATAAACCCTAAATTAGAATTATAAACCCTAAATCAAAAATTTGAGATAATAACATTAACATAAAATTTCAATTAAAAATAACTATATATCTTATTTACTTACCTCTCCCTCGACTTATGCCCTAAGACTGTGCCTGCGGCTTTTCTAAGTCATGCACACACTGCCTCTTTCCCTCCGTGCAAGGCTTCTGCTCGACGCAGGCATGTGGCTTTCCTTCCTCCTTCCTCTGACACGAGGATTTTCACACCGATGTCGAGAGTGGAGCCACCTCACTTGCTAGGACTGACTCTTCTCCTTCCTCGTTGACAAATGCAAGACAGGCACAAGATGAGTCTTCTCTTCTCTGTTTCTCCCTCTCTCGTGAGTTTTGGGAGTTCTATTTCCGTTTGTCGAAACCGAACTCCCCCTTGAACTTTTTTTTTCAAGTCCGGCTAACCGTCATGTGCCAGATTTTTTTTTGTTATTACACTATCAGAAAGAACTCAATCAAAGGCAAATGAATTTCCCAATTTTCCCAAAATCAAGGATACAAAGTCAAGAAATCTTGTGAATTGATCTCTGACTCACCATCGATTTGAATGCAAGATCGAAGTAAGCTTCGCATTCCTAAAGTTTTCTCAATTTTTTCTCCACAATCAATGTAAATCACCATCCCGACGGACATTATAGATTTTGGCACACCATGTAACTTCACGATTTCATCAACATACTTCCTCATAGCTTTTCAACAAAGATCGATTGTTGACGATGTATAAAGTGCAGATTTAGTCAACCAATAATAACCCAAATAAAGATCACTCTTTCTGATCTAGGTAAGCAACCACAAAATCCATAACAATATCATCCCATTCCACTCGTGTATCGCGGTCAGAAAGTCCACTTCTGATGTTCAGCTTTAACCATCTAACATGATTAACATTTATAGACAAATTCAACTACACTTCTTTTCATTCCTGGTCACCAAAATATTTCCTTAAGATATTAATACATTTTGCTACTGCCTGGATGAATTATATAATTTGAATGATGTGCTTCATGCAATATGTCTTTCCTCAAATCTCCAACATCTGGAATGCAAATTTTGTCATGATACTTCAGTAATCCCTCTTCATCGATTTCAAAATTTTCTGTATGGCCTACTTTTATCAAATCTAAAATTTTCTGAAAGTCATCAACTCGTAAAGCATCTCAGATTCTGTCTTTCAAATTATATACCATTTGATTTAACAATAAAGCATCATCAGAATTTAATAATTGAAATTTTCAATTTTCTAAATCTTTAATCAACTCCTCCCGCTGAAATCAACCAATAACTATATTTTTTCTACTTAAAACATCAAGAACTACATTTCCTTTTCCCCTGATGATATCAATATTCAAATCATAATCCTTAATGAATTTCAACCATCTCCTTTGCCTTAAATTTAGATCCTTCTGAATAAAGATATATTTCAAGCTTTGATGATCGATGAAAACTTCACACCTTACACCATATAAATAATGCCTCCAAATTTTTAATGCAAATACTCACAATAACTATGATCAAGGATCGGATAATTTTTTCATGATTTTTCAATCTTTCAAGATAATCATTCTTCCATTCTCCAGTACACATCCCAAGTCTCTTAATGACATCATTATAAATTTAAAATCCTTCGTCTCATGGAATAATAAGACTCGCATTATTAAATAATTCTTCAATTTTGAAAGTTCTCTTCACACCGACCGATCATTCAAACTTAACTCCTTTCTAAGTTCGATATGGCAAGAATCAGAAAACCCTTCAATGAATCTCCTGTAATATCCTGTCAACCCTAAGAAACTTCTAACTTCGGACTGGTATTCGGTATTCACTATCGCGATTTTACTCTGATCCACTGAAACCCCTTTACTACTAATCATGTGCCCCAAGAATATGATGTTATTTAACCAAAATTCATACTTTGAAAATTTTGCATACAATTCATTTCCTTTCAGAACTTACAAAATAATGTGAAGATGGTTTTCATGAGCTACTTTATCTCTGGAATAAATTAGAATATCTATGAATACAATCACAAATGAATCTAAAAAGGGTCTAAAGATTCTATTCATGAGATCCATAAATACAAAAGATTTGTTAAGCCAAAAGCATCACCACAAACACATATGCTCATACCTTATACGAATGCGATTTGATATCTTCTTCTGATTCTCAATCGATGATAACCTCGATCTTAAATCAATCTTTAAAAATATCAAGCCTTCTACTGATCAAAAAAAGATCATCAATTTTTGGGATATTTATTCTTCAATGAGTTTGTTCTCTATAATCAATGATACTTTAAGCTCTCATCTTTCTTCTTCACAAATAATACAGCTCAAGAAGAGTTTGATAAATCCCTTCTCTAACTCAGAATTGATTCTTCAACTCTTATAATTCTTCGATGCCATTCTATATGCCAGACTCAATTAAATCAATAGAAATTTATTTCTTTAATCAAGTAAACCTAAGAATCATCTAAAAACTTCTAAATATTCCTTTACTACTGGTATTTCTTCTAACTTCTTTACCTCTTTAGTAACATCAGTAACTTGAGCAAGAAAATCTTCATAGCCTTTTGATAGCATATTTTGAACTTTTAAACAAGACACCATCATAGCTAAATACTCTCTTATGCCCCACAAATTTGAATTCTTCTTCTCCGGGAATATTGAATTTGACAATCTTTTTACAATAATCTATAAGAAGATAATGTTTAGTACCAATCTATTCCTAAAATCACATCAAATTCATATATCGATCTATTAAATCTGATCCAAGCTTCTTTCACGATATTTGGATCACACGCAAATATTTCAAGATTTCTGAATTTGACATCGCACGAAAGTCTATAAACATTTTCATAACTTGCAATCCCAAAATTCTCACACATTCCTTAGATTTAAATGAATGTAATGCTCCAATATCAAATAAAATTTTAACTGATTTACTTTCAATAAAGATGATACCTATAAATGAGTAGACATATAAAACAAATATATCTATCATAATATAAAATTATAACAATGCTAATTTAAATAAAGACATACCTGCAATAACATCAGGCGAGTCTTTTGCTTCTTGCTACGTGAGTGCATAAACTGGCGTAGATTCTCAGTTCGACTTTGAGATGGAACTGACGCAATGATCTCATCCTTTATCTACCAACAATCCTCCGGAATACTATTCCAAGATCCATCAACATTTCTGACTCAATATAGGACAAGATTTTGCTATATGTCCTGGCTGATGGCACCAATAACACGTGTTTGTGCCTAAGAGGCACTCTCCTTTATGCGCTCTTCCACATTTTGAACATGTGACAATACTGCTACTGCTGACATTTGTATATGACTTACACTTCCAGTTTGATTTTTCAGTTTAAACATTATGCCAAGATTTTGGCCTATCATCATTCCTCCTCTTCTGAATATCGCTCCTCTGAGTAGCTTGCACATCCAATTCTATCATTCTAGCCCGCTCCACCAGTACAGCATAGTCATCAATACCTAGAGGAATCAAGGGCTGTCTCACTACATCCTTCAATCCAGATAGAAATCTATAGCATTTTTCTTCTACATTTGGTATCAATTGAGGTGCATACCTTGAAAATATTATAAATTCAACTTCATACTGCATGATAGAGCGATCTCCATATATCAATCTGATGAATTTGTCCTACTTTTATCTCCTAGCTGAGAGGGGTACAAACCAATCTCTAAAAGTCTTCACAAAGTCCTCCCATGAAATAAGATTGCAAGACCTCCCTTCAAACTTCTCTTGCAACTGTCCTCGCCACCATCTCTCAACTTCGCCCTCAAAAGTAAAAGCCAAAACAATTCTTCTTTCTGGAGGGCATGACATGCTTTCTAAAATTTTCTATCTCAGATCAACCGCTTTTCGATTCTATGCCTTTCCCGCCCTCGAGAAAAGAGGTGGTCATATCCCTAAATAATTTCGATTTGTTAATAGGAACCCCGCCACTTTCACTAGTTTGTGTATGATGATTTCTTATCATTTGAGTTATTGTTTCCATCATTTGAGTAAATGCATCTATCAGAAAGCCAGACCGGTTTCACGGCCAGTTCTCTATTTTCTCTCATAGCATCTTCCTGAATTGATTTCATAAGCATGAGAAGCACAAATTAATCATAACCATTAGACATCAATCAATATATGCAAATCTCTTCATAAAATTTATCCTCTTCTTAATGGAAGCACAAATTAATTATAACCATTACGCATCAATAAATATAATCATATATAAATCTCTTCATAAAATTTATCCTCTTCCTAATGGCTCTTTGATTATAATCATATTTATGCCCCTAAATATAAAATCTAGCTCTGATACCACCCATGTCACGACCCGACCCGGGAGCTTGGAATACCAATGCGAGAACAGATAGTCAGACGGATAAAAGAAAAACTTACATAACACTTCCAATCTTAAATAAAATCTCCAATCATACAAGAGTCACTCTAATCCGCAAATATTTTAACAATTTGTTCACACATATATATACTAACAAAGTTCATATGACATACAATTTAAACATAATTCAACATAACTGACATAATTACCTATCTCCTGAAGTCTCTACGAGATAAACATAACTCCCTTCTCTCCGCCATTTGGTTGGGATCACCAAAAAAAATTAAACAACTAAGAATTGAATAAAATTTAGGATCAATTATCGTTATTACACTATAATAAACAGCAGAACTAAGATGCGCTTTTATTATTCACACATAAAAGAAATTGCTCAAACAATCAAACATATATGAGGTAGGTACAGATAAACATTTCGTGTGAACTTTTACTTTTACATTTATCATCCGTCTTAGGAGTCACCATCCAACCCTTTACCAATCTCATCCAAAGGACAAGTAGTCATTATCATGTCAATTTCATTTGCCCTTTTTTAGTATTTCGACGCATATCATCCCCTACCGCACTATAGTGAACTCCACTTTCAACATACACATTCATAAGATACAATTATATAACATGCATATTAATTCATAAATAAATCGCTTAACTTTATAAAACGAATGTCGACAATACGATCTAAAGATTCGATTATTATCTAACATTTAAAAAATAATAAACTATATCACAATTTAAAGAAGCGGAAAATAATCACAACTAAAGATAAGGAAAATCATAATCATACAAACATGCATTTCATCACAAGAAATTAAAGATATTTTTATCATAAATGTAAGAACATAATTACCCGCATCAACTTGCAGTTTCCTCTTGAATCTCCTTTCCTTTAATGCATATTTCCTTAATTGAAATTCTTATAGAATGAAATATTGATTGAATCAATATTAGAAAGCAATGTATTTTATTTTATTCATTTCTCATACATACTTACATATAACTTTTATTAATTGACGCTCACATTCATCAATATTCATTGTCTATTTTCTAAATCAAGTTAAATTAACAATTAATAATAATAACGATAATAATCATATTTAGTTAATTTATTTATTAAATTATGTATATTTATTAGACTAAATATCAAATTAATACTTAAGTTATATTTTGCATGTAGCATGTAAAATTTAAATAATTAAGTTTAATTTATATTATACTTAAGGAAAAGTAAAATTCTCTCAATCTATTAATATAATTAATAAGCATTTTACTACATCCATTTCATTCATAAATTTCAAATGTTTCAGATTTCATTTCTCCTAAATTTAATACTTTTATTATCATGATTTACATTATTAAACATGTACTATGCAAAATTAAAATCATAAAATCATAGTTATAAATTTTCAAAATTCTTCTATTTTCGTTGAATTTCTCCCATTTATATCAATCCTTAATAAATTTAATAATTATTATTAAAAATCGACATTTGATTTCCTATTTTTTGAAATTAAATCAAAGGTAACATTTCTATTTATAATAACTAAAAATTTTTACCTTATAGCATAAGCTTTCTCGATTTGCCCTAAGATTCAACAAGCCATCAGCTTGTCCAAAGTCCCACGACACCCGACTTCTTCCTTCCGCCTCCGTTCAGAATAACGACTTCCTCCTCTCTCTGCCGACAAAGCTCCCAGCCAATGTCGATGTGATAAATACCAGGCCAGGCATGCACTCCTCTTCTTCTTCCTACGACAACGACGAAGCCCCCCCCCCTCGGCGGGAAGCAGTCTCACTGACTAATGCACTAGGTGGAGTCTTCCCTTCTCTCTTTCTCCCTCTCTCCTCTCGTGTTTTGGGAGTTCTATTTCCACCAAATCGAACTCCTGACTTTTCCAATAGACTAACCGTCAGTAGTTGTATTTTTTTCTTTCTATTACAACTTTATCAAGACGGATGAAAGAAGAATCATTAGTGCAGATGCAGTAGATGAAATCACTAAAAAGATCCAATTGATTCGTGATAGATTAAAAGCTGTTTAAGATAGGCAGAGAAAATATTATGATGTTAAACATCGACCAGTAGAGTTTGAAGTGGAAGAGATTTTAAAATCACCTCACGAAAGGTATAAACGATTAAGAAAGAAGTTGAGCATGTTATATATATGAAATATTGAAAAAAATTGGAAAAGTGCTTATAGACTATTTTACCTTCTCACATGCAGGAGTACAATGTATTTATATTTCTTCTGAAAATATATTCAGGTAACAAAATTATTGTTAATCCTATTGATATTCAACCTGATCTCACATTTGTGGAGGAGCTAAAAAGAATTATAGATTTTGATGTTAAGCATCTCAGGAATAGGAAAATTTCATTTTTCCGTGTACTGTGGAAACATGTAGCAGATCGAGAAGCTATGTGGGAAATAGAATCAGAAATGCGAGAACTTTATCCTCATTTGTTTAATTAAAAGTATATTTATTTCTATTATTGTCATTAAATTTCAGAGACAAAATTTTTATAAGAAAAAGATATTGTAATAACAGGAAGTCAAAGGAAACATATATATATATATATATAAATCCAAATGCAACGACCTCGGATTGAAAAGTCAAAAGGGGAGCTTTTGCTTTTGCCAAAAGACTTCCCAAAGCAACGAGAAAAGGAGAAAAGAAACAAAGGTCGAGGGAAGAGAAACCTGCGTCTAGCCGAGGTTCGATAAATGGAACCCCAAATGCACAGAGAGGAAGCGAGGGAGAGAGGGAGAAGGTGGCCTCGTCCGTACCGAAAGTGAGAGGCCCATCGCCACCGACTGGGTGGGAAGCTCTCGTGCGCCGATGACCGAGAGAGGAGGGAGCCATTATGTGCGCGGAAGGAAAGGAAGACCATGCGTGCGTGCGTGCCAAGCGGGGTTAGGGCTCCGAATTAGGGAAGGAGGAAAGAGGTAAGTAAATAAATAAATTATATAATTATAAATTTAATTGAAATCTGATTTTAATGTTATTATCTCTGATTTTAATGTTATTATCTCAAGTTTTAGCTTAGGGTTTATCGATTTCAGTAAATAATTTAATTTAGGAATATGTGGCATAAATTAAATTCAAGTTTAAGAATCATTTTAAGATCATTTTAAGAAGAATCATTTTAAGAATCATTTTAAGAACATTTAATGAAAATAAAAACTTATCTATATTAAGTCACTTTAACATTTAATAGTTTATATTAAGAAAAATAATAAGATTTAAAAATATCATATGGCTGAATAATATCCTGAATGCTAGCTCATATTATCACTTCATCATTTTATACAATTAACGATGCGTTATGAATTAATATATATGATAAATCAGTATGAATGTGTATGTTGAAAGGAGTCACTCTTATGATTGGTTGACGCAACGTAATAATGAAAAAAAATAAATTAACAAACGTAATGGCTACTTGTTCTTTGAATGAGTATTGGTAAAGATTTTCTTTTGGTAAGGGTTTAGACGGTGACTCCTAAAATTGTTGATAAATGTAAAAGTAAAGTTCATAAGAAATGTTCATTTATACATACCTTCTATATGTTTGATTATTTGAGCAATTTTTTTTATATACATGTTATAATAAACCGAGCATGATCTCTATTCTTATTTATTATAACAATACAATCAATCTACTAAATTTTATTCAATTGTTAGTTGTTTATTTTATCGAATCATTCTAACTGATGATGAGAGTTATGTTTATCGTCGTAGACTGCGAGATGGATAATTATATTTATGTTAATTTATGTTTAGAAAATATAAAAATGAAAATAGGATAAATTATACTTAGGCCTAGGAGGTATATATATGTCAATCGCTTCAAGTTGGTCTACATTTTTATAAGCACTTCACGTAGAATCCCACAAGTTACTATCTACCTACATATAGGCTTCGTTTGGGAGAGCTTTTTTAGTGCGTTTTGCTTTTGAGAGCTTGAATTTTTAATTTTGATACGCAGATAAGCAGGCTTTTTTGAACCGAAGTTTTAGCCATCTCACCTTTTCAAAAGCCAAAGACAACAAATTTTCGGGAGACTTTTAAACCAAATTTTCGGGAATCCAAAAGCTTAACCAAACTGAGCTATAATAATACTAACGAGCTAATACCAAGACAGACGGCCGAACAATAAAGAAAACTCACATAATATTTTCAATCTTAAACAAAATCTCCAATCATATAAGAAATAATTTCTAATTCATAAATTATTTAACATTGTTATATATATATATATATATATATATATATATATATATAACAAAGTCATATGAAATACAATTTAAACATAAATCAACATAATTATTTATCCCCTGAAGTCTCTTTACGACGATAAACATAACACTCCCTTCTATCAGTCATTTAATTATGATGATTATCTAAAAAAAATAAACTAATAATTGAATAAAATTCAGTGAGTCAATTATGCTGTTACACTATAATAAATAAAAATGTAGAACTAGTATATATTTCAGTTTATGTTTAAATTATATTTCATATGAATTTTATTAGTATATATATGTGTGGGCAAATTGTTAAATAATTCAAAAAAAATAAAAATAAAAATAAAAATAAAAAAAATTAAAAAAAAATTGTTAAATAATTTGTGAATTATAGTGACTCTTATATGATTGGAGATTTTGTTTAAGATTGAAAATGGTAAGTAATGTTTTCTTTTATCCAGACCGTCTGTTCTCACCGATATTCCAGTTTCTCCGGTACACCCAAGCCGTCATGGTTGGTGGATCTTATGGATTTGGCTTCCATTGGATGAATCCTTAGCCTAAATCAAGATTGAACTCAACCTAGACCATGGGCACACCCTTAATTTGGCCTAGAAACTCCATAGAGACTTTAGAACTTAGTGAGCATACTTACAATGCCCTAGACCAAGCTTGAACATAAGTTGAAACTAAGTCAACTCAAGTAAATCCAAAGTTAACAAAAACTAATATGTTCATTTTGGGCCTACCTCGTGTCCTTTAGACCCCACCCTAACACACTCATTGAAATTTTGATGGTGTTTCGGTCAGCAAAGAGTTCTAAAGGGAGTCAAGAGAGCATTTGTTTATTATACCATCTCTCACAGACCCTACCGAGAAATAAATACCGGTGAACAGACTACGATAAAAGAAAAAACTTACATAACGCTTCAAATTTTTTTTTAAAATCTCCAATCATAAAAGAGTCACTACAATCCACAAATGATTTAACAATTTGTCCATACATAAATATTCTAACAAAGTTAAGGAGAAAATACACTTTAAACATAACTCGATATAATTGACATAATTACCTATCTCTTGAAGTCCCTCTACGGCGATAAACATGACTTTCCTTCTATTTTATTTAGCTAGATGATTTAAAAAAATTAAGCAACTAACAAATAAATAAAATTCAATGGCCATTATTATTACACTATAAGAAGGTAGAACCAGATGCGCAATTTTGTTTTCACATATACATAAAAGAAATTTGCTCAAACAATCAAACATATGTGAGGTAGGTATACATAAACATTTTGTATGAACTTTTTCTTACTTTTACATTTATCATCCGTCTTGAAGTCACCGTCAAAACCTTTACAAATACTCATCCAAAAGACAAGTCATTACCATTATCATTTGTCAATTTCATTGGTCATTTTTCATCATTTCACGACGAAGAGTATCATCGTCCAAGCACTATGTGGAACTCCACTTTCAACACGCATTTATAAGATATAATTATGCATATTAATTCATAACAATAAATCTTAACTTTATAATATACATGCATAATATGATAAGATTCAAGTTATTATCCAACACGTAAGAACAATAAACTATATCACATTTATAAAGAAGAAAAAATCATCACAACTCGTGAAAGGAAAAGCATAATCATATTTAACATGATTTCATCACAAGAAATTAAACATATATTTTACCATAAATGTAAGAACATAATTACCCATTTTAACTCGTAGCTAATCTCATTTTCTTTAATGCTTCTTCCTTAATTGAAATTCTATAATAAAATATTAAGTGTTAGCGACTTAATATATTTCATTAAATGTTTATCATACCCTTAAAATGATTCTAATTTAATTAACATACTATATAAATTTTATTTTCATTTAGTGTTTAGATTTCCATTAAAATGATTTTAATCTAATTAACGAATATTACTTTAACATAGTTCAACGCTTTTATTAAAATT
Source organism: Cymbidium sinense (assembly GCA_021442155.1). Classification (NCBI taxonomy): domain Eukaryota; kingdom Viridiplantae; phylum Streptophyta; class Magnoliopsida; order Asparagales; family Orchidaceae; genus Cymbidium; species Cymbidium sinense. The sequence goes on along the minus strand of CM038221.1, from coordinate 170,735,076 downwards.
ACAATCATATTTCATATGTGAGGGTTTAATACTTAAATTACTTAACTTTGGTTTATCATACATATTCTCAATTTACATTTCTTGCTGAAATTTATAAACCCTAAGTCAAAATTATGAACCCTAAGTTAAAAATTATAAACCCTAAATTAAACTTGAAATAATATTAAAATCAAATTTAAATTAAACATATACTTATATAATTTAATTATTTACTTATCTTTCCTCTCGGTTTTGCCCTAATACACGACGGCCTTTCACTCACGACGACGCTGATTTGGCTCCTACACGGCTTTCACGCATACCAACGCCCGATCCCCTTCCTCCTGCGCTCGATCCCTCCCTCGCACACAAGAGCTTTCCTTCCTTCTTCCTCGGCCGACGACACACGGTCTCCTCTTCTCCTTCCTCGGTCGTCGACGCACGTCGACGCACGGCTAGGGCACACAAGGTGAGTCACTACAATCTCCTTCTCTCTTTCTCCCTCTCTCCCTCTCTCGCGTGCCTTGAGAGTTCTATTTTGGTTTGTCGAAACCGACTCCCCCTCGAATTTCTTTTTTCTTTTTTTTTTCTTTCCGCGGCTAACCGCCGCGGCGGTTGCATTTTTTTTTTTTTTTTTGTCTTTCGGTTATTACAATCTCCATCCCCATAATAAGGATGTAAGTAAACCAGTGCACTTGATGAGCAATTTGATACTTGTTCATATAAAGCTCATTTATGTTCGTTTACTTGCATAATTAAACAACCTTAAACAAAATGTTAAAAGATCACAATATAAATAAACAATCTCCAACACTAACCTACTTGATCAATTATATTCATAATATGCTTATTTATTATTTAACAAATGATTTACTAAGAGCTTAATTAAATGCTCATTTAATGATCACTTATTTATTTAATGAATAATTTAATACTCTACAATTTATTTTTTTTATCAATCTTATGCACTATAAGAATTATGTATATTAATAGAGATATCAATATGATCGAAATATTAAATAAATACCTAGATATATAGATTAAAACCCATTTTTCAAATTTAAAATTCACTAAAAACTAAAATAATACCTAATGAATTAAGCCTACTTTGATTAAAATCTATAAATCTAACTGTTTAGTAGTAAGGTTATATATTTAATCATTAGCATCAAGCATATAATAAGTTCGACCTAATTAAAACTTGATTTTGGCTTGAAATTAATAAAAATAATCATAAACAAGTTTAAACAAAATTTTAAAATTCAAGTCATGTTCAAGCTTGACTCAATAAGAAAATAAATGAACAAGCACAAACAATATGATACTCAACTTGGCTAGCTTCATTTAAAACCCTATAAAAGAAGCAATATAAAGTTGCTAGAAGGTTAATCTTAGTTTTATCCTAGGTAATCAACAAATCTCTAAGCCATATTGTTTGCTTAGTCGTTTAGCTTGCACACATTATCACAACTTGCATTCTTACTTTCACCATGTAACGCTCCTCATAAACTTTCTTTAGAGCCAAGAACACCACATTTAGCAAAGTGATTGGGAGAGAGAAATTCCCAAAGCTTCAATTATGATCACTAGTTGCCCAAAGATTTAGATGCAAGTGATGATCTCCCAACCCTTAGATGAAGATCCAAGGTTTGAGGTTAGGCTGCATTGATGTGTTCATAACATTAAATCTCATGAACTATGTATCTAGATTTTTCCTAAAATTCTTTAAAATCTTAAAAAATATTTTTAAAATAATTTGATGTCGTGATAAACCAGAATAATTTTTCTAAGGCTTATATTAATTATTTCTCCTAAATATTTGGTTCAAAGATTGTAAAAATTATTTTGGGAGTCTATGAAGGCCTTATCGACAAAAGGTTTTAATCCTAACTCATGGACTTCTAGACAGTGCTAATGAGCATTTTACGATTCTCATTTTAGGGTTTTAATCTAAACTTATATGGTCCTCTAAGTGGATGTGCTAATGGCTAACAATGTTGCTTAACTGCAATTATGTGGAGTAGATTAGAGATACTTTCTTTGTTCATGTGCTTATTCTAAAGTATTCTTAGATTTAATCATTTTATAATGAAATTAACCATAAAAACTTTGCTCTTGTGAGAAATTTCACTCCATATATATTTCTTTTGTATTTGTGTGGTAAGTTATTTTAATCTTTCGAGGTGATAGAACCCCCTTCTCTGTGAAGTATTGAAAATACAATATATATGTTGTTTACTTGTCTTTCACTAAACCCAAGAGAAGGATATGTTTCATCTCTCAAGGATGTACATTCTTTTTATCCTCCTAATGCATCTTTTAAAGCCTATGATCATCAAGGAGAAATAAAATGAAAGGGTCACAAAACATAAAAATTGAAAATTGAAAATAGGATAAATTATACTTAGGCCTAGGAGGTATATACATGTCAATCACTTCAAGTTGGTCTACATTTTCATAAGCACTTCACGTAGAATCCCACAAGTTACTATCTACCTACATATAGTGTTACACAAGAGCGGAATACCAGGAGCATTCGAACAAATAAAAGAAAAACTCACATAACATTTTCAATCTTAAACAAAATTTTCAATCATATAAGAGCCACTACAATCCATAAATTATTTAACAATTTATCCATATATATATATATATATATACATACTAACAAAGTTCATATGAAATATAATTTAAACATAAATCAACATAATTACTTATCTCCTGAAATCTCTCTATGACGATAAACATAACCCTCCTTCTATCACCATTTAATTGTGATACACTAAAAAAATAAACAACTAATAATTAAATAAAATTCAATGGCCAATTATATGTTACACTATAAGAAAGCAAGGTAGAACTGATATACGCCGCTATATTATACGTACATAAAAAGAAATTGCTTCAAACGATCAAATATACTATATATGTATAAATAAATATTCGGTGAACTTTACTTTTACATTTATCATCCATTTGTGAGTCACCGTTTAAACCTTTACCAAAAGAAAACTTTTATCAATACTCATCCAAAGGACAAGTACATTCATTTAATTTCATTACCATTTTCGCACGTATCAAGTCCCAAGCACTATGGATGAACTCCACTATCAACATACACATTCATAACATACAATTATACAGCTATGCATATTAAACTAATAGTAAATCAGTAAACTTTATAAAATGATAGCTTCAATATGATATAACATTCAGACTATTATTCAGCATGATGAAACAGGAAACTGCATCACAATTTATGAAGAAATAGGAAATAAATCACAACTTGCAGTACAAGAAAAAATCATAATCATATAAAAATGCATTTCATCACAAGAAATTAAAGATATTTTTACCATAAATGTAATAATATAATTACCCACTTTAATTTGCAGTTTCCTCTTGAATCTCCTTCCCTTTAATGTTTCTTTCCTTAATTGAAATTCCTATAGAATAAAATATTGATTGTATCAATATTAGAAAGCAATGTATTTTTCTTTATTCATTTCTTATCAATGATACTTACATATAACTTATATTATTTAATGCTCACATTCATCAATATTCATTATCTATTTTCTAAATCAAATTAAATTCTTTAATAATATTATTTATAATTATCAATTTCACTATATTCATTACTACCTTTAGATTATGATCATATTAATATGCTTGTAACATAATCATTTTTTACTCTATAAATATATTTAAATAATTAAGTTTGATTTGTATAAGCAAAGGTAGAATTATACTCTTCAACTATTCATACTATTAATCATATTATTAGTGCATTCATCTAAATTATAAGCATTTCATTTCTAGCATTTCATTTATAGGTTTTAATTTAATAATTTAATTATTCTCATAAATCTTTCAACATATTTATGCAACATATTTATGATTTACATACATAACCTTTAATATTATTAAAATATATATTGTATATTGAAAAACTTATATAGATATTTGTATAATAAAATGGACATTTGGATTTTTACTTCTTTTTGAAATTGAAATCTATATAATACAAATACATTTCTCTTTTATAATATAAAATGCATTTCCTTTATTATAAAAAAAAAACCAAAAGAAAATAAACTTACCTCTGCTAAGCCTCTACTCCCTATTTCGATGTCACGTGACGCACAATGTCTTCTTTTCCTCCCACACCCCCCTCCTCTCTCTTGTCGGCACGAGCCCTTAATGACCCGATGTTACAGTGGAGACGCTCTCACTGACTAGGGCACTGACGCGACGAGGTCGCTTCTCCCTCTTCTCCTCGAATACACATGGAGCACGCAATCTCCTTCTTCTCCCTCGGTTATCGACGCACGGAAGGTTCACGCATGAAATTCCTTCTCCTTTTCTCTCTCGTTGCTCTCGTTTCGGGTTTCATTTTCGACAAACTAAAATCGAGCTTTCCCCCCTTTTTGACTTTTCCAATACGCGGCCAACCGTCGCAGCGGTTGGATTTTACATTTTATTTTTTCCCTTTTTTTCCCTTTTTTTTTTCTAATTTCCGGGTATTATAATCTCTCCCTCTTAAAAAATTTTCGTTCTCGAAATTAAATGACAATAATAGAAATAAACATAACTTTAATTAAACAATTGAGGATAAAGTCCTCGTATTTCTGATTCCTTCTCCTACGTAACTTTTCGATCTGATACATGTTTCCACAGTCCATGGACAAATGGAATTTTCCTATTCCTGAGATGCTTAACATCATAATCTATAATTCTTTCTAGCTCTTTCATGAATGTGAGATCATATTGAATATCAATAGGATCAGTAATAATTTTGTTGGTTTCATCAGTAATATATTTTCGCAGCAGAGAAATATAAAACACATTATACACTCCTTGCATGTGAGAAGATAAAGCTAGTCTATAAGCCATTTTCCCAATACTTTCCAAGATTTTATATGAACCAATATAGTGTGGGCTCAACTTTCCAACTTCGCCAAATCGTTTTATACCTTTCATGAGGCTGACTTTAAGAAATACAAATTCTCCCACTTCAAACTCTACCGACCGATTTTTAGTATCATAGTATTTCCTCTGCATATCTTGAACAGCTTTTAATCTATCACGAATCGATCGGATCTTTTCAGTGGCTTCATCTATTACATCAATTTGAGAATAAGATCGAAAGTAAGCTTGCATAAAGTTTTCTGAATTTTTCTCCACATAGATGTAATCGGACATCCCGACGGACACAATGATTTGACACACCATATAACTTTACAATTTCATCAACATACTTATCATTTTTTTCAACAACATCGATTATTTGATGTATAAAGTGCAGATTTAATCAATCTATCAATAATAACCCAATAAGATCGCATCCTCTAGGATCTAAGTAAGCCAACCACAAAATTCATAGAATATCATCCCATTTCCACTGGTATTGACAAAGGTCAGAAATCTACTTACTGTTTCAAATTTAACCATCCGACATGACGATGACACTTATGACAAATTCTACACTTTTTTTTTATTCTGCCACCAAAATATTTCCTTAAGATCTTGATACATTTTGCTACTACCTGGATGAATTGTATAATTAAAATGATATGTTTCATGCAATATATCTTTCCTCAATTGTTTAACATCTAAAACACAAATGCTATCATGATACTTCAGTAATCCCTCTCCATCAATTTCAAAATCTTTTATATGGGTTACTTTTACCAAATTTAAAATTTTCTGAAAATCATCATCTTGAGGTAAAATATCTCATATTCTGTCTTTCAAATTTGATTATATAGTTATTTGATTTAACAATAAAGCATGATCATCTGTAGATTTAATAATTGAAATTTTTAATTTTTTTAAATCTTTAATCAACTCGCTGAGAGATCAACAAATAAAGACTAGATATTTTTCTACTTATCGCGCAAAGAACTATATCTATCTTTCCTAGATGATATTGAATATCCAAATCATAATCCTTAATGAATTTCAACCATCTCCTTTGTCTTAAATTTAGCTCCTTCTGAGTAAAGATACATTTTAAGCTTTGATAATCAGTGAAAACTTCACACCTTACTCCATATAAATAATGCCTCTAAATTTTCAATACAAATATCATCACAAGCTTTATCATGTCGGATAATTCTTTTCACGATTTTTCAATCGCTCAAAGATAAAGAATGACTCTTCCATTATGCATAAGTATACATCCCAAGCCTCTTAATGATCACTATAAATTTGAAATCCTTCGTCCCTCTTTGGAATAGTTAATGTGCCATTAAATAATTCTTCAATTTTAAAAGCCTCTTCACACCGATCCAACCATTCAAACTTGATTGCTTTCGAGTTATAGATAATGCAGACGACAATCTGAAAACCCTTCAACGAATCTTACGTAATATGGTCATAACCCACGGTCCGTGATCAAACCTAAGCCGATAATTAATTTATCAATGCCCCTGGAGTCGGAATACCGCGAAATGTACATTTGGACGGATAAAAGAAAAACTCACCTAACATTTCCAATCTTAAACAAAATCTCCAATCATATAAGAGTTACTACAATTCACAAATTATTTAACAATTTGTCCACATATATATACACTAACAAAGTTCATATGAAATACAATTTAAACATAAATCAACATAATTACTTATCCCCTGAAGTCACTTTACGACGATAAACATAACACTCCCTTCTATCAACTATTTCTAGGGATGGTACCGGAAAAATAAACTAACAAACGAATAAAATTCAAATGAAATTAATTAGTTGTTACACTATAAGAAATAAGAAGAAACTAATACGCATGCGCTTTTATTATAATATGTACATAAAAAAATTGCTCAAACAATCAAATATACAGGAGGCATGTACAAATAAACATTTCGTGTGAACTTTTACTTTTACATTTATCATCCATTTTAAGAGTCATCGTCTAAACCTTTACCAAAAGAAAACATTTACCAATACTCACCCAAATGACAAGTATGTCATTACCATTTGCCAATTTCATTGACCTTTTTTCAGACATTACATTGCCCAATACCATAAAAAATGAACTCCACTTTCATATATATACATTCATAACATACAATTATACGCATGATATATTTATTCATAACTAACAAGAAATCGCTTAACTTTATAAACGACAAGTGATAATATGATAAGATTCGCGTATTATATAACATGAAGAATGTGAACGATCACAATTTATGAAGAAACAAGAAATAAATCACAACTTGCAGTACAAGAAAAAATCATAATTATATAAAAATACATTTCATCATAAGAAATTAAAAATATTTTTATCATAAATGTAAGAATATAATTACTCATTTTAATTTGCAGTTTCTTCTTGAATCTCTTTTCCTTTAATGCTTCTTTCCTTAATTGAGATTCCTATAGAATAAAATATTGATTAAATTAATATTAGAAAATAATGTATTTTATTTTATTCATTTCTTGTCTATGATACTTACATATAGCTTTTATTATTTGATGCTTACATTCATTAATATTCATTGTCTATTTTTTAAATCAAGTTAAATTCTTTAATAATATTGTTTATAACTATCAATTTCACTTTATTCATTACTACTTTTAGATTATGATCATACTAATATGCATGTAACATAAATCATTTTTTACTCTATAAATATGTTTAAATAATTAAGTTTGATTTATATAAATAAAGGTAGAATTATGCTCTCTATCTATTCATACCATTAATCATATTTTTAATACATTCATCTAAATTATAAGCATTTCATTTTTAGCATTTCATTTATAGGTTTTAATTTAATAATTTAATTATTCTCATAAATCTTTCAACATATTTATGCAACATATTTATGATTTACATACATAACCTTTAATATCATTAAAATATATATCAGTATATTGAAATACTTATGTACATTTATATAAGAAAATACATTTAGATTTTTACTTCTTTTTGAAATTGAAACCTATATAATACAAATACATTTCCCTTTTATAATATAAAATGCATTTCCTTTATTATAAAAAAAAATCAGAAGAAAATAAACTTACCCCTCGACTTGCCCTAAGCCTCTACTTGATTGATGTCACACGACGCATAATGTCTTCTTTTCCTCCCGCCAAGACGAAGAGCCCCTCCTCTCTTGTCGACGAGAACCCTGCGACTGATGTTGGAGACGCCTCGCTGGCAGGCACGACGCGACGAGGTCAGCCTTCTCCCTCTTCTCCCTCAGTCGTCGATGCACGGAGCACGCAATCTCCTTCTTCTCCCTTGGTCGTCGACGCACGGAAGGTTCACGCACGAAATTTCCTTCTTCTCCCTTTCTCTCTCGTTGCTCACGTTTCGGGTTTCGTTTTTGACTATTCCAAACCGCGGCCAACCGTCGAAGCAGTTGGATATTACATTTTATTTTTTCCCTTTTTTTTTTTCTGATTTCCGGGTATTACATATAGACCCTATCATAATAACTCTATTATGGTAAGAACTTACATGCAGACAAAGAGTAACTTCAAAAAATAAGTGAAGTGCATATTGGTTATTTTCTGACAAGAGAACGATCAAAAATATTGCAAAAAAGGTCACAAGATCCCATTTAATGCTTGAAAAAAAATGAAGTTATTATGGTAGAAATCTAAATAAAATATCTTGAGAAGCATAAATGAAATTCTAAAAATAGAACACAAGTTAATAAAAAAGTAACATACTTTAAATTTATTAAAAAGATAAACTGAAATATTTCAATACAAAGTAAGTTCTTCACAAAGGATATCAAGAATATTTCTGCTCCATACCTCAAGAAGTTCTTCAATGTTATTGGCACAAATTGGAATACGCTTATCATTCCAAATGCAAATCCGGGCACCAGTGTCATTCCTCATATTCTTAATGGTATTACCACACCTCCCGATAATACAACGTGCTTGGTCAGATGGTATTAATAAGCGAGCAGTTACTTGAATGGTACCGAAGTCCTCGCCTTCATTACAAACCAATGGTTCATCTGTAGCAAGCCTCTCATGCACTCTAAAGAGGGCATCTTGTGCAGGACAAGCATAATCTTTTTTATAGCTGAAGGGATTGGTTTCTTTGCTTGAACTAGAGATGGTAATAGTACGCTCTTCACAACCTTGCATAGCATCTTCAATCAAAACTCTAGCTCCAGTATCTGCTCTTATATGCTTCATAACCTCACCACCTCTTCCAATGATATGTCCTGCTTTTCTTTTAGGACATAAATAACGATACATGGTATGTTCAACTATAAAATCTTGTAGCTCTCTCTGACCAATGAGACTTCTCTTCTTGCTTTCCTCATTTGCTATATAGTTATCCTCAAAAGAGGATCTTTTTCTATGATAGTTCCTTTCTTCGTCCATCAAATGCAATTGGAACAAACTTCTCTTTTGCAACACTATTCTGAAGTGCAAACATACATCCAAAATTGAAATATAGCTGAAAACTGAAATATATAGCTGAGAGTGCTGTTAAAAAAACTATGAAATAGAAAGAAAAAAGCCTCACGAACTGAAGGAATACTAGAGGAAATCAATAAAAAATAGTCTAACATCATATATAAGTATATAACTCAACCCTGTTCGTCAAAGTGTGACCAAGAAGAAACAGGAATCCAAAATTATAGGTTAAATAAAATCAAGCAAGAAGATGAGCTTTTAGCATCCCAAATGCCCCTGCACAAATGAAATACGTCTATGGGTTTTTGTGTTTGTGTTTACGTGTTTGGGAGCACGGTCTCATTTATTGAGCAGTATAATGATGTCTCACTAAAGAAATTCAATCAGCTTCTTAGAATTTAAGAAAAACATTTAAGTGAGTTTTCCATAATAACTATATAAGGCATTGTGCATTGTTGAAAATATTGCGTTGAAAAATATGGCGACTGTAGAATAAGTTACCCAATGTAAATCAAAGATGCATGGCTCAAAAGGATATCAGGAGACCCTTATATCAAAAAAAGTATAATATACTTGATATTCACAAGTTGTTCTACCTATGAATTTAGATAAATTGTGCAGGTATATTAGACGGGGATTTATGGTTGAATATGTAGGTGACAAACTAAGATGGTTCCTATATTTTCAGGCAATGTTCTTGTAGGCAATATGTGCACTCACCTTCGTGTAGTAGACTTTGTATCCACAAGAATATGCACTTTAGGACTATGTACATAGGCATTTGCATTGGCTTGTGCAAGTGGAAATATTTTCCGTCCAAGTTTCATTGCTAAAGTTGTAATTTAAGACGTAGATTAAAAAATTTCCTTCGTGATAAATAATCCTAGACAATGCCACAAATATATTTGCCATAGATTTTCACTACGAGGACATCCGGAGATGATATTCAATGCAACCTTCATTATTTTTAATAAATAAATTTTTTTCTTCAACCATCTATTTGTGATAATTTATAATACATCAATTAATAGTGGTCAAAGATCGTTTCAGAAATACGTCAGTTATTTCCATAAATATAAACTTTTTTCTTGATTTATCGTACAATTTTTAGAGCATAGACTTCGACATTATAATTTCTACCACATTCAACTTCTTCACTCATCCCTCCTTGAGCATCACACAAGCTCACAGAACAATATGATCTCAATACTTCTAATAAGTCTTTCAAATCTGCAAGAAACATACCAACTAAGTAAGCTCGTCAACTATGCTCAAGGTAAAAATTTATATATGTAAAGCCAATTCAAATTTGGTTTTTATGTAAATATACAAAACATTAGGACACAAAATTTGGTTTTTATATGTATAAAAAATGACCATAGTATACTTGAATTAAATGAGAATTTGACACATAATAGGACACAATGAAGACGAAAGATTCATGTAACCGACCCCACTTAGTGGGATAAAGGCTTGTTGTTTTTGTTGTTGTTGTAAATATACAAAATATATATTATATATCTTACATATTTTGAGTCATACTTTAAGTTGACTCAAACAATATCATATTCCAAATCTTAAACAATGCTAATTTCAAATCAAAGCAGGATCAAGTTACCCCCATCCCCCACAAAAAACAGGAAATTAACAAATATAGCACATGCATATGTATATATTTCAATAACTAGAATGATGTGATAAACTTTCACTACTAAATCATTTTTCTACTAAGCTCATAAATTTAATTTCATGTTTGCAATTGATCTTAAATTCTCAATGTAATCTCTTCAAAAACACATCCAATGTTCCTGTATCATGTGTAAGCTAGTACATTTTCTCTTCATTTTTAATAAAAATATTAACTGAAATACATCGCAATTTCCACCTTGATACTTTGCAAAATACAAATCCATGAGAGTTAAATTATGGTAGCAACAAAACATAGCAATAATCTGCAAAATTTTGCAGCTACTACTAACTTTAGCACTTACAAATTCATTAACTTCCAAATACTGATTAACTTATACACCTTGTATGCTTCAAATTCATAAAATTATATTTGGTTATATGCCTTCACTAAGACATTTACCATCAATCATGCTCGACCACGAATGACTTTGACTTAAGAAGTCAGTCTAAAACTGTCACAATATATTCTACTCATACCACCAAACACAAGTTTATTGCACAGTAATTTCTGCACTTACCAGCTTCTAATGAAATACAACAATACTAAGAAAAAAAATATTTCATAGTTTTTAAACTGAATATTATAAACACTGATCCAGTAGTCATGTCTCCTGGATACTACCTTCTGGTTGATTTTTTAAAAGGTGTTATCCATAACATATATATACATATCAAACCTCCCTTCATTTAACCCAGTGATCTGATAGTGCTATGTATATAACTCAAATCTCATTATAGCTAACAATTCTGAATTACAATATTATCCAATCATGCCTAGATATTTCCAGTTTTCCAAAGGATCTCAATTTTGTTTATGAAACTTGTAGAAAATAAAACAATAGATGATAAAAGTCTACCTCGAATTAGATGGTCATGATCTACATCGCAAATTTGCCTTCAACATTTTTGAATGTCGAGTTGTGGAGTAATTTGATGAATATTTCAGCTAGTTGATTCCCTTTAGGATATAGAGTGCAAATCTGTCCGCTTCTTAATTTTTACTTTATGAAGTTCCATCAACCTCAACATGTTTAGTACAATCATGTGGTTTTAAATTGTGTCATGTTGATTTCTGATTTATTAACATAATATATTTTCAAAGACTCTTTTCACTTAATTTTTATATATTTTTTCAGTATGATTTTGATCCATAGAAGTTCTCAGATCCATTGAACACCTGAATTCAACTTCAGTACTCAATCATGAAATCGCAAGCTATTTCTTGCTCCTCCAAGTTATTATATTTTCCCTCAATAATGTATAATACCCTAAAGTGGACATTCTATTCGTCAATGATCTAGCATAGTTTGCTTCAACGTATCTTTCAATTCGTAGTGTATCTTATCTTTTGCATAAAATTTCTTTACCTAAACTTTATTTAAGATATCTGAGAATTCTATAAGTTTGAAGGTTATGTTTGTGTATAAATTGGCTAACTAGACTTACAATAAATGTGATGTCAGTATGGGAATAGGATAAATAAATAATTTTTTTAACAAAAAATTGATATTATTCTATATCTACATCAATTTCTTCTTCATCAAGATCAAAATTTTAATCAAATTCAATTGAAGTTTCATATAGCTTGCACTCTATCATCTTGACTTATTTTCACAGGTTGATATCATATTTCAATCAAGAAACATATATCCCTTGTTCAGATTGAACCACTTCTATACGCAAAAAATATTTGAATTTTCATAGACCTTTGATTTTGAATTCTTAAATGACCAATTTCCTAAAAACTTCTTTTTTATGGTTGTTATCCCCCATGACAATCATATCATCAACATATATAATAAAAATTATGAGTTTACTATCAAGAGAGTGATTTATGAAGAGATTATTCTCACATTTATTTTGTTTATATTCAACTTCCACTATTGCCTTTATAAATCTGTCAAACAAAGATTTTGGTAATTATTTTAGTCTGTATAAGACATCTTCCAATCAGCATATCCAATTCTTCCTAAAAGAACTATCGAATCATGACGATATATCTATATAAACCTCTTATTTGATATCCCAAAGAAAGAAAGTATTGTTTACATCATATTATTATATAAGCCGCCCATGATTTGCAGCAAAGGATATCAAAATACGAGTTCATTTTTGCAACAAAAGTAAAGATTTTTTTATGGTCAATCTAATATGATTGAGTATATCATTTTGCTACCAATCTTATTTTGTACTTTTCTAGGATCTCATTTGTTTTGTATTTAATTGTGAAGATTTATTTGCATCTTACTATCTTCTTTCCTTTTTGTAATTCAAAAATCTCCCAAGTATGATTTTTTAAAGCATTCATCACTTCTCTTATGACCTCCTTCTAACTTTTATTTTTAAGTGGCTCAAATAGAATTTGTGTAATGGAAATAGGATTGGGGATTAATAGAATGGCTTTATAAGAGGAATAAAATTGGTGAAAGGATGTGCATTGAAATATTAGATATAAATCAATAGTGTTACCTTGAAACAGTTTTGAGTCTTAGACTTATTATAGATCCTAGCTATGTTTGTTCCTTATTGCATAATCCTGAAGAGGTACCATTGGTACAAGGCTTATATTTATAGCCAGTAAGATTTTGGGCTACAAAAATATTAAGATAAAAAAATATTATCAAACTTATCTTTAAGTTAAAAAATTTCCACCTGAAAATAAATTTGAGTGAAGAAACTATATGTTTTATCCAAAATAACATCCATTGAAATGAACAATCTTTTTGTGAGTGGATGATAGCATCTATACATTTATCATGTCATAGAATATTCGATGAATGGACATTTGAGAGCTCTTGGATCAATTTTTTTTCTATTATTTATGAACATGAACATTGGCAATATATCAAAAAGCTTTAGAAGGAATCTTTAAAAAGTTGTTTACAAGAAAGAACTCTACCCATAATTTTTTTAAACTTTTGTAATCAATTACTATAAAAGGTATTCTTTTGATTAAATAGATAGTCGTTAGAACATTTTTTCCCTAATATCATTTTGATATCTAATTGCAGAGGAGAAGTGTCCTAGTGGCCTTCAAAAGATGACAATTTTCCCTTTTTATCAATCGTTTCATTGGAGAGTGTCAAGACAAAAAGAATAATAGATAATACTTTCTTTCAGAAAGAAGAATGATAATATGCAATTAAAAAAATTATGAGTATTATCAATTTGAAAATATTTGATGTTAGAGTTAAATTAATTTTTTAATACAACAGTGAATATAAAGAGTAAGCATAAGATTTTTATTTGAATAAATATACCCAGCTCATTTGAGTATAATCATTAAGAAAGATAATAAAATGAATAGCTATAAAGATATTAAAGATTTTAGAGGATCCACAAATATTAGAGCGAAACAACACAAAAAAGACTAAAGAATCTAGAATTGCTTCAGGAAAAAAAATGTAATGATATTTAGCAATTTCATACATTTCACAATAGAAATCTTTAATGTTTATATTTATGAAAAGAATATATATTGAAAATTTTTAAAAGAAGAATATCATAATCTATAATGATGTATCCAAATAATATTGATGATGTGAGAGGTGAAGAGCATGATAATTGAACTCAATCCTTAATAAAGTATAACATATCATTTTCTTTAGTTTGCCCGATCATCTTCCTTGTTGTACGGTCCTAAAAAACACAAAGAAAGATGACTTTGTAGTTATGATCATTGATAATTTTGTGGATAGATAAAAAATTAATTACAAGACGTGGAGCATGCAATGTGTTACTAAAGGTTAAGTTGGAGAAATTGAGATATCTCTCTATCCTACAATAGTTGTTAAAAATCTATCTAGAACTTTTTATTGTCCTATTATTAAGATAGAACTTTAGTTGGAGATATGTTAGCAAGATTTATCAAGCGGTCAGTGACCCCTGAATTTAAGATCTAAGAAAAGAGAAAACTATTTGAGGCGCTGAAAATATAAGAACTAGAAATCATATCATTATAAGCAAGAGAGTAAGATATGAACAGTTTTTCTAAGAAATTAAAAATAAAATCCTTAAGTTGTCAAATTTTTTTTTAGTTCAATCCTTCTAATTACATTATTTTTTTTATTTGTCTTTTTTACCATAATCTTGGAGCTTTTGATAAGACCTTTCTTTTTGTGATAGTTGCACCAAAAATTGCATTACATAACCTTCTTTTAGAAAAGATTTTGTAACAAAGAGCCTTATATTTTAGGATTCAGAAGCCTTCATGTTAGATATCTCGAGGATCAAATCATTAATTGCCACCATCTTCCTTATTTCATCAGCACACACAAGAGAGGATACTTTATTCAAAGAAGAGAGATTTTCTCAATCTAAAGTTTGCAATGGAATTTGGTCAAAATATTATTGAGTTTTGCCATAAACTCAAAAATTTTCTCTTGCTCTACAAATCATTGAAGATCACTGCATCCTCACAACATCATATCTTGATATCACAATAGTAGTCTAAGTCTAAATAATAAACCTTTATGAATAAAAGTATTTAATGACAATAAGTTTAACTTATTTAATAATAGTGAGCTTTATCTTGATTTCATAGATAAGTGCAACATCATCACCATTTAGTAGGTTTATAAACGTAAAAAAGCTCACTAATCTCAGGTAGCATAATATTCAACAACAAAGTTATAATCATGGAATCAGTTTCATTCCAAAGTTGGTCTTTAGGCTTCAGATATATATCTACAAGGTGTTTAACTTTTCCTTTCTTCATTTTTTTTTTTATCAAAAAGGTCTTCACAATTTGAAACCATTTATAATTTTTTTTTTTGTTTTAATGAGGAGATGGCTGAAATTCATAGAGTTAATCTTAAAGTTCTCCCTTGATCAGGTTTTTACCATTAATCATAGTCAATTTCTTTGAAGGAAATCAAATAACCTAGACATAATCAATAAAAAAAATCTGATAAAAGAAATAAGATTAAAATTAAAAATCCTAATATTATAAAGAACAAAGATTAGCAAGAAAATCCTAACCTCTTTCTAATACAACAACAACAAGCCTTAATCCCACTAGGTGGGGTCGGCTACATGAATCCTTCGTCTCCATTGTGTCCTATTATGTGTCAAATTCTCATTTAATTCAAGTATACTAAGATCATTTTTTATACATCTTAACCAAGTCTATTTAGGTCTACCTCTACCTTTCTTAACATAGACAAATCTAACGATCTACTCTCCTAATTGTCATCGACGCCGACGCTTTATGTGGCCAAACCATCTAAGCGACTCTCCTAATCTTATCTCGCCATGTATACTCCAACTTTTTCCAACATACTCATTTTGTATTCTATCTCTAAGAGTAAAGCCACTCATCCACCAAAGCATCCTCATCTTTGTAACACTTAACTTATACGCTTCTCTTTTACAACATTCACATAAGTCATTGCAGGTCTTACCAACATCTTATGCTTCACTTTCTAATACCATGTAAAAAATTAACTAATGGAGACTCAAATTTTTTTATTACCTTTTCGTACAAGATGGGAGATAATATATACATCTTCAAAAGGCATCACAAAACAAAAATAAATTAAAAAAGAAAGAAAAAATAAGAAGGGGTCAACGACCCTATATGGAAGCACAATGATTGCAATCCAAGGGCCAAATAGAAATTGATCTAACAGTGCAAGGCTTTGATCCATGTGCCTTAAGTTCATATTATGATTGAAGAGTAGGTGGGCCCCAATGCGAAAAAAGAGGGGGAGAACAAAGAGCAGTATTGTAACAGATGCAATATTCTAGCCAAACACTACAATAGCACGATATTGCAGCAATTGAACCTATCAACAGAAATTCAATAGAATTCACCAATTACAATTACATTTGCAACACTAAACATCAATAACTATTACAAAAATTAGTATAATGATAATAACCTATAGATAGATCATAATGCAATGACCCGTCTAATTCAAAAAAAAAAGTCTCCTAAATTTTAATGATAAATCACTATCACTCCTAGCCCTATGCAACAAAATACTAAAGATGGGTAGATGAGAGTAAAAAAACATAAAATGGCATCATCATCATCATTGCCTTATATAAACTATTTAAGGTCAACTTTATAAACTCTCATTCTCTATTCATGCCTATTAACCTTTTTGAAAAATATCTGCCAAAGTTACCAGATGTCTAATCATTTTATTCCCAACAAGTTTGCATATAAAGGCTTACGGGGCATTGCATAATAAGTAAGATATAAGTATTTCATGCACATAGCTTGCTAGTCTAAGAAAAAGTTCACAACAAACCATCCTAGTGAGTGAGATGAATTCAAACCATAAGTCATATGCTAGCATTTCCATCATATACACAACAATGAGAAAAAAACAAAAAACCACATACCCAGAATAAAAAGAGTATGGCTTCAGCGCCTCCCAACGTAGATTTTCACCCAAATCCCTGAACCTATAGGTAAAGGAGTGACCTGAGTTTGCATGCAAACTCAATTGACTTAGACTTCTAAAGTTAAGTAGCAGCGAAATCCTGCGCACATAAATATGCAAAAGGATAAGCATGAGTGTCAAGTTGGCACATCTAAAAGGCTAACAACTTTGAAAAGATTCTGATTACAATCACAAATATACTAATGGACAACAACACAAGCTTGAAGAGACAAATTTAATGTCATAGATTGCTCCACGAGTATATTATATGAATCCAGCAGCCAAGTAGAATCAAAAACATTAATCTGCCAATAACAAGGAAACTAATATATCACATACAAATGACATAAACCAAACCCTCAATAAACAACACATACAAATACCAAATAAATCAAACACGCCACATATCAGACTAGAGCTCATTTGATAATGTGCATATTTGACAGCTATTTCAATATACAGTCTTTACCAGGATAACTCAATGGGTCATCATCATTTTGCTGCAATCAACACAATGGTAGGAGATCAGCACAATAAACAGTTCTGCCAAAATCTAAAAATTCAGTGGAAGATGTTCCATTAGTCATAGTTTCTTAAAATAGTGGATTGACCCTCAAATCAGTTCAATTTGCACAAAAAAAAAACATAATATAAGAATCTATGATTATCATATGATCAACCTACTAAACGCATAAATTAGCCAAACTGAAGCTAAAAATTCTGCTCTAACAGCCTCAGAGCCAATTCGGACAGTGAATATACTATTTATATGCACAATTGATACATTTAATCACAGAATTAGTGAAGCGGCGTGAGTGTTTCAAGCTCATCGCTAAAGCTTTTGTGAAGGAGAGTAAAAGCCCTTCATACATCTTATACTATATCAAGACGCACGTCCTCGCAGCCAATGAATAGGAGGGAGAAGAGGGTAAGAAGTTGCAGTGGATAGAGAGAGAGAAGAAAGGGCAATCTTCCCTGAAAATAATCGGGTATAAATACAAGATCAGGTAACTCCATGCCAGGGAACAAGGTGTCGAGGCTGATGAATGGCAGATGAAGGAAGAAGAAATAGCTAAAAAGAAGAAAGGCGAACCTTGCCACTCAGGCATACTGGCTCTAGCAGAAACGAGGAGTTACGTCGAGATCTAACGCCGGCGACCCAGCTACACTTCACCTTGGTCCCTTCCTCTTTCTCTCTCTCTCTCTCTCTCTCTCTCTCTCTCCCCGTCTCGCCCCCTTGACAACCCTAAGCTCTACCACAGATCTAACAATGAATTCTAATGGAAATTATCGAATTCTTTATTTAAATTTTTTCTGTTTTGATTTTTTTTTCCTTTTTTCCTAGCTTGAAGGGGATTGAAAAGCTGGAAGAAGAGGAAAAAAATAGAAGAAGAAAATGAGGAATTTTTGATCAGAAGAGAAAGAAATGTGATAAGTACAAATCTCTTTTTCATAAGTTAATTTAGATATATGTGTATTATGTTTAGATATAGATTACTTATAAAATTAATGTTGCAAAATTTTCTCTTGATTGAGAGTTTTATAAGAATGTAGAAAGAAAAAACTGTGAAGCTGGAAGAAGAAAGAAGAAGAAGCAGAAAAACTTGACAGAGATGGTATTTATATATATAGCATATAATTTTTATATATTTACATATCTCATATTTAAACTTTCATATTTATATAAATAGCACTCAAATCATTGATATTACATCAAAAGTATTTCTATCATTATTTTTTTAAATGAAATATACATTTTAAGTATTTGTTATATAAATGTATAAGAATTAATATAATACATTTAAATCTTGAGAAATTTTTAAATCAAGCACCTAATACATATGTATTTATAATCTAATCACCATCTTTATTTTTTTGAACTAATGAATTCATGTATTTGCATATGACACGATCAAATCGTTCAAATTTTTATAAAAATGAAAAATATGCGTTGAGCTTTTGTTATGAATTTCAATATTTTTAAATTAATTTAAAAAATTAAGATTGAAGATGATTAATTTATAAATATAGAAAAATATAGTGGATATATATGTAAAAACCTCAATTTTGAGAAATTTACAAATCAATCCCACTCTATATGTTTAGTTATAAAGTGTTTATGAAAATATTATAAAAAAATTTTATCTTGATTGAGAGTTTAATAAAGAAAGTATTTAAAATAAAAAAATAAATAAATAATAATAATGTCAATTCATGAGTAAATCATTGTGTAATGAACGAGAAGTTTTTTTAATCATTTGAGTATTAAATTTTAGACTAATTTATATGCACAAGTATTATTTATAAAAAAATTGATGCAAATTTCTCTTGATTTAAGAATAAAAGTAAATTATATTTTTATTCAAAATATATTTTTATTAATTGAGATAAGAAAAAATAAATGATAAGTTGTTATTAAAATTTAAAAATAGATATCTTCTGTCTTAAATTGTGACAAATTTAGGATATTTAAAAATATTAAAAATTTGTAAAAAAAAATATCTTGAATATTTTTAAAGATTATCTGACTTCTTTAAAAACAAAATAAAAGAGATTTTAAAATAGTATAAACAAATATATTTAAAAAAAATTTATGACACCCCCAAAACCTTCCGCTTGCCGATGCTTGACCTGGTTGGGTCTATTTTGTTCGCAGCTTTTTAAGGGAAGGCCAGGTGGTGAGGCAGAGACATAGATCTTCTCGCTCTCCTCCTCGATTCTCAGGCGAGTTTGTGATTTACTGCGCTTAATATGTATTGCTAGCACGGAGATGATGAAGTATTTTAGGTTAGACTCTGGTTCTTGGACTTGCTTGGCTGAATGCTTTATTGCACAGAGAAGAAAGCTCTTTATAACCTGTGTTGGATCTAATGTCGTTGTTCTCTGTCAAGTTTCTGCTTTTTATACCGTCTTGCATGCTATATGCTTGAGATTGTCACATAAAATGATTGAATTGGAATTAGTTGCAGATTACATTGACTTGTTTCTTGCTTTTGACGGGATTAATTGTAGGGTTTGAGTATTATGGGGTTAACGATGAATGAGCTTCAGCGGAAAAGTTCAGGGATCACGAATAAAGTGTGTTTTTTTTTATATTTTTTTAGAGTCTAAAGGTTTTCGTTTAAGTAGATCTAAAACTGAATATATGGAGTGTAATTTTAGTTATAGAAGTTTTAGTGATAGTTTGTGATGAAGTCATTAATAAGAGTGACATTCAGATATTTAGGCTCTATTGTTCAAAATGAAAAATAGATAGAGATGTTATTAGTAGAATTCAAGTTGGATGGTTAAAGTGGAGAATGCATCCTGGCCTATTATGTGATAGAAAAGTTCCACTTAAACTTAAAATTTTATAAGATTAGAAATGAACGACTTATACAGAATGTCCAATAAGAGAAGATAAAGACCAAGTGTTGCTACAGATATTTTAGTGGATGAGTGGTTTTACTACCTGAGAGATAGAATGCAAAATGAGTATTCGGAAAAAAGTTAGCCAAATGATAGATAAGATTAGGAGAGTCGCCTTAGATGGCCACATAAAGCGTCAGCCCAGAACTGACAGAGAGTAGATGCATTAGGCCTTTATGTTAAGAAAGGTAGAGTAGACCTAAAAGACTTGGTTAAGATGTATAAAAATGATCTTAAGATACTTGAATTAGATGAGAATTTGATACATAATAGGACACAATGGAGACAAAGGATTCATGTAGCCGACCCCACCTAGTGGGATTAAGGCTTGTTGTTGTTGTTGTTGTTGTTGTTTGTATATCATGCATGAAGTTATAAATCTGGTTTTGATGGAAATAATGATAAGAACTTATGAGAGAAATGGTACTAAACAGAGAGTAAAGGATTTTTGTTTTTCAGGAGAGACCATGCTAAACAAAGCTTGTGCACTGCTATCTTTCATTGAATTTGGTTGTAAATTTTCATTTCCAAAATTGGATCTTTGCTGAGAAATTTCTTCTTAACTTCAACTTGTTTTTATTATGTTTTTTTTAGAACTCCTTCTTTATCAATATCATTACTACTTTGATTGCATTAATTGATGGAAGATGTTATAAGCAATGAATTAGTTAATCATGCTGGCTAGTTTTACTCTTGAAGTTAATTAAATCCAATGTGCTGAAGATATTACCTGATTTCTGTTGGAACTGGAATTGACATGTAATCAATGAATATTTAAACCAGGAAATGCTTGACAGGGAGCTTCAAATGGTGATTATGGCATTGGCCTCGAACCCATGGTTACTTTTATTGGATATAAATTCTTTCAATTTGAGATAGAATGGCCTCCTTTAGAAGACACTGAAAGAAAATAGTATTTAAATGGTTAGTCTGTAGGAGAGAGGCAGCTTCTTTTAGAATTCTGTAATTATTTTGAACTTGTTAAACGATGGTGATGGAGTTGAAAGCTAATGGCTATGAGAGCTTCTTAAATGGTTCGAGAGATGATTACTTTCAGGGAGATAATGTGGATCCCATGTATAAAATGTTTTTGGAGCACTTGAGGAAGGATGGGAAATCATATATTCTGGAAATGGAGGATGGTGATAATGGCTTACCTGTTTTTGTGAAATATGAAAACAATGCTGGATTATCAGATTTCCTTCGATTAGATGCTCCCATAAGCTCGGGACATTGCAGCTTTGTCAGAAATGGAAGATTTAAAGCTAAAAAAAGGCGCATCTGTAAGAAATCAGAGGCACAATCTAACGGAATTGTTGAATTCTCTGGCTTTTTGTCAAACCACCACATCGAGAACATGTTAGCGGTTGACAGTAATGAAGAATTCTGGAGCTTCAGGAATAGATCTGCTGATTCTTTCAAGAATCAAGCTGAAAGCAATCTGGCTGATGACAGTTATCAACAATTTCTAAGTTGCTTGAAAATCCAAGATGGTTTAATGGTTCTGGAATATAATTCCATTACAGTCATTTATGAGGGCCATGAAACATCAGCGGTAACTGAAGGAACTTGTTTTGATGGTCAGGGGTCTTTGCCATTACAGGCATTTGAAAGCACCCAACCGGCTGATTCTTTGAAGCCTGCAAATGAAGGTGCCAGTTGTTCTGATAACCGTGAACTTGTTTTGTATGAAACTAATCCACGCCCTGATGTAGTTGTAAGTTCAAATGCATTGTTTTCAAGTTCTTTATTCAACATTTTAGTGTACCCTTCCTTTCAAAAATAAATTTTTCCTCACAATTCTCATTGTTTTTTAAAAACAGTAGAGCTGCTGACCCCCCTTTTTTTTCCTTCCTGTAAATTCAAAATGTCAGATTTATGAAGCTGATGACATGCCCATAGTGCCTCTTGACGACTCCAATTTATCTCCATTCGATTTGAAGCTTATGGCTGTTCTTAGTAAGCCGTATGACGAGCAAGAGCATGAATTGCTTTGGAAGCATGCAAACTTTCGTAAACCAGTGCTAAGGCACAAGGATCTCCGTAGTCAGAGTAAATCATTCAGTACAAGGCAAATGGGATTTTCATATCTCGATCATTTTCCAGGTGATTATAACACTAATAGCTTCAATGGTGATATTTTGATGCAGTGCTTTTTAGTGTCAAGATGTCATGGTGCTTAAGGCTGAAGATATTCATTATGCTAAAATGTATATTTGGGTGACATACTTGTCATTTGGGTGAGTATTGATAAATGTTTTCGATAAAGGCTTTAGATACGACTCATAAATGGATGATAAATGTAAAGTAAAAGCTCATTTAAATGTTTATTGTATAATGCCTCACGATATAGAATTTTTTTACGTATATTATAATAAAAACCATGCATATTGGGCTTCTTTTTACTTATAACAGAAGATAATTGACTCATTAAATTTTATTCAAAGATAACTGTATGAATCCATGTCTAAGTGCTGGATTCGTACATTTTTCTGGTCAATAGAAATAATTTTGCTTGAACTTTGTAGATCTTGCAAGAAAATTGGAGCATTCTGAACCTAAGCAGGCGCTGAACCTTCTGCGTGGATTATTTTTTTGGTTAAAGGTACGTTCTATCAACAAATCAAAATTTTAATACAAAAATTGCAAAAATCAACATTATTTGAATGCCAGAAGAATTCTGTTATGCTTATGCTGCAAAATTTCTCTCAGTTGTTAAACAACAAGTGTTTATCAAACCTTCTCAAAAGATCTTGAGTGTTTCTTTATCATATACAAACGTCCTTAATGATAGCGTTTACTTTGCAGAATTTGTGCAATGAAGGTGCTTATCAGCCATGGATGTCAGCAAGCTCTAAAATAGTAGAAGTTTCAGATCATGAAACGATGCTTCCTCTCGGAGAAAAAAATATGGAAGCTCAAACTTCTCCTTCTTCCTTGTAAATAGTATATTAGTCTATTATTACATGCTTATGTATGTGGTTTATAAATATCATGGATGTTAAGCGATCGGTCAGCGAGGAAAATTTTGTATGTAGAATCTGTGCTGATAAGCTTGTAACCAACGATTTTTGTCTATGAATTAATCTATTCAGTTCTCCTTTTTCTTTTTTCTTTTTTTTTCTTTCCCATAAATTTTCTAGGGTGTGAAGCTTTGCATATTTATTCTCCACCGGCTCTTCTTAGTAATTACCCCCAAGCGATTTCTGTGATATCGGCTTCATCGTTAAAGTCTATTCTTCTGCCATTACTGTATTTTTTTTTTTTTTTTTTGGAATGGGTATCCACCCAACACCCCACCCATCTTGTGGGTGGAGATGTCGTTAATGACTATCCCAGCTGGTACATTCATCACACGTGTCGGTCACTGATTTCACCTAAGTATCGTCTCCAAGAGGATTCGAACTCGGTCCGGGGGGTTCGCCACGCTCACCCACCAACTGAGCTAAGAGACGGTGGGTCTGTATTTTTCTTTTGTTTTCTTTTCAAATCTCGATGGGGACCTTTTCTTCTGCTATAATTGCAAGATGCTTACTGTGTTTTGCATTTTGCTTTTTTGTTTCTCAAGTCCCCCAATAGTTTCTCGTTGGTGTAATCTTGTAATAAATTTTTATCTTTTTTTTTTTATTAGAACATTTTGAAATGTTGATTCTTCCAAGAGTAATAAAAATTGATTTAAATACTGCCAAAATGAATTTTGAGTATTTAAAATTTTATTTTTAAATTTAATATTCATTGCATCTCATCATTTGTATAATTTAATCAATTTATGTTTTTTTTTTTTTGGGGATTTACATACATACCACACAATTTTTATGTATTTATATATCTAACACCTAAAGTTAGATATTTATTTATCTAACACTTTCCTATACTTAAAAAGTTACATTTCACTTTTAAAAAGTGAATAAAGTGATATTTTTGATGTGATATTGAAGATTAGGGTGTTATATATATAAAAATTGAAGTTTAGGTGTTAGATATGTAAATAGATAAGAATTGTGTGTATGTATGTAAATCCCTCTTTTTTTTCATCTCAAAACTTAAATTTTAGGAAGATTTACATACATATCACGTCAAACTTTCATATTTACATATCTAATACCTGAAGTTAGATATTTACTTATCTAACACTTTTCTATGCTTAAAAAGGTGTATTTCACTTTTAAAAAGTGAATAAAGTGATATTTTTGATGTGATATTGAAGATTAAAGTGTTATATATGTAAAAATTGAAGTTTAGGTGTTAGATATGTAAATATGGAAGTTTGATGTGGTATGTATGTAAATCCTCCTAAATTTTAATGCAATATTCAAATAATTTATCAGAAATTCTTACCTTGCTAAACAATTTTGATGCTATAGTAATCCTCTCAATATTCATTAAATCTGAATTTACATATTTTACTAATGAGCTTTGTTTGACTTCAATATATTGGGAGCTAAACCGCCTGCCAAGATCACTTGCTACTCCACTCTTCTTTACTTCGTCGGACCTCTGCCATGGGCGGTGGCAACGGCGATCCCTATTGGGAAAAGCGGTTGAGCGATGAGGTTCGATACCTTCACGGTCTCTGGAGACAAGGACCTCATCCTTCATCAACCGGAAATTCTAGCGATAACACTAACCGTAACCCCACTCTCTCTCATCTTCGTCCCAGATACTCCGGCGGGCTCAGAAAAGGTCGAAACTATCGCCGTCCAGGGACTAAGGTGGTTATCTCCGAGAAGGAATGGCCATGCGATCCTGCTCCGGATCCGAACGAACCAGTCGCCACTAGCTGGCCAGAACCACTGCCGAAGCCTGCACCTCGCCCTCCCTCCGCAGCGGTTCTGGCTGCTCGCGCACAGAAGAATGGGGTGGAGGAATGCAAGAGATTCTTCTCTAGGAAGGACATCGATGGTGATTCCGAGGAAAGCGACTCTGAGGAGGAAGATGTTGAGGAAAAAGAGGTGGAGGAGAGGGTTTTCAAGTTTTTCATGGAGACCTTTACGATGGACAACGAGTTGAGGAGGTACTACGAGTCAAATCATGAGAAAGGTGAGTTCTTGTGCTTGGTGTGTGAGGGTAGCGGGGCCAAGAAAGGGAGAACGTATGGTGATTGTGTGGGGCTGGTTCAGCATTGTAGCAATGTGGTCAAGACAGGCCGGAGAGCTGCTCATCGTGGTCTTGCAAGGGCTTTGTGCAGGTTGGTTGGGTGGAACTTTGGCAGGCTTCCAATGCTGGTTCTAGACGTTGAAGAGACTCTGGGCCAGACGTTGGCGAGAGATGCTTCTCAACAGCAGGTGATGCCTCTCTTCTGATAGCTTCTTTATATTGATTTAGATCTTAACACTTACGCAACATCACTTGGTTAAAGTGGAAAAAAATTTCTTTAGCCTCCTACTTGTTCTATTGTATAACAATCAAGTAATCTATGTGATGCTGCATCATGTACTTCAATCACTAGCCTTGAGAGTGTCTTAAAGATGTGTATGATAGGTTTGTAAAACTTAATTTTCATGAACATAATCCTTATCTACGGGTAGACATAGTTTGAACTAATCTTGAGTGGGTTGGATCAATGTTTAAGATTTCAAAAAAAACCAATTCTTGCAATCCCAACAATTTAATTTACTTGTCTGGAGAGTTTGGCCACATAAAGCGTCGGCCGTCCGATAACCCGATTAGGAGAGTAGATGCATTAGATTTGCCTTATGTTAAGAAAAGTAGAGGTAGACCTAAAAAGATTTAGTTAAGATGTATAAAAAATGATCTTAATTATAAATGAGAATTTGACACATAATAGGACACAATGGATGAAGGATTCATGTACACCAATGGGATTTAAGGCTTGTTGTTGTTGTTGTTGTTGTTGTCTGGAGAGTTTGAACTAATCTTAAACAAAATAACTACTTTGTGTTGTGTGATCCTTGTGGTTTGTTTGCATCAATATTGATTCAATCCATATCATAATTTACGACGAGTCTGTGCCATAAGCCATAACAATGGAGTGGATTTGTTGCATAGTTAGGCTTCGTTTGGCTAAAGCTTATTTGGTGCGTTTAAATGTTGAGACCGTGAAAATTATTATCTTTTAATTGTTTGAATATGGTGCTTTACTAAACGGTATTTAAATAAAACTCCGTTTAGGATCGATTTCAGAAAGCAAAACAACGACTCCGTCCATACTGCACTCCGAATTAGAAGAACGGAAGTTTTGCAAAAATCACTTTTAAACCAATTTTTTCCTAAACGAAAATCTAAGTCAAATGAAGCCTTAGTCACTATATGCGTCAACTAGAAAATTTATAATATGTTGAGATCGTGAAAATTATTATTTTTTAATTGTTTGAATATGGTGCTTTACTAAACGGTATTTAAATAAAATTCCGTTTAGGATCGATTTCAGAAAGCAAAACAAGGACTCCGTCCGCACTGCGCTCCAAATTAGAAGAACGGAAGTTTTGCAAAAATCACTTTTAAACCAATTTTTTCCTAAACGAAAATCTAAGCCAAACGAAGCCTTAGTCACTATGTGCGCTAACTGGAAAATTTATAATATGTTCTTTTGTAGCATTTGGTAGAGGAAGGTTGGGAAGATGACGATTCTGACTATGTTGTGCTTGCTTATATATATATATATATATATATATATATATATATAGCTATAAGAGGTTTTTTCTCCAATTGTAGAGCTTCTCATGTTTTAGTTTGTTTTTCTTATTTCTTCTTCTGCTTTCTTGATATTACACTGCTTTCTGGTGCAGAAAAAATCAGAAAAAGCTGAGCAAATCCAGAATGAAGCTGTTGAATAGAATCAGAAACTTTCAGGACTTAATGGAAGTAGTTACAGTTCTATGGGATATGTAGAAAGAGTTCCAATTGCTCGAATAGTTGAGCATGTCTTAGCAAGTATGTCTAATTTCCCTTCCATTTGGTGTACTTTTGAACCTTTCTGGTCTATGATGCCTCTGCAAGTGTTTGCTTTTTGCATCTGAAACTTTAAAAAAATCGAAGAAATAAGCTGAGATTTATAAGAATTATATTATATGTATCTAAATAATATAAATAAAATTCAAGTTGTCAAATAAAAATGGAGGTCAGTTATACAACTCTATAAAAATATGGCTTAATTACTATTTATTTGATGTTAATTTGTTCTTCATTGTATGAGTCTTCGGATCCACAACAGCAGCCATTCTTCTGAAGGAAGAAAAAAGAGGAAGTTGGAAGATGTAAGAAAGAGGATATTTTAAAATAATATAAAAAAAAAAAAAAATGCTTTTAAAAAATAGTACGAACAAATATATTTTTATTTTTTATGACATCCCCAAAACCTTCCGCTTGCCGATGCTTGGCCTGGTTGGGTCTTTTTTTGTTCGCAGTTTTTTAGGGAAGGTCAGGTGGTGAAGGCAGCGGCATAGATCTTCTCGCTCTCCTCCTCGATTCTCAGGCGAGTTTGTGATTTACTGCGCTTAATATGTATTGCCAGCAGGGAGATGATGCAGTATTTTAAGTTAAACTTTGTTTCTTGGTGGCGGAATGCTTTATTGCACATAGAAGAAAGCTCTTTATATCCTCTGTCGGATCTAATGCCGTTGTTCTCTGTCAATCTTCTGGTTTTTATAGTTTCTTGTATGCTATATGCTTGAGATTGTCACATAAAATTATTGGATTGGAATTAACTGCAGATTACATTGCCTTGTTTCTTGCTTTTGACGGAATTAATTGTAGAGTTTGAGTATTATGGGGTTAATGATGAATGAGCTTCATCAGAAAAGTTCAGGGATCACGAATAAAGTGTGTGTGTGTTTTTTTTTAATATTTTTTCCTATGTTTGTATATCATGCATGCAGTTATAAGTTTGGTTTTGATGAAAATAATGATAAGAACGTTTGAGAGAATTGGTACTAATCAAAGGATTTTTTTTTTTTTTTTTTTTTCAGGAGAGACTAAGTTAAGATTCAGATATTCTGGCTCTATTGTTCAAAATGATGGTGAAATAGATGGAGATGTTATTAGTAGAATTCAAGTTGGATGGTTGAAGTGGAGGAATGCATCGACCTGTATGATAAGTTCCACTTAAACTTAAGAGAAAATTTTATAAGATGGTGGTAAGACCAATGACTTATGATGCAGAATGTTGGCAATAAAAGTGAAACATAAGACTAAGTTAAGTGTTATGAGGATGCTCAGTGGATGAGTGGTTTTACCCTTAGAGATAGAATGCAAAATGAGTATGTTCGGGAAAAAGTTGGAGCAGCTCAGTGGTAGATAAGATTAGGAGAGTCGCCTTAGATGGTTTGGCCACATGCGTCAGTCCGATGACAGAGTAGATCATTAGATTTTTATGTTAAGAAAGGTAGAGTAAAAAAAACTTGGTTAAGATGTATAAAAAATGATCTTAGCATACTTGAATTAAATGAGAATTTGACAGATAATAGGACACAATGGAGACGAAGGATAAATGTAGCCGACCCCACCTAGTGGGATTAAGGTTTGTTATTGTTGTTGTCGTTGTAGTAGAGATCATGCTAAATAAAGCTTGTGCACTGCTATCTTTTAGTGAATTTGGTTGTAAATTTTCCAAAATTGGATCTTTGCTGAGAAATTTCTTCATAACTTCAACTTGTCTTTATTATGTTATCTAAATTGGAATAATAGAATTAGCTATGTTGTCTTTCCTTAATGATGGCGATTGCTTTGCAGAATCTGTGCCATGAAGGTGCTTATCAGCCATGGATTTCTTCAGCAAGCTCCAAAATAGTAGAAGTCTCAGATCATGAAACGATGCTTCTTCTCGGAGAAAAAAATATGGAAGCTCAAGCTTCTCCTTCTTCCTTGTAAATTTAATAATTGGGATATTTTGATCTCATATTAAAGAATTTAATGTTAGTCATATAAATATTAAATTTTAAATATCAGATATATAAATATATAAAATTATATTATATGTTAATATAAAAAAATTGGAGAAGTTGTTAAATAAAAATGGATGTCAGTTATCCAATTATAAAAATAGGGCCCAATAAACTTTTTATAATTAATATTTATTTGTTCTTAATTTGTACTTCGTTTGAGGAGTCTCTGGGCCCACAACAGCATGGCCTTAATTGTGATTAGATGGGCTTCTATACTAGGCATTCAAATCGCACCACTTTTCAATATGTATATATTGAGAATTTTTTTTGAAGTTTTTTAATAGAAAGCATTAAATTAAAATATTGACTTTTATTTGTCATAAATCATATTAATATTTTTTAATTAATCAAGTTCCAATGTTCCCAGCAATATTTTATAGTAAATTTAGAAGCCTAATCATATACTTTATTGATAAAAATACCATTTTTTTAATAATTTTTAAGACTATAAATTAGCTTTTTTTTAAAAAAAAAGTGATGATATTTCATTATAGAAAATAAACTTTTTGAATGTTCAATAAAATTTATAAATGCCAAAGGGAGTAACATAATTTTTCTTTATAAATTATAGGAGTTTTTACATATGTACCACCTCAAACTAATTATTTTATTTATTTAACATCCAAAATTTTATTATTATGTATCTGCAACAAGGCGGAACTACGGTTAGATAAAATGAGTTTCCATTGTTTTACAGTAATAATAAAATTTTGAGTGTTAAATGAGTAAAATAGATAGTTTGAGGTGGTATGTATGTAAAAATTCCTAAATTATATGACATCGATAAAAGCTAAATATGGCAAATCTTTTTTTTGTTCTTATTCTTAGAAGTTATAATATGTTATGTTTACCAACGTACATAACTATAACTAATGTGATATTTGACTAATGACAATTATAAACCTATAATAGCTTTATAATAAGTGTTTTTAGAGAGAAATGGTTTAATATATATTTGGAATAGAGCATGATAATGTTAAAATTGCAATAATTCAAATATTAATGTTGAACTTTGTAATAAGCATTGTATACCCCCATAGGGCAACTAGAATAAAGAAGGGAATATACAAAAATTGAGGAAAATATTAAAGGGTATAACCCACATATCATATTAGGGCTTAAATACATTATAAGACACTCGTCTAAATTGGGAGGCGCATTACCTAATCAAAACACACATTCACTTGACACCGGGGGCACACTTACCTGGCATAGAGAGTCACTAAAAAAGGGGAACTCACCTAGTTTAAGGAATTCATTTGCTAACCTAGAATAAGGATTGGACTTAGATTGATTATCTATGTGTACTTACTACATTTATGTTATGAATGTGTCCACGTGTTTGTAACAATTTTAAAACATATATTTATTTATTTTGCTAGTAAGAGAGTAACTTTTCTTGTTGATATCTACTAGGGCTGCAAACGAATCGAGCGTTCAACAAGCTACTCGTGACTCGGCTCAATTAGAGCTCGTTTATGTTCGTTCATTTAATTAATCGAACAAGCTTGAACACTTTTGTAAATACTCGATTGTTAAATGAACAACGAAACAAGTTATTTGTTCGTTATGTTCGTGACGATATCATTTAAAGCTCGCGAACAAGCTCGTTAAGGAGCTCGATGATGGCTCGATTAAGGCTCTATTAAGGCTTGTTCATAAACGATACTGTATAAGGCTCGATTAAGGCTCGATAATGGCTAGATTAAGGCTCGTTTATTTCATTAAACGAGCTGCTTGTTAATAGGCTCGATAAGCCTAATTTGAACCGAGCTCGCGAACAAACTCGAGCCAAGCTCGAACATAATTTTTTTTTAACGAGCTCTTCCTCGAACACCATCCTAAAAGCTCAAATTGAGAGAGCGGCTGAAGCTCAATCAGCGAGCAAACAGGGCTCTGCTCGGTTCGGTTGTTTGCCGCCCTAATATCTACAATATTTTAAATTTTGAGTTATGGTGAATAGAATCATTCTTAGCTTCTCTTCCTCTCTTGCACCATACTTTATTTTCCTTCCCTCTCCTAAACTAATCTAAAAGTTGGGGACTTGCAAGTAATATTTCGGTGTCGCTCCAACATTCATTTAAGTGTAGTGAGCATGAATTGGTTCAAAAAAACTAAAACCCAAACATTATAATAAGCAAAGCACCCAAAAAGAAAAGCATCCTTGAACACGGAGAACTTAGTGTTCATAACAAGCATGAAATTGGCATAAATGGAGGTAAGACTTACAAAAAAGATCTAGAGAGCCTTAGAATAGGCTCCTCAAGCAACCTTAGAAATGAAGATATTATAAAATTTCAAATAGTTAGTTATGAGAACACAACTTTTTAGTGCTAGACCAACCATCCCACTAGCAGTGAGGAATTCACTCAATTACTCAGTAGTAGAATCAGCCATCTCTTTGCTCGACATTAATGAAGCTCCTCCTATCTCCCCCTTAGAAGTCATCCCCTAATTTTATCAACAATTAGAGGCTCCTGAAGAACTCATAGACTATTCTAAAGACAAGGCATGAGTCAAGCGAGCCTCTTAAAAACTTCATTGTAAGGTTTTAAAGAGAAACGTCAGAGGTTAAAAACTATGAACTAACAGTTACCAAACTACGCTTAGGTAAGGCTTATTAGAAGGGTTGTTTAGGAATCATATGTCTGAGTTAAGGCTCGGTTAGCTTAAGACTATGGAGAGTGACAAAGAGGAAAACTTAAAAACTTTAAAGATGAGAACTTGAGTTTAAAATTTATATCATTTAGTCTCTTCTTAAAAATTTACAATTAATAGTATACCTACTTTTTAAAATATATATGATATATAACCACTATTTAAACATTTTTAAAAATTATATCAAGTTTTATTTGAATATATAATTGAAGTCAATAAACTCGTCAATATCTTTAGGGGTGTGCGTATGGTTGATTTGAATGTATTGGATGATAAATTTTTAAAACCGATTGGTTTTGGATTCCTAAAAATATTGAACCAAACCGTCCAAATAAAATACAAAACGAAACAAATCGAATAATAAATTGGTTCGGTTATTTTGGTTTGGTTTTGGATAAACCGAAGTTGGCTACATTTAAAAATTATTTGCATAGTTTTTTATTGTATAATGACTAAGCAATAAGAAAAATAACATAAATATAATAAAAAATAACATTAGAAGTTGATGGAATCATATTACCATATTATGAGACCAAAATATTTTAAAAACTTGGATAATAATCCTCTAAAAAAGTACCTACCAAGTATTCAAAAAATAAATAAAAATAAGTGTATAATAAATAAGTCTATTATACATGATATGACACTGAAAATTCTACTAGTCGAAGCACGAATCTTGATGTAAAAAGCAAGTTGATCCTCAGTTGAAACTAGTCGAGATCAAGCACTTAAAATATCATTTAAAACTTTGGGATATCAGTTAAATCCATAAATAGCTCTTAAACATGAGTGTTTATAGTCAAATCGAGTGTCTTGATGAGCCAGATCTAACAAGCCCAAAATCTCATAATTCCGACTTCATTTGAGCATTCAAATACTTAAAATACATCAAATGATCAAAGGAATCATTCGAGGCGAAGTGGAGTGGTTCGGATTTTATATGTATTTAGACGCCACTCCTCAATCTATAAATACCATTCCTCATATGAAAGGATCCCAAGAGAAAGAGAGCTCTAGAAGATCCTCCAAGACACAATCTGCCACCACTGACGGCAACCAAGCGCCGTCACGCCGCCGCGATCGCCGTCGTCAATCTGTCTCCATCATTCGCCTTATGTCAATGCCTATTTCACCATTATTTATCATATTACCACCGACGTGACTACATAGTTGTTGTTCCTTCTCATATGCAATCCTGAATCCGTTATCGGAAAGATTTTGTACTCACAGATATAGTGAAAGATTTTACCGAGCCAGCCCCGTGGTTTTTTCCCTCTTTTGAGATTTTCCACGTAAAATCCGGATTTTCTTGTTCACTCTTTAAATACTTTGTGTGATTTCATAACAAAGCTAAGGCATAAACTTTCACTCTAACTGGTTTTCTAGCACACAACAGTTTGGCGTCATGAAAAGAACCCTTCAATCACAATTCATGAACACCTCGTTATGGCTATAATAGCAACACTGCA
Source organism: Cymbidium sinense (assembly GCA_021442155.1). Lineage (NCBI taxonomy): Eukaryota > Viridiplantae > Streptophyta > Magnoliopsida > Asparagales > Orchidaceae > Cymbidium > Cymbidium sinense. The sequence goes on along the minus strand of CM038221.1, from coordinate 170,701,181 downwards.
AATGGAGCCTCCGCTCCAACTCCGTCACTCTCAAACCAATCCGAGCCAATGACACCAAGCCGCCTTTCCCCCGATAGGCATGCATACGTGAAGGCTGATGGGAATCTCTTTAGAAGATCGTGTCCGAATGGAAAGAGTCTCAAAATGAGATGATTCGACTTTTCGTGAGGAACACAACAGCCACTACCACGGCAAACACATCTCCCCCAAGATCGATCGTTAGCCGTGGGAGGTTAAAATGCTAATCTTCTTGACACTGAAGTTCCCCCGCATAAAGACCGTGATGTTGATCTCGCCAGCTAGTTACTCATCCATCACGTGCGGCTCAGCTAATCCACCAATTTCGGTAGCTTGACATTCTCGTCTGACCATCATGTTATACGTGCAGAATTACGACACTTAATGCAAGATGAATTTCACCTTCAAGATAGAATTCATCTTCCTCTCACTGTGAGGAATCTCACCTTTGGATTCTTCAACATCTTATTCTGGATTTCAAGCTTCCGAGCATTGATTCCTGATGGGGCACCCACATGAACACATCGACCATTACAGACTATCATGCGCAATCTCGATCTCACGCTTTGTCGTCTTTCCGTTATCCTCAAAGGGCTCGCTTGGTTCTACTCTCTTCCAAGCGGATCCATCACGCACGAACTCACCAAGATTTTGTAATCATTGCAAACGAGGATCATTAAAGATTCATCCCATCTCTCATTATTCGGAATGAGGGGTAAATCACTTAAGGAATATTTCCAAGGTTCTCCTTAAGCTCGCCAAATACCCGAGTGACCACAACTATTAAGAGGAGTTTTCCTTGAGGACTTCGTGCCTTTTACTCGTCTAATAGACACCGTCATATGCCGACTTAGTTCATCGTGTGGAAGCACAAATCTCTGCCGATGAGATCATTAATGCCCATCACAAATAATTTGAACAATCTACAGGAAAATGTAAGAGCGCCCGTGGAATGCGGCCTATCCCATCAAAAGCAACAAGTGTGATCTCCTTCCACGAATATCAACGACGTGAACCACGACAAAAAAAAGAATACGCCCAACACGTCAACCTCCTCGATGGCTATTCGAGATGAAGAAAATATCAAGTGGCTCGAAACCAAATTCAAGAAATCAGGAGCAATATTGTCACTTCCATCGAAGTCGTAGACATACTACTAAGGCATGCAAACAACTCAAAGAAGAAATCGAGAGGCTCATTCAATAATGATATATATGTCAATTTGTGAAGAATCAAGCGAATCAAACAAACATACCTCCAACTGAGGGGCAACCAGGACAATCATTACAAAAATAACAAAATAATCATCAAACAATTGGAAAAATTAAAACAATCGCAGGAGGACCAATACTATATAATCAAGTTCTCATTACCATCTCTAAAGAGCCGAGTTAAAGTAAATTATTGATCATTCACATCACTTTTAATGACTGCTTAGAAGGAGTCCATATTCTTCATCAAGATCCACTTGTCATCAATGCAGGATCGGGTGATGATAATGTTAAGAGAATTTTGATTGACAATGGAAGTTCTATTGATGCATTGTTTTACTCCACATTTCTTAGCATGAGTCTAGTTAGGAAAAAGTTTCAATCCACTGCAGAACCATTATAAGGATTTGATAATCATCTTGTGTCAGTAGAGGGGACAATCACCCTTCCTGTTATCCTTGGTGAATTTCCTCGACAAGTGACTCATAATCCAATTCATAGTGGTCAAGTCGATTCGGATATATATCTTTGGAAGGCCCTCCAATTAATTTTGGTGCGATACTTGATCTCATCTCTCAAGATGAAATTTTCAACCCTTTGGAGTTGGGGTGGTCTGAAAATCAACATGATCATGCTACCTGACAAGCTCAACCATGCCCTTCTCAGACCTTGATCAAGATTTTAATTTTCGAGATGAAGGAGTATCGAAAGCTTCCCCAAAGACTTGCTCTGTTGCATTATCGGATGACCAACCATTACAAACAAGGTAAGTTGATCTCCTCGCACAAAGGGAAAAATACATAGACTTCTTACGTAGAAATCAAGACATCTTCACTTGGAGTCCGACGGACATGCCGGGGGTCGACCCCAATGTCATCATGAACTCCCATAAGATCGATCTGACATTCAAACCGATCATCTAAGAAAGCAGTTTTGCACCGACGCTTCCTATTGAGCAAGAAGTTAACAAGCTTCTAGGCGGGATTCATACAAGAGGTACATTATCCTACATGGCTAACAAATGTTGTCATGGTTAAGAAAATAAATGGAACATGGAGAATGTATATTGATTACACTGACCTTAATAAGGCTTGCCCGAAAGATAGTTTTCCTCTTCCTTAAATTGATCAATTGGTTGATCTGCATGGACATCAAATGCTCAATTTTTTGGATGCTTACTCTGGTTAGAACCAAATAAAAATAGACCCAATATATGAAGAAGCTACATCATCATATAAAGGTTTATACTGTTACCAAATTATACCATTTGAGTTAAAAAATGCTAGTGCTACTTATCAACGACTTATGAATAAGGTTTCCAAAGACCTATTAGGTCGCACAATGGAGATATATGTGGATGACATGTTAGTGAAAACTTGGAAGAATCACATCATATTTTTTGACTTAGAAATATGCTTTAACCTTCTTAATATATAACAACCGACGAAATCGCTTTTGGAGTTACGTAGAAAATTTCTTGATTTATGGTAACCCACCGTGGGATAGAGGCCAACCCCGAGAAAATCAAAGCTCTCAAAGATATGACTCCTCCGAAGAATATTAAGGAAGTTCAACATTTGAATGGACGAATTACTATGTTATCCCGATTTCTAGCCCATTATGGGGATAGATACTTGTCATTCTTTAAAATATTAAAGGGGGTTAAAAATAATAATTTTTAGTGGACTGATGAATGTCAGTCTATTTTTGAGCAACTAAATGAGTATTTAACATCTCCACCCCTACTATCCAAGTCTATCCAAGCCTATCCAAGGAGAGTTGTTATACTTATATCTCGCAGTCTCTTCCCACGTGATAAGCTCAGTTTTAGTGTGAGAAAAAATGAGATACAACAACCAATTTACTATGTCAAAATTCTCTCGATATAGAAAGTCGTTATCCACTTGCGAAGGTGGCTCGGCTTTAGTTTTCTCAAAATTATGTTCATACTTCCAAGCTCATACTATCGGCATTTACACTCATTTACCATTAAGGGCTATCCTACATAAACCATAATCATCTAGGAGGTTAATTAAATGGTTTGTAGAATTGAGAGAATTTGATATAATTTTCTATCTCGACCTGCTATAAAGTCTCAAGTATTCGCAGACTTTATAATGGAATGCACTGCCCCAACTCTAGAGGAGCTATCTGCTACACGTCTTTCATCTCCTCAATAGATCCTCTATGTTGATGGAGCTTCAGGAAATACCGATGCTGGTGCAGGAATCTTACTTATTTCCCCCCAGCAGAATACCTTAGAGTAGGGACTTCGCCTAAAATTTCATGCAACTAATAATATGGCTTAATATGAGGCTCTCATCACAGGGTTGAGACTCGTCATTGATTGTGATGCTCAAGACTTAGTAATCCACACTGACTCTTAACTTGTCGCTTGCCAAGTTGAGGAAAATTTTAATACTCATAATCCTCATAATATCTCCACTTGGTAATCTCTTACCCATTTCAAGACACATTAAATCATTCACATATCTAAGAAGAATACTTGCGACTCTTTTAAGCTTACTACATCTCGAGATCTATTTAAGAGAAAACATATTGAAGAAATATATTTTCCTAGCATCCTAGGGTCGTGGGTAATACAAGCAATTATTGAGATAAAGGAACATTCGTAGATGGACCCCATCATGTCTTTTCTACAAAAAGGAACCCTTCATGAAGACCCAACTTTTGCAACTCCTCTCCGAAGATAAGCTTCAAACTTTACTATTATCGGAGGTGAACTATACAAACGAACTTTTTGTGGACCGTACCTCAAATGCCTCTCACCTTCAGAGGCTGATTATGCATTAAGAGAGGTTCACTTAGGGATATGTGAAGAATACCTATGAGGAAGGGCACTAGCCCTTAAAATTATAGGGGCTATTGGCTCGATGAAACAAGATGCCTTGAGTTCACAAAAAAATGTGCAATGTTTCTCCTCTCTCACATGCGCATACGAGCTCTCATCCCTTCAAAGCGTGGCCACTTGGTGGGAATTGATATCATGGGACCTTTTCGATAACGCCGTAAACGAAGTTTATCATTTTAGCCGTCGACTACTTCACTAAATGGGTGGAAGCCGTTCCACTCGCTAAAATCACGGAGAAAAATGCTAAATAATTTGTTGGAAAAATATAATATGTCGATTCGGTCTTCCCAAAGTCATCACTGATAATGGAACCCAATTTACTGAAAAAATCTTTACGTCCATTTGCAACGATCTTCACATTCACCGCATCTGATAGCACATCCTCAAACCAACCGGACAACAAACTACCAACATGACTCAAAGGACTAAAATACGTCTTGAGAATTTGAGGGTAATGGGTTGATGAGCTTTAATGTTCTTTGCTGCACATCACAAGCACATGAGACACCATATAACTTGTGTTTGACACAAATTATACCGGTAATATCGGGTTCCAAGTCCAAGAGTTCAATTATTCGATCACGATGATAATGAAGAAAACTCCGACTGGACCTACTCCCCAAAACTGACATGGCCCTTTCGGACGCCCTATCACCAAAGGGTAGCTCGTTACTTCAACAAAGAATAAAATCTCATCCCATATTTGTTGGAGACTTGGTCCTACAAATTCTTGAAGCTGCAGGCAAAGACCCTCAACACAATAAACTCTCACCTCTTTGGGATGTATATGTAGTTATAAAATGGTCAAGCCGGCATTCAAGCTCAAGGATCCGTAAAGAAAAACTCTACCTCAACTTGGAACACAGAATCTCCAAAAATATTATCGGTAATTCATCGCATAATTATTACAACTTTTAATTTATCTCGTTTGTCGTTTCCTCTTCATGTAGCGATCCCATTTAGTGAGATAAAGACTTGTTATTATTGTTGTTGTCATTTCTCTTGAACTTATCAAAGTAATGAATTTATATCTTTTCTTATAAGCTTATTTCTTCATTTAATCCTCCACTTGAGAAATATACAACTCACTTTGTATCTCAATGAGAGCATAATCAATCCCAAGGGACTTGATCGACCTCTTCCATGGTAAGAAGTCAAGTAACATTTTAGATACCTGGGATAGTCAAAAGGTCCTTGGTGGACATCTGTGACCTCTTGTTAATGTCATCAACACTTTGACAAACAACCTCGATGTCAAAAAATCAGATTCAATTTGACCTCTTCCATAGGTTAACATCATCGTAACACTCGACAAACAACCTTGGATAGGTCAAAATTCTCGTGATTAATTCAACCTCTTCATACAGGTTAACGTCATTGAGTCACACTCTGACAAACAACCTAAGATAGGTCAAAAAGTCCTTGGTGGACTTTTCACGGCCTCTTCCACACAGGTTAACGTCATCGGGTAACACTCTAACAAACAACCTCGGATGGGTCAAAATCCTCACCGATTCAATTCAACTCTTCCATACAGTTGCGTCATTGAGTCACACTCTAACAAACAATCTCGGATAGGTCAAAAATCATCACCGTCACCGGTCATCACCGCCGACCTTCGTCGGCAATCTCCGCCGGTCACCACCATCATCTCCGGTCATCCATCACTCCGCTATCGCCCCGCTCATCACGTCTTATCATCGATAATCGTCTCCGGCCTCAAACAGGCGTTGACTCCTCTTTCAAGAAAACATGAGCCTCGTCAGATGAACTACGGGCATTGATCGCTTCTAACCCGATCGGTCGACAAGAGGCGGTTCGCTCTTTCGAGAGAAAACCGGAACCGATGAACTATCGGCTCACCTCAACCCTCGGTCGACGCTTGGCCCTCTTTCGAGGAAAACTGAGTCTCGCCGTATGAAGCTACTTGATCGCCTCTTCGGTCCGACAAGGGCGCGCCCTCCTTCGAGGGAAAATAAGAGCCTGGGATGAATTACGATCATCTCCGGTCGGTCCGACAAAAGAGTTGGCGCCTCTTTGAGGGCGAGCCTCACCGTATGAACTACGGGCCTTGATCGCCTCCAAAGGACCTTCTCTCAAGAAGAAGAGAAGGTGCCTTCTCCCTTGGCCTTAAGGAGATTTTTATAGACCCCTATAGGGGCAAAAAGTTCAAAAATCAAAGAAAAATGGCTTAAACCCGCTCAAAATCGCGAAAAATGAAAATGGACAAAATGGACGAAAATACCCCTCTCGGTCGGTTTGCTCCAGCAGCGCTGGCAAGACACCCACGTGCCGTGACCATTACTCCTCACTCCGCCCGCTTCGCTCGCCTGGCCGCCTGCTTCGCCCCGCTCATACAGTGGACGGCCCCATTTCTTCGTGGCAGCCTCACTGCCAGGCACCCATAGCGTCATGGATGCCCTAGCACTGTGCCCATGGGTCCATAACCCCGAAATCTTATGCGTACCACATCTGCATTACTTCGCATGATCATAATCTTTTACTCACATGAAAATCTCTCAAAATGAATGGTTAATGGACCCAAATTTCATTGAAGAATCCTATTTTTTTAAGTTTGGTATATATTTTTGGATGATTGAGATGTCATCCAAAAAATAGAGCGATATAACACTTAAAATTCTAATAAAGCGGATCTTGATGTCAAAAGTTGATCCTTGTTAAAACTAGTCAAGTTCAAGCACTTAAAATATCATTTAAAACTGATATCATTAAATCCATAAATAGCTCTTAAATATGGAGTGTTTATAGTAAATCGAGTGTCTTGAGATCTAACAAGATCTCATAATTCCAACTTCATTTGAGCATTCAAATACTTAAAATACATCAAATGATCAGAGGAATAATTCAGAGTCGTCCGATGAAGTGGAGTGGTTCGATTTTGTATGTATTCTGAGACGCACTCGCCACTATAAATAAGACCTCATTCCTCATATGAAAGGACCCCAAGCAAGAGAAATGAGAGTCTAAAGCTTGAAGATCCTCCAAGCACAATCTCGCCACCACTGGCGGTCGTCCCACCGCCGCCGATTCTGCCGTGTCAATCTTCGGTCTCCATCACGACCTTCATCGCCATTCGATGTCCCCTCCGTTCACCATCATCTCGCTACCACAGTGACATTTTGTTGCTTTCTCTTCTCATATGCAATCTGTAATCCCGTTATCGGGAAGATTTTGTACTCTGAAACAGATACATAGTGGAAGATTTTTCGGATGGATAGTTTTCCCTCTTTTCGAGATTTTCCACTGAAAATCCGGAGTTTTCTTGTTCACTTTAAATACCTGTGTGTGTGCTGGATTTTACAATAAAACTAAGGCGCAAAGTTTCACTCAACCGCAATTAATTTTCTAGCACGCAACAATACATAAATTAATAATATCGTATTACATATAATTATTTTGATTTATTTGATTCGTCCAAAATTTTATTTAACAAATCGATCCAAAAACCAAAAATCAAAGTTTTTCATTAATTAAAACCAAATCAAATTACTCAAAAATTTATTTTGATTTGATTTTTTTTGGTTAAAATCAAATAATGCACACCCTAAATGTCTTACATAAAGTAGTATCGATTAATCACCTTCTTTTACATCAATTACAATAAAATCTTAGTTTTTTTTTTTATTTTATATAATTTTATATGAAAAGAAAATAAAATTGTTCAAAAAAAATTTATAAAATGAATAATATTTAACTAAGAGTAGATCTGCTGGCGAAATTATCTCATTATTCTGCAAATTAATTTCCCAACCCCGTTATTAAACGGCGCTGGCGAGTCTTTAGGCACCGCGCAGCTGACGCAGACAGAGAAAGAGGGAGAGAGCAACTGCGCGGCACCGCTCATGGCGCCAATAACCTCCTTACGCCTGCTGACTCTTAGCTGGGCTTAAACTCCCTTCCAAGCCCAGTCTCCTCCTTTTTTTACTTCCCTCCTTTTTCCTCTCTCACTAAATATCTCTCTTCTCTTCTCTCCTTTCTCTCTTCCTCCTCTTTCTATTTATCCACAGTAGAAACGAAAGAGATCAGTGTGAGTTTGTTGTCTTTCTTTTTCAAACTTATCAAGAGCTTCCAGCTTCATCAGTGGTAATTTTTGACCTCAATTGCATGGGAGTTGTGTTTCTGTATCAATAAAATTATATATATAATTTTTTTTTTTTTTTTTTCTGTGGAGCTGATCAGAGGTCATTTTCCTTGTTTCCTTAGGTGAAGAGGATTTTGCTTCGTTCTTCTCTTTCTTCAAACACAGCTCTAAAACCCTTCCTTCAGCATTTTTCTGCTGCTGCTTATTTTATTAGTCGTTTTAGGGTGCTGGTGCTACTTACTTTGCAAGGCGATGAGAATGGGAGGTTCTGAGGCAGGAGAGATGAATTTACACAGAGAGTCTTCCAGCTTAGACGATAATAAGGTGGTGGAGTTCGTGGAAGAAGAAGAAGGGAATCCTACGCCGCCGTCTCCGGTGGAGGATGTTTTGGTTGATATGGAAGAAACAGCTGAAAAGTTGTTTTTTTCCGACGAAGATGACTCCTTTCCTTCGCTTGCTGATTTCCCCTACCTCTCCTCTCCCTCTGCATCACCTTCTCTCTCGTCGGAAATTTCCTTTCGTTCCAAACCTGTTCCCTACCTCTCCACCAAAGCATCATCGAGTAACTACTCTGAAACCGATACCATGCAGTCACCGCCACTGCCACCGGCGGCGGCGGAGAGTGAAGACCGACTTGTTCCTGAAGACGCAGGAATTGATATTATCGGAGAAGACGAAATAGATCTATGGGAGACCTGCACTGAAGAACCGATTGAGTCCAAATGGGACCCATCCTCCTTTTTATCGGAAGAAACGGCGACTGAAGAAAAGGTGGGATTTTTATATGATGGAAATGGTTGCTCATCTGAGGATTTAGCTAGCGTTTAGACTGGTTGAAGAGAAACAAGGATTCGATCTCACCGGAAGATCTCAAGAGCATTAAACTGAAGCGCTCGACAATAGACTGCGCTGCTCGCCGGCTCGGCGGCGGAAGACAAGGCCGAGTTCAACTCCTCAAGCTTATCCTTTCTTGGGTTCAAAATCACCATCTTCAAAGGGGAAGACGACGAAGCAGCGGATCAGAAGCTACAGGAAGAGATCGAGAGTTCCAAAATTTCCCTTCTCCTCCTCCTATTAATTCCAGCCTTCCCTTCACTCAGGAAGCAACTACTTATAATCATAATATGGACTTCTGCTACGAGGCCGTACCTAGCAACTCTTGGATGCCTTATACTGGCGAGTCTTCATTCCCGCAGGTGATGCCCGTTCACAGAGGCAAGGCTGTGCCACCATACCATTACTACCAAAACCAAGCTTTCTCAGTTGAGCCGTGGCAGCAAAGTTTGACACCGGCGGTTTCTTACTCGCCCTTTGGACAGACGCCACCGCCTTCGGCGTCGGCGACACCTTACTTGCCGGTGTATTATCCGGGGTTGATGTCATCTGCTACTAAAGAGGCTAGAAAGAAGAGAATGGCTCGGCACAGAAGGTCTTGTTCTCTTCACCACCATAGAAGTCAACAACAACAACAACCGAACCAGCAACAGCATCAGAGTTTGGAAACAGTGGTTCTTGCAGAGGAAAGCTCTTCTGCTCACTCTGATGCTCATAAAGACAATCCTAGCAACTGTTCCTTGTTATCATATTCTCCGGCTGATATTCCGTCTCTATCGCCGGCCGCGGAGGTCGCTGTGGCGCCGTCTTTTCCAACTATGGCGCAGATGCAGGAGGAGAATAAGCTACATAAACATGTATCATCAGCCGGAGATAGACGTCGGGTGAGTAGCTAGCTAGCTTAATTTTAAAATTTTAAAGATCAAATCTACGAAGGAGGAAGATTTTGATAATCAGATAATTGTGTGATGAACTAATGTGATAAGGATGACGCGCAAGATGGAATCAAGGCGGATAAGAATTATAGATTTTTGCTGCAGAAGGTTTTGAAGCAAAGCGATGTAGGGAGCCTCGGAAGGATTGTTCTACCCAAAGTAAGCCGCATATAATCATTCTTCTCTCGATGAGGATTTCTGATACTTTTGAAAATCATAAATATTCTTTATATATATTTTTATAATTATTATTAAATTCGATTATTTTATCTTTAAAATCATTATAAATTGATTATTACTAATTAACAATTATTTATAAGCATTAATAAGAGGATAAAGTATTTATATTATCTTTGATTGATTGTATTGTCTTACTTGAGTTATATAATTTTGTTTTACCCACTCATCATTTTCATAGAGAATAATGCTTTATCCGAACCGAAGTCAACATTAAATTTTCATGAAATAAAAAATTGAAATATGTGATTTAAATCAATTAATGTTGATATTTATGCATTATCTAATTTGCAACTTCTTTAGAAAGAGAAGGACCTAATTAATTATTTTTTTGGGGTGATATATATAATATTTTTTTACTTAGAGTTAATCTGATTTCTAACTAAACATTAATGCCTCAAGTTCTATTATTCTTTTTAATTTTGAAAATATATAATCTCCCTTTTTTTTCATTGACTTTAGTTAATTTAATATTAAATGATTATCATGCTTTAAAAAAAATGTGATGTAAAAGAATATGTGATATTTATGTAGCATAAAATATAACTAAATTAAGAAACACTACTTAAAAATGAATGTGAATTTATTTAAAAATAGGGGCATTTAGAGACATATCACATAATTCTTATATATTTACATATTACACTTAAATTTTAACATTTACATACATAACCTAAAAAATATCACTATTATCAAATTTAGAAGTGAATATATCTTTATATGCATAGATAAAGTATTAGAGTTATAAATATTAAATTTTTAGATATTATATGTGTAAATTTTTCTTTAAATTTTAAATTGATTTTTGATATTTTAACAAATCAAAAGCTACATTTACCTTTATGATGTTTTTGTAATTGTACAATCTTCTACAGTTTAGTTGTTTAAGCTTTTTCTCTTCAGTTTTATTACATAAAATATCAAGTACACTATCCTATCATATTTTTCAGAAGAAAATAAATGATTTGCTACTAATAAATTAACAAAAGTTAGATTAAATATACAATTACATAAAGAATGTTAAGAGAGATTATTGCGTGCAGAATCTGGACGTAGCTTTACGTTCGAACTCTAATAATATAAAGTCGAGTGATGTTCAACCAATACACAACTATTATGTATTGCCTGTGAACTACTATGTATTACTGTGTATTGATATTATATTAACTATATAATAATATATAACATGTATATACACAATAATACATAACACTACTGTATAGCTAATACATAACAATTATGTGCGCCACTTGACGTTAATTTTTCTTTTGTTAAAGCCTCTTATATTTATAAGAGTAATTAGCAAATTAGAGAGAGAGAGAGAGAGAGAGAGAGAGAGAGAGATAGAGAGTGAGCGAGATAAATAATTATAGTTCTTTATACCACATCTTGTTTACAGCACCAGCTTAATTGGAGTTATAATGAAATCTGGTTTGCTCCCTGGAATTTTTAACAGAAAGAAGCAGAGATTAATCTCCCGGAGCTTGATGCCAGGGACGGCATCTCAATCGAAATGGAGGACATTGGAACCTCAAGGGTTTGGAATATGCGTTACAGGTACTGCTAAAGTGCTGTTTTCTAACTTCAGTTTAAAGTTTTTCACACTATTTATTGCTACTCATTTCCATATACTGAATAATAAATAGTTGCTTATAAACTCTATTCACAGGTTTTGGCCTAACAACAAGAGTAGAATGTACCTCTTAGAAACACAGGTATATATGCATGAGAATATGCTTCATCAAAAATTTAATCAGAATTGATTTAAAGCTGTAGGAGTTATTTTGAGATGAGTTCATTCAAGTCAAACTATATTTAAAGATTTTGAAGCTCATGTTGATCTATTTTGATCAATATATTTGATATAAATTATTTCAATAAAACTTTCTCTCTCTCTCTCTCTCTCTCTCTCTGTATATAATTTTATGCTAAATTTGTTAGGGGGTTTTGTGCGATCAAATGGACTTCAAGAAGGAGATTTCATAGTAATATACTCCGACGTCAAGTGCGGAAAATATGTACTGTTTCTCTTTTTGCTTCATCTGTGTGCCTGTTGGTAGTAATTAAGCATTATATTTATATATTGACTATGATGAGCTTGATTTTGCAATGAAAAGATGATAAGAGGAGTGAAGGTGAGACAGCCAGCTTTGGATGTGATGAAAGGAGGGAGCAACTCAGGAAAGGCCCTTCAGAAGCCGGAAAAGAGCAGCTCAAACTGGTTGTGAGCCAACTGGAAGACAAAGGCAAATCTCTCTATGCCTTTGGGGAATTAATTAACTAAATAGGTGTAATAGACATGGAATCTTCCTCGTGATCAATCACACCAAGGATTTTGTAAACTTATGAGAAACAGTATACTATATACCAACGCGGAGGAGTATAATTAATCAGAATCTATAACTGTATGTTGGCAAGGTTTTCCTTCACTTAATTGGCTCTTGCTTTTATACTCATGTTTCTTTGTAGTAAAACTCTCTCTCTCTCTCTCTCTCTCTCTCTCTCTCTCTCTCTATATATATATATATATATATATATTTAAAAAAAAAAATTTTGGATGACTGTCAAGAGAGCAGCTTCCATTAACAAAAATTCTGTCTGAGTGTACTTGATAAAATGTAGGATCTGGAAGACCAAATAAATTATAATTGAATTTGCATCAGCATTGTTATTAAATTCCAAATTTTAGAAAAAAAAAACTATCCAAATAAAAACCAAACAATAGGGTCATGAACTATTGATGCAAATATCGTTAGTACAAAAATTTCAAAATATAACCTTTGATGAGAAATACCAGACAACATAATATATTTTTATGAGTTGAATGTTATTTTATAGTATAAAAATAGCTATTTTATAATTATCATAAGGACTTAAAAATTCTGGCTTAAAATAAATATAGCTCTATTTTATCTATGTAAAGTGAGAGAAAGATCTTTGATTTAGTAAGATCCTCCTTATTATATGATTAAATCTATTGTAATTTGATGTTTCTATCTTTTGATTGTATAAATATAAAAATTTAATGTTATTTTATAGTATAAAAATAGCTATTTTATAACTATCATAATTCTATTCACAACTATTGTGTGCTAGAAAATCAATTGCAATAGAGTAAAAGTTTACGTCTTAGCCTTGTTGTGAAATCCAGCACACACACACAGGTATTTAAAGAGTGAACAAGAAAACTCCAGAAATTGTCACGTGGAAAACCTCGAAAAGAGGGAAAAAATCACAGGGTCTAGCTCAGTAAAAAGCTTCCACTATGTATTTGTTTGATAATACAAAATCTTCAACAGGATTACAAAATTGTATATGAGAAAGGAACAACCACTATATAGTCACGTTCAAGTGGTAACAATTGCTAGTGATAGCAGATGATACCGAACAACAACGAATAACGACTGGCGATGAAGGTCGTCATGATGGAGACAGGCAGAGATTGACGACGGCGAGAATCAGCGGCGGCGACTGACGGCTGCAACCGGCGGCGATGGTTGACGACCGTCGAGTGGTGGCACGATTGTGCTTGGAGGATCTTCAAGCTTTAAGGCTCTCTTTCCTCTCTCTTGCTTGGGCTTCTCTCATCTGAGGAATGAGGGGCTATTTATAGATTGAAGGAGTGGCGTCTCTGTAAATACATGCAAAATCTGAACCACTCATCTCCATCGGACGGCTCATGATGATTCCTTTGATCATATGATGTATTTTGTGTATTTGAATGCTCAAATGAAGTCAGAATTATGAGATCTTGGGCTTGTTAGATCCGGCTCGTCGAGACGCTCGATTTGACTATAAATACTCCATATTTGAGAGCTTTTTAGGAATTTAACTGATGTCCCAAAGTTTCTAATGATATTTTAAGTGCTTGATCTCGATCGGTTCAATTCGATCGCTTGCTTTTAGCATCAAGATTCGTGCTTAGTAGTATTTTAAGTGTCATATCGCCTATTTTTGGATGATATTATCTCAATCATCCAAAATATATATCAAATCTGAAATAGCAAATTCTTCAATAAATTGAGCGAGAACTTGAATGTGCATATATGCGGCGTATTTGAGTTACGGACCATCATGTTGACTCCTGAGCTGCGCCAGCCATATGACGCTTGCGGCCTTCCTTCGCCAGCGCGTCGCCCGCCAGATTCATGGCGCCAAGCGGCTCGCGCGAGCGTCGTTCGCTGGTCGAACAAGGTCAGCGCGGATGACGACCGCGATGCCACTGGCGGCGGAGCGTAGGCCTGAGGCGGTTTTCAACTGTTTTTGACGATTTTTTATCTTTGTTCCCCTACAGGGGGTCTATAAAAACCCCCTAGGGCCAAGGGAGAAGACACATTCTCTTCTTCTTGAGAGAAGGTCGTTCGGAGGTGATCAAGACCCGTAGTTCATACGACAAGGCTCCAATTTTCCCTCGAAAGAGGTGTTAACTAACCTCGTCGGACCGACCGGGTTCGGAGGCGATCAAGACCCGTAGTTCATACGGCAAGACTCTAGTTTTCCCTTGAAAGAGGTGTTAACTGACCTCGTCTTGGAGGGTTGGGCGATCAAGACCCGTAGTTCATGAGCGCTTTTCCGCGAAGAGGTGTCAACGACCTTGTTGGACCGGCCGGGTTCTGACGATCAAGACCGGTGGTATTTGCAGCTCTAGTTTTCCCTCAAAGAGGTGTTAAATAACCTCGTCGGACCTATCGGGTTTGGAGACGATAACCGGAGACGGGGGTTGACGGCGATGCTCGACGATGGTGGTCGGCGATAGTCGGCGGTGACACGGTGGTGTGGTGAGGATAATGCGGCGATGATGGTGGCCACGGAGATTATCAGCGATGGTGGTGGTGTAACCGGCGGCAGTCGGCAGCGATAATACGATGGTAGTGTGGCGATGAAACGCAGTGGTTGGCCCGCCGGGTGGTCGACAACGATAATACCCAGTATCAGCAGTGGCGGCAGCATCGTAGTAATTGGGGATGATCAGCAACGATTGTGGTAACCGATGCCGGCAATGGTTGGCGGAAGCGGCAGTAGTCAGCAGCGTTAATCCGGCTTCTGATGGTTGGCGGCAGTGGTCGGCGACGCAGAGACGGTAGTCAACCAGTAGTGTGGCGTCGGTAGTCGGCGGTGGCGGCGGTAGTTGAAGCGTGGCCAGCGGCGATGAGGATTTTTGACCTATCCGAGGTTGTTTGTCAGAGTGTGACTCAATGACGTTAACCTGTATAGAAGAGGTCGAATTAAATCCGCTGAGGATTTTGACTCATTCGCGGTTGTTTATCAGAGTGTTATCGATAGCGTTAACGTAATGGAAGATGTTGAATTGAACTCCGGCGAGATTTTGACCCATCCGGGTTATTTTCGAGTGTTACCGGATGGCGCAGGAGGCCGTGTGAAGTCCACCAAGGACCTTTTGACTTATCCTAGGTTATTTGTCAGGATTTTTGCTCGATGTTGTGGTGGTCAACGATAGTGGTAGCGGCTGACCACCAGCGGAGATAACCAGCGACAATGGTGGTGACCAGCGAGATCGGCGATAATGGTGGTAGTGTCAGCGGGTATCAGCAGTGGTAATGCGGCATGGCGGCAGTGGTTGGCCCGTGGGTCGACGCAGCATGCGATATAGTCAGCAGTGGCGGTAGCGCCGCGTCGATGAGATATGGCGGATGAAGCGAGTAACAGTGATGGTTGGCGGCCGGCGGGTGGTCGGCAACAACGGCACGATAGTCGACGGTGGCGACTGGCGTCGGTAGTCGGTGGGGATGACCGGCGACGATGGTGGTGACCAACGAAAATTTCCATCGATGGTTGGCGGTGGTGACCGGCGATGGTAGTCGGCGGCGGTGACCGACGACGATGAGGATTTTTGACATATCCGAGGTTGTTTGTCAAAGTGTGACTCAATGACGTTAACCTGTATGGAAGAGGTCGAATTAAATCTGCTGAGAATTTTGACCCATCCGCGGTTGTTTATCAGAGTGTTACCCGATGATGTTAATCTGTATGGAAGAGGTTGAATTGAATCCGATTTTGACCCATCCGGTTGTTTGTCGAGTATTACCCGATGGCGTTAACCGTGTGGAGGAGGCGTGGAAGTCCACCGCGACCTTTGACTTATCCTAGGTTGTTTGTCAGGGTCTTTGCTCGATAACGTTAACCTATGTGGAAGAGGTTGAATTGAATCCGCTAAGGATTTTTGACCTCTTCGAGGTTGTTTGTCAGGGTGTTACCCGATGACGTTAACTTGTATGGAAGAGGTCGAATTGAATCCGCTGAGGATTTTTGATCTATCCGAGGTTGTTTGTCATGGTGTTACCCGATGACGTTAACCTGTATGGATGAGGTCGAATTGAATCCGTTGAGAATTTTTGACCTATCCGAGGTTGTTTGTCAGGGTGTTACCTGATGACGTTAACTTGTATGGATGAGGTTGAATTGAATCCGCTGAGGATTTTGACCCATCCGAGGTTGTTTGTCAGAGTGTTACCCGATGACTTTAACATGTATGGAAGAGACCGTGGGAAGTCCACTAAGGACCTTTTGACCTATCTAAGTTATTTGTTAGAGTCTTTACTCGATGACATTAACCTGTGTGGAAGAAATTGAATTGAATCCGCTAAGGATTTTGACCCATCTGAGGTTGTTTGTCAGAGTGTTACCCGATGACGTTAATCTGTGTGGAAGATGTTGAATTGAATTAGATGAGAATTTTGACCCATCCGAGGTTGTTTGTCAAAGTGTTACCTGATGACGTTAACATATATGGATGAGGTTGAATTGAATCCTCTAAAAATTTTTGACTTATCCGAGGTTGTTTGTCAGGGTGTTACCCGATGACGTTAACTTGTATGGATGAGGTTGAATTGAATCTGCTGATGATTTTTGACCTATCCGAGGTTGTTTGTCAGGGTGTTACCCGATGACGTTAACCTGTATGGATGAGGTCGAATTGAATCCACTGAGAATTTTTGACCTATCCAAAGTTGTTTGTTAAGGTGTTACCCGATGACGTTAACCTTTATGGAAGAGGTCGTGGGAAGTCCACCAAGGACCTTTTGACCTATCCTAGGTTGTTTGTTAGAGTCTTTATTCGATGACGTTAACATGTATGGAAGAGGTCGTGGGAAGTCCACCAAGGACCTTTTGACCTATCTCAGGTTGTTTGTCAAAGTCTTTACTCGATGATGTTAACTTGTATGGAGTAGGTGCCAAGTTTTGACCCATTCGAGTTGATGATATTAACATGTGTGGAATGGGTCATATCAAAATATTCGTTTGAGCTTGTAGCCAAAGTTGCTCCTTGACCTTTGTCTTTCTCATTGGTATTGCTGACTTAATTCTTCAACTGATAATCAATTAAATATCCAGAATATTGATCTAGATAATCTTTTGAGATTAAGAGTTGCCCCCCAGTTTCTGACAAAATCTGAAGGAACGAAGTTTGGTGAATCTTCATTCTTCTCTTGCGCTTTTTAAAAGTTTGAAATGCTCCACATCGATGATAATTTTGATCTTGTTGGGAAACTTGGTCGTCATACAAGATGAAATAATGGGAATCAGTTTCTCATAGACAGCGTCAAACTGTTGCGAGCTAGAAAACTAATTGCGATAGAGTAAAAGTTTATGCCTTAGCCTTGTCGTTAAATCCAGCACGCACACACACAGGTATTTAAAGAGTGAACAAGAAAACTCCAGAAATTTTCATGTGAAAAACCTCAAAAGGGAAAATCACCGCTGGCAAAAAAACTTCCACTATGTATCTATTTGAGTACAAAATCTTCCCGATAACGGATTACAAAATTGTATATGAAATGAAAAAACGGCATGTAATGCGTTGGTGTGTAATTCTTGGTAGTAGATGATGGAGAATAATGAGGAACAACGGCGATGAAGGTCTTCATGATGGAGACCTGAGAGGTTAACGGCGAGAATCACGGCGGCGGCGGCGGCGGCTGGTTGGCACCGTCAGTGGTACGATTGTCTTGGAGGATCTTCGCTTTGGGCTCTCTCCTCTCTCTTGCTTGGGCTCCCCTCATATGAGGAATGAGGCTATTTATAGATTGGAGGAGTGACGTCTCTGTAAATACATGCAAAATCCAAATCACTCCTCTCCATCGGACGACTCATGATGATTCCTTTGATCATATAATGTATTTTATGTATTTGAATGCTCAAATGAAGTCGGAATTATGAGATCTTGGGCTTGTTAGATCCGGCTCATTAAATACCTTCGAGTTTTAAATACAAAACTTGTAATGATATTTTAAGTATTTGATCTTGTCTCTGCTTTTCAATATTTTAAGTATTTAGTATCATTTAATGATCTTTTGATTTCACTTATAACATAGTTAATTTAAATTATAAACTTCTGCATTATAGTTTTTTATGTTCATTATCATTTTAATGTCATTTTCTATATTAAACTGCATGAGTTTTTCCCTACGCTTAATGAAGAAAAAATATATAATAAAACTATATCATAAATAAATTTTTGTAACAGAAGAGAGAAAATCAAAATTATAGGATAAGTTCTTCCAAACGAACAAATAATATTTAAACAAAATAGAAAGAAAGCAAAGCGGGAACGACGCTTGCAGCGTGGACGAAGCCGACGAAGAGAGAAGAGAGAGAAGGTATGCAACTGCGGCGCCGCTACCGGAGCCAATCACATCATTCCACCTGGCGACGTTTTACTGGGCACAGACTCTCTCTCTCTCTTCTTACATTTATCCCCATCCTTTTTTCACAAATATCAACACTGCCCTCTTCTCCTCTCCTCTCCTCTCCTCTCCTTTCCTAGTCTTCCTTTTCATTGCAGAAGCTATAATGGACTCAAAATACAGAGGGGAGAAGAAGGTTGCAATATTTTCTGAACGAAGGGGTGCATGGGGGGGTGATTCTGTAATAATATATTATTGTTTCCTGTAAGGAGAAGTAGAAAGTACAGGAAGTCGTTTTCATTGTTTCCTCGTACGTACAAGTACGATTTTGCTAATTTCTTCATCCGCCTTAAGCTGTAAATCCCTCCTCCATTCAGCTTTCATTTTAAATTTCTAATTAATCCATTCCATTATTTTCTCTCTCATTGTCTTGTCGATAGGTTCTCATCACAGCAACTATTTTATAATATCAGAAGTTGGCTATCATTATGTTTAATTTATTTTATTAATTGCATTTGTTTTTTAGCGGTTTTAGCCTTTTAGGGCCCCGATGTGGTTCGATTTGGAGAGGTAGAGAGATCGGCGATTCTGAGGCGGGAGAGATGGATTTAGATGGAGAGGCTTCCAGCTTCAATGATAATAAGGTGGTGGAGGTCGCCGGAAAAGAGGAGAAGCGTTCACCGCCGTCTCCAGTTGAGGATATGCTGGTTGATATGGAAGAAACAGCGGAAAAGTTATTTTTTTCCGAGACAGAAGACGCCTTTCCTTCACTTGCTGATTTCGCCTGCCTCTCTTCTCCGTCGGCGTCTGCCTCTTTCTCATCAGCGGCCTCCACTCTTCCCAAACCATCGAATTCTTCTTCTTCGTCGTCCTCCTCCTTCTCCTCCTCATCTCCATGGTCGTTCCTCCTCGTTCCCACTGAAATCGATGGCACGCACGAGGCGGCGGCGGAGGTGGCCAGTGAAGACCCTTTGGTTTCCACCAACGACACCGGTTTTGATATTCTTGGTGATGAAATAGATCTATGGGAGACCTGCATGGAGCCAATTGAGTCTACATGGGATTCATCTCAATCTTTCTTCCTTGACGAAAGAAACTGCGCCGCCGGAAGTAGCGGCGTCGGCGGCGTAGCCGAACTGCAAACCGCGAATGCAGAAACGGTGGGAATTTTAAGCGGCGGAGATGATTGTCCGTCGGAGGATTTATCTAACGTTTTCTTAGACTGGTTGAAGAGAAACAAAGATTTGATCTCGCCGGAAGATCTTAGGAGCATTAAGCTGAAGCGCTCGACAATTGAGTGCGCTACTCGTCGACTCGGTGGCGGAAAACAAGGCCGTGTTCAGCTCCTCAAGCTCATACTTGCTTGGGTTCAAAATCACCATCTCCAGAAGAGAAAACGGCGCAACCGTGGCTTAGAAGCTACGGCAAGAGAACAAGAATTACGAAATGACCCTCCTCCTCCGCCTCCTCCTCCTCAAATAGCATCCACTTCTAATAGTAATATCGACTTGTACTACGATGCTGTGCCCTGCAACTCTTGGATACCTTATGCAGGGGAGACTTCTTTCCCGCAGCCGCCGGTGCTACCCGCTGGTTACATTGACAAGGCAGCGGCTGTGGCTGCGCCACCTTACCATTACTTCAACGATCAGGCTTTCTCAGCTCAGCCATGGCAGCAAGGTTTGTCACCTGTGTCGACATCGTCGGTGCTTCATTTCTCGCAAATGCCGGTGCCGGTGCCAGCTCCAGCGCCGTACCTGCAACAGTTGCCTGTGTATTATACGGGGCAGATGGCATCGGTTACTAAAGAGGCTAGACAAAAGAGAATGGCTCGGCACAGAAAGTCCTCTTCACTTCATCACTATAGAAACCAACAACAACAGAATCAGCAGCAGCAGAGTTCTGATACAGTGGTTGTAACAGATGAAAGCTCTTCTACCAACTCCGTTGTTAATAAAGACAATTATAGCAACATTTCTTTCTTGCCTACTTTACCTGCTGATATGCCGTCGTCTTCATCGGCGGCTGCGGCTGTGGCGCCATCTCCTACTGCCATGGCACTGATGCATGAGGAGAGCTATCTGCACAAACGTACAGCTTCACCAGTAGAGAGACGTCGGGTGATTTTTTATTTTTTATTTTTATTTTCTATTTATAAGTT
Source organism: Cymbidium sinense (assembly GCA_021442155.1). NCBI lineage: Eukaryota > Viridiplantae > Streptophyta > Magnoliopsida > Asparagales > Orchidaceae > Cymbidium > Cymbidium sinense. The sequence goes on along the minus strand of CM038221.1, from coordinate 170,680,166 downwards.
TGTCTCCATGGAAGAAGAATTTTGATGATTATGTGATGAAATTATGCGTTAAGGATGACGTGCAGGAGGGAATCAAGGCGGATAATAACTATAAATTTTTGCTTCGGAAAGTGCTGAAGCAGAGCGATGTGGGGAGCCTTGGAAGGATTGTTCTTCCTAAAGTAAGTCATCTACCCCTTCGATCTTTGGAAATTATTGTAGTGCTAAGTTCAAATGTGATTTTTAAATTTAAACTTCAATAACATAATATCATATGAAGTTCAGCTAATATATGATTATTATATATTTGAATATAAAATAATCTATATTGGTTATAAAATATTATATATTATCATATAATTAATATTATAATAATACTTAGTAAATACATATCATTTTATGATCAATATGTAGCAGTTATGTATTGACTAAGCGACACATGATACTATATTATTAAGGTCCGTATACAGAAGTTTCTCACAATCAGTTTGGTTTCATGCCATATAGATCTACTATAGATGTTATACATTTGTTAAGAGATTTGATGAAGAAGCATAGAGAAAGTAAGAAGGATCTACATATGATATTTATTGATTTAGAGAAAGCTTATGATAAAGTCTCAAGAGATGTTCTTTGGAGAGTTCTAGAACAGAAAGGAGTTAATATTGGTTATATTCAAGTCATTAAGGATATGTATACTAGAGCCGTTACTTGTGTCCAAACACAATGAAGATTGACAAAATATTTTCCTATTTCAGTTGGATTACATCAAGGATCAACATTAAGCTTTTATCTTTTTTTTACTTTAGTTATGGATGTTATTACGAGACATTTACAAGAAGATGTACCTTGGTGTATGCTTTTGCTGATAACATTCTTCTTGTTGATAAGATTAGAGAGGGAGTCCAACAGAAACTTGAATTATGGAGGTCAACTTTAGAGTCTAAAGGTTTTCGTTTAAGTAGATCTAAAACTGAATATATGGAGTGTAAGTTTAGTTGTAGAAGTTTTAGTGGTAGCATTGTGACTTTAGGTTATCAAGTCATTAATAAGAGTGAGTGATTCAGATATTTAGGCTATATTGTTCAAAATGATGGTGAAATAGATGGAGATGTTATTAGTAGAATTCAAGTTGGATGGTTGAAGTGGAGGAATGCATCTGGCCTATTATGTGATAGAATAATTTTACTTAACTTAAGGAAAATATAAGATGGTGGTAAGACCTGCAATGACTTATGGTGCAGAATGTTGTCCAATAAAAGAGAAGCATAAGACTAAGTTAAGTGTTATAGAGATGAGGATGCTCAGGTGGATGAGTGATTTTACTCTTAGAGATAGAATGCAAAATGAGTATGTTCGGGAAAAAGTTTGAGTAGCTCCAGTGGTAGATAAGATTAGGGAGAGTCGCCTTAGATGGTTTGGCCACATAAATGCCTTAATCCATGACCCGATTAGGAGAGTAGATGCATTAAATTTGTCTTATGTTAAGAAAGGTAGAGGTAGACCTAAAAAGACTTGGTTAAGATGTATAAAAAATGATCTTAGTATACTTGAATTAAATGAGAATTTGACACATAATAGGACACAATAGAGACGAAGGATTCATGTAGCCGACCCACCTAGTGGGATTAAGGCTTGTTGTTGTTGTATGGGAAAAAAAATTTATAACACATGAGTAGTCTTATAATTCTTTAAAAAAATTCAATTATTTTTAAAGATTTCATATCATCACCATGTGTTTATATATTTAATAAATATCTTCAAAATTTATTTTTGAATTTTTAAATTTTTTCTAAGTATTTGTTTATTAAAAATTTAATGCTAAAAAATAAACTTGGTCATAAATATTTTAAAATAATTATAAATGTGCTATTTAAATTTAAAATTTTAATATTTGTTTCTAGATAATAGAGAAACTACTCAACAAGCGATTTAAACTTTTAAATTATACAAACATATATAGTTTTCAATGTTACTATTAGAAATGGTTGCTATTGGTTTTTCTTATTTGGTTCATTAAATTTCCAACATTAAACAAACACCTAATGCAAGGCACAAGAAAAAACTATATACAAATGTTTGACACATTGAAATATGTGATTTTATTGTTTGTTTATATCTACAACTTATCAAAATCATTGTATTATCTACATGCATCTTCATGCTAAACAAGAGGAAGATCTTAGATCCACCAAGGTACAAATTGCATTAATAGAGTTTGTTTATTCTATTGAAATAATGTTATAAAGACATTCTTTAAATAATAAATTTAAATATCAATTATAATGATATTTTTGACTAAAGCTATTTTTATCATATTGTTTTATTTACTTTTTTTTCTCAATTATAATTATGTTTTATGTGGCTAAATTGTTTTAGAATTCAATAAAGACAACTACTAATTAAATGCATTATAAAAATAACTATATAAGTTAATAATAACTAATTACACGAGTTAATATAATTTTACTAAACATTTTCCTCAAGTAATGTGATAATAATTATCATTTATCTTATAGAGTTTTAGTTCTTTTTCATAAATTCTTTTGATGGAGTTAAGTGGGTACTTGTCATTGTTATGACCAACATAGAGGTGATTTGGTCAGTAGGTAAAAATTTGTTATAACAAATGAGCTTTAGTTTTGCCTACACTAGGTCTAAGATCGGAAGGTGGTGCATTCCAATGAAATTTATAGCCATAATCATGTCTTTCATGGAGATTTTTTCATAAGCCTTATCAACCCCTGATCTAGGTGTCCAAGATTTGAGGAATATTTTCGCTTTGCCTTGGGTTCTAGTCTGCTGCCCTACGACTTGAGTTTAATCCCTTTGTCTTTTAACAAATGATCAATTTTACATAGGTACTACCTTAGTCCTTATGTGAGGCCCTATGTAGCACGTCTCCCTCCCAATCTACTCCTTTATTTAAGAGATCAACCATATTTGAAGAAAGATGTTATTTAGATGAAGAGATAAATGCTCCAACTAGTGCATTTGAACTTACCCTGGTGGGCAAATTTTATTCTTGAAGATGTACTATGGTTGTGATCTATATAAAGGGGTAAACAAGTTGAGTCAAACTCGATCTCGACTCGAACATCCTGTTATTGACTTGAGCATGAGCTCAATTCAAGACCGTAAACTAATTAAGCTAGCTCAAACTCAGCTTATTTAAAAAATATTAAGCTCTAGCTCAGCTCATTAGCTTGACTCGTTAATGTTGCTATTTTTTCTATTTATAAATATTTAGGTAAAATCCTACTACCAAATAGCATGAGAGAGAGAGAGAGAGAGAGGGATTTGAGTTGCCATTTTTGTTGTTTGGAAGGATTTAGGTAAAATCTTGATCAAATTTTATTACTAAATAGCTAGAGAGAGAGAGAGAGGGAGAGAGAGAGGGAAGAGAGAGCTTACCTTTGCTAGGATCCAAGAATTGTAGCTAGAGTTAGGTTGGAGAGGTGGTCGTAGACAATGATGAAGGCATTGGAGGAATTAGGGTAAAATCCTACTAGGGATGGAGGGAGGGAAAGAGCGCACATGAGATATAGAGAGAGAGAGGCCCTTTTCTCCAATTATTGCATTTATGGCCATCATTTCAAAGATTCTTTTAAACTTCATCACCACTTGAGGAATGATAATTAGGAAGTTGTCTAATGTGGTGAACAATTCCCACTAAAATCCTCCAAAAAAAATCTCAATATCAATTGCATTGCCTTTCTTGGCATTAGTGAATAACAAGAAGATTTGTCTATTGAGAAACTTGATCATATAGTCACCAAGAAAATTATTTTTAAATGAGAATGTTCAACAAGCTATCTCACTATGCTAAATGATCAAATAAGAGTGATGTGGATCCTAGTGATTCTTATTTAAATTTTACCTTAGAGGTTGTTCTCTTTTCTCCCAAGATATTTCTACTTGGTATTCAAATCATTCTCATATCAATAGTCTTCTTATCAATGGTTCCACTAAAAAAAGTTATAGAAACTTATTCTATAATTCTAAAATCTAATGAGTTGTCATAAAAAAAAAAAGCTCATTTAAATTCTCAAAGGTTCAAAGTGTCTCATCCAATCCCTCAGCTAGAATTAACATATATATATATATATATATATATATATATATATATATATATATATATATATATATATATATATATATATATATATATATATATATATATATATATGGCTAAGATTTAGTGCTAGGAGAGCATATCTTACCCCACTTCATTACACACTTGGATTCTTTTAATTTTTTGCTTAGTTTTTTTTTCTTTTTTTATAAAAAGATGTTGTAGCTTGCTTCATATACAATCCTATAACTTCTCATTTATCCTTTGGTGATTTATATGTGATTTGATCCATATGGGACACACATATAGTTGAATAGTCTTGACAAAAAATATAGATATGGTATAAAATAATATTTGACATTTCAATAATGCTCTACTTCTTAAACAAATCCAAACATGTAATGTTAACTTGTCAAGTTTTATAATAAATGTTGTGTGAATAAATGGTTTATATCATTGTTTAAAATTGTGGAATAAAAAATTTGCTTCTAAATATGTCTCAAAAAATCAAAATGATGCTATATGAGGTGCACCTTATGATAAGCCTCACCTCAATTTTGGTATGGTGTGTGCTTTTACATCTATTTTTGTAACAAAATATAAGTTTTACTTACCCAAATAACATTTATGCCTTAATATGCATGCAATCAATCTATGGATAGGAATTACCCAAGCAACATTTTAGTCATACCTCTCTTCTCTTCACACAGCATTGGACACTGCCACCTCCTCCATTACATGTTATATTTTTACTTTGATGTTAGATTATAGAAATAAGAGTGTGAAACTTATTTTAGTACACTTATTTGAATTATTATATTATTAATATTTACTTTGATGTTTGTATAGCATTTCTTACATCATGGTATGATGTCAAGATATTAATATGTTACTCAGCACTTCACACAATTTATTACTTCTTCCTATATTATGATGTTAATGTGTTACTTTTGAAATTGTCAATAGATTAAAATTTTGATATATTAGTTCTTAATTTTTACTTTGATGTGTATAGAATACTTCTTTGTGTAATTTATTGATAATTATGAGGCTTATGCTTCAAGAACTAAACCACCTCAATTAAGTATTATTCTTAATGTACAGAATACCTCTCTCTCTCTCTCTCTCTCTCTTCTTATTAAAGGCCTTGGCTCTCTAGTAGTAAACTGTTGGTTTCTTACGCAATTAAGTATTATTCTTAAACGCAATTTTGATGAATATCTCTTTATTTTACATAAATTTAATGTATATATTTGACCTTATGCCCACGTTTGTCATGAACCCGCATATCTGTTTTGGCCATGGCCTCTCTTAATAAAAAGTTGATATAACTTTCTATCTTTAAAAACAAAAAAAAAAAAACTGAGATCTCATTTCTTTCTGCTATTTCTGACAGAAAGAAGCAGAGATTCACCTCCCAGCACTTGATTCAAGGGACGGAATTACAATTGAAATGGAGGACATTGGAGCCTCAAAGGTTTGGGACATGCGTTACAGGTATTGTCATATATATTTATATATATACTTTAAAATTAATTTATCTTTTGTTCATTTTCATATACTGAATAATAAATAGCAGTTCAAACTTATCCACAGGTTTTGGCCTAACAACAAGAGTAGAATGTACGTCTTGGAGAACACAGGTATTTGTGTAACCTGTGTAATTCTTCACTCAAGTGAATGGAGGAAAAAAAAAAATACTGTGAACAAAGACAACTTGTTCAAAATTTAATTCTAAAATTTCTTTTAAATTGGGTTAAGTATATAATAATAGTATGTAAATGAACACACACTCTTTCTATATAAAGTGCATGATTTTTATATGTTGAATTCACATTTCAGGAGATTTTGTGAGAACGAATGAACTTCAAGAAGGAGATTTCATAGTAATATACAACGACGCCAAGTGCGGAAAATATGTACTGTTTCTATCTCTTCTTTCCTCTACCTATATTTATATATAGGTATTAATGAAGCATTATAGTTATATAAATATGTATATATTGACTATGGTAAGTTTGAATTGGAACAAATAGATGATAAGAGGAGTGAAGGTCAGACAGCAAATGGATGCGATGAAAGGAGGGAGCAGTAGGGGCTCAGGAAAGGCTCTTCAGAAGCAGGAAAATGGCCGCTCAGCCATTGATGAGAAAGGCAAATCTATCTGTGCTGAGGAATACTGAATAGGTACGTATGGTATGTATGGAGATGGAATCATATCCCATGTGAAAGCTACGATTTCAAACTTGGAAGGAAACAGTACTATGAATGTATATTTGTACGTCGGAAAGCTTCCCAATTCAGTTTGCCTAATTTTGTTATTAAGGAAAATTAAAAACTAACTAGCTGTTTCGTTTGTAATTCTTAACAGCACTCCCTTGATGAACTGCAACTGCAACATCAAAGACGGATATTGCCTCACAGTTAGATTCTATATGCTTCATGTGATTAGCAATAAGTTATAAATTATATGCAATTCTTCCAATAAGGATGTTTTTTTTCTTGTAAGCAAAGCACTTGGTTATGAGAAAAACCATCAAGGTTCAAGTATATATTGTCTCGGACTTAATAATAGTGCTGAGCTTATCAACCTACGTACAATTGGATTCTAAACCATGCTAGCTATTATGAAGCTAAATTATATTAGTGTTTAGTAACTTAAAGAGGAAATCAATGGTCTCATGATCTCTTGGTTTTCTTGGGGTGGTTTTTTCATAGATTATAGAATAACTCTAATTAGATTACTATCATTTTTGTTAAAATGTGATGGCTATAAGAAAGATATTGGTCTAATTTCTTAAAAGAAAATTTATATTACTCTCCATGTCATTAAAAAAAAATTACATTTCTTTTAATAGTTTTATAGTTATTTTTGTAAATAATTACAACCGTCCCAATTAAGCTCTTAATGAACTCCTTAAAACTATTTACAATGAATGTGTATTTGAAAAGAATGAAGGTCTTCTTCATCCTCTATGAATGAATGAAAGACTATGATTAGTTTTTATTTCTTATATTTTGGCTTGAGATTTGATTTTATGATGCTTTTGATTAAGTGTTTCTTTTATTTTCATTTTTTTTTTCTTTTAAGGCTTGAGATAATAATCTTTTATATTTTCATCTATTATAATATATAAGCTCACAATTCAATAGAGATCAATATTCTCCTATTCTTTTTATCAACATAATATTAAAACAAAAGTACTTCTAATCATCTCAAAGCTTAACACTTCTCAATCTCAATATTGCAAAATAGACCCATAAACTTTAGACATCTCAAATATTGTATGCTATATAGTCAACATTCATTTTAGCACCAATCTTATAATCGAGTAATTACTATATTCTAATTTATTTAGTATACAATTTGCTCCTAATTAATTATAACATTGCATATGCATTAGTTCCTTTTTGGTGGAAGCTTGGTTTCTGATTTGCTTCAGAATTATATTCTAGCATGCAATTCTCACTGCGTTTAGCTTCTCCATTTTATGGCATGCCCCGTTCTCATTTCATAACTTTGGAATATTGCATATTTGTTGGGAGCATAGATTTCTTGTAGCTTACAAATGGTAACAATACTTTTTTTTTCTTGAACAAGTTTAATATGAAGCTATTATAGATTGATGAACTTGCTGCATTTCTATATTATTGAGAGGAATTGAGCTTTCATTGGTAGTATGAAAGCTTATGTTAGTAGTTTGTTTATAAGGAAGCTTATGAAGGAGATTAAGGGCTTGGTGTTTGATTACAAAAACACCCAGGTTGAAGCGGCAAGTGGTCTGAATCATATGAATTTGCTGTTCCAATTCCTACATTTATATCTCACTACATTAGAATGCTTGAATTTTTCTTGCATCTGCTTACGTCATAGAAATATTGTTGGTGTTCTTCAAGGTCATCAAAAATAATTACTTCACTAGTAATGTTTTTCATGGCCTCCTTTAATTGTTCTTTTGGATTCTTTGATTAGTTGGTGTAGAGATTTAAGTGACTTATGATAAAGCTATTAATGATAATTTTTAATTTTGTTTTCACCGTTATTTCCCGGGATGAGAACCAGTTGCCCTTTTACGTGCATACTTCTAAACCAATCAAAGTTAATGAGATGGTTAACACGATTTCAGATGCCGCCATTGATGAAAAATTTAAGTTTTATTTTACTTGTTCTAAATCAACATATGAGCTTCAGAACACAATCCTCTTTAAGCTTGAAAATACGATTACTATAATGTGCTTTAATCTACTTTATTGAGGACTCTGATATTATTTAATGGGATTATGCTACACTTTTTTCAGAATTTTTCTATTATTTGAAATCGCAAGTTGAGATTTATGTGCCCATAGCTCATACTTCAAAGTTATTCTAGTATGTGAAACTTTATTCCATTTCTTTGACTATTTTGTAAGATGAGTTCTATCTTTTCCCTCTTTGGGATTATTATTACTCACTTCTGCTTATAATATCGATTCATTTATTCTAGCTTCCATATGTTATTGAGCACATGTGTTTGTGCATTCAGGCTTTTAATATGTAGTCGGTTGATTTATTTATCAATTCTCAAGTAATTGTTTGTACAAAAAAAGAGCATGTCTACATACACAATCTTATTATAAGTAAAAAAAGAGTGATTTACATTTCATTTGGTAATTTGTCTAGCTTCTTTTGCTTTCTTTAGAAACTCGAGATGAGTCTCTAGAGATGGTGGTTTGAATGTGACTTGGGAGCGAGATGTCAAAATGATATTTTATGACCGATGCCTAGCGGAGGTTGAGTTAGGAAACCAACCAACAACTCACTTTAATAGGAAGGGTTGGGCAAACATAACAAATAAATTTAAAGAGATTACTGGAAGAGAGTATGATAGAAACCAACTAAAAAATAAATGGGATCAACTGAAGAAGGACTGAAAATTATGAAAAGAGTTAAAACAAGGAACAACAGGGTTAGGTTGGGATTCTAGAAAGAAGGCTATTGATGCCTCCGATGAGTGGTGGCGAGATAAGCTACAGGTAAGTTATTTGTTAAATTTGGCTCATTTATGTTGTGTACTTTGTAGTCATATGTAAGTATAAAAATATTAAAAGTTATATATATTCAACTATAGGTGGTACCCAATGCTAGAAAGTTTCGATATTGTGGCATTGATCCAGAATTGGAAGAAAAGCTAGATCAGATGTTTGGTATTGTTGCAACTGGTGCTCATTCATGGACTCCAAACGAAGAGGTCCATAAAGAAATCCCTACCAACTCTAACCATCTAGATACTTTAGATGATCGTGTTGATGAGTTAATATAATGCTCTGATACACGTGCTGAATCAAGCCAGTACAAGCATCAACAGTTGTTGCGTCCTAAAAGTTTGTCAAAAAAGAAAACGGGTACAAAATTTCTACGAAATTATATTGCTCAATTAGTAACTGCATGCACCTCTATGACATTCATATCTAGCATATCTCGTACACCATCCTCTATTTCAGATGTAATTATTGTGCTTAGATCAAATTAAGGAAGTGTTTGATGATCTTCCTCTTTACTTACACTACCAAATTACTTGATGATGCTAACAAGAGAGATTTTCATAGCTATGGTGCTTGAACGAAGGATTCAATATTTGCATCATTACTTTGAGAATTGTGTTATGTGACATTGCTAGATGAATGTGTTCTCAATGTTTCACTTAGGATTTATGCTTTAACAAATAATTGTGATGTATTGCCATCTTGATATCTTCTGAAGCATCTTATTTTGCCTTGCTCAATAGCCTCTTTACTTGTACTTATGTATCTGTGCATTTAACTGTGATGATTTTCTAAATATTTGCAGTTATGAATAACAATGAAAGACAGCAATATGTGGGATCTATTGTCACAGCTGTATGTTTAATTAATGAATATTATAAAAATTATATTACCAAGACACCTTGCATGACATCCACTTTAATTGGTGAAAAGTGGATTACTGAACCACTCAACGATCATCCCGGTAGATCTCATAATATGTTTCGTATGTCACAGTCTATTTTTCTAGATCTTTTATTTGAATTAGAAAGCTTTCATTGGCTTCACAGATCCTCTAGGACAATAACAAAAAAAGTATTGGCCTTAACACTCTATGTTTTATCACACAATAAATCTATTAGAGCTACGAGTGAGAGATTCCAACACTACAACAACAACAAGCCTTAATCCCACTAGGTGGAATTATTGAATCGCGTCTCCATTGTGTCGTGTCAAATTCTCATTCAAATCAAGTATACTAAGATCATTTTTTATACATCTTAACCAAGTCTTTTTTGGGTCTACAGCTTTCTTAACATAAGGCAAATCTAATGCATCTACTCTGTCTCATTGGTAGGATTTATGTGGCCATCTAAGGCGACTCTCCCTAATCTTCTACTTTGGAGCTACTCCAACTTTTTCCCGGATATATGCATTTTGCATTCTATCTCTAAGAGTAAAGCCACTCATCCACCTAAGCATCCTCATCTCGTAACTTAGTCTTATGCTTCTCTTTTATTGACCAACATTATGCACCATAAGTCATTACAGGTCTTACCACTATTTTATAAAATTTTTCCTTAAGTTTAAGTGAAACTTTTCTATCACATAATAGGCCAAATGCATTCCTCCACTTCAACCATCCAACTTAAATTCTACATCTCCATCTATTTCACCATCATTTTGACAGTGAGCTAAATAAATGCTCACTATTAATGACTTGTTCACTAATGTGTTTATTTATAAACAACTAAAATTACACTCCATATATTCAATTTTGGATCTACTTAAACGAAAACCTTTAGACTCTAGAGTTGACCTCCATAATTCAAGTTCCTGTTGAACTCCCTCTCTAGTCTAATCAACAAGAAGAATGTCATCAGCAAAAAGTACACACCAAGGTACATCTTGTAAATGCCTAGTAAGAACATCCATAAGTAAAAAAATAAGAGCTTAAAGCTGATCCTTGATGTAATCCAATTAAAATAGGAAAATATTTTATCAATCCTCCTTGTGTTTGGACACAAGTAATAACTCTAGTATACATATCCTTAATGACTTGAATATAATCAATATTAACTCCTTTATGTTCTAGAACTCTCCAAAGAACATCTCTTGAAACTTTATTATAAGCTTTCTCTAAATCAATAAATAAAATTATGAAGCTAGTAGATTCAACATTTCAAAGTACAGCGAGAGAGATGTCATGATTGTCAGTATATGTCATACTTTAAGATAATCTTCTAAGTTACATTTTCTAATATTATATTTATGTAAACAAGAATATGAGATTGTAACTTGACACAGGACTGTGTTAGAGCTATAGATGGGACAAACATTGATGCTCATATCTCAAACAATGAAAAGAATACATACATTGATCGTTGTGGGTCCCCCACTCATAATAGAATGACAACATGTGATTTTAACATGTACTTCACATTCTTTATGATCGGATGGGAAGAAAGTGCACATGGCAGTGGTATATTTAAATTTGAAACACAACATCCGCAATATAAGTTCTCAATACATCCTTCAGGTTAGTTGTAATTGCACTTCTTTATTAATAAATGAGAATATGTTACAATCAACATTGTTATTATCTTAAATAGGCAAATACTACATTGTTGATGCCAGACACCTAATGCAACGTGAGTTCCTTAAGTAATATCCTAAAATAAAATATCATATACTAGATTTTGAGATGAGCGGTAATATGATTCATGAAAAGAATTGAGATGTTTAATAAGCGACACTCATCACTGCACGGTGTCATTGAACGGGTATTTGACGTTTGAAAGAAAAAGTTTGTTATACTACATGATATGTCCATGTATTCTTTCAAAAAACAGGTAAAAATAATTGCAGCTATGATGACTCTACATACTTTCATGAGACGATATCATTCGTGAGATTATGTTGAATTTAATATTATAGATGACGATCAATCTTATGTCCCACCGAAATCGTATGAGTTTCGAATATGACAATCAATGTTAGAACTTAATAATGAAAATATAGAATCAGAGTCTTATGATGGAGAAGGAGCTGAGAAGATGAAATTATTATGAGAGCAAATTACAACTGAAATAATTAATGTTTAAGGTTGGAGTGACCAGCTCCTAGTAACTTACTTACATGTTATGCATATTATTTTTTATTGTTAATTTAAGCTGTTTATGCCGACATTTAGTTTATAACTTGAACGAGTTATCTTCATTATATTATTTATGTGAAAAGTTTGGTGCTTCTTGTTGTTTCTCTTTTGTTTTTATTATTTTTGGGCGATGATGAAATCCAATCCAAATGAGACTCAACCGGCTATCATTTTCATTATGCTTTTACATATTATTTCTTGATTTGGGAGCTTTCCTGTACTTCAGTTGCTGTTATGGTTAAACTTGATAGTGCTTTGAGGCATTAGAATGGACTACTACTTCTTGATTTTTCGACTGTTGGCTGTTCTTTTTACTAGGGGTCTTCGCTGCAACTTTGGTGTTTAAGATGATTGGAATAGCTATGTTGAACTTGATAGTGTGGATAGTGTGCATTACAACAGGTGAAATTAATATTTTTTTTTATACATTGAGATATCAAATATATTACACCTAGATATCAAAATTTTGATAACCATAGATTAAATACCACATTTTTAATATGAAGAATGAATTTCTTGAACTAATTTTCTATCTTTTAATGTCCATGTTTCAGTGTTTAGACAATCAATATTTTTAAAATTTTGCTTCTATCTTTTATCACTGTCATATTCTTTTGTAATATTACTAATCACATTTTAACATATTTATTATTAGTATACATTTACCTCTGGAGATATAAGTTCAAAGATCTCAACTGCCTCCAAAACTGTCTATTACAACTGTGATTTGCAATGTTATATATTCACTTCGCATAAATAAAAAATTTATGAAATAAGATTTTACAAATATCCTAGAAATCGATTGGGGATGATTGCAACTTCTTCATATGGTGGACAAATTCGAGGATGATACTTCAGATAGTGATCTTGCTTGGAGGATAACAAAGGAGAAAAAAATTTTAATCGATTTGATCAACAGGATTATAAACTGAATATTTTGATCGCACTAGTTGTTAAACTTATAATTTTAATATTAATATTATTTATTATATGATATATAATTTCTTAATATGATTTAGTAGACTTATACTTATATATGAAAATCAATCATCTTATTTTTCTTCTCTGTTTCATAACATTCAGCACATAAAGATATTTTAATCTTTTCTGATAACTTGAGATTTTTGAACTAAATTTTAAACAGAATCTTTATGATAGATTTTCTCGCATTAGCTAGCAGTTTTTTACAAACAGATGTCCCAAACAGGCTATTAATCTCTCCAAAACCCTCATCTAATTAAGCTTCCTTCTCCAACCAAACAACCAAATGAATACCTACCCTACTTCTCTAACCCATTCTAGTAGTGGGCTTTAACCCACACGCTCCAAACTTATTTTTATTTATTTTATACCTTTTTAACATTATTAAACTAAACCCTTTCAAAGCAGCTATTATTATTATGTTCTTCCTCTAATAGACTTCTTTCAGCATAAAGTATTCCTGCATTGAAAACACTGAAAGCCACTGAATTGTAAGGAGAAGAAAGGTGAATTAGAAAGTAAAAAAAAATCAGAACAGGCCAAAGTCTGATAGCTTCTTCCCTGAAATTCAATCCCAAAAGCTTGCATTTTTAATAACCCTTCCCTTCGAATTCCACATATAAAGACAATCTCATCACCAATGACATAACATAATATATAAGAGAAATCATTATATGCCCCACTGATTGTCAAAAAGAAGGTGAAGTTATATCATCCTATTAAATTACACAATATGCATTGCAATAACTAATTGCGTTAATATATGCCACCAAACCTAAAGTTTATATGCAATGCTCTGCAAGAAAAAAAAAATAACGGAAAATTTCACCATATAGAACATTGGTAATGGCAAATCACAATTACCAGGTCTAAGCAAACTCTGATGGCAACCCAGGACAGCATCCAGGCAGCAGAGCCATCCACAAAAATGTGCATCTGTGGAGACCAAATCATGGTCAGAGCCACTGCCAACTGAAAGCTCTGCACAAGACTTAGTTTCAGCTCAAAATATAGTCCCATGGCATCATCCATCACTCATTGCTTAGATGGTCTCTTCCTGTGCACGGGTGAAATAGATCTTGATCTCCGGTTCCTGCACAAACAAGAATTTGGAATCAAAATGGATACAGAGTAACCAAGCAATGGAGAAAGAAACCATGTAATAATCACCTTTTTAAGCTTTAGTTATGATTTCTAAAGTTAATAGTAGGAAGAGACGTGTGTGAGGAACTCTTACCTTCTGGCCGAAGAGTAGGGGGAATGCCTGGAATGAGAATGCTTGCTATGGGGAGACCGCGAGGCTTGTCTAGAAATGCAAAAAAAAAATAATACTGGTTTGGTAAGTGAATGAAGATACAGAGTTTTGATCCCCAGTTGCATTACTTCAAAACCTTCCTGCATACTTAAAACACTACTTTTGAATTTGTAATGTAAGAAAATGTCATATGCTAGTAACAAGCTAAGGCCAAAGCAGCAAAAATGTAAAGTCAAAATTTCCAAGCAAACTTATGCTACTATGTAAACTAAAATTAGGACTCAAGTTATAGATAGGCCTCTCATGTTCTCCAAAATACATGAACTTGTCCTATTTTGTTTCAAGATCATGGAATTAAGTACAATTACCCTCCCTCCCTCCCTCTTTCTGTGGGTGTGTAGAAGGGAGAAAGGGACGAGAATGATAACAAATTATAGATAATTATTGGTAGTAGATCATGTCTTCTCAAGATCAACAGAAATAATATGAAGATTTTTCTTTGATTTGAATATTTTTTCACCAATTATATTATAGCACAAAAAACAATAATTCTTATTGTATAAATCAAATTTTTATTCAATTTCAACATAATTCATTACTCTATTAATCGATAGATTATATTGTTCATAAACTCAATGCCTCTATAAACATGACAATCATGAGCATCTCTTCTTTTAAAAAAATAATTCTCCAATCATTAACATTTTCTTTTGTCTTTAAAAGTATTGATTTGCTGCTATACTACTCCAAGTCTAAATTATAACTCATAACTTTCCAAGTCTCAATAAATTTTTCAATTTAACTTATAGTTTTGCCTTTAACATAGCCACACACAATCTGAATCATGCAGCAAAGTATCTTCGACACAACATCTCAAAAAGCCCCATGAAGTGGGTTGATTTCTCAAGCAATAATAACACCAACTGCATGCAAGAATATATCCATGCCTTACTACACATTCTGGAACTAAGGAATGCAACACTTGTACGTTCTGATATGAATCAGCACGGTATAGTATTATATGAGACATTATCACATCAGGTAATGCAGGGCTTTGGGAAGGCCTTAAAAAGTAGGAAACAAAAATGTTCGACATCGAAAACAATATTGACATATGGACAACTTCAGGTAAACAAAAAACGTAAGAGAAAATATACTTGCAATTAATGCTACACAAATAAAATTAAAAATAAAAATCATATTCGAAATTTAAGTAATTATTAAACTTAGTATGATATCCATTTCTTTCTCAATCTGTTACACAACAACAACAACAACAACAACAAGCCTTAATCCCACTAGGTGGGTTTCATGAATCTTCGTCTCCATTGTGTCCTATTATGTGTCAAATTCTCATCTAATTCAAGTATACTAAGATCATTATTTATACATCTTAACCAAGTCTTTTAGGTCTCTCACCTTTCTTAACATAATCTAATGCATCTACTCTCCTAATCAGGTCATCGGATGACTGACGCTTTATGTGGCCAAACCATCTAAGGCGACTCTCGCTAATCTTATCTACCACTGGAGCTACTCCAACTTTTTCCCAAACATACTCATTTTGCATTCTATCTTTAAGAGTAAAGCCACTCATCCACCTAAGCATCCTCATCTCTGTAACACTTAACTTAGTCTTATGCTTCTCTTTTATTGGCCAACATTCTGCACCATAAGTCAAAATCACTCAATCTGTTACAAAGATAAGAAAATCACTCAACTGCCAACACAGAATACGATCCTGTGATAATGCATATAGACATGATATAACACTAAACTAAAGGATGCATTGAAAAGTACAAGATTTCATCTAAATACTAACAACATCAATAATAACAATAAGCTTTTATCCCACTGCATGAGGTCAGCTACATGAATCCTTTTTCTCCATTGTCTTATAAGTGTAAGTTCTCATTTAAATTTAATAGACAATAAATTAACTCATATTCTTCTCACGCTCAAACCCTTTCCCTTCCCTGCTTAAAGGTGAAGGAATCCTGAAGTGGTAACAGGAGGCACAATGAACATGAGCAGAGACAATGAAAAATACAAATTAGTTAATGGAGAGAAATGAAAAGAGGAAGAAGAGAGAATAATAGTATATTACCAGCACCACCATGTTGCAGTTAGCTTGATAAATTTTTGGCTCCTCATTAGAGAAATGAGGAGTTAAAGGAAAAAATCCTGATAAAAAGAATACAACCAACATCAACATGTTGCCGCTAGCTTAATGAAAAATTTTTGGCGCCTCGTTCTTGTAAAGTTTTATTTTTATTTTTATTTATTATTATTATTATTATTTTTTTCTTAAGTGACTGTCCATTCAGTTAACTTTTTCAAATGAATTCTTTCTTAACATGTTTTAACTCCTGCCTACCATTTTCTCTTTTAGCTCTTATCTTTTTGCCCTTCGATTCATGAACATAATCATGGAAAAAAGACGAAAATAAAGGACTCCAAATTTGATAGAGAAAATAGCATAAGGTAAGTGAATAAGAACTGAAAAGAGAAAAAGATGAGTTAAAAATAGAATAGGAAAGTAAATAGATGACGAGAAGAAAAGAAAGGTAGAGAGAGAGAGAGAGAGAGAGATAAAGAGAGAAGCACACACGCATGCAAAAAAAAAAAGCCTGCTGAAAAGCATCAACAAACTACTTGTGCCAGAACACACAGTAACGCTGAAGAGATCCTACCGTAAGTAAATTCAGCACAACTGTTTCATTTAGCACATTTACTCTATCAGCCAACACAATAACTCCATTGATCTCTACAGTCACTTCCCACTAACTCCATTTCTAAGGGGACTTACCGTGTTATGAAGCATCCTATATTATTTAACCAAGCAAAAATACAGAAATTAAATACAGAGTGGATTGCAATTACAGAAAATGCCAGCACCGAGGAGGAAAGGCGTTCATTAACAGCATTCAATGAGGAAGGACGGAGGCGTTCAAAAAGGTTTAAACAAGAACCCAAATGATTAAAAGATTAGAACACTTAAACTACCAAATTAGTTGGTACAGCCAGCTGGCATACGTAGGGAGTTCAGGGAGTTAGGATTGGGACGATAAGCTGCCAACAGAGAGGAATCTACTCCATTCGGTAAACAAGAAAAACTGAACGTTATTTTCTGATCCCACCGGTAGTGCAAAAGAATAAACCATAAAGAAAAAATAAAAGACAGAAATTTCACTTAAAAAGACACTGCCAATGGAAGGTAGAATAGCTTGGAAGAAATATAAAAGGTAACTACTAAATCTGCTCAACTCACTAGTAATAGAACACCATGAAAAGACAGAAGCAGCCATTCAGTGACCGAAGAGAGTCCCCACTGCTGCCGTGGCATATGCTTGCCAATTCTCTATGTGCAAGAATCACAAAATTTATGCCCCTAGGTGGCAGGCGATCTTCCTGACCTCCTATTGTAGCAAACCAGATTAAATTAACTGATCCCACCAGCTAATGATTTGAGTTATGCTTCTACACTGCCACATTTGAATTTTGCTTCTCCTGTTACAAGATTATCCCTCACATATGTACAATATCCAAAAGTGAATCTACTATCAACTATAGCTTCCGCTTAGATATTTGAGAATTCTAGTAACAGCATTCTTGTGTTCTTTGTAAGAAGCATGCTTGAATTAACTTCTAAATTAACGAGTAAAGCTATGTTAAGTCTAGTATGAGTTAAATAGATGAGTTTCTCCACTACCCTTTGATATCTTTCAATTTATGTTATAGCATGCATATGATACTGATCGTACCAAGAATAAACTGTGTTCTCCAAAATTGTAATTCTCTTTAGTTTTGGTTAATTGCAAGGTATTGATTCAATTAGCATCTTGAACAATTCTGATTTTAGCTTTTCAAAATTTCTTACTCTAGAGGTGTCAACGAGTTGAGCCAAGATCAAATCACCCTTAACTTGAACTTGAGAATTCGTTACTCGAGCTCAAGCTCGAACTTCATTTTATGAGTTTAAGGACTGTTTGGGATCAATTTTGTTTCCTGTTTTTATTTTTATTTTTATGCTATTTTTGAGAACATGATTGTTTAAAGTGTTTTTTACCTGTTTTTATTTTTGTTTTAACATTATTTTTAAAAACACTTAAAAACTTTTAAATGTTTTGAGTGTTTTTAAAAACAACAATTACAATCAAAACATATTTTATTTTCAAACAAAACATAAATAAAATAAAAAATATATAAAACATAAAATAAAAACAAAAGTGATCCCAAACGGCCCTTAAGCCAGCTCATTTAGTATGAAAGAGAAAAAAAATTTAATTCAAAAAATATTATGATAAAAGTGATAAAATTTTAAGAAATTAAAAATAAAATAATAAAAAATTACTTGATAAAAAAGAATTGAGACATAATTTTTAAATATTTTTTAGCAAATTTATATTTAAACTATTAGTTTTAATATATTTTAAATATATTTTATATAAATATATATTAAACGAGCTAACTCGCGAATTAACGAGTCGCATTGTGACTGATTTAAACTTGAATTGTTTCGAGCTTAGTTCATGAATCATTATCAAATTGAGCTCAAACCGTCTTAACGCACTTATACCCCTCTATCATTTTATAAGATATTAAGAGAATGATTGGTTGTAAATAAGATTTATCTCAAATAAGATTTAGTAAATCCTATAAATCCAGATTTAACAAATCCTAAGAGAGTTCAATCTTAAAAACTACTTGGTATGATAAAGATTATATTTGACTAATCTTAATGAAGAGTTTGAAAATTTATTTTAGGATTTAAGTCACTTAGGTCAAATAAAATTTAATCATTATTATTGATGATGATAAATTTCTAATTATTTATTAATTAATAAATTATTAAGTTAATTTAATATAATATTTTTTATGGTCAACAAATTACAAATTATATTTTTCATCATTTTAATTAATTAATTAATTATTAATTGATAGAATCATATAATAAATATTAATATTAAATACTTGATAAAAATATTCTAATTAATTATTAAATTTTAATTAATATTTAACCCCACATTATTTCTTCCTTCTTATCTTTACATTCCTAGCCGTCTTCCTTCGCCCCCTTTTGTAATTACCCAAAGGCACTGTCTAAAAAAAAAAGAGTAAGCTATGACACAAGAGTTCCTTAGCGAAGGTAATCCTTTACTCCCGCCCTCTTGCGCACTTTGTTCATTTGAATCTCATAAACTAAATGGTGGATTACTATATCAGAGATTTAAGGTAAAACAGAGGAGAAATGGGATTTAAGATTTTACAGGATTTAAAGCTGTCATTTTTGTTGTTTGGCAGGTTTTAGGTTAAATCCTTCTACCAAACAGCCCATGAGATTTCTCTATATACAGATTTCCTTCCCATAGTTTCTTCGTATGCTTTCCTTCCCGTGATTTCCTTCTATTTTCTATTTGTTGTGGTTTCTACTTATTGCTATTGGTGGTAGGCAATAATTGCTTTAATCTTGGAGATAAAAAAGAAATCATTAATTGCTTCAATCCCGAGAGACTCTAACTGCAGCACTTGCATGGAGTGAATTTCCACCTTTTAGTTTTTTCTTTTAAAAGTATATATATGCTAAGATAATGTGGGCTCCGAAAATTCGTCACCGATCTCTCGACAATTTTTATTGAATTGATTGAATAAATTGTAGAGAGTATGATTTGAAGTGTCGGTGTAATTTTCAGAAGGCAGATGGAATAGTAGATAAGACATTCTGAGATTTCATCCTCATTTGGTGAGGACTTTAGATTTGGTTCTAGGTTTCCTATAGGCACAAGCCCCTATAGTTAATTACCCCTCTGAATAAGGGTGAGAGAACTTTCAATTAAAGCTAATCATTAGATCGCTTAATGTGTGGCGTATAGTAGCGTATGGAGTTTTAGAATTTAGATTATGAAATTCATCATTTCAACTTAAACCGGATGGTTGAGGGAATGATGACGTGCTCAATCTAGATCTCATGGTTCCTTCATCCCGCGTCAGCGGTCCTACTACTAGTCAAGAAGTAATTCCCCTCGAAAGATCCTTATCAAGAACGTATGGATTACATCGCCCAAGAAATCCTTCTGCACAGGATAGTGTTTTAAAGAGCAGTCCTACGACAGAGGATTGTTGCTTTCTATTAAATATACATGATTCACCTAGAGATTGGCCATTGGGGAACATACTACGATCGTAATATAATGAAGTGGGACCACCCGTCGAGAACTCACTGTCAAATGCAACATCGTGAGTCTAATGGGTTTAATACATCTGGTCAGCATCCTCGACAAGAGATTGATTGAGAGTGAACATGTAACACATTTCATTGACATCCTTTTGTGGCGTAATTTTAATTGTCACCGACAAGCGTTCGAAAAGATGGATAGATTGAGTTTGATTTAAATTTTTAATGATAGAGTTTCATTTAAATAGTTTCAGATTGCTACTTAATTGGATTTGGATAAAAAAAAATTGATTAATTTGAATATGTTTAAGAGCTTTTAAATCAACCTGTTTATGCTAACGTAGAATTAGATCTCTTGTACATCAATTTCAGATTTGAAACTCTTATTTACATTTTAGGTTTTGTTAACCGACCAGTCTAAAACTAAACCGAAAGAACCGCGTGATCCAGACTTGAATTTAAAGCATTGACATGGTGTCCGGGGCATGAGTGTATTTAAGAATTTGGATAATTTTATTTTTGAATTATGAAATTGATTTTGTATTTTCATTTAATTCCAATTTTTTCTTCGTGCCTTTATTAAAATTCACACTGAAATCTACGTCCGAGCAAGTGTTGATAAACTTAGATAATTTACAATTAATGATTTTGTTGATTTTGAAAATCATAATTAGAATGAAATTCCTTAATTTTGATCAAGTAAGCGACATGATTTTATAGAATTGGATTTAGTATCATCTTCGTTTGTTTGTCAAAAGTTTAGATCCCAGGTATTCTTTTGTTTTGAAGCTATAGGTTCAAAGGATAATTTAGTTTATTATTTTTAAGAAGAAGATTTACTCATCGAAGTAATTCTCATTTTCCTCCTCTTTTTATTCGAACTTGTTTTGCCCCCTCTTTTATTCAAACTTGTTTTTTCACCCTCTTTTATTAAAACTTATTTTCCCCCCTCTTTTATTCAAATTTTCCCACTCACTATCTCTTCTAATTTCTATAAATAAGGCCAAAAGAGAATCTCCTATTTTATTATATTTGTTTGAAGGGTTCGGGTTAGGACATTTGAAAGGGAGCGGTTAGGAATTTTAGTGGGCATTCAATCCTACTCAGATAAATTTTATAAGTGTTTTTCACCTTTTTTTTTATATTTTGTTTTACTTTTATGTTTGTTGTGTGTCATTTTATTTTCTCCCTCTTTTTTCTAAGTTAAAAAATTTGACGCAATTTTAGCAGCCTCCCGGCATCATCCCCGTGTAGAGGGCTGCATTGAGGGTGTTTTTGTAATATCCAAATTAGCTAATTGCCTAATTTATTTTATTTTATCTAATTAATTCTTCTTGTGCTTATATAACCAACCCACTTTACTTTGCATGCAGCGACCGGATTAAGGATTTAACGCGTGTATGGTTGGATCTAAGGAAGGTAATCTCACGCAGCTTCCAAATTTCATTTCCTCTGGGCCGTAGCAGTAATTTCCTCCTTTCTTTTTCCTCTCGCCTTCGGCTTCACCGAGAACCGCCCTTCGCCGTGGCTTCAAGGATTGCCTCCGTGGCGGAATCACGTCGACTGGAGTCCGCTCCGGATCTTTGAGCGCTTCGAGTGGAGTCCGTGAGATCTCGGATAGGGATTTCCCGGTCTGCCGTCGCTGGGAGTTCTGTGAGTTGTTGAATTTCTTTTTCTATTACTATTTCCTTCACAGTAGCCTTCCATGAAATGCGTGTAGGGAGTTTCAAATCATTGGGTGAGTTGCAAAATTTTGTGTATTAGAATGGATTTGTATTGGCATTTTGTTAATTTTAGTTTGTTAATTTAATCGGTAAGATATTAGCGATAGTTAAGATTACGTTGGAATTAGCTCCGTGTTTGAAAAGATGATATGAGGAGCATCAATTTGTAAGAATGCGTTTAAGGTGATACTCTGTTAAACATATTTATGAGTTTCATGTATTGAGAGAAATTCAATAATATTGTGTATTGAGCGTCGAACGTCATCGTGACGCTCTACAGGTGAGAATAATAATTTAAATTCAATTTATATAGTTCATGTATGCCATCGCTGTCACCGATTCTTATAAATTGTATGAAAAAAAAATATAAATATCAGTCATTGTATCGATTCAATCTTTCTTCTTGACTTATAGCGATGTTTATAAGCCAGGTTAGTTCATTTAATAAATATATAATTTTGTTTGGCGTATGGAAATGTGTTAAAACGCATTATTAATTGTTAAATCGTGATATGATAAACAGAAAAATGTCAGGAAAAATTGTGATAGGAAGACTATGTTATAGATATCTGTGCAGATAGGCAAAAGTTCTGACGAGATGAGCCTATAACAGGGGATCTTAGTATTCCGGACTCTGACATTGAGGTTGGGGCCGTTGAAGCGGTCACGATGTCAAAATTAAGGAAAGTATGGTTCTCACACCTTTTTATGTAGTGACGACACTTATGTATGAAAGTCAAACCGCACGATTATAAATGGCGTTTAGAAAAATGATTTGATATAGACGAAATTGATTTCATTAAATAAGCGAATAAATAAGCGACGACTCACGAAACAAATATTGACTGATCTTAATCTACGGATATTGTTCGGTTATATTTCTGCATAGTTACAACTTTTACCTTTATGCAAATTTTAAATGCGTATACGATTGTTTTAATGCCTTACGAGAACTACTTTAAGATTATTGATCTCACTTCTTTAATTTATGATCTTCTGTTGATAATTTCGAGGAAAAGGCGGTGGGTAGAAGATAGTCCGTTTGTTTATTTATTTTTGGGTGTATAATTTTGGGAAGATTAAAGGTTTTTTGACGTCAAAATTTTATCTTGATGTCTTTACTGCTTTTGTATTTATGTACAAACAAGATTTTAAATCTTTTTTTGTGATATGAATTAATTAGTATATGAATTTTAAATTTTATGATGATTTGATTAGATACAAATTTCACTTTTGTTGCGTGCGCGCGGTTGGAATGTGTTGGTGAAATCACTGTGTCTCATCTATTCTGATTCGGATTGACCCAGAATAAGGGTAGGGGTCATCCGGAGTGTGACGGTTTTATTCTGCACGCATTGAAGCGTAGTGAGTGGTGTCTTGCGACACCATAACCGATTTCTTCATCTCGTAGCACCCTGTTGAGCACGACAAGGCATTTAAACCTGAAAGAAGACAAATGCAATATATATATTCATTCCCTTCCTCCCCTCCCCCCTTTTTTTTAAGTCTAGA
Organism: Cymbidium sinense; assembly: GCA_021442155.1. NCBI lineage: Eukaryota > Viridiplantae > Streptophyta > Magnoliopsida > Asparagales > Orchidaceae > Cymbidium > Cymbidium sinense. The sequence continues at coordinate 170,656,307 of CM038221.1, read as the reverse complement.
AATTAGACAATTTCGGCAACATTTCGTTTAGGGGGAGCGACATCTAAGGAGTGTTGGCTTTTCATGCCTTTGAAGCGTAGTGAGTGATGTCTTGAGACCGCCTTATTTTTATCTCGTCGTGCTGTCGAGCGAGCAGTCTTTGCTAAGAAATACAAGATATATATATATATATATATATATATATATATCTTCATAAATCACACACGTGTTAGCGTATTTTTTAGCTGCATGCAAAGGCAGGGGTTAGGTATGCAATTGGGAATGTAAAGGCGAGGAGTCTGCGCCAAAACCAAAATAAAGAATTACGGTCGATGTTCTTCCCAGCGAAAATGAGAACGGGTTATCTGAGGAATGTGAATCGAAAGTAGAATTACCTGAGGATGTTCTTTCCCGATTGCGGCTTCAACGGCTAAAAGCAAGGGGTCGACTGGAAATCAAAAGAAAAATTCGTTGGTTGTGATGTTCTTCCGACACGAAGCACGGCTTAAAGCGAGGGTCGATGCCGAATCGAAGAAGAATTCATCGTTGGATATTGTGAAAGCGAAATAAAAATAAAAGTGAGAGGTTAGCAGGATCTGTATGATGGGGCAATGCATGTAGGAAGCGAAACGGGCAGCAGGTTTAGGCGAAGTCACGTGTTCGGTGGGAGCGATGGATTTGCACCATGGAAGCGATTTCCACAGACGCTGGCCGATGGCAATTTTCTGGAGGCGTGTGAAGAAGCGGCACGTGGTTTCTGAGAGATAGCCGGTGGGATCACGATTCTGGCGGGATCTGGCGGAACAGGTAAGGCGAACCCTGAATCTGATTTAAGGAGATAGTTAGCGGTGCAGCAGCAGGATCTCTTGGCAGCATGATGCCGCAATGATCAAACGGCGTAAAAGTCTGTGCATGGAGTGGGATAGTCAGGCGGTCATGGTCAGACAGCGAAGTCCCAGTCAAATCTGAGCAGCTGGCGAAAAGCATGGGTCGTGGAATGCGAGTCATGGGCACAAAGCGGGCCGTCGTAGATGCTGGCTACAGCGGTCTGAATCTGAGCGGCAGCAAAATGCTGGGACAACAGAGGATTAAAACAGGGAAATCAAGAGGGGAGGAATTTTACCTTGTGTTTTTTGTTTTCTACCGAGAGAGAGAGGAATGCAGCAGGGAGGAAGAAACGTGGAAGAGAATGAGGAGGGAATTGGAACCGCCCCTTTTTTCTTTTTATTTTTTTTGGCAATTTTTTCAGAAAACTGAAAATAGGGGGGAAACGGTTGAGCATGGGGGTAATTTAGGAATTTTTTAATTAATTTTAAATATATTAAACGGTTTTAATGTGGATTTCGTGCCTGTAAACGCAGATAGTCAATATATATATATATATCAATTGAAGGTAATTCTATTGTTTTGAAGCATGATAGCCGATCCGTTTGATCGGCCATTTGGTTCAAATCTGTCAAATTGAGTATTTATTTCAATCGCAGCGCCACTTTCGGCCGCTCGATTTTCACGCAGACTCGTCCGAATTGAGTGCAAACAGTCTTACTTGATAGATTTCGGCGTTTCGAAGTCAATGGCGCGATCAATTTCACGAACAGAGGTCGTTTGGTTTTCGTCGCAGCTTCCCGACCCCGATATGCGTGCAAGCACGTTGGCGACTCGAGCGTTTGATCGATTGCTCGTTAGATTTTGTAATATCTATATACTGATCAATTTCGACATTCTGAACGCGACGGCGAAGTCCGTTCATTGATCGGTCGTTTGATCATTTTGATGGCGTCTGATGCACTTTGAGCCTCAATTTGCGCGTCACCTCCGGTCGTCGAATTTGACTTGGGCATGCTGATTTATGACACATATCGCGGAGGTCAATGCCCCAACAAATGTGATTCGCGCATGGAGCGAGTCACGTTTTTGTTGACCATTTCATTTGGTCAGAACTTGGATCATTTCGGTTTGATTGCAATAGTTCGAACTTTTGATAATTTGTCATTAGTATGTTGTACAGCTAAATGACGAGGATTAACCGATTGTCGAATTGACTTGTCGGATAGATAAAGTTTTACACCATCTACCTTGATGGCTTTTCAAGATCTTTTCTTTTATGTCATTGCAGATTTGAGTTTCATCCAACCCTAGCTTCATGCTTGGTTGGGTTTGATGGAGGAATTGGTCTGCTTGTTTTGATGAAAAACTCCGCTAGGGAATTGATTCATCCATGTTTGGTCAGATTTGAAATTCCTTCTGTCCTAGCTTTGAGCTTGACAGACTTGATAAAGGATTGACCTGATTTATCCATATTGATTTGTCAGGAAGTGTATGTATGTCAAAACACGCTTCTTCTTTAGCAGTTGTTGAAGGATACATCTGAATGACAACCTAGGTTTATATATCAATGTTGAGTTATTAATGCAGCGTGTGCTTTAATAGGGAATAACCACGAAATTCTTTTAGTCCGGTCATGTTTGAACTATAAATTGCTTCCTCGTCTTGTGCTTTCGCTGCTTCGATAAGGAGATTGGCTTTGATCTGTGCTTTGAGCTTGATGATTACTTGCGAATAGATTGAAATATCACCTTACAGGTAATATGAAGATTGATTTGAGGCAGCCCTAAATTGAGCGTTTTCTCAGATTGCCTTGATCTATCGATCAAGTAGAGATCTCCGATCCGATTGCTGCAATCTTAAAACGATCTGGTTTGAGATTGAATAGCTATCGTCATTAAATTGACGAGCAAGGCTCTTTCACAGCGGCATTTTCTTACGGCTTGTTGAGTGAGGAGTGCGTCAGCAACTCAATCATATTTGGGCTTGTTAAGTTCGACCTTTAGAACTTACTCGAGTCTTCGACTTGAGCTGTAATGGGTTGGTGGTTTTATCAATCAGACTGACGAACGGGGGCTCTACTACGGTCTTTTCTTGCGGGCGTTAGCAACTCGACCATTTGTGGGCTTGTTGAGTTCGACCTTTAGAACTCATCCGTGTCCTAGACTTCAGAATATAGAGATTGATGTTTCTCCAACTCAGTTGATTGAAGCTTCCGAAATTAAGAATTCTTCTAACTTGATCTCCAGAATTTTGGCAAATCGGGGAGATAAATTTCTTGAGATTTAGGGTTGTCTTTTCATGTGTATAAATAGATTCTTTTTATTTCTGCAAAAACATACAACTTAACAATGATAATTATAGATATATTCTGAGATTTCGGCGTAACACTCGATGTCAACCTGAATCAGAATCTATTTGAAGATCTCGTCTTATGCCACGATGTCAACACAAATAAACTTAATATAATTAAAAAAAAATGTCTCATGTCTTGTAAGGGGAATTCTAAAATATATTTAGAAGAATTTTTAAAATTAAAATATACAAATGCATCCATATTTGAATTGATGTACTCTAAAAGGAATTTTAACACACAACATTGATTTCATCTGTATATAAAATTTTGGCATAACAGGGAATTTTCACGAAAAGTTTTTCATCTGGGTATGTTTATTTAGAGATCTCTGACGATATATAAATAGATATCTAAAAAAAATGTTCCCTGTCTTGCAGGGTGATTTCTATTGTATCTCGAGAATGTGATCATCAAGTATAGTGCATTTTCAAGTATCGATCATTAATTGATTTTGTACTTTCATTTTGTAATTTCAAAGGATTGATCTACTATCACCTAACAGAATCAATTTCACTGATTTGAAACTCTTATTATAAGTTTTAGGTTTTGTTAACCTGATCCCTAAGCCAGGAAGCTAACCTGACGTCCTCAAATATTTGAATTTAAGCATTCAGCATAGTGTCGGGCTCATGCGGGTGTATTTAAGAATTTAGGTAGTTTTTATTTTTTGAATTATGAAATTGATTTTGTACTTTCATTTATTTCAATTTTAGCATGCCTTTTCGATATTAAAATTTCAGACTGAAATCTACGTCCAGAATCATACAAGTGTTGATACTAAATAATTTCATCTAATTAGTGATTTAGATTTTGAAAATAATAATTAGAATGAAACTCTTTAATTTTGATTGAAAGAAGCATGATTTTTATAGAATTAGATTTAGTATCATTATCATTTGCTTGTCAAGAGTTGGATCCAGATTGATTTTTTTTTATTTTGAAGCTATAAGTTCAAGATAATTTAGAAGATAATTTAGTTTATTTGTTTTTTAAGAATAATTAATTCTCATTTTCCCCCTCTTTTTATTCGAACTTATTTTCCCCCTCTTTTATTCAAAATTTCACTCACTACCTTCTAATTTCTATAAATAAGGCCAAAAGGGAGTCTCTTATTCTATTACATTTGTTTCAAGGGTTGGAGTTAGGACATTTTAAAGGGGGCGGTTAAGAATTTTAGTGAGCTTTAAATCATGCTCGGATAAATTTTGTAAGTATTTTTCACCCTTATTTTTTATTTTATTTTACTTTTATATTTGTTGTATGTCATTTTACTTTCTCTCTTTTTTCTAAGTTAAAAGATTTGACGTAATTTTGGCAACCTCTCGGCATCATCCCCATTATAGAGGCAGTGTTTGGCTTACTACTTTTGAAGCGTTTGTGGTGTCTTCAGACACCTGCTGGACCACTGCCGTGTATTGAGCATGCGAGACCTTTAAACCCGAAAGAAGACAAATCTGATATATATTCATTCCTCCTTTTTCCCCATTTTTTTTCTAAGAAATTAGACAAAATTTATTATTTCATCTAGGGAAGCGACATCTAACGAGTGTTGGCTTATTTGATACGCTTGTTGAAGCGTGGCGGTGTCTTGACTATGACATCTCATTTCTTGAGCCGTAAGTCAAAGCACTGAAAGAAAGCGAGCATATATATATATATATATATATATATATATATATATATATATATATATATATATATATATATATATATATATATCAAATTCTGGTCCACACGTGTTACGGCTTTTTTACGCGTTTGATCTTGCAAAAGCGGGGTTAGGTATCAATTGGGGAAAAATGAGTGTGTGTAAAACCGAAAGAATTCGTCTATTATGATGTTCTTTCCGGTTAGGTGAAGCGAAAATGGGGTTATCTGAGAGAATGAAAATCGAAAGAAGAATTCATTCGATGTTACTGATTTTCAGCGATAGACGTAAAAGTCGGCGTCGAAAAAAGAAGAATTCGCTTACGATGTTCTTCCCAGTGGCAAAAGGACGGCTTAAAAGGGGTCGACAAATTAAGAAAAAGCCTTTTGTGATATTCTTCCCGATTCCAAGTGAAAATAGCTAAAGTGAAAGGTTCTGAGTCCGAGCAATGAAAGTAGCGACAATATAATGGCCAACAATGATCTGTAGAAAAGCGAAAAATGGGTTTAAGGAGGCGGTGAGGGTTTTCAGGAAGCATGGGATTCTGGCTGAGCGGTTCCATGAGGCAACCGATGGAAAACCTGTGATTTCAGGTTTGAGAAGGAGATTTAGAAATAGCACCTGCACACTGAGATCATTCTTGGCAAAACAGCAAAGCGGCTGAGTCCATGGATCAGGATATGGTCGTGTAATTGAGAAATGAGATAGTGTCAGCAGGTTAGCGTTCTGATTGGGGCAGCAGGCAGCAGTCTGGATCCTGAGAGAGCTTCACGGGAAGCGATAAATGATGGGCCGCGGAGTCATGAAGCCGGTCTGTAGCACTTATGGATGTCAACAGTTCGGATGCGATGCGGCCTTGGAGCACCGAAGACGGGAGGAAATCGAGAGGGAGCGAGGAATTTTACCTTGTGTTTTCTATTTTCGAGAGAGAGAGAGAGGAATGCAGCAGGGAGGAAGAAACGTGGGAGCGAATGAGGAGGGAATTGGAACCACCCCCCTTTTTTTCTTTTAATTTTTTTTGGCAGTTTTTCAGAAAACTGAAAATAGAGAGGGGTGGCTGAGCATGGGGGTAATTTAGGAATTTTTTTAATTAATTTTAAATTTATTAAACGGTTTTAATGTAGATTTTGCACTGGTAAATACATATATATATATCAATTGAAGATTATTTATTATTTTGACGAATTGCACGCAGTTTAGCGATTGGAGCCGTTTGGTTGAATCGGCGTCAAGTGGTCCATTTCAAAATGTGAGTCAGCTTTCGATCGCCGATTTTCACGCCCGATCTTGAGTGTGAGCGATCTTACTTGATAGATTTCAACGTTTCCAAGCCAATGGTGTGATCAATTTCGCGAACGGAGGTCGTTTGGTTATCATCGCGACTTCCCGATATGTTATGCGTTGGCGACTTCAGTCTTGATCGATTCTCGATAGATTTTTCAATATCTATATTCGATCAATTTCGACATTACGAACGGCGGAGTTCGTTCATCGATCGGGTCGTTTCACCATATTGATGACATCAGTATATTTTGAGCCTCAATTTGCGCCTTGTCCTCAGTCAGTCAATTTGACTTGTGGATTTGTCTTGATTTATGACACATATGCGGAGGTCAACAGATACCATGAAACTTAAAGCTTATTCAAACTGATTAAATATTGGGAGAATTGAACCTTGCAATTTCCGATTAAATTTAAAAAGATTTTGACAAATTTCTTATTTTAGGTCCTTCCAGAGCAAAATATATAGAATTCCAAAGGCATGAAAAAAAATCATTTGTCATTGAATGGTATAATAAAATTTACATTTTCCTCAATTCTTATTCATGATGTCGGAAGTGGATTCTTTGAGCATTTTTTCGATCTTGAAGACTATTTATACGGAAAGTCTAGTTGTAGTAGCATAAGGTTTGGATCATCTATTGGGTGATTTGTACCTTCGTTATTGCTATTAACTTGTAAAGGGGTAAGCGTGTTTGATTGAATTTTTGTCGAGTGTGCTGTGTCAGATTCATTTTGTAGTGGCCTTGATCATTGTTGAAATTTTAATTTGTTCTCGATTTTTCTTGTAAGATTCATATTTTAACCAATGTTGCATAATTGTTTGGAATAAAAGAATTATGTTGTTGTTTTCAATTTTCATTAAAGTTGACTGTTTTTTGTTGAAGTTGAGAGTTAGTAACATGTGAATTGTATTTTTAGTATGTTGCTAATCATTTATAGTACATCTCATGTTGGGTTGCATTTCTTTTACGTGGCAACATCTTGAGCCGTACAAGTTACCAAAGCATATAATATGGCAAATAATGAAAAAATAAAATATTAAAGTGTTGCTTTCATCATTCTAATATAAGGGTTCATAAGCAAGTCCTTTTCACAAACACCAGGTATGGTGTTCTAACTTGCTTTATAATGCAACCATAGCATATTGTACAAATACGAAAATAGAAAGTTTAAGCAGAGGCATGGAAAATTCTGGACTCAACCAAGTAAGGTACCAATTCTATTAATAGCATCCACTAGACTTTCAATGTTCCCATTAGGTCTGAATGTCAAGAGGAAACATCAAACTTTTGAGTTTGAACCTAAAATAGAAGAAAAAATATAACATTGCTATTGAAAAAACTTTAAAATCAAAATCCAGGAAGCATTTAAATTTAGCAGTAGCTCTTATATTTTATATGTGACAGGCATTTTTAAGCTAAAATCCTTTATCAAACTGATCTTCTAATAACCACTACTAGTGGAATACGTAACTCCATGTAAGAATAACTAAAGAGCTATATTTTAACAATAGATAGTAAATACAGAGAGGTATCCTATAAGATTAACTTGGATTAAAAGAGGTATCATACTAGTTGATGGCAAGTCAAAGTTCACCAATTATAAGGATCACATTTTTTTCACATTTTTTAAATTCCTGGTTTTCTTAGAAATGTTTTAAATAAAGTATGAACATATTTCAAGAAAATTTAATAGGAAGACACCAAAAGCATTCCCTTCAGCTGGAAACACGTTGATACTATTCTCTTCAAATGGTCAACACACTTCAACGGAAAATGGTATGCCACCAAAACTTATAACATGGAAAATAACAAATAAATAAATAAATAAAATATTCAAGTGTTACTTTAGCAGTGCCAATATTGAGGGTTATTCTATTAGTTAAATAAATAATATAAAAAAATATTACCCCATTCTCAGGAATGCCAGTAGTCAAAAAGTACGATACATAACCAAATGTAAGAACTCAGACATCTTTTTCAAGCTTGTTTTAAAATGAAACCACAGCTTGTTTGTACAAATGCCAAATTTCGAAAGCGAATCAGAGGAATGGGAAAATCAGACAAAAACAAGAATAATACCACATTTATTAGTAGTATTCACAAGAGATTTCAATCCCATTGGAATTGTTGTGCTATGCTGTGGTATGTAGTGCTAATATTGCAGATAAAAAATCGAATTACTATCTGAGTTCTAATTGTCAGGTAAAAATTGTGTTGACACTAAAAGAAGTGATTAAAAGAATAAAATAAATATTGTTATCCTAAGATAAGCTTATCACAATTAATATATAATTGAAAGTTAATTACACTTCTCATGTAGATAGTCAATACTACACATGCCTTCCCAGCATTTTTTTTTCTTTTTTGAAATTACACTTCAATCCCATTTCTAAAGGTCTGGATTAAAGGATTAAAGGCTTACATGCAATGTGATCTAACAATAGGAGAGACAAAGTAATTTCATAAGAACAGATTGGGGTTAAAAAGTAATGTAACATCTAACAATAAGGGATGAAGTGCAATTTCAAAAAAAAAGAAAAAGAATGGAGGAGGTGCGAGTAATATTGTCTATTTACAGAAGAGATTAATTAAAATAATGAGCTTATTTATCAGCTAAATAGGCTAACTAAAATTCATAAACACTTTTTTTTTTTTTGGTAAATCGTCTAAACCATAGTTCAAATAAAGTTCCATTTCTACTTTAATAAACATAATTTTTTTCTGACATCAGCTAAATCAAATGCCCGCAAATTGTTTCAGATGTTCAAGGCAGAAACAGCCAACATAAAACATTATCCAAACGACCTTTAGTGCTACCATAAGGTCTAGCATTCAATATTTCAGTTTGAACACAAAAATAGAAGACAAAAAAGTTACATTGATATTGAGAAATTTAAAAATAAGATCAGGGAGTTTTCAAATTAGCCAGTCGCTCAACCATTTTCTATTTAACTGACATTTTTTTGGCTAAAATCCCTTATTATGCTAACTATTTCAGATAAACATAAATAACGGTTTATGTTCTTCCATGTAAGAGGTAGTGAATATAGAGAGGTTTGGTGGAGCATAAGTTCAAAATTAGCCTTTAGTTTCATGGCAGTGTCGTTGGTTGCTTCAATGAATTTGAGGTAAACAGAAAATAAATACGAAGACAAAAACTTCATCACAAAATTTGATGAAGAATTTGATTTCAGAGTCTATCTACAAAAAGTGGCAAGGTTATAACAGGTAACAGACATTTAAAACGTAGTTAAACTTTTGACAGTAAACTCAAAATAATTCTAGACACCATTCATGTTCCAAAAAAATGAATGGTAGTAGTACTGACGCCTTGGAAGGTTATGAAATGACAATGAAGGGTGCAGGCCATTCAAAAATATGATTGGAATTGTAGCTTCACTAAGAGCATCACTAATCAACCAATGGGATTGGCTATGTTACAAGACCACGTGGAATTGAAAATGTTCAGTATTGCTGATACTGGCTTTCTAATTGTGCTTTTGATGAAATGCTTATAAAATTCAAAATGATAAATAGGAGTGTTCTATACAATGTAACATAAGGTAAATGTAGTTATAGAAATGATGATATAATAAAAAATCAATCCTTAAGGAAACAGTCTCTTATAACACATCAAGGAATCTTCCGCACTTTGTGATCCCAGTACTAATCAATTTATTATATGTATTACATCAGATGTTGCACTTCTGTACCCATATCCTTTTTTTTTTTTTTGAGACAATTGTAACACTAGCATGTCATTCTTTGAGGTAGCGTAGTATTGGGTCCATGTTTCCTAAACAAAGGTAAATATACAAGGTTAATGCAATAAGAATGGTGGGTAATCTAAATACACCGGACATTAAAAACATGAACCACCGATGATGAGCTAAACTGAAACAGACAATTGTAAAGCACCAAAAAGTGTAATAACTCGCTCTTTGGAAACTTTGAAAAAGCATGCTTCACAAAATTCTCCACACATGAAACTGATTGAGATTGCGGGGCCAGAAAGTCAGTCAGCTAAAATGATCACAATGATTATAAATATGAATCTCTCATACCTTCTTTTAGACCTCGGTGATGCTGACAAGCGAGTTCCTTGTAATTGCAACTTCCTGCAACACATAGGAAACCTATCAAGTTCAATCTAATAAGAAAAAATACAATTAAATTTTACTTTAGCATACCTCTTCCGTGAATTATCAGAAGATTCCTCACTTGAAGCACTGCCACGACAGCTCACAGAATTATCCTTTGCATGTCTTCCAACGGGAGATTTAGACCTAAAGTTGCGCCTCAATGTTTCCCTAGCAAATTCTGATTGATCCTCTTTCCCATCTTTTTTATAATCCTCCTTTCTGTCTCTTTTGCGTTCACTTCTCCTTTCATAGTCTTTCTTTTTTTCTCCTTTATCTTTCAAAATCTCCTTTCTACCATCTTTTATAATCTCACTCCTAGAACTACTTTTGGAATGAGTTTCCCTTTCAGTGGTTCCCTGTTTAACATTCCTGTCACCACCCCGCTCACTTGACTTATCAATTTTGCATATTTTTTCCTTTTCTTTCTCTCCATGCTTATTATTTTCATTATCTTTCCCCTGAGAACCGGACACTATTTCCTTAATAAGGCCTCTATTATTCAGGCTTTCTGGTTTTTGATTTGCACTGGATAAGAATTTCGCTCCTCCATCATGACCTTCCTCACTGGTGGTTCTGTCACCATTCACAGACTCATGTCTTCTTCCCCCCTCACTAACAACAGTGCCACTTGATTTAAGATACTTTGCATCTTGTCGTAATTCTCCAGCCCTTTCACTGCTAGTGGAACTGGTCTTCTCAGAAGTTTCAGAAACCCCTGGGGATTTTGCATGAAATTGCCCAACATTTTTCCTTTCGCTTGATTCTGGAAGAGATATCCTTCTTTTCTGCACATCACCATTAGCATCAACTTTCAGTGGTTCCTTTAATGTCTCCGAATCCTTCAGAGCATGCTCATAAGATCTAGGAGCTTTTTCTAGATGATGAGAAGTACTATCTAGCTTCCTAGACCGAGCTTCTTCTCTTTCATCATCATCATCACCATCTGAAGCATCTGAACCATAATTAGCTAGACCCAACAAATCTCCTCCAGCAGAGCTGGGGCTGGAGTTTTCATTAACATTTTTACGGTCAGCTCTCACGGGAACTAGGATTTTAGAGGATGCCTTAGGGGATGGAATGGGTGGGGGAGGAGATAATTTAGGGTTACCAGGACTGGCACTTTCAACAACTGCCACAGATTAGCAAGAGTTACAATGTATAGAGAACATAAAAAATATTTCAGAGTACAAGTAGTTGATGAACTGCTTACCATCTGCAGTTGGTTCAACTTCATCAAGAACTTTGGTTGCAATTTCATCAAAAAGTTCATCTGTGACCTATTAAAACAGAGTTCTATAAGCGACAAATAGAGGAACTAAATACAACAGTGTAAGTAGGACCTGGAGTAGAAACCTTCAAAAGAACTTCAGTCAGAACACGCTTTATTTCTTGGTTGATTGCTGCTGATCGTGCTGCTTCTACTTCATCCTAACAAAAAAGGATATATATAACACTGTTAAATGCTTATGCAATTTCCAGTTTTGGTGGTTAATTTTCACGGTAGTAAAAGTATCATCATCCATCATTATTAGTTGTTCTGCAAAGGCTTGATATACATTTCCAGTACAGAAATCAAAAGACAATTTACTCCTTATTATCTCTATCTCACACACACAAATTGGCCAACAAAAGTTGTTCATGTCACCAGTGCTTCCTAACTGTTAGGCAAACTAGTGCAACGTCAGGAGGTAAAAAAGTAATTTCATTCAGTGACCAATGCTCTAAGGATTATGCTAAGAAAAAAAGTCAATTTGCAATTTTTAATCATAAGGATCAAGAGCATTTTATTAAGGGGCTGTTTGATAGCCTGAAAAGGGAGTGCAATATAAAAGAAATGTAGTGTAAAGTGAATGTAATGTATTTGGATTACTTTAATTTGTTTGGTTAGAAATTCTACAAATACATGGTTTTGTTTTTTCTTGTTTAGTAGAATGAATGTAATGTAAAGTACTTTTTGAAGTTAAAGGTGGTGGTGGTGATAGCCGGTAGTAGGTGGTCAGAAGATGGCCTACGGGGTGATTGGTAGTGGCCATCTGTCAGTGGCGGACGATGGTGAGCCATTCTCACTTTACACCGGCGATTTGACCGACTATTTAAGTGAATTTCAAATACACCACAAATCACATTTTCAATACATTTCAAATACACTAAAAATACCTTAGAATTTTACTTTGCATTATACCAAAAACTCAAAAAGTTAAAATCCCTGCAGTAGGTTTACTCTACATTCCAAATGCATCCAAACAAATAGCCTCTAAATAAAAATGACCTTAAATAGTACATGACTAATGGAAAAAAGTATAAAATATCTTCAACATTGACCGAAATGATAGACAAACATACACACACTTTTCATATTCTTATGACACTCCTCTATATTATGTTCATGAATCAATAAAAATGGAAAAATATTCGTGCTTCAAGGCTAAATATGTTGTCATAACCATGATTAAATCAGCACAAATAATGTTTGCACAACTTGAGGACGAAAGAAAATAACGGTCATGCAACCATAGAGAATCACATCATAAAATTTTCTGCCAGATATCATACTAAAGCGAGCCCTGTTAAGTTTCATAAAAACTAATATATAATGGATATGGATAATAATAAAGATAAAACTTTTGTCTAAATTGGGCAGCAGTAAATTAATTTTCTTTAAAAATTTAGTTCGCTATTTAAAAGCTGGAGAAACAATTCCGCAAACAGAGCAAACAATGTCTACAAGAAAAAGTTGCTGGACCTCATCATCATCGTCATCCTCAATAGACCTCCTTGAATCTAAGCTCTGATTGTCAGCTTGATCTGTTTTTCTAAAAGACCTAGCAGCATCTTCCATTTGAACTGCCCCAGAAGGTAATAAATTGGTACTTGAAATGGAAGATTTCTTCTTAATTAATTCTTCTCTTAGCCAATTAGGGACTGCTGCCTGCATTATACAAAAAACTTCACAAGATTAAAAGAGCCATTCCCATCTCCAGGAAAATCTGTGGCGTGAAGTGATGCCCCAACACCAAGACCAAATGGTGCACTGACAGTAGAAACAGAAGGCTGAAAGTTTGGCGTAGCAATTCCCCCAAAAACTGGAGCAGGGTGAACAGGGAGGGAAGCTTGCGATGCAAACGAAGAATCAAACTGTAAAGAGATAATAGAAAATTTTAAAAAGTCATAAGTTTGCAATCAGTACTGCAAACAAAGAAAGTGTCACCTGTGTTCCAGATGGAGCTAAGGGAATCAGAGGAAAGGAAGCTACTGGAACCGTCGTTGAATTCCAAGCATGAACAGATGTGGCGACTATATTTTGATCCATCACTCCTTCATTTGTTAGAGAACCAACATGAGTATAGCTAAATTGTCTATGTTGATCAGGGCCAAATGTCAATCTTGGCTGGAAATCAAGAGGCTGGTCGCTAGTATCAGATGATGGTTTAGCAGGCCTGTTTTCAGGGATAAAGTGAGGTTCTTCCACTGAAGACAGTTGGATAGGGGATGTAAACTGAGGATGAAGGCTCTCTTGTGACCTCTCCCTTTGATCCATAGCTTCTCTGTTACCTGCAATGACACCAAACCGTCAAAGTGACTATGGATAACAAACAACATGACTATCATAAAATTACTGCATCAACTTAGGCCAACAATTCGTCTGCATTCCTCTGGCAGACAAAATTGCAAAGGACTTCCTTCGATAAGCAGACCAAAAGTTGAAATATGAGCTTAAAAATAACAGACACTACTAAAGTGTAGAAAAAATTTTGGTGGTTTAAGACAGCAGTATCACAACATTCACAATGTTCTACCAGCATTGTTTTAGTACATTGAATAATGCCTAACAAATATTATAAAAAAGGGAAAATGAGTGGCTCCAATCCAACTCAGATAATAAACTTAATAACCTTATAAGAACCTAGAATCTGAAGCAATGAATGCACTATCTCATATTAATTATAGTTAAAAATAAGAAGTTACTTCTTAAACAAGTAAATACACAACCTAAAAAACTTTAAGTCATGTGAAGAGATAAGATGTTTGTGCTTAAAAAAAAACGTGAGATGCTTTTGCATATTATCAATCCATGAAAAAAATCAATAAAATATCGTGTTTACATTTTCCTAAATATTGATCAAATAAAAGTAACACCATACTATAGTTTATCGCTAGTTTACAAACATATATGGCAGTATACATAGCAATCAAAATATGTAATATTTGATCCCATAATTGGAAAATATTCAAATACCAATATAAAAACTCAAAATCACTAAACCTTCTGACTAAAATCTGTAAACTAGTTAGAATCTAATAAAACATGATCATAGCAAATGATTTCATAAATAAGATAAATATGAAAAATATAAAGATAAAAATCAAGATTAAAATGTGTTTGAGGCCAAAATCCAGAAAGCTCTTGGGCTCTCTCTGTGGAATATACACAAATATACACAAATCCAAAAAAACATCCAAGCTATTATTGAAATGAGTTTGCCCCACTTAGTCAAAGACGTGCTAAGGTTCTATGAGATTGGCAGGCCTAGGTTCATTCATCTATCAATAGGGAGAGAATTGTGCACATTATTCAAACAATTCAAGAAGATTGAGTTCAATTGGACAAAAAATTATGGAGTCCTTACAAGAACTCAAATAGTACTGGGTGTCACCACCTCTACTCATAGCTCAAAGTTGGGCAGGCCTCTTTGAAGTACCTTAAGCTAATGATTCAGCAATTAGGTCAATTTAGTTCCAGATGAACTAGGAAAGCAACTAATGACCTATTACACAAGATGTTGATGGGAGTTAGATTGAATTATTTAATCATGTAGAATTTAGCACTAGCCTACGTCAACTAGCAAAGTAATTCAACTTGCTTAAGCCTGAAAAGCCTCTTACTAAGCTCAGCCCAATTCATTTGCAGCTCTATTAGGGAGCTAATTTTAACTTGAAATGGAGCAAGGTAAAGGTAGAGATTTCAAAACATTAAGAGAACCAATCGAAAAATCTGTTTGCAAATATATAAATTTGTATGCCACATCAATTAGAGATTTGACCACTACCATTGATGAGCACAAGTCAATGCAGATTGATCATCTCAACTGTTGGTCCATTCTTGAATTCAATTAATTGATGACTGGAAAGCTATCGAGAAACAAAATGAAGCATAACAAATTGTGGAAAGGTACTTCATCTCAAACAGATTCTTATCAAAGAAATACTAATCATGAATCAACCTAAAACACCTTTAACCATATAATTTATAGTGGTTTTAAAAGAAATCCATGGTGAAAAATGCCCCTATCACTCGATAGAACATAAACTAACAAAGAGAAGTCTGGAACTAAAGTATAATTGGCCAAACTTTTAGCATGGAGTTGAATCTTTGGTAAGAGAAGCAAAAAACGGTTTAATTTTATGACGAAGGCGTTTCTCAACTAGATCATTCATTATCTAGGTCAATAACCAAATTCAATCACAAACTTATTCTCATTCATAATATGTGAAATAGATTTTATCAATTCTCACCCATGGGTAGCTAGATGAAGGAGGCTATTGCTTGTTCTTGTGAACTTTTAAAATATTAATAAATTGATTAAATCATGTGGCAAAACTTGAGCATCAATCCAATAATCACTCTATTCTAAAGCTTTCCTCATCCCAGAATATCAACTGTAATTCATCCACTATAGATGCTATCAACAAAGTCGTAGCACTCCACCCCTCAACAACAAGCACAACATCAACAGTCCTCACAACAACCTCTAGAATAGAGACAAAAAAAGGCACCACTAATGAATCACAATGCTTCCTCCTGTTTTTTATGCATAATTTTCCTTCACAAACAAATCTTTATCAATGCTCATAGGCTACCTCTTGATAAGGAATGCTTGACAATAAAAGAATATGTTTTGAACTAAATAAAAATCAAAATGGTGGGAACTAAGATCATCAATTTACCCACATATCAAGATTCAAACATGTCCATACGCAAGTCAATAAAGTCAAAAGAGACCAAAATCTCCTACCAAGGCCAAACTGATTTAGAAAAATGGGTTTTAGATGCATAGCTTAAGCAAGTAGGACACGACAATTAACACACATTACAAGTCCCTTAGCTTAAAAATAATTAGAAGCACTTGGCCAAGTCATTGTTCAAACTCCAAAGAGAGATCAATAAAACCAATTTCAGAACACAAATAGCTAGCTTACCAACTCAGCTCAAGCCAAACAATTTTGCACATCTTCAATATAGATTTACTCAAGAAAAGTGAGTTAGATTACAATAAGCTTAGAAGGATCCATAAATCATGACCAAAACGAATATACACGCCCAGTTGGTTTATGTGTATCCTTGTTCAATAAAGTTACAAACTCTCAAAGAAGAGATTAATAAATGATCTAAAAATTTAATTATTTTTTTCATTTGTAACAAAGCTTATACAAATAAGACAGATTCCAAAATGTACTCTTCTGCAAAAAATGAGCCCAAAGTGCCCTATAAATGTTGTATATAATATAATCAATAGAGACCTTTTTAGCTCTCTGAAACCTCATAAAGATGCTATGATGCATGGACACTTCTAAAAAGGAAGTATGCAGTGTCCGACATGTGTCAAACACGGCCGAGGCATGTCAAATTTAAAAAATAGTAAAAATTAAAAAGGGCACACGATCTAACATATATGTCCTAAATAATTGAATTATTATTATTATATAACAAATATTTTTAAATATAATTTGTCATATTTTAAGTTGTCATAATGAGTTTTGAGAATTTGGAGAATGTGACTTGAGTGAAAAGAAAGAGGTTATAAGATGTATTTATTGTAAATAATTAAAATTATAAAAATTAAAATTATTAATGTACATTAAAATAAATTAGACAAACATGTGTTACTTAAGCAATTAATTTAATTTTTATGATTAAATAACTTATCTTTTTTATTACTTTTTTAATATTTTATTTATTTAATTTATATGTATATTATTTTTAATTGTTATTATAATGTCATGTTCGACGCGTCTTCATGTCCCATATTTTTTATGGTAGAAATGTCCTGTGTCCGTATCGTGTCGTATATGTGTCTCCGTGTCCGTATCTGTGCAACATAATAAAAATATTTTCGATCTCTATATACCTTTCGGCTGTTTTTCATTTAACAATGAATTCAAAAATAGAAGCAAGTCTTCCATCTCAACACTCCTATTTGACATCTCTTCACTTTAAATTATTCTTCTTGCTATCCTTGTCTAACTCAATAACATTGATTCATTGTACATATAGACATTGCAAGATCAATTCATCTTCTTCAAAATATGATCTAAAATGCTAGTTTAATCCATATAACTCCAGTTCTAGTTACTTCATGCATGGTATTTCATGTTGGGTTTGGCTTAGGAAATGCTAATTAAATATACTTATGTCAACGATTCTTTGATCATCATCCAACAAGAGAAACATTCAAGGGAACCTTAACATTTTTTTTGTATTCAAAATCTTAAACTTTAAACATAATAATTGGGTTTAGGTTTTTAAGGGTTACATCCAAATAAAGTCATCAACGTCAACATATGTTTATTGGCCTATGATTGAGAGCTATGGATCTTTTACTCTCAAACTTCAAGATCAGAGTGGGTATAAAAACTCTAGCATTAAAAGCACGGATTGCTAAAGTGTAAGCCTTTAAATAGCACAAAATAGTAAGCACCATAGCTCATAAAGAAACGAGTCACACGGCATGCATTATATTGTTACAAGACATGGAAGATGAAAATAAAGTATTGTGTTTGTAATTTAGTGCTCTATAAGGCATAATGCAAGCATGGATAGCATGTATTAAAATGATCATATTGGTAGGTGTTATGAGATGAAGCTACTTTGGTTAAAGAAGATATAAAGATAAAGAAAATAATATGAAAATTGATAAAATTGGTGGAAATAAGGCTATCTTGTTGTATGATTATTATACTTCTAAAGATGTTTTTTGAGTTTTTTTATTGAACATAGCATTTGTAAGCAAACTATTACTTGTGTTTTAAACATAAGTATTCACCTTAAGAATATATATAATCATCTTTGTTTGTGAAAGTTTAAGCTCCAATATTTTGTATTTAGCTCTAACATTATCTGTTACCACAATTGTGATATTTTCATCTGCTCATTTAATCATTTTCTTTGTTTTGATAGCATATTTTCAATTTAATTGTTATTCTTTAAATTTAACACATGTTATATTCGAACAAGACTATATTATATTAATGCAATATTATGATTTCCAATCAGTTTCTCTTGTGTTGTTGAATTGTGTATGTTTTTATGGTAACATTTTAAGAGAAAATGTATCATGTTATGTGCTACTTTCTATGTTATCACGGACCAATACAACATAATGTTTGATTCACTAGGACAAGCATAACAGTTGGATGCTAACCTCTTTTATCTAGATCATATATATTATCAAAGTATTATAACATACCCATAGATTGGACCTCAAATGTTCCAAATTCAATTATGCTACAACTAATTTAATGGTTCTCCTATAAACCAGTAGAATCCAATGATCCTTGTTTCACATATAAATCACAATATCTATATTGTGAGAAGGCTCGTCGTATTATTCATCCAAATTAAAAGTTAGAATTACTTTAGGAGGTTGGAGAGGGGATGTATCGAACAGTACAAGATGATAGTAATTAAAGTTATATTAAGATGCAAGATATGATCAAAAGAAACATTTCACATGAGATTCCTAATATGAGCATTCCAACACTTTTCTTTCTCATTAACCTTATATATAAGCATATAAGAAATCTTTAGCTAAAAGGACAGCAACATCACATCAATCAGCCTTTCTCATGTGTAGCCTTCTAACAGCCTAATCACCTTGGTTCGATCTTTTTCATGTCGACTTCTTTCTTTACTAAATAGCTCTCAACACAAGTCTTCACTTTGTTGGACTCATCTCAGCCTTTTTCATGTCGACTGCTTGATAACAATGAAACTATCTTCTTCAATTTGTTGGACTCATCTCTTCTAGTAATTTGTCTCTAATATAAAGATCAAATAATTGTGTTGTCCTCATAACTTGAATTGGAGCAAATGCCAATGCTAGCCAAAAAACACAACATTCTATTACTCATCTCAACATTCTAATTACATGGCCCTGACTACACTTTATATTAGTCTACCTTATTCCAAATGGCAATCCTAAAACAAACTTTAAAAAATACCAAATCAATATAAAATGACGATGAATCTTTAACAAATAAAGCCAACGTAAAGGTAAATGCATCCCAAATGACATAATGAAAAAAAAAAACATGAAGTATCATAAACTAACAACAAAATAAGGATTCAATGATCATGACATAACTAACTCTGAAAGCAGGCCAGATAATCGCCAACATTTCGGTATCCAGAGAAAAATGATTAAAATCTAATACAGCAAAAGGTCATGAAAGAAGAATAGCTTTAGATGGGGAATTCATACATTCCTTAACTTTTTTTAATGAGGATCAAGCCGTTTTTTAGTAAACAGACTGAAAGAAAGCTTTCAGCAGTTTTGCATTTATTATACTTCCAAAGCCACAAAGCAATGCAAGCAAAACGATATAAATCAATTCTAATATTCCAATATTAAACCACAGTATTATATGTTCTTAAATTGATAAAAGAATAAGATTAGATAAAAAAAAATTAAAAGAATAAGATTAGATAAAAAAATTAAAGTTCTAAAGTAAAACAATTCGTAATAATCCTGCAGATAAATAAGACGATTGGCCAAACATAAAATATCAAAACACCTAAAAAAATGTTTTAATCCATTCAAAATAGCAAGAGTAAAAGACTTGGCATAATTAATTATCATAGAAAAACCAAAAAACCCAAGCACCTCTTGCAGGTTCTAATGCTTTCAACAATAAAATTCAACTGCTAAGTGAACTATTACCTTGCGAAGAAGAATAAGTATAAGGTACCTCCTGCTCATATATGGATGAACTTGGATAATAGCTTCTCGGTGGGGAAATCAAATGGCCAGTTTCCCTGGCCTCAGTTTCATGTTCATCGTATAATGCTCGTCCATCTCGCCCATCTGCCCAATATAAAAGAAAAACAAAACTTAACCATCAGAAACAATAAAAATACTTTACCTTTCTCATAGGATCAATCATGCAAACTGTTAACAGCTGTTACTTGATTGTGGAAGTACTGCTAGTTGGTTATCAACAGCTGGAGCAACAACTTTTGGCAAATGATCATGATAGACATATTCATGTTCATCCATCCTCCCAAGTGGGGTAAATTGAGAACGAGCATGGTGAATTTCTGTCATGGAATCAGCAGTAGCCCATGCTCTTGCCTTAGCCGCCCAATCTTCCTCACTACCATAGTGAATGTTTCTATCTGTAATTAACACCACAATTACAAACAAGGCACGGGCCTAAACCCACCACCACCACCAAAATATCCAGCAGATGATTCATATAACGAGATTAGAAATTCATCAAATTAGTGCGTAGGAGCATTCCAATCAAATTAATTTTTTCTTAACATGAATTGTAAAATATATAGAGCAACTTAAAAAACCACTTTAATGGTACAATTTAAAGTAGAAACATCAATAATTTTCATCAAAATCTACCTTTTGACAATATATATGATCTCTAAACATATAACCAAAAATAAATAAATCAGAAGTTCTTGAGTAGCTTTTATGTTCTAGATCAACTCAAGAGTTTTGGATTTGCCTTTTGACTCCTCGAGCACTAAAATTAATTGAAAGGATAAAGAAGCTCTGTTCTCTAGAAGGATAAGAGTTAAGAAGTAAAATTAATTGGAAAAAAAAAAGAGCTCTATCCTCTGAAAGGATATGACAAAAAAGGCCTTAACAATGTTGCATGCAAATGTAATGTGTACTGAATATTGATACATCATTGTGTTGGTAATGCACAAATGCATATGCACATAACTTTGATGTTGTCCTACTTAAATTTGACTGTATAGTGATTACTTTGCCAAGTCAACTATTTGCCAACTTTTAGATTATTGATTCCTTAGCCACATTAAAAAAAATCTAAAGAAACTTCATCTTCATTCTTAGTCATTTATTGCATTGTATTTGCTACTATGTAGTCGATGTCAATTCAGAAGCAAAAAACCCTACTTACTTATAGCTTTCTGTTGGTCTTTTTGTTAACGAATTCAAGACCAACTTCAACCTAGAGAATAAATCAACAAGATATTAAATCATCAACTAAAATTTAAGTTTACTTGTTTTGCCATAAGTTGTTGTGATATGAGTTGATTTGTTTACATGGAATAGTTGCAAAGCAATATAGTGATAATTTATAAAAAATGTGGACACTAAGTTGTTAAAGGGTAAACTGTAGAAAAGACAACCTGGGTAGTCCCATAATTGATGATTTTGCCAAGATGGGTTTCCCCATGCCTGCAAGTACATGAAAAAATTAGAAAGAAAAGAAAAAAACATTATATTCATTTTCCTACAGAAAAAATCCTTAAATTATGAGAAGAATTAACCTCAAAAATATAGCTGACCAAAGATATGTGTACGCAGCATGTTAGAATGTCAATGCTAATCATAATAAATAGATTATTCAAAACAAAACATGATATCTAACACAAAGACATAATCCATCACATATGCTAAGCTACAATCAAACATCTTAAAACATCTAACAAAAGCTGCACATGATTGTAAGATAGCCTCTTTGATGAGCCATGCATTCCTTTCAGCTTCAAAACAGTCCTGAGTTTCGATGAATATTGATCTAAACATGCTATATACCAAATGGTTCTTTTCAATTGAACATCCTTACAACCAACAAAGAAACCTTCTTAGTTAATTCTTCAAAGGTTTTTTATGTAAATACTTAATAGGCATCAACATCTTCACAATGAAACCAAAGTCTATTCCAGTACAGAAAATATCATCTTGTGGGTAAAGAGGGACTCAACTGGTCAACACATAGTAACCAAACTAACTAATATCTGATCATTCAACAAACGTTATTCCATGCCAGTGCACTATTCCGCCAGCAATTTCTATGTTAACAACAGGCAGAAGAGAATCTTACGTGGTGGAAACAGTAACTAGCTAAAAGGGGAAGCCATCCCTGTACAACTGCAGAAAGTCCACAATTTTCCAAACAAATAAATGATCAACGGTTCTTGAAACGGTTCCTAGAGGAACAATAAAAATAAACCTAAGTAAAAGGTGTGAATCACCAAATTATCAAGCATAAACAGACCTTATCACAGTTTCAGATCCATTCTCCATAAGCACTATCTTTTTGCAGTTAACAATAGAATGTTTAATGTCAATAAACTCCTTGTAGCACATATGCTTTACTAATTTCCGTGTGTCATCCCACTCCCCTGACCTTACCAATTTAAAATGCCGAACAACGACTAACAATTAATTCACCTGAATAGAGGGAGGATAGGCAGGAGGTACAGCCATGGGATGGGGCTGATGAGGAGGAGGAGGAGGATAGCGATGCTGAGGGTGAGGATATGGAGGCGGCAGGCCAGGTTGTCCATGGTAAGGCGGAGGGTAGTTCGGTGGTGGAACAACAGGAGGCGGCACGGGCTGCTGTGGTGGATGAAACCAGGGATGAAGCGGCTGATGCTGCGGAGGTGGAGCTATGGCCAATTGGCTTGTATAGCTAGGTTGATGGTTGAAAGCAGGGAGATGGGGAGGGAGAGGGAGGTTCTGCGCCAGGTGCGGTGGCGGCGATGGATGATATCCCGCTGGCGGCGGAGGAGAAGACGAAGATGAGTACCAGAATGCTCCGCCGCCATGCTGCTGCTGTTGGTGGCGGGAGAAACCATCCATCTTGTTAGGCTCACTTGTTGTTACCTTCAGACAAGAATCGAGTGAGAAGGGTTAGGGATTTCAAGATTTCAGATCGAAGGAGACGAGAATGGCAATAGGAGTCTTGCGTAGGACCGGAGAGAGACCATGGCCCCATATCATACGTCGGGCCCGATCGACTATTCTTTTCTTTCTTCTTCCTTTTTTTTTTAACATTTATAAGGGCATTATTTTTTTATATTTTTATCCCATATCTAATTTTGTATATTTATTTATATAATATATTGATATATAAATATTAATATAATTATATTGCGTTAGAAAATCGAGAGTGAAAGTTTAGCCTTAAATTGGCTGACAAATGACACAATATGCGTAATTAAAGAGAGAACGTAGACTGGAGTTTTTAACGTGGAAACCTCAAAAGAGGGAAACCACTGGCCAATAAAAGCTTCCACTTTCTGTTTGAGTACAAAGTCTTCGATAACGGATTACAAAATTGCATAAGGGAGGTAAAAAATGAACAACGATCGTCAGAATAATAGTTGTAAGAGTAAAGGGGACAATTGGCGATGAAAGTGGTGATGACCGTCAGCGTGGATGTGACCTTGTTTAGAAGATCTTCGCTTAGCTTCTTCCTCATAGCTTTTCCTCTTCTTCGCTGACTCTTCCTCTTCTTCCTTGTTGGACTCTTTGGGCGGTAAGGATTACGGTAGAATGGCGTGGTGGTTGACGAAGAAGGTGGTGACCAGCGGAGATTGCCGGCGATGGTCGGCGGTAGTGACCGGCGACGGCAATCGACGGCGGTGACCGTCATACTAGCGGGGTGGTCGCGAACGAATCGGCGATGGTAAGACGGGCGACCGTGTCGCCGGCGGACCGGAATTAAGATTGCCGGTGATGGTTCAGCTTTGATAATTGATGTCGTTAACTTGCATGTTAGAATATAATTAATCCGAGGATTTTGACCCATCCGAGTTGTTTGTCGAGTGTTATCCAGACATTAACGTGGAGTGGGTACAAAGTTTTGACCTTTCTAGGTTATTGGTGAATATTATTCGTTGACGCTAACGTATGGAAGAGGCCGTGGGAAGTCCACTAAGGACTTTTGACCTCTCGGGGTTTGTTAATTTTGCTCGATGACATTAACCCGTATGGAAGAGGCCGCGGAAGTCCACCGGGACCTTTGACCTTTCCCGGGTTGAGTTTTACCGATAACGTTAACCCGTATGGAAGAGGTGGGAAGTCCAAAGGACGTTTTGACCTATCTGGTTGTTAGTCGAAGTTTTACCGATGACATTAACCCGTATGGAAAAGGTCGCTGGAAGTCCACCAAGGCGTTTTGACCTATCCCGTCATAGTCGAGTTTTACTCGACGTTAACTGAAAGAGGTGGGAAGTCCACTAAGGACGCGTTTGACTATCCTGGTTGTTAGTCGAAGTTTTATCGACGTTAACCGTATGGAAGAGGTCAAATTGAATTGAGTAGTCGACGGTGCGCGCCGATTAGTCGCCGGATGACCCGACAATGATGATGACCGGCAAGATTGCGCGATGGTCAGCAAGGATCAGCGACAGAATGGGCGAAGATGACCGGCGACAATAGTGGTTGATGGCGACGGGTGGCACAGCCGGCGATGGCCGACGGGCGACGACGCGCAGAATGGCCGGCGATGACATGACAATGGTGATGACCAAAAGATGGCGGCGATATTCACGGCGGACCGGCATGACAATGGCGATGACCACGACAATGGTTGGCCGACGGGTGTGGTAAATGGCAACCAGCATCGTAGTCGGTGTGCCGCGTAATGCCGCAAGGATGACCGAAGATGCCGGCGATGGTCGGCAGACCGATTCGTGAATGTTGCGGCGACGATGAGGATTT
This sequence comes from Cymbidium sinense, assembly GCA_021442155.1. NCBI lineage: Eukaryota > Viridiplantae > Streptophyta > Magnoliopsida > Asparagales > Orchidaceae > Cymbidium > Cymbidium sinense. The sequence goes on along the minus strand of CM038221.1, from coordinate 170,631,357 downwards.
TGACCCATCCGAGGTTGTTTGTCGAGTGTTATCCACGACATTAACTGTATGGAGTGGGTACAAAGTTTCCTGGTTGTTTGTCGAGCTTTTGCTCGATGACATTAACCCGTATGGAAGAGATCACGTGAAGTCCACCAAGGACGACCTATCCCAGGTTGTTTGTCGAGTGTTTACCACGACGGCGTTAACCCGTATGGAAGAGGTGAATATTTGCATGAGCTTATATGAGTTGACCATTGATCTTTGCCTTTCGGGTTGCCGACTTGCTCATCTTTTGAGATTAAGAGTTGCCCCGGGGGGTATGTTCGTATGAGTCGATTGATTCTTTTCCAATTGACGTGGATATCTTTGTTGAATGGGCCTTTCGATTTCTTCTTTTGATGGGACTGTCGGTCTGTGTTCCTTGGGGGTGCTTTTATGTCTCTCTGCAGATTATCCAAATTATTTGCGATGTGCATTAATAGCCTCATCAGTGAAGATTTTTCCACACACGATGAACTAAGCATAAGGACCTGACCGTGTCCCGCATGAGTGATGAGTAAAAGGCCCTGACGAGCCTCCAAGAAAAACTCCTCTTAATAGTTGAGTTTACCTGGTATTTGGCGAGCTTCTAAGGAGAACCGGAAGTATTCTTTAAGTGATTCACCCTGCTCGTAATCGGAAAGATGGGAGGAATCTTTAATGATTCCGATTTGCAATGAACTGTTCCACAAAGAACCTGGCGAGTTCGTTAAAGGTATGGATGGATCCCCTTGGAAGAGAGAACCAAGCGCGAGCTTGCCCTTTGAGGGTAATAGGAAAGACGACAAAGCGGTGTCGAGCTCGTTGGATATGCATGATAGTCCAATGGTCGATGTGTTCGTGTGGGTGTTGCCCCATCATAGGAATCAATGCTCGGAAGCTTGAAACCTGGAATTGGATGTTGAAGAATTGCTTCAATAAAGGTGAGGACTCTCATAACCGTGGGTGAAGATGATTTTTGTCTTGAAGGTGAAATTCATCTTGCATTAAGTGTCGCATCATGCGAATGTCATGTCGGCGGATCAACAAGATGAGCATGTGTGAAGCTATCAACAACGACCGTGGATTAGTAACGGTTGAGCCGCACGCGATGGATGAGTGGAACGGTGTCAAGGAGATCATACGGCCTCCATGCGAGGAACTCCGGGAGGATTAGCATTTTGACCTCCCGCAACGACCGATCTTTGGGAGATATGTTTGTGTAGTAGCGCGTTGTAATCCTTGCAAAAGCTGGATCATTTTATTTTGAGACTCCTCCATTCGACGGACACGATCTTCCAAAGAGATTCTCATTCCGCCCTCACCTTGGCGTCCTTGGTTCAGGGATGGGTTTTGAGAATGACGGGAGTTGGAGTGGGAGACTCCGTTGTAACGAGTGTTGTGCCTATTGGCCATAACGTAGATGTTCACGGAAATTATGGTTGAGGGGTTTTACTTCCCACAGACGGCGCCAAACCGGCGTGAAAACCAATCGCAGTAGAGTGAAAGTTTCTTTAGCCTTGTCGATTAGTCCAAAGACACACACGGTAATTAATGAGTGAACAAGAGACACTATAATTTTAACGCGGAAAACCTCAAAAGAGGGGAAAACCACTAGCCCAAGAAAAGCTTCCACTATGTATCGTTTGAGTACAAAGTCTTCCGACACAGATTACGTAATCAGATAGAGAGGACCAACAAGCGTAACAATGATCGTTGTAATAGTTGCTTAATAGGTGGAGATGCAGGACAATTAGCGATGATGGTTGATGGCCATGACCGGCGAGGGGTGTGACTGCTTGGAGGATCTTCTTGAGCTTCTTCTTCCTCCTTGCTTACCTCTTCTTCCTTGTTTGGATTCTTTCTCTCTTCTTCCTGTTTGGGCGTGATTGATTGGGAAGGATCGGACAGCGGGCCGGCGGTGGTTGACACCGGCTGAGCTGGTGGCTCCCTCTTCTTCACTTGTTTCAGCCTCTTCCCTCGCTCCCCTCATGTGAGGATAGATTTATGTTGAGTAGATGGAGGAGGGCTGCTTTCACTTATGCAAAGTCCTACACTCCTCTCGACGGACATCTGCTTAGAATGGTTCCTTCATCATTGATGTATTTTCAGCATTTGGATGCTCAAATGAAGTCAATTATGATCTTAGGCTCATAGATCCAGCCGTTAGACGCCGATTTGACCACTATAAACACTCTATATTTAAGAGCTATTTTGGGATGTAATTGATATCCCAAAGATTCCGCCGATATTTCGTTTAATCTCACGCCTCACTCAAATCGCCGCTGATATTAAGATTCTGACTTTGATTAGCGGTATTTTGAGCACCATATCAATTATATTTTAGTTTAAAAAGTTTATCATTAATAGTATTTTTATGTGACTTAAAAATTAAAATATTATATACATATTTAGGAGTTATATATATATATATATATATATATATATATATGAACACACATAAAAATCTAGTGATAAATATATAATTTTATTTTTAAATTAAAAATTATAAAGCATATAATTCTTTTTTTTTTGTTATGTAACTTTTTTCACATTAGATTAAAAATTAATATAAAATATTAACTATAATATTATAAATTTGAGGGCTAATTATGTTTACCATTTATAATATTTTCTCATTAAATTTGAGATCAATAATTTGGTTTCAATTTTATGCTATTTCTACTGAACTTCATTTAACACATTTTTATTAATAACTTTTTCAAATGAGATTTTATATTATGTAGGCATTATAATTCATTTTATTGTTCAAACCTTATTATTTAAAGTAATTTTGGGCTAATGAAAGAGAGAAGGATGTAAATAATTAGAATTTTATAGGGTAGAAGAAGCATATAATTTAATAATTTATGTTTACTTATTTTTATCATAAATAGCTTATTTCTTTTGATCATAATAATATATGTAATTATATTTTATTAAATATATTGATTAATATTTCAAATTCAAAAACTAAAAAAAAAAAACAACACAAACACAAAAAAACAAGTTGTCCTTAGTCCCTATAATCTAAAGTAATTAATATTTTTTAAGTAATTTGAGACTAATTGAAATGAGGGTACTACACTATTAAATATATTGAAATATGAATGAGCTACAAGCTTTGAGGATCACTATTATGCTTCAAAAGAGCAACTGATACTAATTCTCAAAGTTACATTTCACTAGCTTTTTACTATTAACTATATTTATATTTTTATATTAATTTTAGATCTTAAAATATTATTTTAAACTTTTTAATATTATAACTTATTGCATGAAAACCAAGTAAAGTTTTCTCCCAAAATCCAAAGATACAGATTTTAAGAGCGAACATAAAACTAAAATTTTACGTAAAACCTCAAAAGAAAAATCACCGAGCCCAAGAAAAGCTTATACTATGTATCTAGTACAAGATCTTCCCTCGATTACGAATCAGATATGAAAAGACAATGGCAGAAGACAATGCCGATTAGACGACGATGTTGGCAACGAATGTTAGCGATGATGTCAACGACGATGTTGACGATGATGTCAACGATAGTGCGATGATGATGGCGATGGGTGGTGGATGGCGGATGTGATGGCGGATGCGGTGGCGGTTGGTGTTAATCGAGTGGTGATGATTCTTGGAGGATCTTTTTCTCCTACGCCATATAGCCTCGCTGGGTGGAATGGCGGAATAAATATACGCAAAAATCGAACCACTCCTCTCCATCGGCCATGATGATTCCCTTGATCATATGATGTATTTTGTGTATTTGAATGCTCAAATAAAGTCGTAATTGCAAAGATCTTGGGACCCCGTCGAGACGCCGATTTGACTATAAACACTATATTTAAGAGCTGAGATGTCTCAAAGTTTCCAATGATATTTTAAGTCTGATTCTACGCCAATTTCTGACAAGAGATTCGTAGACTAGAGAAATTTTCAGGGTCATATTATAACTAAATGCTCATTATAAAAAAAAAATCTCACATTTATGCATTTAAGTGCCCTTAATCATTAAATCTTATTATACATATCATTTTTTATGATTTAGTAGTAGTTGTATATATATATATATATATATATATATATATATATATATATATATATATATATATATATATATAAGAGATAGAGAGAGAAGGGATAAATTGGTTTCCTAACTATTTATGTAAGATGAAAATAATCTCAGATTAAATAAAATGAACAATTTAGTCATTTGACTATTTAAAAAATAACCAATTTAGTCCTACAATCCAAACTAATGATTTAAGATGTTAAAAGCAAGAGCATTTTTGAAATTTTAGTTTTTTTTTTACTTTTTCTTGCTTTTGTGCTACATATACAATCATATTCAAGGATATTGAACTAATATTATGTATATTTTTAAGCAAATAAATTTTATGTATTTTTTATTATGTTAAAAATCATTATAATGTTAACTTATTTTGTAATTTTAATATTACCCCACCTTCTCCATTATATATTTACTCATTTTTATCCAAATTTAAACGATAAGAGTAAATTAGTCCATTTTTAAATAATCAAGAAATTAAATTGATCATTTTATTTAGTCTGCGATTATTTTGATTTTCTATAATAGTTGGAGGACCAATTTGATCCTTAACTCTCTATATTACAATAAATTATACGCAGTTGTGTGATGACTAGCTAGCACGTGAGCAAATTTATTGTTTAAAACTCTTCTAACTTTATTATAATATTATTTTACTCCTTATGCTTAGCTATTTTTGCTTTCAATTATTTATACATGAAACTTTTCTATCTAATATAAAATAAATTTAATTGATCTAAACTTTTAAAATTAATCTCTTCATCATATTTTATAATTATTAATATATATTACTTCTAAGTTCTAACATCTTAATTAGAATCCTTGCTAGACAATAAGCTTGTCTCCCTCTTAATAACTATACTCGAAGAACAATCAAATAAAGCCTACTTACCTTTATTTTATACAAAATTGGCAAACTTATATTTAACTAATTTTTTTATTATTTAAAAAAAAAAAAAAGATTTACATAAATAATACACAATTCTTATATATTTATATATCTAACATTTAAAATTTAATGTTTACAAATATAATATTTTCTCTCTTTCCTATGCATAAAAAGAAACAATTCATAGTGATATTATTTTTGATATAATATGAAAATTTTAAATGCAATTTATATAAATATATTAATTTATACTAAAAATATAAATATATAAGAATTGTGTTATGTAAATACCTCTTAAAAAATGCTGAAAATAATTTTATAAATCACCTTCCTAAAATATGATAACAAAAAAATCAATTTCCAACTTATTTTAGAAGAAAAAATCCACAATACAACATTAGTTTTTAAAACCAATGCAGATTTCATGACAACTTCAGAGCTAAAGATCTGTCTGGGTCAATTGCAATTACATGAAAAAATGGCGATTAAAATATTGTAGAAAAATCTATTATTTGAAGAAACTGCGATCGATATATAAATTTTTTTTTATTTTATAAAAGTTAAATTATAATTTTTTATCGTCACTGTAGATAGCCAATTAAGTTGAAAAACATAACTTTTCAATTATAAATTCTTTAAAACTCAGCTAATAAATAATGAGAATACCACCTAAAAAGCACTACAATGTAGTATAGACCACACTACATCACAACGGCCGCTACAAATGAGCATAAGTTAACAGGAAAAAAAAACAAAAAATTTAGCTTCAGTCCATTGCAAGAAGCTACCAAAGAAGTCCCAAACAAGCTTGTGAAGCAATTCATCAAATAATTAATTACATTTTCCATGAAATTTAACCAACAAAGACTCAAAATATTAAAAAAAAAAACCAGTTATTCAATAATATAATACAAAAGCAAGAAAGAAATAAAAAAGAATTACAATCCACTAACTGTCCAACTACCTAAATACTTCTCAACCAACTACATGTTGAGCTCAACAACACCTGCTTCCCTCCCCCCATTTTACTGCATCAATATACTCAACAAATGAATTAAAAACAAGATCAAAATATGCACTAGACCTAAAAACATGGAATCAAAGAAGCACAAAAGCTACCATAAATTGGCTTTATATAACCTCTCATTTTGATATTCAAATAATGATACATAGAACTGCTGCAGAAGCTTCTAAAAACAATCTAATATGAGAACTCATGACCCCTAGTTGATATATACTTCTTCACCCAGATTGCTATATCCTCAACACAGGCCTGAGCCTGCGGCGTCTTGAGGAGCATGTCAAGTGTAGCAAACTCATGAACCGTATCCTTGTACTCAAGAACCGGAGCATCCACATTCACCTTGCGGAGTTCTTCAGAGTATGCAATCGCTCGGTCCCTCATCCAATCATGCTCGGCAATGACTGTGAGTGTCGGGGGCATGAACTTAAGCGGCGGCTGCCTTCCTGGGACGAGGGGGTTCGCCGCCGGATGGTCTAAGTTGAACTCTTCTTCAGGTAAAAAGAGCTTCCAGGCGAGTATGCACATGGTTTTGTCATAGAAGTAAGAATTTGCAAGCTTTATTTCTGAGTGGGTTGGGGTGTTCCCTATAAAAAAGGGGTACATGAGAACCTGCGCGACGATCTTGATGGGATCAAGGAGTTTTCCATCCTCGAATGCTTTCCGTGCGACGAAATCAGCGATGTTGGCGCCACAGCTAACGCCGAGTAGAACACATCTGTTCTGGCACAAAAGAATCATGTGGTTAGAAGGGAATTACCATCACCAATTTGTAAGAAAATGATGATAAACAACATATGGTTTATAATCATAAAGAAGAAAACATGAAATGAATCAGCATTTTAATTCAGCATTACCAATTTACCATCCCCACCCCTCGGTTAAAGCAAAGCCAAACCACCCAAGGCTTATAATCCAAATTAAGAAATAGTCAGGACTTTTTAGCATTATCCTTATCACCCTATAGAAAGGCTTCATCAATCCTCCACCACTGAAAAGGAAATTAAGTAACAACTTTATGAATCCACATTCTAACCCATTCATGTTAAGTGCAGGATCAGTTAACTTTAATTAGTACTACTACTACTACTAAAAAGAATGACGCCTGTGACTGAATAACTTGATTGACATACAGGAAAGCTTGTGCTGCAGAACAACAATGGTTGTTCTATGTAGACAGGCAAGAAATGCTATTTCATTTATGGAATGAATGAAACCAAGTTATCATTGGAAGGAACAATTATATTCACCATCTACACGGTGAAGAAAGTGGATTGATTTTGATATTTTGCTCATCTTCATCAATTTTGGAGCTATCAATGAATATTTCAATCACTTTTCAAATTGGTATGAACGAAATCTAGAAAAGGAGCATGAAAATGTTGGCCTGCTCTCTCTCTCCTCTTTCCTTTTCAGCTATAATGCAAGAAAAGAAGGTTGAATACTTCATTCAGACAAAAAAAGTAATTAACAAATTAGCTGATCAAATATTGAAGAAACAAGTCCACATATTAATGAGGCGGCTGTCCCTTACATGTAATTAAGCAAGCAATCAACATACTAATATAATATTGAAGTGATAACTAGATGGATCAATGAGGTTGTCGTTTCTTATATGGAATTAAAGGATCAACCAATCAAACTATCAAATATTTCAGTGAAAATTTCATAGATTAATGAGGCGATTGTCCCTCACAGAGAATTTATGTGATTTTTATTTTCATGAAATTGTAATGGAGATACTATAAATAAGTAAAAGTTATTGTAGTAGAAAACATACTCTACTAGTCATACTGGACTGTTGCTTGTATGCAATGTAAAAAGGTAGAACTTGTTGGTTATCACTTTCATGAGTCGTTCATAAAAACTTAATCTTTAATCATTTATATTATCCTTAGGAATAATATTCATGTCTTCTTTTTGTTGTCATGAGTAGCCCACCTCTCCATTCACATCATTTGGTATTTAAGTTAAAAAACCTATATATCTATTACATTTTAGGTAAAGTATGATGACTTCTCCTTTTCATTGCAATATTGTTATGTTATTATATGTGCTTCCAGATTTCCCTCAGGTCTCATTCCTCATCATATGCTTTCAAAATTTTCTTTGCCGTCAATTTTACAATAAGTGCTTGGTGGACATGTTTGTTGATGCTTCGATGAGTGTCAACTCTTTTTAAAATATTGTGGAAGATTAAGTTTGTATTTTTTTTATGGTATATTAAGAGATGCTTTTGGTTTGTCCCAAAAATATTTCCTTCTATCATTCAAGAAATATTGTTCTCAAAACCACCAAATATTTTAACTCTATGATATAGAGTTCTAGAAGAAGGAGAGAATAATGTAAAAAAAGAATGGTTGTTTCATGTAAATCTAGTAAAAATGTTATTTTATTTATAGAGAGAAATCAAGCTATCACTGGAAAGAATTGCATTCACCATCCACATGATGAAGAAAGATGAATGATTTTGATAGTTTTTTCATCCTCATCAATTTTAGAACAATCAATGAAGATTTCAATCGCCATGAAAGCATCAACATGAGATCTATCACTTTCCAAACTGCTAAAAATAAAATCTATAAAAGAAAAGAGAGTATGAAAATTTCAGCCTCAGCTCTCTTTTATTTTCTTTAATCCTATAATGCAAGGATGGAAGAATAGATTGTTTCATTCAATCAAAAAAGCAATTAACTAATTACGTAATTGGACATTGAACAAAAGAGTTCATAGATCAATGAGGTAACCGTCCCTCACATGAAATTAAGAAACCAACTAGTGAATCAAATATTGAAGTGAAGAGTACACGGACCAATGAGGTGGCAATCTCTTACAAGAAACTAATCAATCAACTAACCAACCTATCAAATATTGAAGTGAAGAGTTCATAGATCGTGGAATTTATGCCATTTTTATTTTCAATAAATTATAATGGAAATGATATAAATATGTAATAGATCTATAATAAAAAATAGACTTTATTGAGTTATGTCGGAATGTTGCTTGCATGCAATGTAATATGATAGAACTTGGTAGTTCTCTCCTTCATCGAGACTTTGGTTAGTCTTCTATAAAAATTAACATGGTTATCTGTTACATAATGAAATAATATCCATCATCTTCTCTATTCATGTCTTATTTATGTCATCATGAGTAGCTCACCCCTCCCTCTACATTAACTTATATTAGAAGCACTACATAGAAAGGAAGGACACAAAAAAATCATCTGAGCATCACAATGAGAGAGAGAGAGAGAGAGAGAGAGAGAGAGAGAGAGAGGGAGCTGCTTGCTAACGAAAAACTATAATAATCAATTCATTCATATATAATGATATAAAAAAAGGTAATCCAAAGAATGTAATCTAATTATAATCAAAATATATAATCAAGTATCTTTAAAAAAAACTATGAAATGATCACTAAACAAAATAATATTTGATTACACTTTACTACATGAATAATCCTAATAAGATAAGTGTTGATGTGCCCAAATCTTAAAGATCCCAATTAGGCAAGTGGCGACATGTCAAATGCTTATATCCTATATCACTTGCCATCACTAATAAAATCAATTTTTAGTGCATCTTTTTTAGTTCTACCACACATTCATCATAACCTTCTCATTTTTTGTGTGGTTATCAATAATTTCTTTGTTTCCAAACAACCAAATCTGTACAACACGATCGATCTCATTAAAATTCATGGTATTGTGACAACATGCCTATATGACAAATGGCAACAACAATGACATCAACACTAAGCCTCGTTCAATCCTTCCATTAGCAGAGAGAAATAAAATTGCAAAAGATGAAACACATTAATTAGTCCACTCCCAAGACAATGCACTATCAATGACATCACGGATTAAGTATCATCAGCTCTTATGGTGTGCCTCTACTCCAAAATATTTTTAGAACAACTAAGCTTTTACCCAAGAAAAGAATTAGGTTGGAATGGAATAATAAATAAAAAACCTACCGAGAATTATAAAAACCTTCCTAAGTCTTTTACAAAATAGATCAACCTTACATCTTAATTTGTGAGTTTTAACAATTTATAATGCACACCTTGACTTTCAATTTAAAAAAATATCCTTCAAATCCCCTCATCATTACCATCATCATTATCCTTGTCCCAATAATTTGGGATAAACCATATGAATTCTTATTCTCCATTCATTCTTATTGAACGTTACATGAGATGTTAAACCTATTCTATTTTTTGTTGTGCAATTTTTATCCTTGTTAACTCTAACTGATGCCTCTTTCTTCTTAATCCTTCGATATTAATTTTATCTCCTTGCCGTATGAGTGCATTTTAAATCTTATCTCTAATAAAAACATTCCTTAATCCATCATTCCTATTTTTGTCACTCATACATACTAATAGTTTAACTTCTATCACACTCAACTTGGCTGTCAATAAATTTTTTTTATTGCACAAAGCTCAAATACATATAACATAAACAATCTAATTGTAATCTTATAAAACTCACCCTTTAAGTCTCCACATTATACATTTATTGCATTATACTCTCCAAACACTTTCCTATATTAACCACCTAGTCTTAAGTCTAGAGGCTATATTACTCACAATATATTAACTAAATAGCATAGTAGCAAGAGTAATTTCATAGCTATTATCTTTCGGCCTAGAAGGTATTGTCCACAATCATTTTTTGACAAATAATTATTCATGATAGAGCTATAAAAGTCTTCTCACATAAATTCATGATAAGCTAGATATTAATTGTGACACAACATTTTTTTTTCTCAAGAACATGACGTGTAGCATATAGATTGCAAAATAAAAAATAAAAAAAAATAAAAATTAAAAAAAAAACTCAAAAGCCTTTCTAACATAAAAACAACATCGAGATAAGAGTTTTGAAGAATAGATAAGATTCATCAAGGATGCTAATGTTTTCAATCGCAGAAGATCGAATAAAACAATTAAAAAAGACTTGTTCATAATGATATTCAAGCAAAAGATAACTAACAGGTTCACGACCCTCATATGTGATTAACATAACATCCTTTGCTCCTAAAATTGTACAAAAAAAAAAAAACAATGAAAATGAGAACGAACCAACTAAAGGTAGCTGGAATAAGCAGATAAGCTCTGAAACCATACCTAGAAAAATCAGCATGAGCTGCAAGCCACGGCTCCACCGTAGCAGCCCCAAACGCATCTACAATATGCCTCTGAGTATCCATTTTCCTTGCATCACCACCCCGGCGATTTCCAATCGATCTGTTACATTCCGCCAAATTGGCCTGTTTGGCAAGCCAATGCAGCACATTGATCCCATCGTCAAAAGCAGCGGGGTACCTACTTTCCGGAGCCAACCTGTAGCCTACGGCGATCACAATCACATCGAGCAGCCTCACGATCCTACGACAGAAGAAATCGTTCGCCGTGGATGTATTGCTACCAGAAACGAACCCACCCCCATGGAACTGCAAGATCACCGGGAGCCGGCGCGAGAAGGCATGGTGGCGGATGCCGGGAGAAGGTAGATATCCTCGATATGCAGCAACGGATCCGGGGCCATCGAAGCTGCGACGGTCGGCTGCGACAGTGGAGGCGCCCGCGAAGTGGCCGTTAGCGCGGAGGGAAAGATCAGGATTGGATGAAAAAGTACTCTTGACCGTGGCGGGGTGGGCTTCGTGGAACGGATCGGGGAGAAAGATGCGTAGGGAGAGGGAAGTGAGGGGGTCGATGTGGATGTCCTTGGTGGCGACTCCGTCGGCGGCAAAAGATGGATTTGCTGGCGCGGTGGACTCCTCTGGGCGGGAAGTGATGCCGAATTCGTCGGCGGCAACGTCGATTCGGGACTGCAGGCGGTGCTTCAACAGGAGCTTAAAGAATACGCTGTAGAGCTTCACGGCGACGCTCGGCATCGCAATTTTTCGAGGGTTAGGGTTAGGAAGGATGTCAGAGAAAGGAAGACGAAGATGAGGAAGACATTGAAAAAGGGTAGGAAAAGAAGATAGGCTCCTGGCGGCGATCAAATTCAAAGGTGGAATGGAATGGAAATGGACTGAGAAGACATTGACCAACTATGATTTCTTCTGTCCTCTGGAAGGTATTGGAGAGGAGAAGGAGAGTCTTTTGGTCGCCATTTTGCAACTTGAATCGGAATTTCTTAACAAGGCAAATAGCTAACATCTCATCATCAAAGTAATATTTTATTTTTACATTATTTGTTGAGGCATTCATTGGTGCCCGCCCTACTAAAAGAAAATTTAATAGTAATGTGTACCATATTCAAATTAAATTATTTAATGATTATCATGCAATCTTTTTTTAAACACTATAAAATTAAAAAATATTTATGTAAAATATATATTTTTTATTGTGACATATAGTATAAGTTTATTTTTAAATAATAAACAATAAATCATATAATATATGGCATAAATTTATGATTTTGAAGATACAAATCTCATTTAATTAATAAGTTATAAAATCTTTCACAACTATTATATGATTATTAAGAGTTTGTTTTGAAAGAAAATATGATTTGAAGCTTTTTAATTTATCTTTATGCTTTTCATGTTAGAGGCATTTATTTATATATTTAATAATTAAATCCTTATATTTATCTATATAGCACATTAGTGTATAAGTCATATAAATAAATAAATACATATAAAGATATATTTATTTTAAAAATAATAATAGTGATATTTTTATGTGATTTATAAATCTAGGTATTATAGAAATAAATGTAAATATTATAATATTAAAAAATAAAAAATAATTATAATTATAAAAATTTAGATGTTGGATATAGAAATAAATAACACATTTATAATATGTATGTACATTTTAGTTTATATAAATACTTTTTTTTCTATCTTTAAAATAAGTATAAATGTTTTCATTAATTTTCAGAAATAAATTAACCAATCATATAAATTAGGTATTTAATATTGCTCTTTAATGTTATGTATTATCAAAAGACCAAGTTTTCTTCTAAGCTAGAATGGTTTAAAACCAAATGATTATTTTACAAAATGCGCCTTTATTATCTTGAGATCTAAGCATTGTTATTAAATTTTATGTATTTTGCAATTGAATCAAGGTTCTTTGATCTATGACCACATGAAATTATCGCAGAATTTTAGATTAAACAAAAAGAACCCTAATTTAAAGCTTCAATGATTATTGTTAAGAAGCTTATGGATAAGAATGAAGCAATTTTAATTCAGAGAACCTACAGTGCATTGAGTGTGAGCCTATCTCTTTTAAAGTGCATCTTTTTTTTTATTCTAATATTAAGTTATCTCTATCTTAAAACTTTTTGAGTTAAGTTATAGCTAAGAAGGTAAACCTTTTGTCCACATGTAAAAAGGCTAAAGATTGGTGGATTAACAAGTCTTAACTAATAGATTTGACATTAATTCTAATAATTTTTTTATTATGATAAACTTAATCTAACTTCTCTAACTCCTTACATTAAGGTCATATTAAAAATAAAGTTATGGTCATGTAACTTAAGTATATCAAAAGTAAACATTTGAATATAATATTCTTCTTTAATGAACCCGGAGAACACTTTAAGTGCGTTGTTCTAAATATTATCTTAAGGACTCGACATTATTCAATGCAATCAAATATTTAATAGAATCAATGGCTCCATTTTAATTTTAAAGTGGAAGATTCTGACTTTTTGTTAAAATAAGCTTATATAAGAACTTTAGAGTGAACATTTATAATGATTAATGATTGATTCTCGCTATTTTATTACATTCAAAAGAAGCATCAATTAAAGAGTATATTCACATCATTTTCATTTAAATAAAAATCATTACTTGTAAAAATAATTGAACTTTTTCTATCTCAGTACCTATTTGTATTAGTATGTTTTAATGGTGAGAGAAACATTTTTAGCACCAAACAACCCACAAAATTGTATATAACTCTATAATAGACTTAATCACCTAATAAGGACCCCTAAGACATGATGTGTCTTCGAATATGCCAAAGATCTTTCCCCTACTTTACATGAAAAAGTAAAATAAAGTTTATTTTAAGCTAGATTCGTTAAGTTTTCTATGGAGGCAAGCCCCCATAATTAATTACATCATAAGGAATGAAATCCCTTAGGAATATCCTCGATTAAAGTAGAAATTAAAGTCTCTAAAGATTTCAAGGCAAGACTATCAAAGGATTGGTTATGTTAGAAAATCAAATGAGATGGATCAAAAGGAGAGAGTTATTTGCAATGCTAAAGGAGATAAGTAGGGAATGCTCATGATACTAGGAAGCCTAGTGAACAATCCAATCTATCCTATGGTTGGACTTTATATTTCTAAAATTGAAGAGAGTTAATTATTTTAGTTGACATTTTATTAGAATACTAGGACATATAATCCCACAACATAAGGTTGTAGAAATGCATAAGAGATGATGATTTATACTTGTAGCCCGAAGGAAACAGTTTCCTCAGATCCTAAGTTAGGGAGCTTTGGTACAAACTACAAGCACGTCCTAAATCTAAGCGAAAGGTGGACATAATGGTCTACCTCCATAAGAGAGGATAGATCGTCCGACTGTTGGACTTACAACCGCTTGACATGACCGCCAACTAACACCTCTTATGCTTTAAATTCATGTAAGCAAGTCTTATGCTTTGCAAGATGGCTAGACTGTTATTTATTTAAAAAAGAGACTAAGTCCTTAAACTCACTCTCTAAGATACTAGAGCATAAGTGGCTTGAATTCATGACTTAATCTAATGCAAATTTTATCAAATTCATTTGATTCTTTTAAACTCTTTATTTTGACACAGGCTGTGAAATTTTGTATGCCTAAATGCATGAGAGCTTGATTACTTGGCCAAATCAAGAGAGAAAGAGGTGTTCTTCCATCAAAGACTCTCACAGGTTAAGCATTTATTCTCTAGCACAGATTGAAGCCCCTCTCTTAACAAGAGTGGAAGAATATGACAAGCATGATATTATACATTCATTCATCTAGCTAAGGGGTTGCTAAAAAAATTATTATCTTGATTTAATTCCTACACTTTTATGTGAGGTTATGATTTATTTTAAAATTTTAGTTATGAGTTGCTAATATAATAAAAAATTTAATTATATCCTAAGAGCCTACTGCATCTAGGCCACACACTCAAACATCAATCATAAAGAAACTATGAAAAGCATGTTGTTCTAGTGCGTAATCTAAACACAACATCAAATAATTTTATAGACTACCGTAAAAGAATAAAAGGCCAATGCGGTCAGGTTCCACCGTACACCTTGAAAAAAGAAAAAAAGATGGGTAGCCGAGCTCTACCCTTATACAACCTAGAATACAAAAATAATACATGTTGTGGTGGTCTTCTTTTCTTCATTTCTTCCTTTTCTTCCTTTTGATTTGATTTGCTCCAAAGACATGGGGACTAAGTTTTCTCATATTGCTCATCCTAATCCTTTTTAATCCAATTTTAATGCAAAATACATTAAAATAAGTTAAATTTACTACATAAAATAAATATTAGCTAAACACACCATACAATCTAAGCAGTTATATGAATAATTTGGACTGAGCACCTTACACATGGGTAATCAAGCTCCCTTGTCCTAGCATGAGTTATGCTTAAGGGGCTAAGTAACCTGCACAACAAACATATTTATAATTTTATTACAGCGACCCCTTAAGCACAACCCCCTGCAGAAAATATGATTAAGTTAATCCTACTACCATCCAGGCATCCCTAACATCTGAAAATATTACATCATAAAATAAAATACAACATCATACATACAACGCCCTAACTTAGCATTAGAAGTGGTGACTTAGTATTCTAATGTGCGTGCTTAAGGCTTGTGTGACAATACTTTATTAGGCTTCTTTAGTTTAATTTTCAATTTGGAGTTTAAATTTATTTAAATTTTACCTTTGGGTAATTTCAATTTAGTTGATTTAATGATTTATTTTTCATTTTTTATTTCAGTTTTATTTGGTTAAAATGATGTTTAGGTTTTCAAGAATGAAGAGTAGAATGAATTCCATTTGTAGACGGAACTCACCCAATTCTACATCTTAACTCCTAAAGAGTCTAATTAAGGTCCTTAAGTATCTTAATTAGCCCATTTGAATTTGTGCAATTGATTTGATTTGATTTATTTGATTCAATTTAGATTGTAGAATTTGAGTTTGTTTAATCTTCATGTATTTGATTGATTAATTTTGGATTCGATATTTTGGTTTAATTAAATCTTGATAATTTAATATCCTTAATATCTAATGAAGTTTAATTTTATTAAATCCATGTATTTTTAATTAATTAATTTTAGATTAGATGTTTTGGTTTAACTAAATCTTGATAATTCAATATCCTTAATCTCTAATGAAGTTTAAGTTTGTTTAAATTCATATATTTTTTGATTGATTAATTTTAGATTAGATGCTTTGGTTTAATTAAATCTTGATAATTCATTATCCTTTTAAATTAATATTTAATTAATTTCTTTGATTTTGGTTATGTGACTTAATTTTATGTTTATTTGATTTGATTATGGTTCATTTATTTGTTGTTTGATCATATTAGATTAATTAAGATTTTATTTTAATTACTCGATAAAATTGACGCTCAAATCACGCCGATGATCCGACCATCCGATATGTGATCGACCCGAAAGCGATGGTCATTTTCCCCTTCCCGCCAAAGGTCGCGTCTGGCGTATTTCCTTTTTATATAAAAAAATTGATGTAAATCATGTGAAACTTCAAAAGATCATAAAAAAATAAAATACTTAACCAAAAATTGCAAACAAAGGCTCGTTGGACTTGTCTTTCTGAGAGGAATCCGCCAAATCTAAAATTTCCAAAATTTACTGAGTATTTTGGAGCTTAATTTAAGTTTTAGTAAAAATCAAATTTTATTAATTAAATCAAAAATATAGATTAAGTTGAAATTTCTAGAGATTGAAATTAAAGTTAAAACAAACCTACTAGAAAAATTTCAAGTAAAAAGGACTTCTGGATTGGGAGAAATTAAATTTTGAAGTTCAAATTATTCATTTTAATAAAATAAATCAAATAAAAATTTAGAAATTTACAAAAATATTCAAAATGACTTAAATCATTTCAACTGATATTTAGGACTCTTAATAAAATAATGTGATCTTCTAAATCCTAATGAACCCCAAACAAACATTTAAGAGTGAAGTTTAATCAATTAAGAAGTTAATTAAAACATAACCTAAAAATAATTTAAATATCAAATTGAAATTAGAAATGAAATAGTACTTAAGCAATCATTAATCAAATCTCAAATCAGAAAAATATCATCTTTAGAGGAGATTAAATTAAATATGATTAAACCTGTTTAGGTTAATAAAACTCAATTAAAAGATTAAATCTTAAATCAAACCCAAAATTCAACAAATTTAGGAAACTTTAATCATTTGATACTAATCGAATTAAACCAAATAAAATTAAAGTAAACTTAATTAACATATGATTAAATCACATCCATTTGGAATAAGATAATTAATTAACCAATAAATATTTCAACCTAATAACTAAATTAAATATGTTAATGAAATCAAACAAACATAATAAATGAATCAAATCAAATAAAACTCTAATCATAAATAATCAAACTTAATTGAAATAAAATAAACAATTAATTCACTTAATAACAATGATGGTAATAACAATAATCCTTTCATCAAATCAAACTTAAATAAAACACTTAACTAAACCAAATCACTCACATGTGGGAGATTAAGTCATTAATCTCTAATTAAACAAACTCTTAATTAATCTAATGATTTAAAAATTTAATTACCCTTAATCAAACTTAATTTAGTCAAACATCTAATTAATGCAAAATTAATAAATTAATCCATCACCTAAATTAATCAAATTAATTTAAATAAGTTACATTAAAGCTAACTTTAAAATTAAGCTTAAAAATCCCAATTAAATTTAATCCACCTCGTAAACTAATTAAGTTAATCAAATTAATCATATTAAATCTAAGCTTAATCAAACATAATTAAGATGCAATTAAACACTAATCAAAACCTAAATTAAACCTAAATCATTAAGTCATTAATCTCTAATTAAACAAAGCCTTAATTAATCCAATAATTTAAAATTTTAATTACCCTTAATCAAACTTAATTAATCAAACACCTAATTAATGCAAACTTAATAAATTAATCCATCATCTTAATAAACTAAATTAATTTTATAAATCTCATTAAAATTAATCCAAATCAAAAACATAATTAATCTACTAATTTATTTAATCACACCTATTAAATAAACTAATTAAGTCAATTAAATTAATCATATTAAACTTAAGCTTAACTAAACATAAAATGCAATTAAATGCTATTCAAATCTTTAAAACTTAAACTTAAACTCACTAATAACATCATTAACCTAAAAATCAAATTAAAGATTAAACAAATTTTTATTTAATTTAATAATTAATCACACCTCTTAAATAAAATAATTAAGTTAATTAAATTAATCATAATAAACGTAAGCTTAATCAAACATAAATGTAATTAAATATTAATCAAAACTTAGATTAAACCTAAATTATTAAGTCATCAATTACATCATTAGTCTAAACAAATATGAAATCAAATTGAAAATTAAACAAACCTTTATAATTAACATAAATACACTTCTTAATTAAACTAATTACATAATCACATTGAACTTAAGCAAACCCATAGACCAATAGAGCTAATCAAATCAAATTAAATCAAATTAAGTTAAACTAAGAAAGACTCTCATCAATTTAATATACAATCAAATCAAATCTCATTCAACCTACTTAAATAAGATAAACTAATTAACTATCCAATGTATGAAATTAAAATGCAAACCAAACTTTGATTGATAAGCATAAAATGAATAAGATTAAAAGATAAAATCCTAATTACAAGGAATCAAACTCAATTAAAAATCAAAATAAAAATTAATCTAATGCCCACAAATGAATGAACCATAACCACAATCAAATAAGCTTGAAATTAAGTCACATAACCATAATCAAAGAAAAGAATTAGATATTAATTTAAAAGGATATTGAATTATCAAGATTTAATTAAACCAAATATAATCTAAAATTAATTAATCAAAAATACATGAATTTAAATAAACTTAAACTTCATTAAAGATTAAGGATATTGAATTATCAATATTTAATTAAATCAAAATCTAAAAATAATCAACCAAAAACACATGAACTTAAACAAACTTAAACTTCATTAGATATTAAGGATATTGACTTATCAAGATGCAATTAAACTAAAACATCTAATTCAAAATCAATCAATCAAATCCTAAGCTCTATATCAAATCAAATAAATTACACAAATTTAAATGGGCTAATTAAGATATTTAAGGACTTTAGTTAGATTCTTTAGGAATTACGATGTAGAATAGGGTGAGTCCCATCTATAAGTGGAACTCATTCTACTCTTCATTCTTAAAAATCTAAACATCATTTTAACCAAATAAAAATGAAACAAAAAAAAGTAAATCATTAAATCATTTAAATTGAAATCACCTAAAAGTAAAATTTAAACAAATTCAAATTCCAAATTGAAATTTAAACTAAAGAAGTCTAGTAAAGTCTTGCTACACAAGCCTTAAGCACACACATTAGAATACTAAGTCACCACTTAGTGTTGTATGTATGTATGATGTATTTTGTTTTGTGATAATATTTTAGACTTGATGTGTATATGAGATGAAAATGCTTAATTATAATCATATTTTCTTGTGCAGCCATATAAAAAATATAAATGTGTTTCTGTAGATTGCTTAGCCTAAGCATAACTCATGGACAGCGTTTGTACCCATGCTAAGTCAAAATTATTCATATAACTACTTGGGTTGTATGGTGTGTTTAGCTAACATTTATTTTGCACAGGATTTACTTTTCTCTATTTTAATGTAATTTTATATTGTGAATTATGATCGTTATGGGAGATTAGATGAGCAAAGTAATGTAAGCGTTTAGTCCCCTGGGTGCCCGGATTCCTTTGGAGCAAATCAAATTAAAAGAAAAAAGAAGAAGGAAGAAATGAAGAAAAGAAGACCCCCGATAACATGTATTTTTTTTTGTAATCCGGGTTGTATAACAGTAGAGCTTGGCTACCCATCTTTTTTTTTCTCTTTTCGGGGTGTATGGCAGAACCCGACTGCACTGGCTTTTTATTCTTTTATGGTAGTCTATAAAATTGTTTGATGTTGTGTTTATATTGTGCATTAGAACAACATGCTTTTCATAGTTTCTTTATGACTGATGCTTAAATGTGTGGCCTGGATGCGGTAGGCTCTTAAGATAAAAATTAATTTTTCTACCCCAATTAACAACTCATAACTAAAATTTTAAAACAACTCATAACCTCACATAAAAGCATAGGAATTAAATCAAGATAATAAAATTTTTAGCAACCCCTTAGTTGGATGAATGAATGTATTATATCATGCATGTCATATTCTTCTACTCTTATTAAGAGGGGGTTTCCATCCTTGCCAGAGAATCGAGGCTTAACCTGTGAGAGCCTTTGGTGGAAGAACACCCCTTTCTCTCTTGATTTGGCCCATAATCAAATTCTCATGCATTTAGGCATACAAAATCCCATAGCTTGTGCCAAAATAAAAATTCCAAAAGAATCAAATAAATTTAATAAAATTTGCATTAGATTAAGTCATGGATTCATACCACTCATGCTCTAGTCTCTTAGGGAGTGAGTCTAAAACTTAATTTTCTTTCTAAATGAATAATAACTTAGCCATCTTGCAAATCATAAGATTTGCCTACATGGATTTAAGGAGTTAGAGGAGTTAGCCACCCAGGTAATAAGTCCAACAGTCGGGTGGTTTATTCTCTCTTATGGAGGTAACCCATATACACATTTTCTCCTTAGATTTAGGTTGTGCCTTTATTTTGTACCAAGGTTCCTTAGTTTAGGAATATGAGGTAGCTGTTTCCTTCGGGCTATAAATATAAATCCTCATATCTTAGGTATTTTCACAATCTTATGTTGTGAAATTATAAGCCCTAACAATCTAATAAAATGTCAACTCAAATAATTAACTCTTTTCAATTTTAAAAATATAAAGCCCAAATATAGGGTAGATTGGAATGCTCACTAAGCTTCCTAGTATCATGAGCATTTCCTACTTTCCCCCTTTGGATTCCAAAAATAAGTCTTCTCCTTGATCTATCCCATTTGATTTTCTAAAATAGCTAATCATTTGATAGTCTTAACCTTGAAATCTTTGGAGACCTAAATTGTCTACTTCAATCGAGAGTTTTCTTAAGGAATTCCCATTCTTTAGGATGTAATTAACTATGGGGGATTGCCTCCATAGAGAACTTAACGAACCTGGCTTAAAAAAAACCTTACTTTACTTTTCCATGTAAAGTAAGGAAAAGATATCTGGTATTTTCGATGACCCATCATGCCTTAAGAGTCCTTATTAGGTGATTAGGTCCATTATAGGGTGGTAATTTTTATCTTTTGAGATAGTACATCATTCCTTAATATCATATCCGATCACTTCAATAAGTACCAGTTAGGATCTGCGTGGTATCCCACATCCTAAAAATAAACACCACACTTGCATGGAGGTACTATCCACCACTTTCCTATGCAAGCTACCATTATCCTGATCTACTCGAGAAGTGCTTTTGGGCTGATCTAGGATATGTACTAACTCAGGATGATCAATCTCTATTGGTATATACTGCAGTACTGAGGCCTGGTTTTGAAGTGCATAGAGGGCTACTAATAAGTCTTCCATCCTCTTCTCTATCTGGTTGATCTGATCATCCATCTGTTTGAGCTGCTGACGGAGGTGTTGGGTTGAATGGATGATGTCATCTCCTCAACCATAATACCTTTCTGACTATGCTGATCTCTATGAAGGGAGCTCCCAGTATCGACCATGTGGACCTCGATCAAATCCTTAAGGAGATCATCCTCATTTGGATCAAAGTTGACATTTCCTTCCTGACAATATGATCGATCACTCCCTAGAAGCTCTCTCTTCTCTATAAAGTATTATTCTAGAATCTCCTTTAGGGAACTATCTAATCGTGCTGGTACACACATGCGCTGCTGACCGGTTGAAGGGTTGTGCTCACTGATAAAGATGCACCTGACACTGCCTATCATTGGAGTGATGGTTATAAAAGGGTCATGACTGCTGGAAGAGACATGCTCATGGCTGCTCATGGGTGTAGTAGTGTCTTTAGGGAGATACATTGCCATGGGATTGCAGAACTGTCCCCTTCCTCTTTTACAACTACTATTGTTACTGCCTCTAATCGTGGTGGTTATGGTGGTGCGACTATGACGCTACAGGGTCACCACTCCTTCTTCACCAAGACTAAAGTAGGAGGTCGGGTAGGGGAACTCGTCCTCACCTCAGTTAGTAGAGTAGATGAAGTGAGATTCTTTGGCCATAGCTATATCACCAATGGGGCTCTCTTCTCCCTAGATATTATCTTCTGTGCTTTTGTAGGCACGTGATGATGGACTGAACAGTGATGCAAGGAGGATCGATGTGGAGACAACACTGACTTTACCCTCATCGGGGATTTTTCCCTATGACTGGTGGTACTTATCAACACTATACTATCGCCCCATCGCCCGGTGGCGATGACTCAAAATTGACTTGAGGTAGACTAACGAATGCCCTGGAAAACCTCCATCGCTCCCTCGCCCCTCAATCGCCGAGCCTCGATGCTCTATCAATGCAATGTGCGATAACACTTATGGGGGATGATGGACCTCAAGTCAAATAATGTACCACTCAACGTCAGTACCGCCACCGTAATACCATACATAGACTGACATAGAACTTTCTCCTATCATTAGCTGAAACCTTGTGATATATAGGAGGTGGAGGCAATGCAGTTATCCTCTGATAGTCCTCTTCTCCATATGATGCTGAGAGGGAGTGAAACTGGTTGCTAGTCAGCAACGGGAAAACCTCACGAGGGGAGCCTTCCTCTGCAATGTGGAACGTGACATCCATCTCTTGGGCGGCACGATCGTGGTGCCGCTTGATTTTGTGGTTCCTATTACATCGCTATGTGTGGAACTGTGTACGCCTTAGTAAGGTGGTGTTAGAGATAGGTCCTACCTCAAAGGTAGGGGAAACTATTTTTGAAGCCATGATAGCCTTCCCCTTAGAGGGGACCATCGAGGAGGTGCTAGCATGCACCCGAGAGGCTGTGGGAACAATTAACATAGTGGGGACTCGACTGACTAGTGAAACATCAACTACTTTCCTCTTCAGGGAAGGATACTCAGTGTTAGAAGATAGGTCGATCCGAATGACTAGCTTCTGCCCAACCACCTCATCCTAACAATCAATGGGGTCGCCTCATGGTGATGCGGCTCACCAAATCCTGGCCAAAGTACACTGTGATGGGGAGGGAGGTCGGCCGATCCATGGCCAAATCCATCCCAAATGGAAAGGTAAAAATAAACTTCTGAGAGGCCATGTCTGCTGATTGCAAAGACTGCACTGAGTAATTTGAGTTGTATGTCTGTATTTGTTGAAATATAACTTGTATCAAATTTATGCCTTGATATTTGTTCCACGCAAGTAACAGAAGATTGGAGTTTTTAACCCACACTCAACAATTCAAATATGTTAAGTGGTGTTCATTGGAGAGATTTGGATATTGAGGAGTGTCTTTGCCATTTGATTTCGATTTAGAACCCATACTCAATAGATTTAGGTAGGTTGGGTGGGGTTATAAAATTTGAGGAGAGATTTTCTTGGAGATATTTATGTTTTGTGCATCTTGTTTAAAAATATTGATAGTTTGAAAGGCCTCTATTTAGCAAATTTGGGTATGCTAAGAAGAGGTTGTGATTATGTATTTGAAATATTTTGCTTGTGAAGATTTGATTGTGTGATATTTTGATGTAAAAATGGAGCTTCTTACTTAACAAATTTGGTATGGTAAGAAGAGGTCACATGTGTTTGATTTGTGCTTGTTGATGAGAGTTTTACTTAACAAATTTGGTATGTTAAGTGAAAGTTAAATGTGATTGTGAGATAAATTTGCTTTTTTTTAATGATGGGAGTTCCACTTAACAAATTTGGTATCTTAAATGAAAGCCCCAAATGTTTGAGGTATGTTTATTTTTTTTTTCTTTGAGAATGAGACTCTCACTTAACAAATTTGGCTTGTTAAGTGAAAGCTCAAGTGTGGTTTGACATGAAAAATTGGATCCTTATTTAAAAATTTTGGTATGTTAAAATAGGAATCAAATGTGTGTTGAAAAGAGACCCTCCCTTAACAAATTTGGTATATTATATGAAAGTCAAATGTGTTTATGATTTTTGAAAATGAAACTCTCACTTAACAGATTTGGTATGTTAAGTAAAAGTCAAATGTGTTTATGATTTTTGAAAATGAAACTCTCACTTAACAAATTTGGTATGTTAAGTGAAAGTCAAATGTGTTTATGATTTTTGAAAATGATACTTTCACTTAATAAATTTGATATGTTAAGTGAAAGTCAAATGTGTTTATGATTTTTTGAAAATGATACTCTCACTTAACAAATTTGGTACGTTACTCAAAGTCAAATATGTTTATGATTTTTAAAAATGAAATTCTCACTTAACAAATTTGGTATGTTAAGTGAAGGTCAAATGTGTTTATGATTTTGAAAATGAAACTCTCACTTAACAAATTGTTATGTTAAGTGAAAGCCAAATGTGTTTATGATTTTGAAAATGAAACTCTCACTTAAAAAATTTGGTATATTAAGTGAAAGTCAAATGTGTTTATGATTTTTGAAAGAAAAGAACTTATTTAACAAACTTAGGTATGTTAAATGGAGTTCAACTTGTTCTTCTGATTTTCAAAAAAGGGGTTCTCATTTGACATACTTGGACATGTCAAATGAGATCCAAATATATCTTGAAGAAGGAGTTCTATCAGACAAATGCAAATGGTGTCAAATAGAACTCAATTTGATTTACCTTCTCCAAGGGAAGGGAAACTCTCATTTAACAAATTTGGGTATGTGGGGAGTTCAAATATGTCATGACTTTTTTTTTTGTGTGTGTATAATTTATTGCTTTTTGAAAAAGAGGAAAACTTAAACTCTAGCACATATGAAGTATGTTAAGTGGAGTTTCAATTTTATATCATGATTTTATTTGAAAATAGAATCTCCATCCAACAAATTTGAGTGTGTGGGATGGGGTTATCTATTTCCAAACAAAATTTGCTTTTTAAAAAGACATTAAAAATGGTTGATTTTGATTTTAAAAAGGAACCTCCTTGTAACAATCATAGGATTTATTAAACGAGGTTTGGTTATATGTGTTTTGTGCATTTTTAAAAATTTCTTATAAATTTTTATGTAAAGATCTCTTATTATGTGAATTTTAAAAAAGTGCTTTTGGAAAGACATGTTATTTTGCAGAAGGGTTTTATTTTCTCATTGTTCATGGGAAGAACCTTGCCTCACCTTTGGGATGGTGAAGAGGTTCTTAATTTTGGTCATCTCCTTTGTTTGATTTACGTATTGCTAGGGACACCTGAGTGAGGTCCTAAAACCTAAAAGATGTTGGCGAGCTTTGCTTAAGGATGAAATAAGCTAAGTGCCAATATAAAGAATGATAGTCTCGGGCCTATATAAAATATAAGTCCACTATCGATACTTGGATGCAATAATTGTGTACTAAAGATAGAGAGAGGAACCATCCCTGGCAGAGTCTCTAGAAAAATCTGTGATATTTATTTTTGAGGATGTGGGACACCGCACAGATCTTAGGGGGTACTTATTGAAGTGATCGGGTACGACATTAAGGAATGATGTATTATCTCGAAAGATAGAAATCACCATTCTATAATAGACCTAATCACCTAATAAAGACTCCTAAGTCATGATGGGTCTTCAAATATACTAGAGATATTTTCCCTATTTTACATGGAAAAGTAAAGTATGATTTATTTTAAGCCGGGTTCATTAAGTTTCCTATGAAGGTAAGCCCACATAGTTAATTACATCCTAAGGAATGAAATCCCTTAGGAATACTCTCGATTAAAGTAGAAATTAAAGTCTCCAAAGATTTCAAGGCAAGACTATCAAAGGATTGGTTATGTTAAAAAATCAAATGGGATGGATCAAAAGGAGAGAATTATTAGTGAAGCCAAATGAGATAAGTACAGAATTCTCATGATACTAGGAAGCCTAGTGAGCAATTCAATCTATCATACGGTTGTGCTTTATAGTTTTGAAATTGAAGAGAGTTAATTATTTTAGTTGATATTTTATTAGAATACTAGGACTTATAATCCCACAACATAAGATTATGGAAATGCCTAAGAGATGAGAATTTATGCTTGTATCCTGAAGGAAACAACTATCTCATATCCTAAGCTAGGGAGCTTTGGTACAAACCATAAGAACGTCCTAAATCTAAGCGAAAGGTGGAGATAATGTTCTACCTCTATAAGAGAGGATAGACCGCCCAACTGTTGGACTTATAACCGTCTGGCGTGACCGCCAACTAACTCCTCCAACGCTTTAAATCCATGTAGGCAAGTCTTATGCTTTGCAAGATGGTTAGGCTGTTATTTATTTAGAAAGGAGATTAAGTTCTTAAACTCATGCCCTAAGAGACTAAAGCATGAGTGGTATGAATTCATGACTGAATCTAATAAAAATTTTATTAAATTCATTTGATTCTTTTGGACTCTTTATTTTGACACAGACTATGAGATTTTGTATGCCTAAATGCATGAGAACTTGATTATGAGCCAAATCAAGAGAGAAAGGGGTGTTCTTCCATCAAAGGCTCTCATAGGTTAAACCTTTATTCTCTAGCACAGATGGAAGCCCCCTCTTAACAAAAGTGGAAGAATATGACATGCATGATATTATACATTCATTTATCCAGCTAAGGGGTTGCTAAAAAATTTATTATCTTGACTTAATTCCTAGGCTTTTATGTGAGATTATGAGTTATTTTAAAATTTTAATTATGAGTTATTAGTGTGATAGAAAATTTAATTTTATCCTAAGAGCCTACCACATCTAGGCCACACATTCAAACATCAATCATAAAGAAACTATGAAAAGCATATTATTCTAGTGCGCAATCTAAATACAACATCAAATAATTTTATAGACTACCATAAAAGAATAAAAGGCCAATGCGGTCGGGTTTCACCGTAGACCCTAAAAAGAGAAAAAAGATGGGTAGCAGAGCTCTACCCTTATACAACCCGGATTATAAAAATAATACATGTTATGGGGATCTTCTTTTCTTCATTTCTCCATTCTCTTCCTTTTGATTTGATTTGCTCCAAAAACATCATAGGGCACCCCAAGGGCTAAGCCTTCTGGCCACTACTCATCCTAGTCTCCCATAACACTAATCCCAATTCATAATACAAAATTTTATTAAAAATAGGAAAAATAAATCTACCTACACTTACAAAACAAATATTATTTAAACACACCATACAACCCAAGCAGTTATATGAATAATTTAGATTTAGCACCCCACACATGGGTAACCAAGCCCACATGTCCTAGCGTATGTTATGCTTAGGAGGCTAAGCAACTTGCACATCTAACACATTTATATTTTTATTACAGTGGCCCCTTAAGCACAACCCCCTACAAAAAATATGATTAGGCTAATCACGGCCTACCATCTAGTCTACGAGGCATACACCCTAACATCTAGTCTAAAACATTACATCACAAA
This sequence comes from Cymbidium sinense, assembly GCA_021442155.1. Taxonomy (NCBI): domain Eukaryota; kingdom Viridiplantae; phylum Streptophyta; class Magnoliopsida; order Asparagales; family Orchidaceae; genus Cymbidium; species Cymbidium sinense. The sequence goes on along the minus strand of CM038221.1, from coordinate 170,603,627 downwards.
ATAAAATATAACATCATACATACAAATGCCCTATCTTAGCAGTATAAGTGGTGACTTAGTATTCTAATGTTTATGTTTAGGGCTTATGTGGCAAGACTTTACTAAGCTTATTTAGTTTAAGTTTCAATTTGGAGTTTGAATTTATTTAAATTTTACCTTTGGGTGATTTCAATTTAAATGATTTAATGATTTATTTTTTATTTTTTATTTTTTATTTCACTTTTATTTGGTTAAAATGATGTTTAGGTTTTCAAGAATGAAGATCAAAATTAATTCCATTTGTAGATAGAACTCACCCTATTCTACATTCTAACTCCTAAAGAGTTTAACTAAGGTCCTTAAGTATCTTAATTAGCCCATTTGAATTTGTGCAATTGATTTGATTTGATTTATTTGATTCGATTTAGATTGTAGAATTTGAGTTTGTTTAATCTTCATGTATTTGATTGATTTATTTTGGATTAGATATTTTAGTTTAATTAAATCTTGATAATTCAATATCCTAAATATCTAATGAAATTTAAGTTTGTTTAAATCCATGAGTTTTTGGATTGATTAATTTTAGATTATATGTTTCATTTTAATTAAATCTTGATAATTCAATATCCTTAATCTCTAATGAAGTTTAAGTTTGTTTAAATCTATGTATTTTTTATTGATTAATTTTAGATTAGATGTTTTAGTTTAATTAAATCTTGATAATTCAATATCCTTTTAAATTAATATTTAATTCTTTTCTTTGATTATGATTATGTGACTTAATTTTATGTTTATTTGATTTGATTATGGCTCATTTATTTGTAGTTTGATTAGATTAGATTAATTGAGATTTTATTTTGATTTTAATTGAGTTTGTGTGGTGTTTATTTTTTTGAGATGTGGGGCACCAAGTAGATCTTAGGGGCTACTTATTGAAGTAATCCGGTACAATATTAAGGAATGATGTACTATCTCGAAAGATGAAAATCATCATCCTATAATGGACCTAATTACCTAATAAAGACTCATAATGCATGATGAGTCTTCGAATATACCAGAGATCTTTCCCATACTGTACATGGAAAAGTAAAGTAGGATTTATTTTAAAGCGGGGTTCGTTAAGTTTCCTATGGAGGCAAGCTCCCATAGTTAATTATATCATAAAGAATAGGAATTTCTTAAGAATACTCTCGATTAAAGTAGACAATTAGGGTCTCCAAAGATTTCAAGGTTAAGACTATCAATGGATTGGCCATGTTGAAAAATCAAATAGGATAGATCAAAAGAAGAGACTTATTTTGGAAGCCAAAGGAGATGAGTAGGGAATGCTCATGATACTAGGAAGCATAGTGAGCATTCTAATCTATCATATGGTTGGGTTTTATATTTTTGAAATTTAAGAGGGTTAATTATTTGAGTTGACATTTTATTAGATTGCTAGGGCTTATAATTTCATAACATAAGATTGTGGAAATGCCTAAGAGGTGAGGATTTGTACTTATAGTCCGCAAAGGAGAAATAATAACCTCATATCTTAAATCTAGGGAACTTTGGCGAGGACCAAAGTATGACCTAAATCAAAGGCAAAAATGGGTATATGGTTTACCTCCATAAGAGAGAATAAACCACCCGACTGGTGGACTTATTACTGCCTAGAGTGGCATCCAGCTAACTCCTTCTATGCTTTAAATCTATGTAGGCAAGTCTTATGCTTTGCAAGATGGCTAGGCTGTTATTTATTTAGAGAGGAAATTAAGTCCTTAAACTCACTCTCTGAGAGACAAGAGCATGAGTGGTATGAATTTATGACTTAATCTAATGCAAATTTTATTAGATACATTTGATTCTTTTGGACTCTTTGTTTTGACACAGGCTATGAGATTCTCTATGCCTAAATGCATGAGAATTTGATTATGGATCAAATCAAATGAGAATGAGGTGTTCTTCTATCAAAGGCTCTTACAGGTTAAGCCTTTATTCTCTGTCACAAATGGAAGCTCCCTCTTAATAAGGGTGGAAGAATATGACATGCATGATATTATACATTCATTCATCCAGGTAAAGGGTTGCTAAAAATTTTATTATCTTGATTTAATTCATAGGCTTTTATGTGAGGTTATGAGTTATTTTAAATTTTAATTGCAAGTTATTAATTGGAGTAAAAAAATTAATTTTTATCCTAAGAGCTTACCGCATCCAGGCCACACATTCAAACATCAAACATGAAGAAACTAGGAAAAGCATGGAATTCTAGTGCACAATCTAAACACAACACCAAATAATTTTATAGACTATCGTAAAAGAATAAAAGGCTAGTGTAGTCGGGTTCTGCCATACACCCCAAAAAGAAAAAAAAAGGGTAGTCGAGCTCTACCCTTATACAACCCAGATTACAAAAATAATACATATTATGAGGGTCTTCTTTTCTTCATTCTATCATTCTCTTCTTTTTGATTTGATTTTCTCCAAAGGCATCATAGGGCACCCCAAGGACTAAGCCTTCTGGCCACTACTCATCCTAATCCCCCATAACAGTAATCCTAATTCCTAATATAGAATTATATTAAAAATAGAAAAAGTAAATCTAGCTACACCTGCAAAATAAATGTTAGCTAAACACACCATGCAACCCAAATAATTATATGAATTATTTAGGCTCAGCACCCCACACATGGGTAACCAAGCCCACTTGTCCTAACATGAGTTATGTTTAGGCGCTAAGTAACCTGTACAACAAAAATATTTATATTTTTATTATAGTGGCCCCTTAAGCATAACCCCCTGTAGAAAATATGATTAGGCTAATCATGGCTTGTCATCCAGTCTACGAGGCATACACCCTAACATCTAGTCTAAAATATTACATCACAAAATAAAACACAACATCATAGATACAATGCCCTAACTTAGCACTATAAGTGGTGACTTAGTATTGTAAGGTGTGTGCTTAAGGCTTGTGTGAGAAGACTTTACTAGGCTTCTTTAGTTTAAGTTTCAATTTGGAGTTTGAATTTATTTAAATTTTACCTTTGGGTGATTTTAATTTAAATGAGTTAATGATTTATTTTCATTTTTATTTTACTTTTAATTGGTTAAAATAATATTTAGATTTTCAAGAATGAAGAGTAGAATGAATTCCATTTGCAGACAAAACTCATCCTATTCTACATCCTAACTCCTACAGAGTCTAACTAAGGTCCTTAAGTATCTTAATTAGCCCATTTGAATTTGTGCAATTCATTTGATTTGATTTAACATTTAAAATTTGAGTTTGTTTAAGTATTTGATTGATTGATTTTGGATTAGATGTTTTGGTTTAATTAAATCTTGATAATTCAATATCCTTAATATCTAATGAAGTTTAAGTTTGTTTAAATTCATGTGTTTTTGATTGATTAATTTTATATTAGACATTTTGGTTTAATTAAATCTTGATAATTCAATATCCTTTTAAATTAATATCTAATTTTTTTCTTTGATTATGGTTATGTGACTTAATTTTATGTTTATTTGATTTGATTATGGTTCATTTATTTGTAGTTTGATTGAATTACATTAATTGATTTTTTATTTTCATTTTTAATTGAGTTTGATTCTTTATAAATAGGATTTTATTTTTAATCTTATCCATTTTCCTTGTTTATCAAAGTTTGGTTTGTATTTTGATTTCATACATTGGATAGTTAATTAGTTTATCTTATTTAAGCAAGTTCAATGAGATTTTATTTGATTACATGTTAAATTGATGAGAGTCTTTCTTAATTTAATTTAATTTGATTCAATTTGATTTGATTAGCTTTATTAGTCTATGAGTTTGCTTAGGTTCAATGTGATTATTAGTTTAATTAAGAAGTGTGTTTAGGTTAATTATAAAGATTTGTTTAATTTTTAATTTGATTTCATATTTGTTTAGATTAATGATGTAATTAATGACTAATAATTTATGTTTAATTTAGGTTTTAATTAGTATTTAATTGCATTTTAATATTTGATTAATCTCAAGTTTAATATTATTAGTTCGATTAACTTAATTAATTTATTTAAGATGTGTGATCAAACTAATTAGTAAATTAATTAAGTGTTTGATTTGAATTTGATTTAAAAAGTTAATTTGGTTTATTAAGATGATGGATTAATTTATTAAGTTTGCATTAATTAGGTGTTTATTCAATTAGATTAGCTTAAGGGTAATTAGTTCAATTAAGAAGTGTGTTTAAGTTAAATATTAAATTAAATAAAGATTTATTTAATTTTTAATTTAGTTTTATATTTATTTAGATTGACGATGTAATTAATGAATTAATGATTTATGTTTAATTTAGGATTTGATTAGTATTTAATTGCATTAATGTTTGATTAAGCTTAGGTTTAATATGATTAATTTGATTAACTTAAATAATTTACTTGAGGGGTGTAATTAATTATTAAATTTAATAATGGGTTTGATTTAAGCTTAATTTAAGAGTTAGCTTTAATGTAATTTATTTAAATTAATTTGATTCATTAAGATGATGGATTAGTTCATGAAGTTTGCATTAATTAGATGTTTGATTAATTAAGTTTGATTAAGGGTAATTAAAATTTTAAATTGTTAGATTAATTATAAATTTATTTAATTAGAGATTAATAACTTAATTTCTCACATGTGAGTGATTTGATTTAGTTAAGTGTTTTACTTAAGTTTGATTTGATTAAAAGATTATTGTTATTACCATCATTGTTATTAAGTGAATTAACTGTTTATTTCATTTCAATTAAGTTTGATTATTTATGGTTAGAATTTTTTTTATTTGATTTATTTATTATGTTTGTTTAATTTCATTAACATGTTTAATTTAGTTATTAGGTTGAAATATTTAATGGTTAATTAATTATCTTATTCCAAATGGATGTGATTTAATCATATGCTAATTAAGTTTACTTTAATTTTATTCAGTTTAATTTGATTAATATCAAATGATTATGTTGAATTGGTTTATTAATCAATTTGATTTTTAGTTTATTTAATGATTAATTAATCTTAAATTTGTTTTAATTTGTTAAGCAGTTTCATATAATTAAGATTCAATATTTAGTATTGGTTTAATAAGATTAGTTTGATTTTACATTAAAGTTTCATTGATTTATTTAATTATGAGTTTAATTTAAAATTTTAATCATTTAATTGAATTTCATTAACACAATTATGTTCAATTATGTTTAAATTCATTTTCATTTAGGGATACATTATACTTTTCTGACTTAAGGTTTGATTACCAATCATTTAGGTATTACATCATTTCTCATTTTGATTTGGAATTTAAATTATTTTTATATTATGTTTTAATTACTTCTTTAGTTGATTAAACTTTAATCTTAAGTGTTTGTTTGGGGTTAATCAAGGTTCAAAAAATCACATTATTTTCTTAAGAGTCCTAGATGTCAACTGAAGTGATTTAAGCCATTTTGAAGATTGTAGTAAATTTCTAGATTTTTATTTGATTTATTTTATTTAAAATGGATAATCTGAACTTCAAAATTTAATTTATCCCAATCCAGAAGTTCTTTTCACTTGAGATTTTTATGGTAGGTGTGTTTTAACTTTAGTTTCAATCTCTGAAAATTCAACTCAAGTCGACTTATATTTTTAGAGTAATTAATGAAACTTTATTTATAGTAAAACTTAAATTAAGCTCAAACTATTCAGTGAAATTTGAGGATTTTAGGTTTGTTGGATTTCTCTTGAAAAAATGAATCCAAGGAGTCATTGTTTGTAATTTTTTGCTAAGTATTTTCTTTTTTATGAATTTTTAAAGTTTCAGGTAATTTAAATAATTTTTAAGCTCAGAAAATCCGATTTTCCCACTTAGCACAGTTAGCACCGCGCGCGGCGTTAACGTGGCAATGCAATGCCACGTGGCATTGCGCGATTTGACGTGCGCGCGAGCCACGCAACGTCGCGCAATTTGCGCGAGGTGCCACATCAGCATAATGAGTGGGAAAACTGCGTGTGCATAGTGATTGTGATGCGTTGTTTGATCCAGACCGTCTGATCACAGATCGGACGGTCCAGGCTAGATCACCCGATCCAGTGGCCAGGATCGCGTGATTGGTGCGCGATATGACCCATCCAATCGCCCGAACTGCGGGATTGGATGGTTTAGAATGCATCCGATGATCTGAATGCTTAGATCGCACGATCAACACACAATCCGAGTCGTCCGATCTGAACCGGATCGGACGGCTTCTTCGTCCGTGAACATACAAAAAGGGTATTTTGGAAAAAATGAGAAATTCTAGATGAAAACTTATCCAAATAGACTCATTTTTGCGTCGATTCACACCGAAAAACTTCTATTTTCTAATTGGGATGATATAAAATATAAAATGCAGGATTATCTAGGATAAATTTCTAAAATCGCACAAACAATCATCACAATTAAAGGATCCTTAGGCCGACTATGGTTTGGCAAAATTTACCTCGCTAGGGATGGTTTCCGACGGCAGTGAAGATCCGAGTGAACTCCTAGGTATGTCAGAAAGCTTTGAAATGATTTTTAACCTTTGCCTCCCTTTGGAACATCGTCTTCTCCAATGTTTACCATCGCTTCGCCGGAAAAGCTTCTATTTGTGTTTTTGAGCTAAAAATGGCTCAAAGAGGTGGGGGATGGGTTTCTTTTTGCTTTGGGGAGCTCTTGGAGGATGAATAGTGGTAGGAGAAAAAGAAATAAAGTCTTATTTCCCCTCCTTTAATAGTGATCAAAAATCCACTTTTTTGAATTTTTTGGCTTCAAAGTATTATCATTTTGCTTGGGGTGATTAGGATGGATGATGGATTGATTGAGGACTTTAGATTTTTGCTCCAAAGTCCTCTTTTGTTGTCATATGATCAAACTCCATTGAATGCAAATATTGGGGAGGAGTTGAATGCCTATGATGGGGAGAATTAAATGAGGTTGGGTGGAGTCCTATGTGAGGGAGAATCCATGAGAGATTTAATTAGGTTAGGTTGATTTTGGGCTGATCCAAAATCAATTTTAATTGGGTTTAATCAACCCCTAATGGGTCATGGCTTGGTTTCAAAGGATTTGGCTCAATTTGGATCATATGGGTCACATTGGGTCATATTAGGTTAGGTCAACCAATTGGTCAAATTGGGATAAACCAAGGATTATGTTAGGTTCAAATAATAATTTGAAGAGTTTTTATATGATTAATTTGATTTAATTTAGCTTAGAATTAATTTTGGCTCATTTGGAATCAAATGGGTCAAATGAGTCAAGTTGACAAATTTGACCAAAATTGGCTAAATTGACTTGGGTTATGGGTTGATTAATGTTCAATTGGCTAATTGAAGATGAATGTGGTCTTTGGTTGGAATCAATTTAGATTTAATTTGGATTTAGGCCAAATTGACCCTTTAGGCTAATTTGGGCTAAATGGCTCAATCGAGCTCGATTGATCAAATTGAGTTTAATTATGGCTTTGGTCAAGTTCAATAATCAATTTGAAATAAACTTGATCCATTGGTTGCAATCAATTTTGATTAGATCATGATTTTACCTAATTTGGTCCTTTAGGCTAATTTGGGTTAACTTAGATCGAATGGCCAATTGGGCTTGGTTTGACTCAATTGGTGGTGAAATCATATTTAAATATTAATATTTGGTTAATTCAAATCATTGGTTTCAATTAATTTAATGTAGGATGAGTTTTGGCTATTTGTAGTTCATTGGCAATTTTTTTAAATTGAGTACGGTTAGAATCTGAATTAGCTAATTAAGTATTAATAAAAAAAATTTAAATAGGTATATCAATTGGGCGCGCCGGTTCGATGTGGCGTGGCACGTGAAGAGTGGCGCGATAATTGGGATGGCTTCTCAATTAGCCATCGCTTTGCTTTCTAATTAACATCTCCCATATCATTAGGGCCGATCGCCTATCTCCTCGGTTGCTCGATTCGACCCCGAAACTCCCCTCTTCGCCAGAACTCCGATCAACCGAATCGCTTCACCGAGCACGGGTCCTCCCCTCTTGAACTTTCGCCGTCAGGAAGTCTCACCGTCAGATATGCTTTTGTCCCGCTGTACAACTTTCTGTTTACTATTATCACTGATCTTGATTAATCGTTTTCATCGCTCCAAATTTCTTCTTTATCCTATTCTTTTATTTCTATTTTTTTTTGTCATTGTCTTCCATCCTAACTCTTATTTCTACTCATTTTGTTTCCAAGTGTTTTTTCCCACTTCATTGCTCTAATTCCACTCCATCTATCACACAACCTTGTTATTTCTCTCAATGTCTTTGTTATTGCATCTTTATCCATTGACACATGAGGGTTTGTTTATGCTCACATGTATTTCGTGTGTATGGTTTGCCTATTTTATTCTTTCTTTTATTTGTATTTATTATGAAACATTATGAATGGTTGTTTTAGTGAAACTATAACCTTATCAAAATTCTATACATGATTTTTGCCATCTCATTTGATTATTTATGAGCTCTTAGAAATTTGTAGCTTGAAGATTGGAATCCATCCTATCAATGGGTTATTATATTGATGGAAAACTGGTCAATTGAAAGAAAAAAAAAATTTGCCATAGGATTTAGGAATTGAATTATCATCGGGCATTTAGCAATGTAGTTTCATTTTCTTTGGTGAATGGTTTATGGAATTAGTGGTGAGTTATTTTGCAAGTTTGAACAATGAGTTATAAATTGATTATAATAAAATTAATCTATGAGAATCCATTATTAAACTTGCAAAGATATTGCATACTCACATTTTAAACCCATTAGAAAAGAGCCCAAAAGATTGTAAAGAGAAAAAAAGAGAGGGCTTCTTGGTTGCCTTTCTACATTAATCTAGTGCTGTTCTCTTTCTACTTTTGATTTATTTCATTAATATATGTAGTGCATCATTTAGTTTTTGCAGTATGTTGCGTTGATTGTAAACCATAATTTTCTACTTTTCTGACAGTAATGATGGCGAGGAGCACGCCAGACGCCCCGACGCAGAGTTAGGGAGGCCACCCCACCATTGGAGCGTGCACCTTCGAGGTTCATCCTAGTATTGTTCTACGTATGCATCAATCGCTCACCCCGACATCGTAGTGAATTTTATTTTTAGAATGTGTTACCGCTTACCTTTTATTTCTGACGTACTTAGATTTATTTTTTCGAGCACAGACTGAGGTCGCATCACACTTGCTTATGGAAGGAGTGGCCCATTACATGCACGAGATTCGCGCTAGAGCAGTGCTCGATCGGTGAGTCATCCTACGGATCATCGGGCCATCGCTTTTGAGATGGTCTCCGCATCAATACCTTCACCTGTAGGTGAGATGACCGTGATGCCCGTGACGCGTGATGATTCTAGACTATGGATTGATGGGCCACCTATCATAGGACAGGATTGGAGAAGAAGAGATGGGACACTTGGCCTGATTGCTGCGATGATTTGTTAGGATGACACCCATTACCAGCGTGATGTATCATGATCCCATCGCCATATTGCCATTCGACGCCGTGCATTACGCGCAGACATGCATGCCACTGAGGTGGCTTAGGTGGACTTTCTACGTGGAGATATATGACGGCAGAGAGGAGTTCTTCCGCCACATGCGCTTATATTTACGGTCGCTTTACCGCCGATACTTCGGGAGGTCCACCTGATTCACCACCGGAGGATCTGGATTCTTTTAGCATGATGTCTATAGTGGAGGCGCTTTTGGCTCATCTATAGGAGTCGACGAGTCTCGAATTAGGTCAACATGGCTGATTGCCTACACCTCCTTCAGATTTGGGCTTGGGAGCATATTCATGTGGGTAGACCGACTTTACATGTGCCATATCCTGCAGAGCTTGTTGGTCTCAGTGTTGGTTTGAGGTATGTGTTGTTAATTACACTTTCAAATTATACAGCTTATATATATGTTTAAACTATTTTCGTGCGTGGAATGAGTATGTTCGCCACAGAACCAATAAATATTAAAATACGTAAATGAAATTTGGCTGCAAACACAGTTGATCCGAGTTAACACTTTAGTCTAAATATTTGTAATGTAGATTATGTTTTAACATAATTTTATTATATAGTGATCCTGAGCCGCATCAGTGAAGCAGATCACATCATCGATATATGCTCATAGACTCGACGACATAAGACGAGTCCTCTTATCACCGGAAGAGGGTTGAGTGGTATTTACCGATAGAGCGCCGTGCCTTATTCCCGAGTAGATAGCCCCGTTGACCTAGTTTCAAAAGTGGTCGAGTAAAGCGGATGCCGACGGATTGATTACCACCCCACATTGCTTGGGAGAGGAGGGATTGCCTCGTCGAGGGCCTGGGATGTGACAGAAAAGATCACATCGGCCAAGTGGTTCATATCGGGCTTCTTTGTATTTACAAACGACAGATCCTCACCACTTACTACGCAGAGCACCGGAGCGATTTAGGCGTTATGATATAAGTAAGTATTCAATATTTTTGTAAGTGGTAATTTTACATTTTTTTGTGTAAAGACCATATATATCGCGGTAACTCGGGACATATTTTAGCCATACTTCGGTGCTGTGGATGATCACCACTTACAGCGATGTGTCGATAGATATGAGATGATATGTAGAGACCGATGAGTGCATATATTGACATGGACATTCATGAGGTGTCGACAAAGATGACGGAGCACGGCCCATCTACTTTCAGATCTGGTCCTTCTATCGATCCGATCCTTGTCCTACATATGCTGATCCAGGACCTTCTACATATCAGCCTACATATGACTCGCAGCCACCTATATTCCCCAGATGATATGTCGACCGCGTCAAGATCAGCACTCATCATCATCTTGATCCATCTCGGCGCTTGACCAAGCACACCGGGAGTGGTGCTATTCTACGCATACCGAGGAAGGCGCTTGCATTTTATTTTTTTCTATTTCACAAACTTCGTTAGTCATGTACACTTTGATTATGGCATAATGAATTTCTTATTACTTGTCCATTTGTGAAATGAATTAGTGAAATAAATTTCTTATTACTTGTCCAGTTGTCACACGGGATAGGGTTTAGGATTACTTTCTTATTATTTATATTTTATATTCTATTTTTATATGAAATAGAAATATATATAGTATCTTAAATTTATATATATAGAGATGTAGTCCTCCACTTCAATCATCTAATTTAAAAAAATATATAAAATTTTGTTTAGAGTTCACGTGTATTTACAAGCATCAGGCCGACCAGTTTCGTTTATTACCTGAAGCCAGTCGCCCCTGAACTTCAGATAACTGAAGCCAGTCGCCCAATTAGTGGGCGACTGGCTTCAGGTAATTTGACTATTTGTCCATTTGGTCTAAGGCCTGCAGAAAGCATTTCGCTCCCAAATTCTTTTCATACAGCCAATACTCGAAACCCATTTTTAGCAACATACCATGAAGTCACCTTGCTCATCACTCCAATACTTGCAATGTAACTCAAAAGGCTTGCAAATGTGAAGGCTCGATCCCAAATTCAAGCTTTCCATTTGGAAGATCTCAAACGCCTTCGATCGAGTTCTTTACATACCCATCAACAAGGGCATTGTATGATATCAAATTCTTTTCATACAACATTTCAGAAGCTTTGCAAGCATCTTCCATCCTACGAGTTGGCTTAACATGGTGACCAAGAAGTGGAATCAAAGTACTTTTGCTGATTATTGTGTCATAATTTTCAGTTATTTATTAGATAAGTGCTATATTTATAATATATGAATAATTATGATATTCTATGAACACTGAAATAAACATACAGTAGTATCTAAATTTTCTCACCTTTACTTCCAAATTTTAGCATATAAACATACGCTAGTCAACCAATTCATTTCACAAATGGACAAGTAATAAGAAATTCATTATGCCATAATCAAAGTTACGTACATGACTCAAGTTTGTAATGAAATAGAAAAATAAAATGTAGACAGACATCGTCTAAACCCTACCCGCGGTGACAACCGCCTTCCTCGTGTAATCGCTCAAAGACGGATGGATGATCACCATTGATGATGGCCCTACAAGGCTATGTCACCGACGCGATGGCTTTTACCATCGTACTGCCGTAAAAGAATCTCAAATATAATAGTAATATTGTAAAATCTAAGTAGATCTGTAACGAAGAGAAAAATAAGCATTATCCTATTGGAAAATGTACCGTCGACTGTCAATATTATGGGGGCACGATGACCTGTAGTGACCAGCTATTTTGCATATGCTACAAGTTCTGCTACTTGAACCTACATTTTCATCCATTGGTTTCAATCTATTCAGACGGTACCGACCTTCTACAAAAAGTGGTCGAACATGACTAATCCATGCTCTTCACGAGATGGCCAATCGAGCGATCCGTAGAGTATGAAATTCATTTATGTATGTTAGCTTATACATAGTGTATCGGTGACATACACGGAGATGGTTTAACCAAAATCCCAATGCGCAATCACATGGACAATGATATATGATCATTCTGCCACAATTATAAACACATAAACCATTATCTAGTAAATCAACTCTGAATGATCGACTGGACCTGTCAAAAACCTGCATCTCATGTGAGTTGATATTTACTGTTCGTGAGAAATGCCTCTTTTTCTATCGCGGATATCCTAGAGTAGACAAGTTGACTTCCTCCGAGTAGCGTGATAATCGCTTTCATGAACAAAGCTACTAAGTTGTAATAGATAGATTTAAAGCCTAAATCGGTAAACCACGCCCGCTTTTAGTACACCGCTAAAGCACTCGATGCATTTGTCGCCATTGTCCCATAACGCATACCACCATCGCACAAGGGACCATTTTGGTCACGCTACAAGCTTCTTCTTTAACATTTTTGATATCTAACATCAAACGGTTGAACTGATGAATATCATCAGTGTTACCTGCTATATACATATTCTGGCATAGAAACTCAACATCAGCAATCTCAAGTCTATGTACAACCTTTTTAAAATTTTTGCGCAAATGGCGCAAACAATGTCGGCGCGCAAAAATCTCTTTGCATCCACGTAATTCAAAGATGTTTATCGATATTATGCATAAATCACGCCTACTACGTAACACATCATGCAAGCAAAGAAAACCATAACCACTAATCAATATTCTCGATTCCACAACAAAGAAAAGCTAGAACAACCCATTATTGCCATCGATTCCTACGATCAATAATGTACCACATACTTGCCCAACAAAAAAGTACCTAAGCTCAACACCGGTGCAGCAACTCCATCCCATTATTGAAGGTCCAAACGCCCAAAAAAGTCTCTGTAAATGTTGCATAATGGTAGATTGAATTCTGTAGACTGCAGTACTAGAAATCGATTCCATATAAAGACTGAGAGTCTTATAGGACTCTTCCTACCAAATATTGCTTTTACCGCCTTTACTTGCATCCCATGCTTTCATATATGAAACTTTAACATTAAATTTTGACTCCATTCTACCTATAATTTTCTAGGCTTCGATCAATTGCTTGATCACGTTTGATGTATTCTATGAAATTTGAACTACACCGATGACCTGTAATTTACACATCTATGATTTTCACCAACTTTTGATATTTTCCAAGCACCCCTAATCGCCGATGCTACAATGTAAACGCCACTTACAGTGGCCTTCTAGACTATCGTATACATACAACCGTAGTTCTTAGAGGTAACTGCTCGTAATTGAACATTATTTACTATGGACCACCCAACAATAGCAAATTGCATACTCCATTTACTTGCAAAACACATACCTTCGACAATATCATTTGGAATTTCAATTTCATCTTTTAGGGCAATTTCGTCGGATGGATCGTCAAAGTAAACATCGTTGTCCCACTGCCCCGTAGTTTTACACATCCGGACATACTCGTTTGTGGACAACATATGACTCACTAATATGAAATGAGTGATTTTTAGCATTATGACCGTTTATATTCTCAAGTACGTGGCTTAACCCGACCTCATCCATCACTAATACCCCGCCGACTCACTACTTGAGCCACTACTCATAGTCGATACTCATCTCCGCAAACACCGAGGCACATACCTCATCCTAACATAACATCACCGGCCAAATAACTTATAAGTTCAAAGAACTAATTATCATATTAATTATTACAAGTATAATCGATAAATTATGACGATATACCCGGGAATCAACTCATCGAGTCGCGTTGTATCCCTGAGGTGCTTGCGATGAAATCCGTATGTGTTAGCAGATATATCAACCTACTACCGGATCAGCTGATGTGGATGTAATATTAACATCTTCCACTTCGACATAGAACACCAACATCTGACGGGAAGCTTCGTTAAGTGTAATTTGAAATGTCATCGCCGATATGACGCTATAAATCGCTACCCACCGGATAACCACTGAGTGATTGTGGTGGTTCGGATCAATGTGCAAGCTTCATAATTGTTTTCAATTGTCGACAACCTTAACTGGACGATTTTGACCTCCCACATAACTTGGATTAATTGCTCATCGATACTCGCCATTTCCATAAAAAGAATTAATAAACAAATTATCTATTCATTCTTGCAAAACAAGTTATATAAATAATAAGAATTTTATATTAACCGACACCCTAATTAATACTACTTTTGGCTACTTAACACCTAAATAAATTGATAAATAAAGTGATTTATTGTGTGTTTACAAAGAATGAAGGGGATGTGAGCTAAAAAATGTAGAATCTGCCAAAGGGAATTTTCCTTAAATGAAATGGAGCTGCAAGAATCATCGCCGAAAGCTAAAGTTGACTTCCAACGGCTGGCAAATGAGAGAGGGAAGTAGTTAAATGTCATCAAAGCGAATGCCGGGAAAAACAAAAGTTTCTATCGAATACAGACAAGACGCAATGGTCGGATCTTTGCCGGCGCCGGAAGTTCCAAGAAGGGGAGGACCGTGGTCGAGTTTGGCTGAGTTCCTACGAGAGAGTTTTGAAATAATCGAGCAAAACCGAGAGATAGGTATCGATCCGTCTAATGATATAGGCTGCTAATCCAATTAACTCAGACTGGGGCGCCGCACTAATCAAGCAATTACTGAAGCCACCGCCTCGATCTTTCGCAGACGCCAACATCGAAAACAATGTGGCTAGTTACCAATCGGGCAACTATACCTATTCTTAAATTTTTTTTATTAATACTTAATTAGCTAATTCAGATTCCTCAATTTAAAAAAATTGCCTAGTTCATTTAGGCTAAGGGTTGACTTGGTCAAATGACTAAGTTGACTTGGTTTGACTCAATTGATTGCAATTGATCATCCTGGGGTGATCAAGAATCATGGTAAAAGGTTTTGGTGAGCTTGGTTCAATCTAATTTTGGTTGGATTAAAAGTTGGCTCAAATGGGTCCTTTAGGTCAAGTGGACCTAAGTGGGTCAATTGGTTTGAACTTGGTTTGATTTGAGTTTAATTAAACATATATATGAGCCCTGGATTGAAATATAAATTCAACGATAATAAATTTGGAGTCCAATAGATTTTGGCTCAATTGAAAGTTTTAAATCAAAAAGGCTAAGTTAGGCTTGACTTAGGTTGACTTGAATTTGGTTTGATGATTGTAAGTTTTATTTATATTTGGATAAATGATTGAATGAATGATTGATTCGAGAGAAAATCTATTAGTTTTGACTTAATTTGGATAGAATTTGGCTAAGTCCAAAGAATTAGCTCAAAGGGTAGATTGAGTTTGGATTTGATTTTCGATATAATTTTGGTCATTTGAATTTGGATTTCATTTATATTTGTGAATATAAATGAATGAATAATTGATTTATAAATAAATCAATTAAGTTTGATTTGATCTAAAGGGAGTTTTGGCTAAGCCTATGAATGTGGTTCATATGGCTTAGGAAGGGTCTTAGGATTTGAATTTGATTTGGAGTTGCAATCATTTGGAGTCAAATTTGAAATTAGATTTAGAATTTGAATTTAAATTTGAGGTTTGGTTTGAGATTTGAATCTGAGTTCGAATTGAGAAGGTGTATATAGAGTGGATTTAGGCTATAGGATAGATGATTTTCTTAACTCTGGGCTATGACCTAATCTACCTAAGTCTCTAAAGCTCTAGGTTAAGTGTTCACCTAATCACTAGAAGTGTCTTGTGACTAAGAAATTCTTAGTGTCTAGAAGAGTCCTAAGTTTAAGAAAAGAAGGTTAAGAGCTCTCTCCAAAAGTGAGGTCAACAAAAGGACCCCCAATATGTGTGGTGTAATTAATGGTGTTGACTGAAATGATCAACAACATCCAGAAGATTGCAAACACTAATGAAAAATGATCTATACCTAGACCCGAGAGGTAAATAGGATCATGATCTTAGTGCGATGCAGCTCTCTTTATGCTAAGGGCAAAAGAGAGCAAGAAGGAATCTGCTAGAGATTGAGCACATGAACCTTCCACTAAGGAAGCAGGTTCAAGTTATCTGTTGAGATATAAGAATTTAAGTTTGATTGTGAATATGATTAGTTTGGATGTGTATCCATTGGGGATAAGGATCTATAATCCGATGGGGATCAAGATCTAATTAATTTTAATTTGTTTTATTTTAATTGATGTGGAGGCATATCCGCTAGGGATAAGAATTTGATTGGATTTCTTTAATTTGTCTGATTAGACTTCATTACGGAGGTTGGTTTAATTTGTTATGGCTCCACTGGGGAGAAGGATTCTAAATTTAGGGCATATCCACTTGGGATGTACACTTGATTGAATTTGTTTGATTTAGATCTAGGTTCCATTAGGGAGGTTAATTTGATTTGTGCCTCACTGGGGAGAAATTTGGTTTGTTTGATATGTTTAATTTGACTCCACTGGGGAGGTTGGTTTTGAATTTATTTTGTTATGGACCCCACCAGTGTGCAATGGACTACACTAAGAAGAATCCATTGGGGCTTTGGCCTATCTTAGATTTATAAGTCCAAAGGGGTAGTCTACCTGTCATAAGATAGGACTATCTGACCTAAGGGGTTGCCTTTCGATGTGAAATGACTGTACTAGGAAGAAGGCATAACAAACTTACATCTTTCAAAGTAGGGATCAATTGTTGGGGATCAATGAAAACAAATTAATCTAGACCTAGGCTAATTATTTGAGTGAATGCCGCCATGGGGCTCATATCGACTCAAGAATAGTAATTAATTTAATTAGATGGAGCTTAATGATGGATCTACTAAGAAGGAGCTAACACCAGCCTAGACCTATCTTAGGTATACAAATCTAAAAGGATATTCTACCAGCCATTAAGTAGAACTGGCCAACCTAAGAGGCGCCTTTCGATTTGCAATGGTGTTGACCTCATTTTTAGAATGAGCTCTCAACCCCTCCATCTTAGACATAGAAATCCTCTTAGACTTTAAGAGATCCTTAGTCTTAAGACACATCTAGTGATTTGGTGGACACTCAATCTAACCCTAGAGACTTAGAGAGTTAGCCACAGGAATAGGTCATGCCTTAGGGGTGTTAGAAAAATTTGCATACCCTATAGCTTGAAACACATTCCTTACTTCCCTCTTTCAAGTCAAACTCCAAATCAACATAAGACCTAAATCAATTCTAGCATAATTGATTTTCTCCAAATTAAAATCAATGCCACATGATTGAAATCCATGATTGAATTCCAAGTTGAAATTCCAAATTCCAAATTTTGCCTAAGCCCTTTGATTTCCCTTCATGGACTTAGCCAAAATCAAATCTAAATCAATTCAAATTCATGAAATTTTTTCATAACTCATTTATATTCTCATTTATATTCACATATATAAATTAAATATAAATTTAAATCAATCAAATCAAATCCAAAATTCAAATTCTCAATTCAAAATCTTTCCTAAGTCCTTAATTTCCCTCTTAAGGACTTAGCTTATATCATGTTCAAACCACTTCAAATTCATGAAATTTTCTCATAAACTGTTTATATTCTCATTTATATTCACATATATAAATGAAATATAAATTCAAACAACCAAAACCAATTCCAAAATCAAACTCAAATTTAATCAAAATCCAACTTAAGCCTTTCAAGTCAACTTAGCTTAAATCAACTTCAAATCAAGCCAAACTCTTGATTTTCCTTCATGATTTAATCAATCCTTCAATCATGAACCTAAATATAAATACAAACTTCAATCACCAAATCAAAACTCAATTCAAAAATCAAAATCCATTTCATGTTCACCCTTTGAACTTGAAATTATCAAATGAATCAAAACCCATTTGACTTCAAACCACTTGCAAATGGATTTATATTTCAATCACAAGTCCATATACAAGTACAATCAAACTCAAATCAAGCTTTGACCAAGCCATTTAACCTACTTAGGCTCACTTGACCCAAAGTGACCTAAAGTGTCCTTATGAGCCAAATTCTAATCCTAACCAAATTGGATTGAATGAAACTCACATAAGCCTCTCATCATGACCAATAATCATCATGTGATGATCAATCACTCAAATTGGGTCAAACCAAGTCAAACCTAAGAGCTGACTAAGTCAACACTTAGCCAAAATGAAATCCAACATAGCAAAAATCCACCATAGGCCAAATTGATTGAAACCAATGATCTAAGTTCATTTATAACTAATGTTTGAACTTGACCAAGTCAATATTTGAGCCTAACCTAGCCCAATTGGCCACTTGACCTAAAAAGTAATGTGTCAAAACTTGATCTAAGTCAAATTAATTGAAATCAATCGATCAAGTTCATTCTAAATCACTTGTTGAACTTGACCAAAGCCTCAATTGGCCAACTAGACTTAACCTAGCCTAATTGACCTTGAACCCAACTTGACCTAAAGGGTCATATTGAGCCAAATTAAAACTTAACTAAAATTGATTAGAAATAAAGATATCAATCCACTTCATATGACTAACCAAACCTAAACCTACCCATGGGCTCAATAGTCAAATAATGGGTCAAATTGGTCAACTTGACCCATTTGACCTAAATGAAGTCATACATACCAAATTCAAACCTAAACCAAATTGAATCAAACCAAAGCACCAAAATATTTCAAATGGTCATATGAACTTGACACAACCCTTGGTTTGACCCAATTTGACCTCTTGGTCAACTTGACCCCAGTTGACCCATTTTGACCTAAATGGGTCAACATGAGCCAAACCATACCAAATGAACTTCAAATCAAATGAAACTTGGCCAAACCTATTTTCTTAACATACCCAACATATCAAAATTCAAAACTATTCAAATGATCATTTACCCCTAGGCCATAGAACAAATATTGGCCAATTCTACTTGGAACTCGTCAAACCCTCTTCATACCTACTTGATACTCTCCTAATAGGTCAAGTGAACACCAGGGAGGGTGGTGCACACAACCCAATGGGTTTAGGTTAGCCCAACCTGACCCAATGGCCAAATTGACCAGTCCCCTTGAAATGGCCACATAGGAATCATGCCCCACTTATTTTGAGCACATGGGAAGTTCATATTCCCACTCCTCTGGCCAAATCGAATTCAAGGACACCCTAAACGGCCTAACCAACTCATTGCATGAGCTCAATTGGATCAAAATGTCATGGCAAGCTTCGGTCGTCTGATTGCCAAAGGGGGAGATATACTCCCCCTAATTCATTTGAAAATTAACAGATCCATTGTCGATTAAGTTTAGAGAGTCATAGGAGCCATTTGCAAGTGATCCTAAGCTTCCTAGAGGGAGATTAAAATTGCCATTTCTCAGTTTTCATTATTTGAAAATATGGGAGCTCAATTAAATTTCTAACTTTCTCCACACTCAAAATCAGTGCAATTCCCTTTGCCCACTCCATCAGAGAGCCTAATCGAGCTTGCCTAAGCTCTCTTCGAAGTTCTTGAAGCAAAGGGAGATCCAATTCAATCAAAATTGAGCTCAAGCTAAGGAGGAGGTGACCCATAGAAAGATCCACTCAATCTCAACCCCTCAAACTTTCACCAAAGCTTCGTCTCAACCAAACAAAGCTTCTCTAACAAAATCGAGCGCCAGTGAGGTATGCCATTTTTTGATCACTAAACTCAATGTGGTGTAGAGCTTTATGAAAAAATGTTAATGACATAAGATCTTGACCGTTGGATGTAATCTCCTATGCATGTTGATGGTGTGGGTAAAATTGGGATCAATCTTAGTTCAATCGAGCTCGGATCATCCCTTAGAACATGGACGACCTCTATTGTTCATAGGAGAGATAAGGGAAGGATCTCTGGCCATCCATCCGCGTGTTTTGGATGGACGACCAAGATTAAAACACGCTTTATATTTAATTTTATTCCTCTCGATCCGCGATCTCCCCATTGATTGGACGAGAGGAAAACGTAGGCCACCCACCACGCATGGCGCAATGGGACATTTTAAATATCTAATGGGAAGGTGCCGCATGTAAAGCGCACGTCGTGTCAGTTCATGCGTGGCACGCCGTAGGGATTAAGGATTTAATTAGATTTTAAATAATTCTAATTAATTACCTAAACTTCAAAAATTCATATCTTAACCTAAAAAATTTTGAAAATTATGAAATAAATTGCATTAGAAAGATAATCAAATATATAATATTTTAAAATTGATTTTGATTAATTTCAAATAATGTCTTTTTTTTTTCTGATTTTGGGTTTTATTAGGAAACTTAATTTGCTTTAATTAATCCACTAATTATTCTCAAACTTCTTAAGTATATTTTGGGGGATGACTTCTGCCTCCCCTAATTTTCTTGGGATTTATTAGTGGCATAATTAGGAAAATTGCTAATTTATATCCTAATTATTCCTTTAATGTAATTAAAGATAATTAAGGGTTTGATTAGTGGTTTAATCCTTCGTTGAAGTTGATTAAGGTTTGTTTCAATGAATAGAAGGTTTAAGGAATAGTTTTGGGGTATTTCCCCTAAGCTATTCCTTAAACTCCATTTTCTTTCTTAATCCTCTCTTAATTAAGGGTTTCACTAATTACCCTATTAATTAATTTCTTAAAATTCTAAAACTTTCTAAAATTTAAATTAATCTACTTAGGGTAGATGCTTAGGTGTTCAAGAGTCTAAGTATAATTAAGGAAATCAAAATTCAACTCATATGTGTGAGAGGTATTGTTGACCTCATTTTTAGAATGAACTCTTAGCCCCTCCATCTTAGGCATAAGACTCCTCTTAGATTTTAAGAGTTCCTTAGTCTTAAGACACATCTATTGATTAGGTGGACACTCAACCTTGCCCTAGAGACTTAGAAGAGTTAGCTAGAGGAATAGGTCATGCCTAGGGGAGGAAAATTTTTTAGCTTGAACCATTCCTCACTTTCCTTCCTTCAAGTCAAACTCTAAATCAATCTTATTTGATTTTCTACAAACTCAAATCAATGCCATATGATCAAAATACATAATTGAAATTCATAACTGAAATCCATGAATGAAATTCCTAAGTCCAAATCCTTCTTAAGTCCTTAATTCCCCGCTTAAGGACTTAGCCAAAATCATGATCTAAGCCAATTCAAACACATGAGATTTTCTCATAATTCATTTGTATTCTCATTTATATTCACATGTATAAATGAAATATAAATTCAAACCAATCAAACTAAATTCAAAATTCAAAATCAATTCATAAAATTTCATAAGTCCTTTAAATTTTCCTTAAAGGACTTATCCAAAATCATGATCAAATTAATTCAAATTCATGGGATTTTCTTATAACTCATTTATATTCTCATTTATATTCACATATATAAATGAGATATAAATATAAATCAATCAAACCAAATCCAAAAATTAAATTCCAATTTATAAATCCTTCTTAAGTCCTTAATTTTCCATTAATGGACTTAGTCCAAAATCATGATCAAATCAATTCAAATTCATGGAATTTTCTCATGATCCATTTATATTTTCATTTTTATTCACATATATAAATGGAATATAAATATAAATCAATCAAACCAAATTTAAAAATTCAAACTTCAAACTCCAAAATTTTCCTTAAAAATTCAAACTTCAAACTCCAAAAATTTCTTAAGTCCTTTAATTTCCCTTTTTAATGGACTTAGCCTAAATCATGATCAAATCACTTCAAATCCTTGGGATTTTCTCATGACCCATTTATGTTCTCATTTATATTCTCATATATATATATATATATATATATGAAATATAAATTCAAACAATCAAAACCAACTCCAAAAATCAAACTCAAATCCATTCAAAATCCATTCTAAGCCTTTCAAGTCAAAATCTTGAAGTTTGCCAAATCAACTTCAAATCAAGCCAAACTCTTGATTTTCCTTCATGATTCAATCAACCCTATAATCATGAATTCAAATATAAATCCAAACTTCAATTAGTTAATCAAATCCAATTCAAAAATCAAACCCCAAATCCATTCATATTCTTCCTTTGAATATGAAATTGCCAAATGAATCAGAACCCATTTGGCTTCAAACCACTTGCAAATAAATTTATATTTCAATCATAAGTCCATATACAAGTTCAATCAAACTTAACTAAAATTGATTGGAAACAAAACTTGACCTAAAGGGGTCATGTTGAGCCAAATTCAAATTTAACTAAAATTGATTGGAAACAAAAATACCAATCCACTCCATATGACTAACCAAATCTAAACCTACCCTTGACCTAGCTCAAATAGGTCAAATGGGTCAAATTGGTCAACTTGACCCATTTGACCTAAATGAATTCATATGAGCCAACTTCAAAACTAAACTAAATTAAATCAAACCAAAGCAGCCAAAACATTTCAAATGGTCATATGAACTTGACCCAACTCTTGGTTTGACCCAATTTGACCAATTGATCAACCTGACTCAAGTTGACCCATTTTAACCTAAATGGGTCAACATGAGCCAAACCTTATCAAATAAATCCCAAATCCAGTGAAATTTGGCCAAACCTATTTTCTCCGCATACCCAACATATCCAAATTCAAAAATCAGCAAAATGACCATTCTACGCCTAGGACATAGAATAAATTTTGGTCTAATCCATGGGTGATTTAGTCAAGCCCTCTTCATATCAACTTGATACCTTTCTAATAGGTCAAGTGGACCCTATAGAGGGTGGTGCACCCATCCCAATAGGTTTGGGTCAGCCCAAATGGATCCAAGGACAAAATAGACCCCATAGCTCAAATTGGCCAATTTAAAAACCTCATTCCACTTGATTTGAAGCACATGGGAGGTTACTAATCCACTCAAGAGCTCAAACTGACCATGTGCCAACTTAAAATAGCCCAAACAGCCCTTTCCATATGGTCAATTGGATCAAAATGGCAACCCAAAGTTCGGCCGTCCGATTGCTATATGGGGAGATATACTCCCCCTAATTCCATTTGAATTGATCACCCTCATTGTCGATTGAGTCCTAGAGAGTGTTAGGAGCCATCAGAGAGCATTAAGCTTCCTAGGAGAGAATTGAAATCAAGCTTTCTCAATTTTCATCCTTTGAAAATTGGGGAGCTCAACTCATTTTCTAATTCCTTCCACACTACATTCTACTTCAATTGCCTTTGCACACTCCCTCAGGGGATCAAGTCGAGTGCACCCTAAGCATTCACACAAGTTCCCCAAAGTAGGGAGGAGTTGAATTGGATCAAAGTCGCAAAGGAGAGGAGGAGAGCTTGGTCCATAGAAAGATCTATTCAACCACAAGGCTTGAAACTTTCAATAGGGCTTCGTCTCCACTAGATGAAGTTACCTCATCGAACTCGAGTGCCGGTGATCACCTTCAGCAAGGTATGGTATTTTTCGACCATTAGGTTTAGGAGGTGTTGATCTTTTGTAAAAGAAATTGTCATGACATGAGAATTCCACTGTTGGATAGGCTTACCATTAACATAAGATGGTGTGGGTAAAGTTTTACTCTAATTCGAGCTTGATCGAGCTTGGATCTTCGCTTAAATCATGGACGGTCTCCATTGATCCTTAGGGAAAAACTAGGGTAATCCCGACTGTCCATCCATGCATTTTGGGTGGACGACCAAGATTAATCGCACATTTTAGAATTGATTTTTCCCTTCTAAAATCATTGGGTGATCCCTGGTCGTTTGATCTTTGATCGAACGACAAGGATCAAACCCCATCCTGTTGCCACGCCGCCGCCCTGATGCGACGTTTAAGTAACCCCCTCACAGCGCGATGCATGTAAAGCGCGCTAACCACCGCTATCGCGTGTCATGCTGTGAGCTAAGGGGATTAGTTAGGGATTTAATTAATTTTAATTAATCCCCTATGCTTCAAAAATTCATATCTCCGTCAATAAAAAAAACATGAGATAATTTTTTTATGGAAAGATAACTCAATCTAGAATATTCTAAAAATAATTTCAATAGATTTTGAATTATATTTTTCCTAATTTTAGGTTTTAATGGAAATCTTATTTTGCTAATTATTCCTTAATTAATCCTTTGATTAATCCCAAACTTATTGGGTATGTTTGTGGTGATGACTTCTACCTCCCCTAATTTTCTTGGGATTTATTGAAAGCTTAATTGGGGAATTACAAATGCATTTTCTAATTACTTCCTTAATGTAATTAAGGATAATTAAGGGTTGAATTAGTGTTTTAATCCTTCATTGGAGTTGATTAAGGTTAGATCCAGTGAATAAGAGGTTTAAGGTATAATTTTATGATATTTCTCCTAAGCTATTCCCTAAACCCTCTTTTCTTTACTTAATCCTCTCTTAATTAAGGGTTAATTCATTAATTATCCCCTTAATTAATTTCTAAAATTTTTAAAACTTTCCATAACTTAATTAATCTACTTTGGGTAGATTCTTAGGTGTTCAAGAGCCTAAGTTCAAATAAGGAAATCAAAACCCAACTCATATGTGTGAGGGGTGTTTTGAAATTACTTAAGTTAAATCCCTTAACTTAATTAACCATTAATCATGAGCCAAATTGCATTAAGCCCCTTTTTTCTTAGGTGCATTACAAATTTAAATTTCTTGTGAGATTTTATGCCATCTAATTGGCCCATAATTACTTGGTTAACTATGCTAAGGTGGTGTATGCAAGGGTTAATTAACTTGCTTAATTCATACCTTAACCTAATTAAAATATAAAAATGAATCTAATCATCTAAAAATTTAAAAAAAAATATTAAACACATGTGGAAATGTATTAGGAACAACAAACTCAACTCACATTTTCAAAATTAAATCAAACTCAAGATCAAACAAAAATCACACTAAATGAACTTTGATTTACTTTAAGCTTTCTTATTTCATAAGATTATCTTTAGGATTTAATTGAAGTGAGTGTATTTACATTCTTTCATTGCTTTGATTCTTTCCCTCAACATGTTAAATTTGTATGTCATGTGGTTTCATGCATCCATACTTTTCAATTTTCAAATTCAAAATGAAAATGTTTACTTTATGTCAAATTTGCATGTGTTGGCTAAAGTAGAAATATGAGTGGCTATTATCAATATTAAATTCAAATTATTTTCAAAATAATATGAATCAATTATCAAAACTGAAAGTGTGCTACTTTTATTTTAATTATAAGCTTGCATGTGAGTAAGATATAAAGATATGCTTAGTATAAGTTTTCCTTCTCTTTTCTTTTAGTATAGTTTTGAATAGGATTTGGTAAGATGTATGGTTCATTTGAAAAGAACCTAACACTTGCCTAATTCCAAGTCCTATTCATTCCTATACTATCACTTAAGAAGGATACCTATGCTTGTACATATAAATTGTATAAACAAAATGAATCAACTAATATAAAATTTTGCATTCTTTCTTTTCCATTCATTTCTTTTGTACACATACTTGTATTTAAGGAAAGTGGTATTAGTCGTGACAACAAGGAGAGGCTTTAAGTAGCCCTAAGTAGGTCTTGTACCTTACACCTCTAGTTAATAATGGCGTTGTGCTCACTTATGTCTTTCTTACTTTCATGTGTGCATGAAAATTAGATAAGAATTCTCTTTTCTACTTAATGAAGATCATGCATTAGAAACTTCTAAGTTTATTTAAATGAATTACTTAGCATGCATGTGTTAAATATTATCATTTGTGTGTATAGGTATGTTTAGGACTCATTTATATGCATGTTATACATGTTGGAAAAGAAATGAAGTGATGTATGTTTTGTGAATTTAATTCATTTTATTTAATCTTAAAATGTCTTTTTCTTTGAATGGGTTTATTTAGAGTTCATCTAAACTTAGGATTAATTAAAACACTTAATCAAAATATTCAATAAAAAAAACTAAAAATATGAATCTACTTTAGAAATTACTTAGGTTAGGGAAGGAAAGAAAAGTTCTCTTCTCTTTCCCTCTCTTTATAACTTAGTAATTAATTATAGGATTCACTTGAACCTAAACAAAACATAAAATAAAATCAATCTAAAATAATTAAATCACTTAATTGAAACCCTTCTTTAAGTTGAACATACTTCACACTTAGGAAATTCTAACGTAAAGCCATGCTAAGTATACCACACAAATCTTTAAAGCACACACATTAGGTTAAGTCACCACTTCTAGCTTTAGGTTAGGGTGGTGCATGATTTGATGCTTACTTTTGTTTTATGATATACATTTTAGACTAGATGTTAGGATGTATGCTTGTAGAATGAATGGTAGGACGATCTTAGTATAACCATTATTTTCAACAGGGGATTGTGCTTAAGGGGTGTTGTAATAAATAAAAAAATAAATACTTTTGCTTGCAGGTGCTTACACTCCTAAGTATAATTCAATAGGCCATGTGGACTTAGTCACCCATGTGTGAGATGATAAGTCCATTATACATGCTTGAGATTTGTGTGTCTTGTTTTAGCTAATATCTGTTTTGCAGGTGTTAGTTAGATTTCCATTCTTTTTCTTTTCATGTAAATTTATGCAATTAGGATTTTGGAATGTTTGTTATGGGGATTAGGATGAGAAATGATCATAAGATTTAATCTTATGCACCACGTGAAGCCTTTGGAGCATTTACCTTCCAACCATCCAAGAGAAGAAACCAAAGAAGAAAGAAGAAAAGAAGAAGAAAGAAGAATGAAGCTTGAAGACCACCATAATAATGAATTCCTTGCTTAATTATAATTTAATTCATTTGTAATTCGGGTTGTATACGTGTAGAGCTCGGCTACCTGATTTGTTAATTTTGGGTTTGTGCGGTGGTACCTGACCACAATGGCCTCTTATTATTTTTATAATTAGCTTTATAAATTGATTGATGATTTGTTTAGCTTGTGCATCAAGTGACATATTCCAAAATAAACTAATCGATTGATAGTCCTATCTATTGAAATCTTTGGAGACAATGATCATTTACCTTAATCGAGAGTATTCTTAAGGAATCTCATTCCTTGGGATGTAATTAACTATAGAGGCGTGCCCTTGTAGGGAACTTAATGAACCCAATTTTAAATAAACCCTACTTTACTTTTTCGTGTAAAGTAGGGGAAGAATCTCTAGTACACATGCAGACCCATTGTCCTTAGGAGTCCTTGTTAAGGTGATTATAGGTGACTTCTATCTTTCGAGATAGTACACCTCTCCTCAATGTCGTACCTAATCATCCTCAATAAGAACATTTATGGATCTATGTGGTGTAAAAATTGCATAAAAAGAAAGAAGATATATATTTCCATCCTCATTTTATCCCGCATAGAGTGAAGATGAAAGTATATATTTTATTCTTTAAAAGAAATTAAAAAAATTTCACAATAAATGGTCAAGTTAGGAAGAAAGCGCGAGGACTCACATCTTCCTAAATAAGAAACCATTGGGGTAATCTGCTTAATGCAATAAATCACCTGTCCCCATGATTGGAAAGAATGTGTAATAGACTTATATCTTTCAAAGTAAAGATGACCGTCGGGGTAACTCGTTGGTGGAACAATAAGTTGAACCCGACCTGAGGGCGACTACTGAGAGAGTGCTGACCCAGGGACTTATCTCAACTCAAAGTAGTCAAGCAATTCCTATAGGGAGTTTTGCTGACACTGCCCTAAAGATAGGATGCCTTCTTGGGAAAGGGGCCACTGGGGGCTTGAATTCTTAATCCATAAGTGAAGATATATTTTGTTTATTTTATATTTGCATGGACCCTGTATTTTAGAGACCACACCGAGTTCTATCTCACTTCTTATATAGGGAGAATATGTGCATCCACTGAACAAATTCTCCAATCATAGGGATAGTTACTAGGAAAGGGGGACTGTCCAATTCAAAAATAACCAGGGTAGTGTCTAAATGGGGTCACTAAGGTCGTGATCTAAATAGAGAGTCCACGGGGGAGGTGTCACTAAGGGCTTTATCCAAAACCCTATAAAAGAGAGCCTGTAGGTATTCGGTGGCCAACTCAAGGAGAAAGCACGGGGACTCACATATGTCAAGAGTGGTGTATCTACCGGGTGGGTCACCGTCAGCATGGAGATTACCAATCAACCTAAGGTATCCATTGATTTTCGACAATCAGTCTAGAAAGAAGGCTTGTAGGTTTACATCTCTCTAAAGCTTTAATCGCCGGATAGTCTCAGATTCCCCGATAAGGGCACCGACCTAGGATGACTATGACTATTAGGGTCCTATGTAGGGACAAAACTCAGGCTTCAAGTAGTCAAGAGGAAAAGATCCACTGGGAGACTTATCCTAAACCTCAAA
Source organism: Cymbidium sinense (assembly GCA_021442155.1). NCBI lineage: Eukaryota > Viridiplantae > Streptophyta > Magnoliopsida > Asparagales > Orchidaceae > Cymbidium > Cymbidium sinense. The sequence continues at coordinate 170,575,020 of CM038221.1, read as the reverse complement.
TATACTCGACCTAGTTAGTGCATGATGGCTAGTTCAAGAAGAAAGTGTGTAGGCTTGCATCCTCTTAAACAATGTCAACATGAGGTAGCTTACTAGTTGCACAGTGAGGCCTACCAAACTAACAAGACGCTCATTAATTTGCAATGATCAAGTCAGGCAGAAAGCACGGGGACTCACATCCGCCAGAAAAATGACCACTAGGGTGACACACTAGCAAGGTAGCATGTCAGCCCAATCTAGAGCAACTAATGAGTGATTGTCACGAGAGGGCTTGCTCCTACATCAAAATAGCCTGAGATAAAAGATATGTGTTTATTTGTGTTGTGAAAGAGGGAATAGGATGCCGCTTGGGTTCTCTTACACCTACTCCAAATACATAGAAGAATGGATGAAATGGCACCGCATGAGAAATTATGACTCCACCAAGAAAAGATGTCACTTGGATTCTCTTACACATAACTTAGTTGTACTAGTAGAAATAGGATGCTTCTTGGGTTCTCTTACACCTATCCTAAAAACACTAGAGGATCATTTTGTAGTTTGTGTTTGTGTTGTGGAGGGATAGGATGCCTCTTGGGCTCTCTTATACTTACCCTAAACACATCATGGCGGATTCGCAAGTGAAAGATACTTCTAAGACATAAGAGATGAAATTTTATATGAAAATAAGTTTTATTAATAATAATTTTCAAACAAGATTTATGGATAATATTTATTTAAGTAGAGCCCATTGATTGGAAGTATCGGGCGCTCTCCTTTAAAATTTATGAGTTGATCAGATCCTCTTTGGTAGGCCTCCTCTATGGCATAAGAGTCTTCCCAAGTGGCTTCAAACTTGCCTCCCATCTTTCAATGGGCAATAATTGGTCTTCTTAGAATTAAAACAAGCTCTCCTACTTGAAAATTTCTAGGATAGACCAACTTGTTATGAGCTTGAATCATCTTAGCTCTATACAACTCGAGGTTCTGGCATGTCATAGGAGTCTCTCCTCCAAACCTTTGAGCTCTTCCAATCGCAACTTGGCATTCTGTTTCATTATGATTTTACTACCCTCGGCCATCCTTAGTGATGGGAGTTAGACTTTTAATGATAGAATGGCTTCGGACCCATACACTAAGGAGAAAGGGGTGGACTGCATTGGAGTTCTATAGGTGGTGCAGTACGTCCACAAGGCTTCAACCAACTGTTCATGTCATTGGCATTATTATCATCTAGTGTCTTCTTCAGTATTTGAATGACAGCTTTGTTGAAGGCTTCTGTTAACCCATTTGCCTTTGGATAGTAGATGGTAGAGTACGTCCAATCTATGCTATGTCTCTGGGCAAAGCTATTAATTTTAGTGTTCTTGAATGTAGTGTCATTATCAGATATAATTCATTGAGGCACCCCGAACCTATATAAGATATGACTCCTAAAATACTGGAGCACATGCTGAGTTGCGACCTCTTTGAGTGAGATTATCTCCACCCACTTGAAAAAGTAGTCTGTAGCAGCTAGGATGAATCGATGACCTTTGGAAGAAGGAGGACCGATCGGATCCACAATGTGAGTACCCCAACACTCAAATGGCCATGAGGCCTATGTAAGATATAAAATATTAGGTGGTTGATAGGACCACACTATGTACCCGATATTGGTGGCATCTCCTACGCATCCATGATCAGATCATCAAAGTATCCTAGTCTCTTGATCTTGGCTTTCATCTTCGGGCCGGATTGATGCACTCTGCATAAACCTGAGTGTACCTTGATCATGATCCTACGGGGATTCAAGTTTTTCCAAACAACATAACCATATATGATCGAAGGACTGTCGGTACATGGTGCCATCCATGATAGCATAGGAAATGACTCTCTGCTTCACCTAGTATACTAGTGATTTCTCTTGAGGTAGTTTGCTTATATTTAAATAATTCATGAATGGTTACCTCCAATCTGACTCCTCATCCTTTTTGGCAATGGCAACCTCACCTTCAAGAGAAAATTTCTCGATGAGTTCAACGTCAATAAGGAATAAGGCTTGTCTTTTTTGGACCCCTATTGGAATAAACTCATATTTTGGACATGTCAATTATTTAGTAAGCATGTCTAATGCATTTTATATTGTGTTCTCTCATTGAGGAATCTTGCAAATGGTAACCTTTAGGATTCAAGCCAATAACTCCATAGTGTACTTGTGGTAATGATGGAGCTTAGGCTTTAAAACTTTGTAGGACCCAACGATTTGGTTGATGACTAACTGAGAATCTCCAAAGATGTTGATGCTCTGGATGCATAGTATAATGACTAACTCTAAGCCGACAATCAGATCCTCATATTCAATTTCGTTATTGGTGCATGAATTGGATAGATGATATGAGAATCTCATCACATTGTAGTCCAGAGTTAGGAGAACTATTCTTAACCCTGCCTTCTCTAGGATAATAAATTATGGTTCTTATTCTGTTTGAAGGAAGCTGCACCATCAAAATACATCTCTCAGCAGTGAATGCTAGTGTCCACTAAGTTCATGATTTGTTCATCGGGGAGTTCATCACTAAGTAGAGAATCAACAAGAAGTAAGTGTGCTACTAAAAAATCTGCTAGTGCCTGTCCTTTCACCGCATGGAGGGGTACGAATGTGATATCAAACTGTGATAAAATTATGGATCACCACACCAATCGTCCAGATAAGGTAGTCTTGTCATCAGATATTACAGTGGATTGACTCTAGAGATCAAGTTCACCTTGTGAGAAAACATGTAGTGTCGTAGCTTTTAGGATGCAAATATTAAATTTAGAAAGTGGTAGTTTGTCAATAGGATTGAATGATGAGGTAGGAGAGCATTTTCTTTCTCTTCGCCGTTGGTTTGAGCCAAGAAAGCAGTCATATAATGGTGTAGGATCACTTATCCTGGATAGGGTCGCTATAACCGGCTCATTAGGTAGTGCTTGATGTCTTCAAAAGCATGCTAGCATTTATCATCCCACTTGAACTTGACATCTTTTTTGACAAGTGCTGAGAATGACATCTTCCTGATAGGTTGGCTATGAAGTGTTTTAAATATGCCAACTGCCCTTGGAATGATTTGAGTTGAGTTAAACTTTTAGAGGGTGGCATTTCTAAGATAGCCTTAATCTTCTTCGGGTTGATTTCAATTCCCCGGTGTGAAACAACAAACCGAATAAATTTTTTTGAAGCTACTCCGAATGCACACTTCAGGGGGATTATTTTGAGGTTGTATTATCTTAGTCATTCGAAACTACTCTCAAGTCAAAGAGATGGTCTTTCTTTTCTTTTCTTTTGACAACGAGATCATCGATGTAGCATTCAACTTGATGATGAATGAGTTCATCAAATATTTGAGTTATGGCCCGCTGGTATGTGGCACCAATATTTTTAAGGCTGAAAGGCATGACCTTATAACAATAAATTCTGATTGGGGTTCAAAAAGCCTTATTTCTTTTATCCTTGGGGGTCATCTTGATTTGGTTGTGGCTAGATGACCCATCCATAAAAATGAATGTTGCATGAGATGAGGCAATGTCCACCACTAATTCAAGTATAGGAAGTGGAAATTCATCCTTAGGATATGCCTTATTTAGATCCCTAAAATTGACGCATATGCAAATTTGGCCATTCTTTTTTTCTTTTCTTAACTGATGACAAGAACTGTAGATATTTTTCTTTCCTCGATAAAGCCAAAGATCAATCGCTTGATTTCAGAAGTGACATATTGTTCAATGTACATTCGCATGCATCTAGGAGCTTGCTTTATAGGGTTAGCATTAGGCTATATTGTTAGTTTGTGGACTGCTAGTAAGAAGATATACCGAGCATTTTTTCATAACTCCATGTGAAGCAGTCTTTAAACTCAGCTAATAGTGTAACTAAGTCATTGGTTTCTTCTTCAATCAATAAAGAGCCGATGTATATCAGACGTAGATTATCTTCAGTTCCCAAGTTGATTTCTTTGAGCTCATCGATGGTTAATCTGATCTCTTCTTAGAACTCTGGCAGTGCATCTCTAACTTCAGGCTCACTTAGGTCATCTAAAGTTTATAAACATACCTCCTCATAAGAGTTAGCATAATTTGAGAAGAATCTATCAGACTCCAAATGATTTATGATGACTAGGCAATGACAGTGCATCTCTAACTTCTAAAGTAGTCTGACCTATGTTTAGACTAAGTATGTAGGATTAATCCCTTCTTTGATAAGTTAAGAACACAAGGTGAGTACCAATCAAAAGATAATTTTATTGAATCTTTATATTAATCATCCTCAAGTTCTACACCAGCTTTCTGACTTTAGAGGATGATGCTCCCAATAAAAATCTCTTTGGTTTGACATCTTTGGATGACTTGGGGGCCTCCTTAACTACTAAACCTTCAACTTTCTGAGAAGAAAGTGAGAATAGAGCTTAAGTTCCCAACCGCCGCTAACTGTTTATAATAAGATACATTCATGCTTTGCTTGGGAGGCCCCGGTCTTCATCATGCCTCGAATGTCACCTTCAAAGGGAGAGAGAGGTTGGTTGAACTAACCATGAGACTCATCCCAATTGGACTCTAAGTCTGTGGATACTGAAACTGTAAAATAATAGCTCCTACTGGTTGGCCACTAGCAAGGAGGTCTTCCACCTCTAGAACTACCTATGAATTTACCTCTTCCTCTACCAAGAGGGGGCCGAGTCATCCTACCCATGTATTCATATGGAGAAACAAACTATGGGCGAAATGTAACATCTATCTCTACCTTTTCCTCGGTGTTTGATTCTTGCTCACTTGTATTTTCATTTTCTCTTCCTTTTTACTTTTCTTTTTTTTCTTTTTCTTTTTCTTCTTTTTCTTTTATTTTTTCTTTTATTTTTGAACATTCACAAAGCTCGCTAGAATGGATTTTTTTATTTGGAGGAAGATATTAGGCTGCATCTTCATAAATCTAGACCTCTCTAACTGGGAATTGCTTCAAGTCTCCTTTGACACAATACTTGATTCCACCTCTTCTGAATTTGATGCACTTGTGCAAAGAAGATGGAATTGTGTTGTTTGCATGTATCCAAGGCCTACCGAGCAAAGAAGTGAAAGATTTATCTGAATCTATTATGTAAAATTTGGCTTTTGTCTTCCAATCATCTATCTCTAGTAGTAACACTATGCAGCCTAAAGCCCTATCACCTTGTTCCTTGAATCCTCTCAACATCATCTGATCTCCTCAGAGTTCAGAGATATCAATCCTCAAGTAGGCAAGAGTTTTTAGACTCATAATATTCACTGATGCACCTTGATCAACTAATACCCTGGAGAGCCTGAATCTGTCAATATTCACTGTGATATAGAGGGGACGGTTGTGCTTGGTTATCCCCAAAAGAAGGTCTTCATCTGTGAATGTAACTCCATGGGCTTCTCTTGAATAACATGTCTCCTCTCCAATAGAGGTTAGCTGAGCTAAGCATATTTTTGGATCAAGAAGAGCTTTGATCAATGACTCATTCATCTCTTTGTATAAGACAAGGGCATCATATATGCTTAGTTTAGCTAGCAACTTTCTTAAGTGAGCGAAGACAATGTAGTCAACTCTAGGTCGATCCTCCACAAGCATATCCATGGGTGGAGCATCTTGTGGAGGGGTTTCTTGATAACTAGTACCAATGACTTGTTTACCCATATCCTGAGGTACTGCCATAGGAGGTAGAACTTTTCCACTGTGGAGGTCGACTTCAATGACTTCGTGAGATGATTTAGTGGAAATTTCTACCTACTCATCAGGTTTACCTACAACTTCTCCTATGGGATCATCGGAGTCGGATGACTCCAAATCAATCTCAATGGGTGAACCCAAATGATTCAAGAATGAAAAAATCTATTTCTAAATCAGAAAAAGAATGATCATAACTAGAGTTATCATTATTATTTTATAGACTTGGAGAGTTTTTAAGAGGAATAAAATCTATAACATCAAAAGTGGACAAGATGTAAGTGAAAGCTTTCTTCATTAATTTTTTTCTCAGATGGAGGTACATGATGGAAATCTAATAAAGTAAGTGGGGTAAGGGGTTTAGTACCCTTGTCTGCTGATATAACGCTCCTGATGGTAGAAGAGGACCTAGTGGAAAGGAAAGTAGGCTGGACCTTGGATGAGGGATGGGTTATGCTACTATGCTATCTTGGGCAAGTAAGGTGGACAGCTGCTGCTGATGGGCATCTACCTCCTTCAAGTTATCCTTAACAACTTGCAAACCTTCTTTAGAGTTGGAGGTTTGAGCGGCTTTAAGCACCTGCAAGGGTAACTTTTTGATCTTAGAGATAATTTTCTTGGAGGTTCAGAATAGAGAGATATTCCAACCTTCCTCTATTTTGAGAAGATCGCTTGTATCCCCAAGGATTACCCTAATAGAACTGGAGGGTTGTTCTAGTAGATATTCCTTAGGGATGAAAATGGCACTCGACTTATAGCTACGCTCAAGCCAATCCTTAAAGATAAAGCAACCTTCTTAGACATGACCTGGCATGCAGTGGTAGTAGAAAAAGTTTGGATTATGACTCTTGCCCACATCCTTTAGCCTCCTAGGCTCTGGTAATTAAAAATCAAGCTTTTTAAAGAAGTTCTTAAAGATCTTCTCAACTACCTCCCTCTTGAATGAATAAGGCCTATTCAATTTGTAAGAGTAGGTAAATTGTAGCTACTTTGTGGTGGATAGGAGTACTGTTGCTGATGCTGTGGGTGGAGATGATGTTACTGATGTTGTGGATGGGGATACTGCTGAGCAGGTGGTGGTGGAGGTCATTATGGAAACTGAGGTGGTTGATATGACGATGGTGGTGAGGATAGAGAGGTCGACATATGTTCGAGGTCCGTCTCAACCCGGTTGGTTGCTTCCCCTTGTCAATTGTTGTGATTACCACTAGCTTTTTCTTGCATGCCTTCTGTGATTTGGGCTTTGCTGACTGATCTTAGAAAGGTAACTGTTTGACCTCTCCTTATAGACTAGCCGCATTATTGATTATTTTCTCGAATGTCTTAATGGTAAATCCTTTAAGCATGAAGTCGACCGGGCCATGAATATTCTTGAGTAAAATTTCAATGACATGTTGTTCAAACAGTTGTGGTTCACATTTCATACTTAAATTATGTCATCTAAGAATATAACCAACAAGGGACTCACTGAGGTGTTGTTGAGCTCCAATGAGATCGCCCATAGTTACCCTTTGTTGAGCTCCAACAAATCTCTTAATAAAGAGCTACTCCAACTAAGTAAATGTCTTCACTGAATCATTGGGTAGTTCAACGTACTAATCAAATGCAATGCCTATCAAACTACTAATGAAGAGAAGAAATAAGAGTGCATCGCTGCCATCGGCATTGCAACATCCTGTCCTGAAGTGTGTTATGTGCTGATAGGGGTTCCCACTGCCATCAAAATTTTTGAAGTAAGTAGGCACAAAACATTTAGGATATTAGACACCATCAAATTCCTTTAAGTAGGGTCTACCCTTTGGAATAGATGAGCCGCCTCGAGCTTGTGCCAATGCATCCTTCACTTGCTGCTTCACCAACTGTTTGATATCCTTTTCTTATATGGAGGTGTTGTCCACCACCTTCCTATGCAAGCTACCACTATCTTGATCTACAAGAGAAGTGCTTTTGGGTAGATCTAGGACATGTGCTAACTCGGGATGATCTATCTCTATCAGTATATGCTGCGGTACTGATAGAAGTGCATGGAGGGCTGCTAACAAGTCTTCCATCCTCTTCTCCATCAAGTTGATCTGGTCATCCTTTTGTTTAAGCTGCTTACATAGGTGTTAGATTGAATGGATGACATCATCTTCCTTAACCACAATACCTTCCTGACTATGCTGATCTCTATGAAGGGAGCTCCTAGTATCGATCATGTGGACCTCGATTGAATCCTCAATGAGATCAACCTCATCTAGATTAAAGCTGGCCTTTCCCTCTTAACAATCTGATCGATCACTCCCCAGAAGCTCTCTCTTCTTTATAAAATACTATTCTAGAATCTCCTCCAGGGAATAATCTAATCATGCTGATACAAATATGCGCTGCTAACTGGTGGAGGGGTTGTGCTCACTGATGGAGATGCACCTAACACTGCATATCACTAAAGCTCTATTTCTGGGAGGGTCATGACTACTGGAAGAGACGTGCTCGTGGATGCTCATGAGTGGAGTGGTGTCTATAGTGAGATCCACTACCATGGGGATTGCAGAACTTCGCCTTTCTACAACTACTATTGTTACTACCTCAAATGGTGGTGGTTGTGGTGGTGCGACTACGACACTGTGGGGTCGCCACTCCTTCTTCACCAAGACTGAAGTAAGAGGTTGAGTAGGGGAACTCTCCCTCACTTCAGTCGGTGGAGTAGATGAAGTGGGATCCTTTAGCCATAGTCAGATCACCAATGGGACTCTCTTCTCTCCATATGTTATCTTTTGTGCCTTTGTAGGCATAGTGGATGGCAGGACCTGAACAAGTGATGGTGGCCGAGGAGTGGATCAGTGTGGTGGAGATGACACTGACTCTATTCTCGTTGAGGCTTTTGCCCATGTAGACTAGCACTACTATATGTCCCATCGCAAGGCCGATGACTAAAATTGACTAACGGAGGTCGCCAATGCCCTGAAAACCTCCGCTTCGCTCCCTCGACCAAAATGTTACTCAGGCCTCTGATGCTCTATCACTGCGAATGCACCTGGTAACACTCCTGGGGAGGACAAACCTCAAGTCAAATAACATACCAGACTCTGAACGTCCGTGTACTCTACCTACCTACCATAATATCGCATGTAGTCCAACATATGACTTTCTCTTATCCCTAGTTGGAACCTCGTGGTATGTAGGAGGTGGAGGTAATATATCTATCCTTTGATAGTCCTCCTTTCCTTCTGATGCTGAGAGGAGTGAAACTGGTAGCTAGCCAGCAACGAGGCAACCTCACAGGGGGAACCTTCCTTGCATCCATCTGTGGCTCTTCAGGTCTGTGGCATTGTGGCTCAATAAGGGGGTGTGAGAGCTAGATCCTACCTCTAAGGTAGGGGAGGCTATCTCTGAAGAATGATAGACTTCCCCTTAGAGGGGACCATCGAGGAGGTGCTAGCATGCACCCGAGAGGCTGTGGGAACAACTGACTGAGTGGGGACTGGATTGAAACCTCAACTGTCTTCCTCTTTAGGGAAGGATACCGTGAAGGTGTCAATGATTGCCCACCTCATCCCGGCTAACAGTAGTGAGGGTCGCCCCCTCCCAGGTGATGCTAGCTCCTTTAAATCCTCTGCCAAAGTACACTAGATGGGTGGAGTCAGTCTGAGGGAGGCTAGCCTGATCCAAGGCTAAATCCATCCCAAACATAAAGGTAAAAATTCTCGAGAGGTCATGTCCACCGCAAAAGACCGACCGACTAATCAATTGTATGTGCATTTATTGAAATATAGCTTGTATCAGATTTATGCCTTGATATTTATTCCACGCAAGTAATAGAAGTTTGGAATTTTGAACCCACACTCAACAATCCAAATATGTTAAGTGGGGTTCATTGGAGAGATTTGAATATTGAGGAGAGTCTTTGCCATTTGATTTTGATTTAGAACCCATACTTAACCGATTTGGGTAGGTTGGATGGGGTTCTAAAATTTGAGGAGAGATTTTCTTGGAGATATTTGTGTTTTAAGCATCTTGTATGAAAATATTAATAGTTTGAAAGACCTCTACTTAGCAAATTTGGATATATTAAGAAGTATTGTGTATTTGAAATATTTTTGCTTGTGAAGATTTGATTGTGTGATATTTTGGTTTTAAAATGGGGCTTCTTACTTAACAAATTTTGTATATTAAGTAAAGGCTACATGTGTTTGATTTATGTTTGATGATAAGATTTTCACTTAACAAATTTGATATGTTAAGTTAAAGTCAAATGTGATTGTGAGATAGATTTACTTTTCTTTGAAGATGAGAGTTCCACTTAATAAATTTGGTTATGTTGAGTGAAATCCCCAAATGTGTCTAAGATATATTTATTTTTTTTCATTGAGAATGATAACAAATTTGATAAGTTAAAATAGGGATCAAATGTGTGTTAAAAAGAGACCCTCACTTAACAAATTTGATATTTTAAGTGAAAGTCAAATGCATTTATGATTTCGAATATGAAACTCTCACTTAACAAATTTGATATGTTAAGTGAAAGTCAAATGTGTTTATGATTTTGAAAATGAAACTCTCACTTAACAAATTTGGTATGTTAAGTGAAAGTCAAATGTGTTTATGATTTTGAAAATGAAGCTCTCACTTAAAAAATTTGGTATGTTAAAGTGAAAGTCAAATGTGTTTATGATTTTTGAAAGAAAAGAACATATTTAACAAACTTAGGTATGTTAAATGGAGTTTAACTTGTTCTTATGATTTTCAAAAAAAGGGGTTCTCATTTGACGTACTTGGACATGTCAAATGAGATCCAAATGTATCTTGAAGTCCAAGACTTTGGTAAGAAGGAGTTCTATCAGACAAATGCAAATGGTGTTAAATAGAATTCAATTTGCTTTACCTTCTCCAAGGGAAGGTGAACTCCCATTTAACAAATTTGGGTATGTCAAGTGGGGGTGGGGGTTCAAATATGTCTTGACATCTTTTTGTGTGTGTGTATGATTTATTGCTTTTCGAAAATAGAGAAAACTTCAACTCTAGCATATGTGAAGTATGTTAAGTGGAGTTTCAAATATATATCATGATTTTATTCAAAAATAGAATCTACATCCAACAAATTTGAGTGTGTGGAATGGGGATAGCTATTTCCAAAGAAAATGTGCTTTTGAAAAAGACATTAAAAATCATTGATTTTGATTTTAAAAAGAACCTCCATGTAACAATCATAGGATTTATTAGACGAGATTTGGTTATATATGTTTTGTGCCTTTTTGAAAATTTCTTACAAATTTTTGTGTTAAGATCTATTATTATGTGGATTTTGAAAAAGTGATTTTAGAAAGATATGTTATTTTGTAGAAGGGTTTTATTTTCTCATTATTCATGAGAAGAACCTTGCATCGGGATGGTGAAGAGGTTCTTAATTTTGGCCATCTCCTTTGTTTGATTAATTTTAATTTTCACCTATTGGGGGAACCCAATAGGGATTTTAAGACCTACACAGAGTGAGGTCCTAAAACCTAAATGATGTTAGCAAGCTTTGCTTAAAGATGAAATAAGCTAAGTTCTAACAGAAAGAATGATAGTCTCGGGCCTATATAAAATATAAGTCCACTATCAATTCTTGGAGACAATAATTTTCTACTAAAGATCAAGAGAGGAACCCTCCCCAGTGGAGTCGACAGAAAAATTTATGGTGTTTATTTTTTGAGATGTGGGACACCACACAGATCTTAGGGGGTACTTATTGAAGTGATCCGGTATAACATTAAAGAATGATGTACTATCTCGAAAGATAGAAATCACTATCATATAATGGACCTAATCACCTAATAAGAACTCCTAAGATATTATGGGTCTTCGAATATATCAGAGATAATTCCTTTACTTTACATGAAAAAGTAAAGTATGGTTTATTTTTAAGCTAGATTTGTTAAGTTCTCTATGGAGGCAAGCCCCCATAGTTAATGACATCCTCAAGAATGGGAATTCCTTAAGAATACTTTAGATTAAAGCAGATAATTAAGGTCTTTAAAGATTTCAAGGTTAAGACTATCAGAGGATTGGCCATGTTGGAAAATTAATGGGATAGATCAAAAGGAGAGACTTATTTTGAAAGCCAAAGGAGATGAGTAGGGAATACTATTGTATTAGGAAGCCTAGTGAACATTCTAATCTATCATATGGTTGGATTTTATATTTTTTAAATTGAAGAAAGTTAATTATTTGAGTTGACATTTTAGTAGATTGTTAAGGCTTATAATTCCACAATATAAGATTGTGAATATGCCTAAGAGGTGAGGATTTATGCTTGTAGCCTGTAAAGGGGAAACATCAATCTCAGATCCTAAATCTAGGAAGCTTTTGAGAGGGCCAAAGCATGACCTAAATCTAAAGCAAAAATGTATATATAGTTTACCTCCACAAGAGAGAATAAACCACACTCTGAACTTATTACCAGTGGCGGCCTAACTCCTCCCATTTTAAATCCATGTAGGCAAGTCTTATGCTTTGCAAGATGGCTAGATTGTTATTTATTTAAAGAGGAAATTAAGTCCTTAAACTCACCCCCTAAGAGACTGGAGCATGAGTGGTATGAATTCATGACTTAATCTAATGCAAATTTTATCAAATTCATTTAATTCCTTTGGATTCTTTATTTTGACACAAGCTATGAGATTTTGTATGCCTAAATGTATAAAAACTTGATTATGGGTCAAATCAAAAGAGAAATGGGTGTTCTTTTATTAAAGGCTCTCACAGGTTAAGCCTTTATTCTCTGGCACAGATGGAAGACCCTTCTTAACAAGAGTGGAAGAATATGACATGCATAATATTATACATTCATTCATCCAGTTAAAGGGTTGCTAAAAATTTAATTATTTTGATTTAATTCCTAAGCTTTAATGTGAGGTTATAAGTTATTTTAAATTTTAATTGCGAGTTATTAATTGGGGTAGAAAATTTAATTTTTATCCTAAGAGCCTACTGCATCCAGGCCACAGATTCAAACATCAAACATGTAGAAACCATGAAAAGTATGCAATTCTAATGCATAATCTAAACACAATATCAAACAATTTTATAGACTACCATAAAAGAATAAAAAAGGCTTGGTCGGTTCAAACACCAGAATAGAAAAAAAAGATGAGTAGCCGAGCTCTACCCTTATACAACCTGTATTATAAAAATAATACATGCTATGAGGGTCTTCTTTTCTTCATTCCTTCCTTCTCTTCCTTTTGATTTGATTTGTTCCAAAAGAATCACAGGGCACCCTAGGGACTAAGCCATCTGGCTACTGCTCATCCTAATCTCCCATAATATAGATCTTAATTCTTAATATAAATTTATATTAAAAATAAGAAAAATAAATTTAGCTACATCTGCAAAACAAATATTAGCTAAACACACCATACAACACAAATAATTATATGAATAATTTGGACTTAGTACCCCACACATGGGTAACCGAGCCCACCTATCCTAACATGAGTTATGCTTAGGGGCTAAGCAACCTACACAGCAAACACATTTATATTTTAATTATAGTGGCCCCTTAAGCACAACCCCTTGCAGAAAATATAATTAGGCTAATCATGGCCTATCATCGAGTCTAGAAGGCATATACCCTAACATCTAGTATAAAATATTGCATCACAAAATAAAACACAATATTGTAGATACAACGCCCAAACTTAGTACTAAAAGTGGTGACTTAGTATTATAATGTGTGTGCTTAAGGCCTGTGTGGCAAAACTTTACTTAGCTTCATTAGTTTAAGTTTCAATTTAGAGTTTGAATTTTTTTTTAAAATTTTACCTTTGAGTGATTTTAATTTAAATGATTTAATGATTTATTTTCACTTTTATTTGGTTAAAATGATGTTTAGATTTTCAAGAATGAAGAGTGGAATGAATTCCATTTGTAGACAGAACTCACCCTATTCTACATCCTAACTCCTAAAGAGTCTAACTAAGGTCCTTAAGTATCTTAATTAGCCCATTTGAATTTATGCAATTCATTTAATTTGATTTATTTGATTTGATTTAGCATTTAGAATTTGAGTTTGTTTAAGTATTTGATTGATTGACTTTGGATTAGATATTTTGGTTTAATTAAATCTTGATAATTCAATATTCTTAATATCTAATGAAGATTAGGTTTATTTAAATTCATGTGTTTTTGATTTATTAATTTTAGATTAGACATTTTGGTTTAATTAAATCTTGATAATTCAATATCATTTTAAATTAATATATAATTCTTTTCTTTGATTTAAGTTATGTGACTTGATTTTATGTTTATTTGATTTGATTATGATTCATTTATTTGTAGTTTGATTGGATTAGATTAATTGAAATTTTATTTTCATTTTTAATTGAGTTTGATTCTTTATAATTAGGATTTTAATTTTAATCTCAACTATTTTCCATGTTTATCAAAGTTTGGTTTGTATTTTGATTTCATACATTAGATAGTTAATTAGTTTATTTTATTTAAGTAGGTTGAATGAGATTTTATTTGATTACATATTAAATTGATGAGAGACTTTCTCAATTTAATTTAATTTGATTTAATTTGATTTGATTAGCTTTATTAGTCTATGGGTTTGCTTAGGTTCAATGTGATTATTAATTTAATTAAGAAGTGTGTTTAGGTTAATTATAAATATTTATTTAATTTTCAATTTGATTTCATATTTGTTTAGATTAATGATGTAATTACTGACTTAATAATTTAGGTTTAATTTATATTTTGATTAGTATTTAATTGCATTTTAATGTTTGATTAAGCTTAGGTTTAGTATGGTTAGTTTGATTAACTTAATTAGTTTATTTAAGATGTGTGATCAAATTAATTAGTAGATTAATTAAGTGTTTGATTTGAATTTGATTTAAAAAGTTAACTTGGTTCATTAAGATGATGGATTAATTCATTAAGTTTGCATTAATTAGGTGTTTATTGAATTGAATTAGCTTAAGGGTAATTAATTCAATTAAGAAGTGTGTTTAAGTTAATTATTAAATTAAATAAAGATTTATTTAATTTTTAATTTAGTTTTATATTTATTTAGACTAACGATGTAATTAGTGACTTAATGATTTATGTTTCATTTAGGATTCTATTGGTATTTAATTGCATTTATGTTTTATTAAGCTTAGGTTAAATATGATTTATTTGATTAACTTAATTAGTTTACTTGAGGGGTGTAATTAATTATTAAATTTAATTAGGGGTTTGATTTAAGCTTAAATTAAGAGTTAGCTTTAATGTGATTTATAAAATTAATTTGGTTCATTAAGATGATAAATTAATTCATTAAGTTTGCATTAATTAAATGTTTAAATAATTAAGTTTGATTAAAATTTTTTAAATCATTAGATTAATGAAACATTTATTTAATTAATGACTTAATTTTTCACATGTGAGTGATTTGATTTAGTTAAGTATTTTAGTTAAGTTTGATTTTATTAAAAGATTATTGTTATTACCATCATTATTATTAAGTGAATTAATTATTTATTTCATTTCAATTAAGTTTTGATTGTTTATGATTAGAGTTGTATTTAATTTGATTCATTTATTATGTTTGTTTATTTTCATTAACATGTTTAATTTAGTTATTAGGTTAAAATATTTAATGGTTAATTAATTATCTTATTCCAAATGAATGCGATTTAATCATATATTAATTAAGTTTACTTTAACTTTATTTGGTTCAATTTGATTAATATCAAACGATTATATTGAATTGGTTTGTTAATCAATTTGAGTTTTAGTTTATTTAATGATTAATTAATATTTAATTTTATTTTAATTTGTTAAGTAGTCTCATATAATTAAGATTCAATACTTGGTGTTGGTTTAACAAGATTAGTTTGATTTTACATTAAAGTTTCATTGATTTATTTAATTATGAGTTCAATTTAAAAATCTAATCACTTAATTGAATTCCATTAACTCAATTAGGTTCAATTATGTTTAAATTCAATTTCATTTAGGGATAAATGATACTTTTTTGACTTAAGGCTTGATTATTAATCATTTGGGTATTATATCATTTCTGATTTTGATTTGGTATTTAAATTATTTTTAGATTATATTTTAATTAATTCTTTAATTGATTAAACTTTAATCTTAAGTGTTTGTTTGGGGTTCATTAGGATTCAGAAAATCACATTATTTTTATAAGAGTCCTAAATTCAACTGAAGTGATTTAAACCATTTTTGAATATTTTTGTAAATTTTGGATTTTTATTTGATTTATTTTATTTAAAATAGATAATCTAAACTTCAAAATTTAATCTCTCTCAATCTAGAAGTTTTTTTCACTTGAGATTATTATGGTAGGTGTATTTTAACTTTAATTTCAATCTCTGAAAATTTCAACTCAATCCGACTTATATTTTTAGAGTAATTAATGAAACTTTATTTTTATTAAAAACTAAATTAAGCTCAAACCATTCAGTAAAATTTGGGGATTTTAGATTTATTGGATTTCTCTCGAAAAGATGAATCCAACGAGCCCTTGTATATAATTTTTCGTTAGGTATTATTTTTATGAATTTTTGAAGTTTCAGGTGATTTAAATAATTTTTAAACTCAGAAAATCTGATTTTTCCACTTAGCATAGTCAACATCGTGTGCGGCGCTGACGTGGCAATGCAACGCCATGTGGCATTGCATGATTGGACCGCATATCGCATGTGGGCGTGCGCGCATTGCGGCGCGTCGCGTCGCGATATGGCGGAAAAGCGTGTGTGCATAATCGTGACGCGGTTTGATCAGCCGTCGATGGAACGGTCCAGATCAAATCGTGCGATCTAGAGGCTAGGATCGTGCGATCGACATGTGATATGAGTCGTTTGATCATGGGAACCACGAGATCGGACGGTCAGAATCGACGAAGGCCTGATCAGCGATCAAGCCGTCCGATCCTGAGCTGGGGATCGGGCGACTCGTCCGGATGAAAGAACGAGGGATTAGGGAGAAAATTGAGAAATTCTAAGTGAAAACTTATTCAAATTGACTCGTTTTCACGTCGATTCACAAAAAAACTTCTATTTTTTAATTGGAATGATATAAAATATAAAATGCAAAACTATCTAAGATAAATTTTTAAAATCGTGCAAACAAGCGTCACAAATGAAGGATCCTAAGGCCGGCTATGGTCTAGTGAAATTTACCTCGTCGGGGATGATTTTCGGTGATGATGAAGATCTGAGCAAACTCCTAGGTATATGAGGAAGCTTTGTAATGATTTTTAACCTTTGCCTTCCTTTGAAACGTCGTATTCTCCAATGTTCACCTCACCAGAAAAGTTTTTATTTATGTTTTTGAGCCTAAAGATAACTCAAAGAGGTGAGGGATGAGTTCCTTTTTGCTTTGGGGAGTTCTTGGGGGCTGAATAGTAGTAGGAGGAAGAGAAATGAAGCCTTATTTCCCCCTCCTTTAATAGTGGCCAAAAATCCACTTTTTAAAAAAAAAAATTTTGGCTCTAAAGTGGTGTCATTTTGCTTAGAATGGTTGGGATGGATGATAGATTGATTGAGAACTTTGGATTTTCTCTCCAAAGTCCTCTCTTGCGGCCATATGATTAGATCCATTGAATGTAAATGTTGAAGAGGAGTTAAATGCATGTGATGGGAAGAATTAAATGAGGTTGAGTGAAATCCTTTGTGGGGGAGGATCCATGAGAGATTTACTTGAGTTGGGTTGATTTTTGGGCTAATCTCAAATAGGTTTGGGTCAGGTTTGATCAGCCCCTAATGAGTCATGGCTTGGTTTCAAGGGATTTGACTCAATTTGGGTCATATGGGTCATATTGGGTCATATCGAGTTAGGTTGACCAATTAGTCAAATTAGATCAAACTGAGCTTAGGTTATATTCAAATAATAATTTAAAGAGTTTTGGTATGATTAATTTGATTTAATTTGGCTTAGAATTAATTTTGGCTCATTTAGAATCAAATGGGTCAAATGGGTCAAATGGGTCAAGTTGATCAATTTGACTAAAATTTTCCAAATTGACTTAGGTTATGGGTTGATTCATGTTCAATTGCCTAATTGAAGATGAATGTAGTCTTTGGTTTGAATCAATTTGGATTTAATTTGAATTTTGGCTAATTTTGACCCTTTAGATCTATTTGTGTTAGGTTGGATCAAGTTGACCAATTGGTCAAATTAGACTCAATTATGAATTTGGTTGAGTTCAATAATCAAATTAGAATGAACTTGAGCCATTGGTTACAATCAATTTTAGTTAGATCATGATTTGACCCAATTTGATTCTTTAGGCCAATTTGCGTCAACTTGAATCAAATGGCCAATTAGACTTGGTTTGACTCAATTGATTATAATTGATCATCCTGGGGTGATCAACAATCATGATGGAAGGTTTAGGTAAGCTTGGTTCAATCCAATTTTGGTTGGATTGGAATTTCGCTCAAATGTGTCCTTTAGGTCACTTTGGATCAAGTGGATCTATATGGGTCAATTGGTTTAGTTTTGGTTTGATTTGAGTTTAGTTGAACATATATAAGAGCCTTGGATTGAAATATAAATTCAATGGCAATCAATTTGGAGTCTAATAAGTTTTGGCTCAATTGAAAGTTATAAATCAAAAGGGCTAAGTTAGGCTTGACTTAGGTTGACTTAAATTTGGTTTGATAATTGTAGGTTTTATTTATATTTAGATAAATGATTGAATGAATGATTGATTCGAGAAAAAATCCATTAGTTTTGACTTGATTTTGATAGAATTTGGCTAAGTCCAAAGAATTGGCTTAAAGGGCTTAGATTAAGTTTGGATTTGATTTTCTATATAGTTTTAGTCATTTGAATTTGGATTTCATTTATATTTGTTAATATAAATGAATGAATAATTGGTTTATAAGGAAATCAATAGAGTTTGATTTGATCCAAAGGGAGTTTTGGCTAAGCTTATGAATGTCGTTCATATGGTTTAAGAAGGGTCTTAGGATTTGAATTTGATTTTGGGTTTCAATCATTTGGAGTCAAATTTGAAATTAGATTTGGAATTTGAATTTGAATTTGAGGTTTAGTTTGAGATTTGAATTTGGATTCGATTTGTATATGGAGTGGGTTTAGGCTATAGGATAGGTGATTTCCTTAAGCCCTAAGGCATAGCCTAATCCTATGGTTAACCTTTCTAAGTCTCTAGGCTTAGGTTAAGTGTTCACCTAATCACTAGAAGCGTTTTATGATTAAGGAGTTCTTAGTATCTAGAAGAGTCCTAAGTCTAAGAAGAGGAGGTTAAGAGCTCACTCCAAAAGTGAGGTCAACATATGTATAATTTGTTGACTCCTAATTCTAGGGATTGGGGTTGTAGATGATGAATAATTGCCTCCAAGATGATGAGAAGAGTAATGACAACGATTACCACCAATCCACCATCACCTAAACCTTTTTGTGAGTGTGCATGCGCACAAATTTGAAGAAGATGAACAAGCTAATAGGGTTTTTATAATTTAATCTAAATTTGGTTTTGCAAATTTAGGTTGGTTGGATGATTTGAGGCTATTCAAGTCATTTGTGCAATTATATTTTAATACACAAAAT
The DNA here is from genome assembly GCA_021442155.1 of Cymbidium sinense. Classification (NCBI taxonomy): domain Eukaryota; kingdom Viridiplantae; phylum Streptophyta; class Magnoliopsida; order Asparagales; family Orchidaceae; genus Cymbidium; species Cymbidium sinense. The sequence continues at coordinate 170,555,792 of CM038221.1, read as the reverse complement.
CTATTCAACATTCAAAAGTTTATTTAGAGGATTTTAAGATAGAAGTATTTAGTGAAAAATATTTTGTACCTAATGATAATATAAATGAAGGTTGCATCAAAATCTATTAACACATAGATTATTATTTCTTCTCTTAATTATATTTTGATCATAAAAATTATAAATAAATAAAAATTCTTATCATTATTTTTTATCTATCATATAGAAAGAATCAATTAACTAAAATTTTGAAAATAAAATGTTTATTACTTAGTGATAAGCATAAAAAAAATCTTACAACTATAGTATTTTTAGAAATAAAATTCAAAATTCATATAAAAAATACATAAATTATTTATGTCAAAATAACCTCATTATAAACAAAAATAAATAAATAAAAGACCTCTAGGATGCTATCATTATAATTCATCTATGAAAACTATTTACATAATTTATCCAATAAAATCAAACAATCATAAATTAATTAAATTTTGGCTCATAATCTCTATTATATATTAAACTTCAACCAATTCCTCTCCACAAAACATACCATTTTATTTCATAAATAAAATTCTTCAAATAATTCATTATTTAGACATCAACACCACAAACAAAGAAAGAACAAAAGACAGTTAATTAACACATCATATTATTTCTTCAACATGTAGAGGATGTAAACATCAATTATTTACTCTTAATTATATCATTAAGTGCTTTAATCCATTGCTAATAAAGTGCTGAGGTTCATTGGGTTCATGTACTCGGCCGAACCGGTCATGATTTGGCTAACAATGAGCCGGCCCGCCCTCTCTGTTGGGTGAAATGCGTCCCAAAACGCATATAAATCGCGATTTGGGCATAAATTAGACGCCACCGTGCACAAGCCCAGCCCATTATAGGGCCCTTGTCCACAACAAGCCCTTTTAGCAGTGATAAAACCTGAAAAAGTAAAATAATAAATAATAGTAATTCAATCATTTTGATATAAAATAAAATAGTATTAAAAAAAAGAGGGCGGTGAGCTCACCGTAAGCCTGAGGGTTGGAAATGAAGTCGTAATGCGTCTTAGCGGTGTTGGCGGCGATGAAGACATTGGAGCGGTATTGGGAATTGAGCTGTTTAATCGTATTTTCGAGCTGTGGGTTGAACAGACCGGCGGCTCTCTGCAACTCGGGGTCGCATGCGCCGTTTCTGCTTCGCTGTGCCAGCTCAGCCGGAACACAACCCAGTGGCCCCGTCCCAGTCACCAACACGTGTCTCCCTCCCAGCTCATAAATCCTCTGTTATATTTGAATTAAAATATTTTAATCCAAATTAAAACAATTTTAAATTTATTGAATTTATTCTACAAATATAAATATTTATTTTATATAGTATAAGCATTTTAAAATAAATCCTTGAGCTTTATATTAATTGATAAAAATAACATTTTTTTTTTTGCTGGATAAAAATTTGGATATTTATATTTAATGATTATGAGGTTTAAAATTATTGAATATATTTTAAAGTTAATAGTATATAAATTTTTATTATTTATTTATTCATTATATTTATGAAAGATTTACATACATATCATGTCAAGCTTCTATATTTACATATCTAACACCAAAAGTTAGATATTTACTTATCTAATACTTTACGCTTAAAAGATGCATTTCACTTTAAAAGTGAATAAAGTGATATTTTTTGATGTGATATTGAAGATCGAGTGTTATATATGTAAAATGAAGTTTGGGTATTGATATGTAATAAATATGCTGACGTATATGTATCTCTCCTATATTTATCTAAAAATAAATTTAATTATTGGCTCTCCCAACTCAACGAATGAAATCAAGAATAAGTAAGATGTGAATATTCTCTTAAGAAAATAAAGGTTATATTTATCTTTAAAAATTAATATTAAGATATATATATATATATATATATATAAAACTTACCGTAAGAATCTTCTTGTACTCAGAGATAATATAAAGAACATAATCTGGCAAAGCGAATTGGCGAGATCTCAAAGAAAAAGGAACAAGATAATAATTATTAACAAAATCATTTCCACCGAGAGTTATCAGAACGAGCGCTTGATTCACCACTCTCTTTGCTTCAGCTGCACCGACTAAGGAGCTCAGCCTCTGCTGATACTGCTGAAAGTACTGCAGCTGCTGTGAAATCCTTATTATATTTGCCTGAAATAAAAACAATTTTATATATTATTATCAATAAGCAATATAATAGTATATATATATTGGAATGGGTATTCACCCAACACCCCACTCATCTTGTGGGTGGGGATGTGTTAATATTAATCTCACCTGTAGCATTCATCACCCACACGTGTGGTCACTGATTTCCCCACCTATAGGATCGAAGAGGATTCAACTGGGTCAGGGGTTCTCCGTGCTTTCCCAGCTAGACGGTGGATATATATATATTGATTGATAATAGTTTATAATGCATACAAATTGAGAATTCCCAGTGCCTGCAGAAGCTTCTGTCCTCTGAGAGAAGGGCTCAAGTAGGGCAATGTGGTTTCAGCACCAAGATGCTCACCTGAAACAGTTCGTTTTAAATTATTTTTAAAGTAAGTCTTAATCAGCGAAATAAGCCGATAATGTCAGGAATGTTGAGGAGGAGGCTCATCTTGGTGGGTGGGTGAAGAGGAGGGTGGAGTGGGAGAACTAACTGAGAATGTCAGGAATGTTGAGGCCATTAGAGAACCTCCCGGTCGGTTGATGAGTGGGATAGTCAATCCCATAAGGAGGAGAGTCCGCTCGTGCCGTCGTCGCGAGATAGTTGTTATTTCCATTATCGACGAGGGAGTCTCCGAACACGAAGAATGCTCGAGCGGCCTCACTGCGCACCAACAAGCTCCCCATAAGAGCCAAACAAATTACCACAGATATGAAAGGAGGAGAAGAAGAAATCTCCATATAGATCTAAGTTTGATTCTGGAATGGAGAGATTGCTCTTTAGCTCATGAAACAGGTGGTTTTATATTCATTTTTGTTCATTGGTATCATAAATATAGCTTTTCTCTTCTTTTTCAAACCTTATAACTAATTATTCAATGCTTTTGGTGAAGGAGTAGGCTCCATTTCTATCTACATTGAGCCAAAAGCTGAAGTTAAAAGGCATTGAAAGCCATGCAATATGCATGTAAGTCTGTTACACTTTCAGTAATTTTGTTTATTTGTAACGGTTGCAACTAACTTAAATATTATTATTTTTCTTTATATATATTTTTTTCTTTATATATATATATATACAGCATGTTCTAAGTATATTTTATTATTATAAAAATATTATGATAACTAAAAATTCAAAAGAAAAAAAAAAAATTGTATTTAATTCTCTATCCACCATTGCCTACAAGTTCTTGTGAACTCATCAATAATGGAACACGGGGTAGACAGTATTGTGAATTTATTTTAGAGGTGTGAAGAAGGAGGGGGGTAATCATAAAATATTTAAATTTTATTTGAAATTAATTAATTTTCAATGAATAGTGAATATATTGATATTTATTAGACAAGTGAGTTTATCTACTCCTCATAATTGCAGCCTATCAATTTAGTTCATAATTTATAATGTTTACTCATCAATTTATTATTATTTATTTATTTTTATAATGAATTATCATCACTTTATTATGATTTTTAATACATTTATTATTATTATTATTATTTTGGAAGGACGCGACGGTGCGCAGTTCCTACCTTCTTATTTTGGCTATTGAATTCTAATGATTCCTAATCAGTTTATTGTTAGGATCTGCTATTAATCTGCTCACATGCTTGGTTAGTGCAACTATGGTACACATGAATATATATATTAAAATAATAAAAGTATTTATTAATGCGAAAATAAATAAATTTAGTACAAAATTGACTCAAAATAATTAAAAAATAACACATCAGATGAACAGTTAAAGGTCCAAATGTACTAAAACTCCACCGAAAGAGCATCAATGCTAAAATCAAGTATAAACCACAATCAATACAAATTTTCAAAATTACGAATAATATGTAATTCAAAAAGAAAAATATAAGAATAGTAGGGAGTCATAAAGGGAAAGTGGAGGCATATTTATGCATAATAAATTTGAGAAAAATTATTACATGCAGGGCTAGATGTGAACCTTCTACATCTAAATTCTAATAACATAGCGTAATATGACACTCAGTTAATACAAATTTACTATATATTAATTGTAAAGTATTGCGATTACTGTGTATATCGATATTATATTTTACCGTGTAGTTAACATTATATTAATACACAGCTTATAGATAATATACAAAAGCTATATTATTTGAGTACAGATATGAACTACATCCGAACTCTGCACGTAATAATCTCTCTAAATTTGAATGATGGTAAATAAGAGAGTTTTTTTTTCAAATAAATTTGAATTCAAATTAATATTTCATAATTATTATATCTAAAAAAAAATGATGAGAACACAAGGCTTTTCTTACTTAATCATGAATAAAAATAACTTTATATATAATTCTAATATTATTTAATAAAAAAAATCCCTTATACCTAGATAACCATGGTCAAATAAAAGAAGGTCAGCAATCATTCACATTGATGTAGATTATGAAAGTTATTTTGCATTTATTAGTTAAAAGTACATAGAAAATTTTCAATTATAGTATGGCTTAACCCTCTAGTGTTACTATTTGGAGTTTCATCAGTTGCTTTAATTTTTAACCTTGAATGAAAAAAATATCATATCATGGAAGCACCTAATATATTTGCCATCTAAAAATAAATTTATTTGCTAACAAGAGAAATGTTTTATAATGACATTATCATTATAAAAATTTGTTGCATAAAAAAAATTTAATTTATTTTTTGTGATTTTTAAGATGAGCAAATTAGAGATATTTTTAGTTGATTTAATTCTAATATATGATAAGATAGTTAACTCTATTGGAAAAAAAAGCATATTAGAAGCTTTAAAATTAGTTTAAAATATAAAATATTTTATTTAGTAAGAAAAAATAGAGATAAAATGATGATGTACAATAGATTATTAAAGAAAAAGTAATGGTTCTTTGCAATTATTGACACTTAATCATCTTGTTTCCTTCTAGTACCAATTTGAGGCTTGACTTATCAAATAATAGGTCCCATCCCATCAAGGGCGAAGCCAGGTACAGCTGAGAGAAATCAATTACCCTAAACTTTATAATTCTTCTTGTATTAGATAATCAAATCAATCATTTATCCCCCTCTTCTTCTAAAAATTACTTTTACCTTTACTTTTAACCTAATATGTAAATTTACCCCTCTTAAGAGCAGAGATTGATTCTGCTCCTTCATCCCATTTATTGTTTGCTCTTGCCATTAATCAACTAATACAACTTGCTATGTTTTGTGCAATTTTAAATTTTGTTTAATATGTTATAATCCATCTTAAAGATCATAAGCACTAATTACATTCATAATTTTCTTGAATAATAATTATCTTAATAACAATCCAACTATTAAAATTGGGACATGCATGCAAAGTGTGGGGTTTTGAAAAATAGTAAAAAATTATGTGATCAAATTGGAAGCCAAACCATGTTAACGCTTGTGACACTTTACCTGCTTGTCATTACTGAGGTACTCTTATGAAGCACTTTGCTTGCATGGTTCATTTGTTTGTTTGGTAGAGTGGGCTGTCTTGATATGACAAAGCAGTTCATTGCAATCATGGTTCATTTGAAGTTGATGCATCAATAGGGATAGAAATTTTAGCCGCTTCAATGATAAGTTTGAGTTAACACAGTTGGCAAGGAAGAAGTTTGATGAGATGCTTTGAGTCCTGGTGTCTAATATATTCTCTCAAGTAAGAAAAATGGAAAGAGGCTCAAAACGAAGGAAAGAAAAGAAGCAAGGGAAGACATTAATGTAAGCAACATTGAAAATTGTAGCTGATATGACCCTGAAAATTCCTCTAGTAGAAGCACGAATCTTGATCGCGAATTAAACGGTGAGATCACTTAAAATATCATTTAAACTTTTAACATCTTAAATTTTTAAAAGCTCTCAAAATATGGAGTGTTTATAGTCAAATCGGCGTCTGGCATTAAGCCAAAGATCTTACAATTTGACTTCATTTGAGCATTCAAATACACAAAATATATCAAATGATCAAAGGGATCATTGTGAGCCGTCCGATGAAGTGGAGTGGTACGGGTTTTGCATGTATTTATAGAGCCACTCTTCATAAATCTCTCATCATTCCTCATATGAGGAGAAACAGAGAGAGAGGCTCTAAAGATCCTCCAAGCACCATTCGACATCGTCACACCAGCGAGCGCGCCACGCCGCCGTACTGCCGCCACTGCCCTGCCGTCCTGCCGCCGCATACTGTGGCTGCCACGCCATCATGATTGATCCTCGTCTCACGGTCTCCATCATGATGATCCGCAATTGTTCCACTTGCTGATTTTCATACGGTTCACCATCATCTATCTTCTCAACCTCGATCATGTCACGTAAATTTGTTCCTTTCATATATAATTTTGTAATCCGTGTCGGAAGATCTACTAACAGATACATGGAAACTTTTGCTAGACCGTGGTTTTCCCTATTTTCGAGGTTTTTCAGTAAAAATTTTAGTTTTATTGTTCACTCTTTAAATACCTGTGTGTGTCTTTGGATTTCCTACGAAACTAAATTTTACTCTGTGGTTTTCACGCATAGTTTTGGCGCCGTGGAAATTGATTCCCATTATATCATCTTGTATGGCGATCAAGTTCCCCAACAAAATCAAAACCACCATCGAGATGTAGCATTTCAAGCTTTTAAGGAGCGCAAGCGAAGAATGAAAATTCATCAAACTTCATTCCTTCAAATTTTGTCAGAAATTATGGGGCAAATCTTAATCTCAAAAGATTATCCAAATCGATATTCTAGATATCTAATTGATTATCGGTTAGCAAGTCAAGAATACTTGAAAAGGCCGCGTTAAGGAGCAACTTTGGCTACAACCACAACGGATGTTTTAATCGACCTCTTCCATACAGTTAACGCCAGTAAAGACTCGACAAACAACCTAGATAGGTCAAAAGGTCATGGTGGACTTCCTACGACCTTCCATAGTTAACGTCATCGAAGCAAAGACAAAAACTAGATGGGTCAAAAGGTGGACTTCTACCCCCCCGCAGTTAACGCCATGTAACACTCGACAAACTCGGATGGGTCAAAATCCTAGCGATTCCTCCTTCCATACAGTTAACGCGTCGGTAACACTCGCAACCTCGGATAGGTCAAAATCCTCGGATTAATTCAACCTCTTCTACAGTTAATTTCGCCGATTAAAGACTCTAACAACAACCCGGATGGATCAAAATCTCAGATTCAATTCAACCTCTTCCATACAGTTAGCGTCGCGGTAACACTCGACAAACAACCCGGATGTGTCAAAATCTCCAAATTCAATTCAACCTCTTCCATATAGGTTGCGTCATCGTAACACCCAACAACCTTAGGTCAAAATTCTCGGCATTAATTCAACTTCTTCCACATGGTTAACATCATTGGATAACACCGACAAACAACAACCGATAGTCAAAATCTTGGATTCAATTCAACCTCTTCCACATAGTTAACGTTATCGAGACTCGACAAACAACCTGATAGGTCAAAAGATCCGGTGGACTTCCCGGCCTTTCCACACGCGTTAACGTCGGTAACACTCGTCGCAACCCGGATGGGTCAAAATCCTCCGGATTCAATTCAACCTCTTCCATACAGTTGCGTCATCGAGTAACACTCGAAACAACCTCGATAGGTCAAAATCTTCAACGGATTAATTAAACCTCTTCCATAGTTAATGTCATCACTCAAGCAAACACCGGATAAAAGACCGTTGGCCGCCGGCATCGCCATTGCCCGGCCATCGTCACCACATCGCGTTACCATCCGTCGGCTACCGCCGTACCACCACCCGTTTGCCGACCGCTCACCTCACCACTTCTGCATTCACTGCGTCTCGCTGCCATCGTGGCAATCTTGCGGTCACCACCGCTCGTTATCCGCCATTATCGGCGTCGCCGACTATTCATTGGTTGATCTGCCACCCGTGACGCTAACTGGCGGTCGCCCGCAGGCCATCCGCAGAATTTCCGCCATTGTCGCCGTCATCCAGAGGTCATCCCCGCCGGCTCGGCGTCGCATCGATTGACAGGTCACCGATTCTATCGCGGACCGTCTTTGCCGCTAACTTGCCAGCCTATCGCCGCTGAAACCATCGCCAGGTCGCCACCATTGTCCCGGTCATCCATGACTACAGGCGCCATTCCATGCTGTCATTACCTCACCGATTGCTGGCACCCTGCCGTCGCTGCCAACTTGCCGTCGTCATCGCGCTGCTGGATTACCGTGCGGTCATCGCCCGACCATCGACATCTGCCGGTCACCACCATTGTCACCGGTCATCCCCTCAGGTCATCGGCGATTATCGGCGTTAATTACTGCCGTCTATTCGTCGATTCGCCTGCCCCGGCCCTAAATTCGCCGATCATGGCCATACCTGCCGGTCATTACCGCCAACCGCCGCGGTCACCATCGCCATTGCCGGTCATTCTGCTATTCTACCGACTCATTGTGGCTGTGCCGCTGATTCTTCTTTGCCGACCACCCCGGCCTACCGTCGCGGTCCTTCGACCATCTCCGAATCTCCGCCGGTCACCATCGTCGATTCTCCTTGAACCGTCGCGGTCGCTACCAAACACATTTGCCGGCCACCATCATCGCATCGCCAACCCCGTCCGATTATCGTGAATCGCCTCAAACGGTCCGAGGTAGGTTGAGGCCTCTTAGGGAAATCGGAAAAACGGCGGCCTTGATCGCCTCCGAACCACGGACGAGTTGGACGCCTCTCGAGGGAAAAGCGTAGACATGGCGCGTATGCTCCGATAACCTCGGTCGGGCAATCGGTTGGCCTCTTCGAGGGAAAACGTAGACACGACGTATGTAGTCTTGATCGTCTCCGAACCCGGATGGTCCGACGAATACAGTTGACACCTCTTTCGAGGGAAAATTGTGAACCACGACGTATGCTGGCACCGCCTCCAAACGACCTTCTCTCAAGAATAAGAGAAGGTGCCTTCTCCCTTGGCTTTAGGGGGGTTTTTATAGACCCCTTATAGGGGTAAAAGGATAAAAAATCATCAAAAATCGGTCAAAACCGCCAAAAATCGTCCGAAATCATCTAAAACCGCAAAAAACCGCAAAAACCCACTCAAAATAGTCAAAAATGGGCGAAAATGGGTCAAAACGGACAAAAGAACCCTCTTGGGCCCTTCGACCAGCAGCGCCGCATGTGACCGCTCACCGCTTCGTCGCCATTTCACGCGACCCGGTTCGCGCGACAAACCCATTGCGCTTCAGCAGCCCTCAGCCGTCGACCCAGCTTAAGCTCAGACCACTCCCGTAAGCAGGCGTGTGATTTTGCCTTCGACCCCAGGACCGCCGCATGCGCTGACCTCTAGGCGTAGCGTCCGCGCCAGTAAAGACAAATGGGTCCAGAACCTCAAATTCGCACTCACATACCTACACATATTTGTAGTTGTCATTTATGTCATCTTTGCTACGAAGATCTGTTCTCTCAAAATATGGTTAATGGGCCGCAGATTTCGTTGAAGAATTTACTATTTTGAAGTGCTTGACAAATATATTTTTTGATGATTGAGATAATATCATCCAAAAATAGGACACCGATATAGAAAATTCCTTTAGTAGAAGCTGAATCTTGATAGAAAGCGGTGATCGAATTGAACGGTCGAGATCAAGCACTTAAAATATCATTGAAACTTTGGGACATCTAAATTCTAAAAGCTCTCAAATATGGGTGTTTATAATATCGAAGCGTCTCGACGGGATTCCAATAAGCCAAAAATCTTACAATTTCGACTTCATTTAAGCATTCAAATACACAAAATATATCAAATGATCAAAGGGATCATTGTGAGTCCGAAGTGGAGTGGTACGGGTTTTGCATGTATTCTGAACGCCACTCTCTCCATAAATAGCTCATTTCTTTCTCATATGAGTGCGAAGAGATGAGAGATTTAAAGATCCTCCAAGCACTCGTTACCACACCGTCGTCAAACCACCGCCGTCACCGCCGTCTTTGATCCTTCCGTCGTCAATCTGTGGTCTCCATCATGATATCGCAGTAATTGTTCGCGTTCCAGCGTGATTGTTACGCCACTTCTTCATCATCTCTACCACACTATTCTGACGATCGTTGTCACAAAATTATTTTCTCATATCTCTGATTAATCCGTGTCGGAAGATCTTCTCAGAAAAACAGATATAGTGGAAGCTTTTCTTATGCGTGGTTTTCCCTCTTTTCGAGGTTTTCCAAGTAAAAAATTAAGTTTTATTGTTCTCTTTAAATATCTGTGTGTCTTTGATTTGCTGGTAAAAACTTTACTCTCGCGATTTTCTGACATGCAACAGTATGCAAAGTCTCAATTTTATGCTACGAGTTTTGGTTTATAGATCTGTTTTTACATCTGGAAAAGCTTTATCTATTGTTAGATTGACAGCAAATGATCCAAAGATCAACGGGTTATATATGGAGTACTGGGAGATGGCAAAGTTTTCTTTCCATGTCATCTCTAAGCTGGCCGCATTGAATATTGTTGGGAAAACAATAATGGGTTATTATGATTGTCCATGATCTGCAATCCCTGCTGCTGTTGTTGCTGCAGCGAAAATTGCTGAAGTTAATGCTATTTGCTCCACCTTTGTATTGCTCTCAACTAGGTGTCAATTCGGATCGACGAGTCGGATTCAGGTCTGACCCAAATTTGACCTGAACCCGACCCGATTTCAACCCGATTGACCTGACACAAACCAAATGATATATTTTTTTTAAGTCAAAATCGAGTCAAATTCGAATGCGTGTGTAAAAAATCGGATCAATTTCGAATTCACGGATCAATTTAAAGTTAAATTCAAGTTGCGGGTTAAAATCGAGTCAAATCTAAACTGAATCAACCTGAAAAATCAAACGGATCAATTTCTTCAACCCGAACCTGACTCGAAAATTATTCGGATCAACCCAAACTCAATTTTCCGAGTCGGATTCGCATCAAATTATCTTATCGAATCAATTTTTAACACCCCTAATCTCAACCCACCATTGATTAATTTTACCTACAATTAGATTAAAGGTAATATCCCATCCCACTCATATCTAGTTTTTTACCATAATAGAATTCAATCATAACACACCACTTAAAAAGGAATGCCCTAGCTCAAATTTAAAAAGAAAATATTAAAATTAAAATTATTATTCTTATTTTAATGAGAATTTTATGAATAGTTAACCTAATATCAGCTTTGATTCCTTCTTATCTGAGTTAGATTGGAAATGACAATAATAATAAATAAATAAAATGCACCAAATATAATAAATTATTATTTAAAAAATTTACAAATTGACATTTATAATTTAATAATCTTCTATTTTTTTAATTATCAAACTCATATATTTGAATGTGCCAAGTTCAAATCTTTAAAAATTTTATAAAAATAAAAATATGAGTTAAATTTTTATTATGAATTTCAATATTTCAATAATTAATTTATAAATATAAAAAAAAGATGATTGTGTATATAAAAGCCCTTTATTAGTATTATCTTTATAAATATATATATATATATATAAAGAGAGAGAGAGAGAGAGAGAGAGAGAGAGAGAGAGGGATAATGTAACAAAATGACTGATTATAAAAACTCAAAAGGAAAAAAAATAAAATAAGTCAAAAAACTCGACAACGCTTGTTAAGTCACAACAAACAAAAACGAATCAAAGTGTCAAACCAAAGATCAGAGGTTAAACTCTTAATCGGGTTTAAAGTCACATCACAATGACCTAAAAATTGCCAGTTGGTTTCTTTTATAAACTCATAAAACAAAACAAGACCTTTGTAAACTCCGTCAGGTTTGAGGTCACATCAAAATGATCATAAAACATTTTCACTATTTTATATTTCTTGTAATCATAATAATGTGTACAGATCGGATACTCTCTCATTTGCAAAGTTCAACTTTCATGAAAAAAAAAAAAAACAAGTCAAAATTTATTTGACCGTTACATGGAAGCTAGCAGTAAAATGTAATTTTGTCTGAGAATTAGAATGCAACTAAAGAAGCAGCACTATCAGCTAATGGCTTGTACCAAGCTAACTAAAGTCAAATAATCACATTTAAAAAAAAAAAAAATACAACAGGAACTTAAAATTGAATGAAGATAATCAGAATAAGATAACCATATGCATATAACTATATATGCATATGAAGTTTATTAGTTCCTATATTTAAGAATAAAAGTGATGCATAAGAATGTACAAATTATAGAAGAATTAAGTTAATGTGTCATACATTAAAATTATGGGAGAGAGCAATTGAGCATAGGTTACGACGTGATACAAAAGTTTCCACAATCAATTTAACTTGTTTGGCTAGCTTTCAGATTCCCGAAAATTTGGTTTAAAATATTTCTAAAAGTTTATTTGTCTTTTCTTTTTTTGAAAAGAGGAGAGCTTTCGGTGAGAAAACACATTTCAAAAGACACTATTCAAACGGGTATCAAAATTAAAATTCACGATCTCAAAAGCAAAACGACTAAAAAAGCCTCCCAAAGCAAGTAGATCTACTGAGGATGTTATACATTTGTTAAGAGGTTTGATGGAGAAGTATAGAAAAAGTAAGGAGAATCTACATATGATATTTGTTGATTTAGAGAAAGCTTATGATAAAATTTCAAGAGATGTTATTTTGAGAGTTCTAGAAAAGAAAGGAGTTAATATTGATTATATTTAAGTCATTAAGGATATGTATATTAGAGCTGTTATGTGTATCCAAACACAAGAGGATTGACAAAATATTTTTCTATTTCAGTTGGGTTATATGAAGGATCAGCTTTAAGCCCTTATCTTTTTTACTTTAGTTATATATGTTCCTACTAGGCATTTACATAGAGATGTACCTTGGTGTATGCTTTTTTGCTGATGACATTCTTCTTGTTGATAAGACTAGAGAGGGAGTCCAAGAGAAACTTGGATTATAAAGGTTAACCTTATAGTCTAAAGGTTTTCGTTTAAGTAGATCTAAAACTAAATATATGAAGTGTAATTTTAGTTGTAGAAATTCTAGTGGTAGTGTTGTGACATTCAGTGAATAAGTCATTTAAAAGAATGATTCAAATATCTAGGCTCTATTGTTCAAAATGATGTTAAAATAGGAAGATTTTATTAGCAGAATTCAAGTTGGATGGTTAAAGTGGAGAAATGCATCTAGCCTATTGTGTGATAGAAAAGTACCGCTTAAACTTAAGGAAAAATTTTATAAGATGATGATAAGACCTGCAATGATTTATGGTACAAAATATTGGCCAATAAAAAGGAAGCATAAGACTAAGTGTTGCATGAGATGAGGATGCTCAGGTGGATGAGTGGCTTTACTCTTAGAGAAAAAATGTGAAATGTATATTTAAAAAAGTTAGAATTAAAATAAGATTAGAGAGAGTCATCTTAGGTGGTTTGGCCACATAAAGTGTCGGCCGTCCGATGACTCGATTAAAAGAATAGATGCATTAGATTTGCATTATGTTAAGAAAGATAGAGGTAGACCTACAAAGACTTGATTAAGATGTATAAAAAATGACCTTAGTATATTTGAATTAAATGAAAATTTGACACACAATAAGATATAATGGAGAAGAATGATTCATGTAGCCAACCCCACATAGTGGGATAAAGGCTTGTTGTTGTTGTTGTTGTTGTTGTTGTTGTTGTATGCATATAACTATATAGAACAAGCAATGCAACCACAAATATCATTCATTAAAAATATCAACTCAATCCAACAAGACAAAAAAAAAGCTTTTTAATAGCAATCTAACCCAAAATAAACACAATTATCATATGTAATTAACAGAAAACACAACTAAACAAAATTAAAAAAAAATTTTAAAAAAAAATAAAATATTATGAAGGGAGAGAGAGATTCATGCAAATATCAATGGCCCAACAATCAAAAGTAAGCACACAATATAATATAGTACACAACTATGTGTAATTTGTTGATGAACTTCATTTAATAATTTCACCGTAAAATGGCACCTCTGATTGAAGGTTTGCATGAAGATGAAACAAATGATTTATGAATATCTAAATTAAAAAAAAAAAAGGTGAAAAACACTCCTATTTATTTGAACAAAATTGTATTCAATAACTAATAATTATCACGTACATATTGCGTCCGAAGTAGAGATTATCAAAGTTGGCTAAAAGAAAAAAATTGCAAGAGCTGTGCAGCTCTTACAGATTTGCTCAAGCAGAAACAATCGGGAATTACATTAAAATAATAATAGTATAATTACACAATAATATACAAAAGATAAAGGGAATTAGATGGAATAACCAATCCTTACCAGCCAACTCTAGAACCAGCAAAGAGCTCTATTTCCCATTGAAATAAGCCTCAATTCTCCACATCTTCAACGAAGAGAGCTGGAAAGCTCTGAGCTTTTCCCACGCCAATAGCACTTAGAAATATGATGAGAAGGCTTTGATAATCATGCACATCCTCCATTAGCTCCATCTCTGATTTGTTCAGTGAGGGATCATGCCATGGCTGGCCAACAGACCTATATAGATAGAGAAGAGGAAAAGGATGAGCTCAAACAATAAAATATAAAAGCATGAAAATATTTCAGGCAATAACATGAGGCAGACAGATTGAAGAATTTTTATTTAGTACCAATTTGTTTTCCCTCGCTTCACTGGCATCACCAAGGAACCCTAGGAGTCCAATCCAATAATTTACGACTTCTTTATATATATAGTTGAAATTGAAGACTGAAATAATGCAGAATATAAATCATTTACCATCTTCAGGCAGCATTAGTTTCGGTGGAGAAAAAGTATCTTTGAGCAGAGTGATGAATTGTCTCATAGTTGTCATCGAAATATTCCTTCAGTGTTCCTGCATAGATGTTCTGTTTACCTAAAATGAGCAGCAAAGAATATGGAAAGGCAAAGTAAAACTTTAAGCCAACAAATATTATCATTGAAGACTCGTCAAGACTGTGTTGGTATCAACTGTATGAATCAATAACTTCTGTTCATTCCACTAAAATCTGATTGAACATGGATTTTTATAAACATGCTAATTTTCAACAGTCCCCATTCTTTCCCTGCCTGTCTATTATACAACAATAGTATTTTCTTATCAAATATCTATCTATAAATATTCTATATAGCTAGAGTTGACGAACATTTAGCCCTTCAAAAAAATTTGCATAAATATAATTACTAAGCTAGCATTATCCTTACATGGTAATTGCTTTTCAAATAACCATGTTGAGAATACTAACCATGACTTCCTCAACACAAATCGCCAATTTCTTGAAATGTAGCAAAGAACACTATAGAGTTTCCTTTCTATTAAATTCGATGTAATAAAGAGAACAAGATATTGCAATGGTTTATTTTGAACTAATTTCTTATTAGAGTATATGGGAAACCAGGTATGTGAGGCTCCTTCAAATACTGATTTGGAGAGGGGCTGATGTAGACATCATTAATCATCCCCCACTGCGTCAATTGATAAGCTAGTTTTACTCTCATTTGGAATCATATGCACAGAAGCAACTTCAATTCATCCATTACTACCCTTTTTAAAACCTTGTACTTCAATTGTGGATAATAACTTATTGCTAGAAAATCATTGTTGTGATGAAAGTTTAAATATTATACAATGCGGATATTTAAAGAGTGAACTCAAGAAATTTTTTACGAAAACTCGAAAGAGGGAAAAAAAACAACGGCTGAAAAAAATCTTCCACTATGTATCTTTGAACAAAATTTTCCCGATAACTTATTCTGAAATTATATGAGAGAACAACAACTATGTAGTCGTTGGTGATAGGTTCTTGTAACAGATGATGGTGAACGGCGAGGGCGAAGAAGGTCGTCATGATGGAGGCCGAAGATTGATGGCGAGGATCGGTGGCGGCCGCGGCGGTTGGATGTCGTCAGTGGCATATGATTGTGCCGAAGGATCTTCAAGTTTTAGAGCTCTCTCTCTCTTTCTTGGGGTCCCTCGTGAGGAATGAGATATTTATAGGTGGAGGTGGCATCTATAAATACATGCAAAATCCAAACCACTCCACTTTCTGACGGCTCAAAATGATTCATTTGATCATTTGATGTATTTTAAGTATTTGAATGCTCAAATGAAAGTGTGAATCTTGGGCTTGTTAGATCGCTCATTAGATCTCGATTTGACTATAAACACTCCATGTTTGAGCTATTTTTTAACGATATCCCAAAGTTTTCTGACATTTTAAGTGTTTGATCTCGACCAGTTTCAACTTCGGATTAGTTTACTTTCAACACCAAGATTCGTGCTTCAATTAGTAAAATTTTCAGTGTCATATCAAACCTAATTTTACTAACAAATTTATTTGCTATAATTGTAGAGTTCAAGATCTTAATATGATAAGTCCACGAATTAGCGTGCTCCTGAAATGATCTACACTGTCGGATAGGGCTACTACCTATGATCCAGCACTTTCATCATTTTTACAAATTTAATAATTTCACCTTTGAAACAGCAGCATTGTGCATTCAATAAAGAGTGGCAGGTTCATGAAGCCAACACCAAAAGAAAAAAAAACTTTCTTACCTACTTTGGATGGTGGAGGAATGTCAAAAGGTGGAAGAAAGGAATGAGAAGTAAAAAGTAGCGAAAAGAAAGAGATTGCTTAGAGGATAGGATAGGAAAAGCAAAATGAACAAAAGATAAAGGACGAAAAAGATGCCTTTTTATGTCGCCATTGGGGAATTCTATCAACACACTGCCCAAAGCTACTCTTATAATCATCCCTGGCTGAGGAACAACTCTTTCCTTAATGTCTTTTTATTAAATGAATCCTCTAAAAGTCCTCTTACAAGTCAAAATGTCTGGACAAACTATGAAATCAAAGTTTGATTTTTAATAGCTCATACTTGGCAGTTCATTTTGAAGCATTTTCACATCACTATGCTACAAGCAAAATGAATCCATCACATCACAACCTTATGCTAAGCATGCTTTACTACACAGGATATCAACACCAGTCTACCTTCCTCAATGAATTTCAATAAATTAAATGCTCATGTAAATAGGCTTAGATTTTCAATTCATATGCCTATTAGCATTATTTTATAGAAAGATTTACATACATACCACGCAATTCTTATGCATTTACATATTTAACAGCTAAAGTTAGATATTTATTTATTTAATAATTTTCTACGCTTAAAAAGATGCATTTCACTTTTAAAAAGTGAGTAATGATGATATTTTTTATGTGATATTGAAGATTGATGTGTTATATATGTAACAATTGAAGCTTAGATGTTCGATATGTAAATATATAAGAATTGTGTGGTATGTATGTAAATCCCCTTACTAATTTTTACATCAACAAAAACCTTAATATATGATTACATTAGTAAAATATAAATCTAAGAATCTGAGATTTCTTAAAAGAACAAAGTAGCATTTTTTGCTACCTTCTTAATTTTTTAAATTGACATTTAATATAAATTTCTAGTTAATTCAAATTGCATATTACAACAACAATAGCAGCAAGCCTTTATCCCACTAAGTGGGATCGGCTACATGAATCCTTAGTCTCCATTGTGTCCTATTATGTGCCAAATTCTCATTTAGTAATGTGTCAAATTGCATACTACAGTTTGTTAAAATTATTATATATCAATCTTATCCTTTTATGTCGTACTTCTTAATATCAAACATTGATGACATTTGGTCCATGCCACAAAAAACATAAAACATGACCAAATCTCATATCATTTGTGTGCAAATAAATTATTATTATTATTATTATTATTTTATTTTAGTAGATATGATAAATAAAATACGTTTATGTTAGTGTGCAAAGATTTTCATTTTACATAACATTCTAATATTGTCTCAATACATTAAAAAATTTTTGTAGAATTCCTTATGATCCTCAAGCCTTTATCAGAAAACAGAATTTAATGCTTTGAGGTGGCATTCTCAGCATCAAAAAGAAGTGAATAAGGCCATGAGACATAATTAACTTGATGCCACATAAAACAGCGAGGAGACTTCAATAATTTTCTTAACACAAAATCGATTGTTTCAAAAGAAAGTTGATCTAAATGGTATCATTATACAATAAGTTACAAAAGTTGAAGTTAATTAAATGGCATACCGATTCATTACCAGCAGGCTCTACAATTTTCTGAAGCCAGCAAAGACTTCTTTTTCCCACAGAAAAAAGCCACAATTCTCCACATCTTCGACGCAGAGAGCTGGAAAGCCCTGACCTTTTCCCACGCCAATGGCATTTGAAAATATAATGAGAAGGCTTTGGCAAGCGTGCTCTTCCTCCATCAGCTCCATTTCTGATTTATTTAGAGAAGGATCTTTCCATGGTTGATCAAAAGACCTATGTAAGAAAAATAACGAGCTCAAACAAAACATATAAAAGAATGAAACTATTTCTACAATTTTAGCACTGACAGCGAGAAATCTTTATCCGCTCTTAAAATCTAGAGACATCGAGCAAGAGGTCATAGATTTTGGACAACAAAAGAATAAAGAATGTAGTTGAAATTGAAGAACGAGAAAAAAAAACAGGCAAGGTATATGTCATTTACCATCTCCAGGCAGGATTAGTTTCTGCCGGGAAACGGATCTTCGAGCAGAGTGATTGGATTGTACCATAGTTATCATCCAAATATTCTTTCACTGTTCCTGCATAGGTGTCAAAAACTAAACTGAGCGGTCAAGAATATACAGATGCAAGTGAAACTTCAAGTCAAAAATACTATCATGGAAGGCTTGTCCAAGACATTTGGCATCAATAGCTGGAATTCTACAATCAAGTTATTTTTGACCTAGACCTCTACCTTCTCAATCTGTCTACATCAATTGTATTTTCTTCTCAATCAAACTATAAATATTATATTAAGTAGAAATCATAATATCAATTGATTATACACTTATGTTTTATCGCACTAAGTGAAATTCTATTAACTGAAACAAACTATTTAGATGTCATCTCATAATTCATGTTCATTAAATAAAAAAATATTTCCATCTGTAAGTATCAAAAAAGACAATATCAGCATTTTCGTGTATTTATGATAAGCATATATCAAAAAATACAAAAAGAACAGACACAACTCGCAGCGCACAATAATCAGAGTATTAAATACAAATAAGAGCAATATGTACCTGTTCTACTTGAAGCAGTGTTCAGGAGTAATACACAAAGTGCAGATACAACAGATGGCAAAACACACTTCCTGCTAAGAAAATTGTGGAAGTGCAGAATCAAAACAGCTAACGACTCATTAAATACAGAACTGTCTTTGGTCACCTCGCAAGTGTCATAAATCCATTTAAGATAAGAAAGCATATTTTCATTCCGGGATATGCTTGAAGATGCATTTATTTCACTGTGGTTGCTTATAACAGTTCCAAGAATAACTGAAGCTGATACCCATCTCAACAGCTTTGATGAGAGAGATTCTTCTGTCTGGTCTTTCTCGGGTAGAATAATTAAAGCTGAATTAAGATCATCCTTGGTCAGAGACTTTTTGTTAACGTTTGACCATAAAACAGCCGGAGCAGCCCATGTAATAAGCTTCATCAATTTTGCTTTATGCTGCACGAGACACATTAAAGAATGCTCAAGGACTAAAAGAAATACATAATGACCGTTGTTTATGTGTTGGAGATTGGGTGGTCTGCCGTAAGTTCTTAATAGCAGATAAGAATACGAAAGTGGTGAACAAACTATCAAACCATGAAAACATTAAAAAATAAATTACAAACATGATGAACTAAGATCAAGGCATCTAAAAAAGAAGGTTGCGAACCATGCTCAATTATGGGTTTCAAGAGAATTCTCAAACTGGCAATGACTGAAAAGGCACACGTTAATAAATGACAACAGGATAAAAATTGCAGTACAAACCACTCCATATTGCTTGCAGCAGTAATTATTGATATAACAACAAAGGTCACAGTGCACAGTTTGTATATAAGAAAAAAAATATATATAGGAAAGATGAATGCTGATCCACTTAATTTGGTTTATATACAAAATAATGAATGACCTTATAAATGAGAATTTGGGCTTAAGAAAAATACCACATTTGATGCAACTGGAGTGGGTGTGTTCGAAAGAATAACATCCATCGCAAGTTCAATGATATGCCTCAAGTTAACAAATTTAACACTGACAGCCTGGAACAATTGAAATAAGTACTCAAGTGATAAGGTAAAATGTGGCTGATATATATTTCTTTTCTGTGACAATCTCGCAGTGGATGATATCACAATTAACATTGCATGTACTAATGAAATATCTTCCTTGAGAAACTTCAATGCATCCACACACAGCTGAAGTAGAAGCAATGAAAACTCTGACAACTGCTCAAGAGCACAATCTTGCAGCCATTCACTAATCGTTCTAGAGGATACTATATCACTGATGACCTAAACGAGAGAAGGATTACAATTAGCTGCAAAATGAGAAAAGTAAACAAAGAAGAAACCAAGACACATAAAAGAATCCATATAGCGGCAAATCTCTAAAATAGTAGAAACTATGAAATGAAATCTGGAAAAGCTGAAACAATCAAGGCATTCACAGCTGCTAATGATTCGTAATTATTACTTGGAATTAAAACAGACTTCATGTTAAAATCAAAACAAAAGGTGATGAATTCTTTTGCAATGAAATATCATTTCATTCAGGGTTTAGATCACTCCAAAAAAAAAAAAAAAAAAATTAGAACAACATGACTGCATGTGCAAGCTATAATTATTCACAATGTTCAGAACATATTGTCATATATATTCAATAAATATCGTGTCATGAAAAACCAACATGGGATTCACAAGAATCAAATTATAAGAAGGTTTACATGTGACAAGATAACTATGCATGTTAGCGAACATAGAGTAACCTAATCTTGCATTTTATTTAGTTGGAGTTCACACTCAGACTTTTCATAGGGCATGTGCCGTAAGTAGACGGATAAAAATGTAGAAAGACATATACCATCCCTTAATCATGATCTTGTAGTGACCAACAGATGGAACATGCATAGGCTTTTCTTCATCTTTTTCCTTCCAAAAACATTTCATGTGTAAACCTAAAAAGGGAGGAACAATGTTTTTTTCTTTGCACTTATTTATTATATACTTTGGGAACTTGACTGCAAATGTGAAAAATAGTTATTGTTTTTTTTCTACATTAGTTACCAATTTTCTGAACTAGAGACAATTTCACGTAGCAAAAGAACAAGGCAGCAGGCCCGTGCTTAGAAAGGGCTGAAAAATCAGATAGTTGCAAACTTTTTTTTTAAAATTCTTCCACCTTTTTAAACTTAAAACAGGCATTGCATATTATTAAATTTAATCTTTCACCCAGTCATCCGCAGACTGGGATTTCGACTCCACAGCTTTTGAATTACTACATCGCCAGCAATCCAAGCAGCATTGACGACATCTAGCACCTATCCAATGGACTGTTTGAGTTCAATCTAAGTAACATCAATGACATTGGCATCATAAAATTGATGCAAAAGCTGCTGCCCAATGATGCCCCGGAGATCTCTGTTGAACATCAACCATGCCCAATCATCAATGACTACTTTTCACTCCTCACACTCAGATCAAAAATCAACAACTTGAGGTGGAAACATGTTAGATCAAAAATCAACACGCACAGAGGGTGACCTTCATCCTAGTCAGATCAAAGAGCAATAGACATGAGTGTCTTCATAATGGTTCTCTAGACAAAAGAGTCCTCCATTTTTGTCGCAAGTCACAAGACTACCTTTTTAACCTTCTTAGTCTGTGTGTACGATTTTTATAGTCATCGCAGAATATAAAGAGAAGACGAAGCTGTTGAGAACATGTGCTTAGAAAGCAAAGTAGAAATTTTGGGGTTCATGCCATGTCTCTTGTGGCTGAACTTAAAGAATCACATTTGGTTCAAAAAGAGAGAGAGAATTGTATGAAAAATGGAAAGATGACCTGCCATCATTAAATAACTTGTTGGATAAAAAAATGGAAGATTTGGGTACCGTTTGAAATTCAGGATAGTTATGTAGAGAGGCACTGAAAAGTTTCGAAAGAGCCTGAGCTCAAGTACAAAAAGTGGAAATGGAAGAAAATGAGAATTGAAGGTCAACAATCAGCATGTTGATATTTCACATTCAAAAACATGATATTTCACATTCATTTTTTTTCTTTGACATTAAGCTGTAACAAAACTTAGTAATTTATTTCC
Source organism: Cymbidium sinense (assembly GCA_021442155.1). NCBI lineage: Eukaryota > Viridiplantae > Streptophyta > Magnoliopsida > Asparagales > Orchidaceae > Cymbidium > Cymbidium sinense. The sequence goes on along the minus strand of CM038221.1, from coordinate 170,533,444 downwards.
TTATTCCATATTCAAAACTTCGTGTTCTCTCCTATGCTATAGCTTAAATACAATTGATAAATTATTCATATGCACAAGTACAGGTAATTCAAGAAAAAGCTCGGCAATACAAAACAACATCAACTGTGGATACAGAATACAACACAAAAAAATGTCTTCAGAATTAACATGGCACATCTTTTAATGTGTAATAACTTAATACTTAATCAACTAATAAAAAACATATCAACACAATTAAAGAAACAGGTAACAAGCATACATTTACCTCCAAAATCAACTTCACAAAATCCACAGAAAAAACAAAAGAGGATAGCCATGGTATTAAGCCAAACTCTTTGACTAAATGATCTGCTAGCACGTGCAATTGAACACCTCTTTTAACAATCTGCAATGTGAATTTCATTTTCATCATGCCTGGTTCTCATATTTGTTAACTGGAAAATAAAGTGCAATCAAAACAGTTGAAATATAAAAGCATTTGTCAAAAAGAAAAATCTTTCAATCGAAGAAGCTGCGAGGAAATATACAATCTAGTGTTCAGTATGCTAGAATAACTATTATATCAAAATCCATCAGCAAACATTGAGAAACTGGCCTATCTGTTTGGTACTAGGAGAAAACAGAACCACAAAAATGTACTACTATAATACTATAAAGTGTACATAAGCATGTAAATTTTTAGATAAAAAAGCATAATATTTAAATATCATTTTAGTCCATTTGAATAACAGAATGCCCAAAGGTCCACCAGGTTTGCTTTAATACAAATAGCTGGAAGATAAAAACAAAAAAAAAAATGATAAAAGAGCAGCCTAAAGGAGAGAAATGTTGATGCAGCAGTAGCCTTCCTTACATAAACAGCTTAAAAAAAATTTGGAAGCAAAGTGTTTGGTTATCTTTCTCCCTCAAATTATAAACAGTTCACAAAAAATCCACTAAACATTAAAAAATGCAATGGCCTTTTTAACTCTATTTAATGTTCTAGATTAATTTTCTTTTAGTTTCGCTAGACAAGATGGGGTACTTCATTTTTAGCTCGCCATCTGAAAGTAGGAAAAACTTCAAATAATGGATACCTCACTATTGTGATCATTATGATCATAATAAATATCCCAAATATTTAGAGTCTGCTTTATGAATCCTCCTACTCTATTCATTATTGCAGAACACTACATCAATTATCAACTCTCTTTTCAGCATTTTTTTCATATTATGTCAAGTCAAATAGCTTTGGTCTAACATCATCCTTCTTAATACATCCATATAATTTTGTCTAATTAAATTGATAAATATTTTTCCCTCGATTGTACATGCACTAATCAAGAATGTATTTTCTGCTACCTCTGTTAAGGGTTTTTTTTTTTTTTCAGGCTTTAATGTCGCACCAAAATCCAAAGTTAACAATTAATACACATAGAGTTTGTTGACTGCAACTTCTAAACCCAAAATGCAGTACAAGATAGCAACTTATGTTATCATGCTTTCAACATGGAGCCATATACATATCAATTTGTGAATGATGTGTCTCATTAAGAAAATATCAACGTGTTCTGTAGCTATCTTTTGAACTAACTTTTTGTCAAATATTTCCAATCTTTCTTATCTGTTTAATTGGTTTCATGGATCGAAGACATCAAATTCTGTTTTATTTAGTTTTATGTTTTGTATGTCTCTTGAGAATCTTGTCACATATTAAATTATAATCATTTGTTAAATTTTTATTCTTTTCTCTCTCAATCGATGGCTTTCAAACTGTCAAAAGAAAAGGCAGACAAGAGTCTTCAAATTCTTAATAAAATTCATTTTGGAAGAACAGCGAATGTAAATATGCTCTCATAACTTGCATTATCTTAACAGTTAATAGAATATATGTTAATTTTTGTTAACTTTTGAACACTTAATAGTTGCATCTTCTGAAGAGAAGCATTCACCAATTCTCTGGATTTTATTGGTCTCATAATGAGATAATATGGGCATATTAAATCATTATTTTTAATACAAATTTATACACAGCTTGTCCCACATGTCCCCATTTTTTTCTCATTTAGTTCGTTTCTGGTAACACTAAGCAATTTCTTAGCATCATTCAGGCAAGTCACCAATTGATTTTAACTAAGCTTTTATAAGCATATGACAGTAATGAATTGTTTTTGTAATTATCTGATTTTAATTATGCTCATTGTTTATCAATTATGCAATAAAAAAATTAAATAATGTATATAAATTGCACAAATAATTCTACAACGTAACTAATTTTGATTTATCCATGTATAATTTAATATTACTAGACTCTCTTAAAACTTTTATGACAATCTTCTGAATGGAACTAGCATCTTACCCCATAACTAGTTTAGCACAATCAAAGAATTTCATTTTGAGTTGCTTAACAATTTGTCTTGAAAACTTGACAATTTCTCACATAAAAATACCTTATCCTGAAGCAATAATTTCTTTTGATTGATCTATTCATACTCTATCTATAACTGCAATTAAACAGAACAAAAGCCTCACATTCAAACTAGACTCTTTACTTTTTCCAGATAAAACTCATACCATAGCATGCTCTCCATCGTGGTAAAAAAACAGGGAAAAATAAAAATGAAGAAAACTTTTGGTTTTGTTTCTATGAAACAAAATCATAAAACGGATGTCTCATGCAAAACTGGAAAATAAAAGTTTCAAGGTGAATTCAACATTACCAAGAGGGTGAGAATCTTGAATTCATCATCTGCCAGTGAGGAAGAAGAATAACTTAATAATACATCCAAAACCTTATTTTTCAAGTAAAGTTTTGCATCATCAGGTGAATTCAACCCAGCGTACAAAAGGCGTAGAATCCACAAATGATCAGCTCTGAAAGGGATAGAACAGCTTCCAAACAATGTATGAAATAATGGAATAGCCTGAGAGGGAGAAAAGTAAAGAGGGCAAATTCTATGACTCTCAAACAAAATACCAAGTGATTATTCAGTTAATTTTTAAGCAAATTTACCTTCAAGTTCGCCCCAGGCAACTGCATTAGGAATTTACTTATTTTAATAAAATGATTCTGTGAGTGGTCCAATAATGCGAGGGAAGCCTCTGCAGCAAATATTGCAAAAACTGATGGAATTTCCTGCCACGCTTCTGTTATGCCATTCTGTAAATACGTCAAAAGAAGCAGCAGCTGCAACGAATCCTTACTTTTTCCACAATTCTGACATATGGCAGCCAAAATATATGTATTAGAACAAACAATGCAAATATTCAAAATCAGAACCACATGAAGAGAACAAAATCGGCAGTTGGCGTGCATAAATATATACCATATACACCAACAAGAATTGCTAGACTTGTACAATAAGATATAATGTAGTTTTAGGGTAAACTTCTAATCTTCCAAGGCAAATATAAATTCTTAAGAAATAAAAAAGCCTGCATTATTAGTAAAAGCGTGAATATTATGCATGATATTACATCATGTGGACAGTAGATCACAATGTAGTTTACTCAGTTTGGAACAAGTAACAGCGTTCAACATCTGCTTTTGGAAGAAACATTTGGGCCGCTCTGAGTCATGTAATGACCAAAATAAATGTAAAAAGGTACCATTAAAATTTCTTTGAAATTTATACGTACTTTCCACAAATCTCAAAAATGATCAAAAGTATTTTATAAAATTTAATAAGTTATGTCAATCATTGTGATGTATATATGTATATATTAATATGTAAGTGTATCAGCAATAATTAATTATTTTATCTATGAATTAATGCACTGCAGCAGTAAATAGTTCTCTATTTTCCGGTGCATGCAACTGTGGATGGGGATGCCATTCCTTAATATCCCAACCAGTAACTGTAACGGTGAAAACACAAGGCTTGGGTAGGAGCTAGACTGAGGAAGAAGAAGAAGAAGAGAAGAAAAAATCTATGATTTACGAGAATATCTGACTTTTCATATTATTCTCCAACTCAATAACTTCAAATCAAAACAATCAATTTTAATGTTTGTATGAGAAGTTCTTTTAAAGTAAAAGAATATTTCAAGATTATTTTGGTTCAGATTTGAGTTATCATTTAGAGAGATTTATAAATTGAGAAAATTACAATTTTTAAATTACCTATCAAAGAACAATGTTTTGTGGTGACCGTGGCGAGGAAGTTTGCTCTAAAGTTACTTGTTAATTAAGTAGGATACTAAACTTTAAATTTAAAAAACAAATTTTGCTTTAGTCTTTTTTGTGTAAACTACACATGAGAAAATCTTAATATTAAAAACTGCATACCTACACTGTAAGGTATGTAATTATCTAAATAAAATATATTAATAATTATTAAGTTCTGAATTATACTTATAAGTTAATTAAATCTTTCATTAGCCCGTAATCCCGCTGTTACACTGTAGCAAGGACGAAATCCTTACACTTATCTTGGCATGCATTGGATTAGGAATTGGTATCTATAAATCGCTCGTTCTCCTCTTTTCTTTTGCATTTCTTTCTTTCGTTTATGCCGCTTGGTTCATCTATATCCCACGAGAGGCAAGAGACGCAAGAGAGAAAGAAACCGGTGGTCGACCGTGGGTGCAAGTGCGCCAGGCTAGTGGTGGCAGTTGCCGTTGCCAGAGGAAGGTCCGAGACCAGAAGTAAGCGGCCGTCTGCTCCGTAGGATTTTCTTTGTGAGAATTAAAGGTAAATAAGGTTCTTATTTTTAATATTTATTTATTTTCTATTATTTATAGCTATTATTGGTAAAACTGAAATTTAAGGATATTTATATTTATTTTGGGAAAAAAAATAAATTAAGTATATTGGGTAGATATATTTAAAATAATAAATTATAAAGTGAAATAAAATCTAAGAATTTCTTAAATTATAAAAATATAATAATATATATATTACGATTTAAAATTTAAGTGGATTAATTAAATGCATTTAAATTAACTAAAAATTATTATGAATGGTAAAAGATTGATAGAAATTTATTTAATTAAATTTTAAACGCTTTAATTTAAATTATGATTATATTTTTTTTTTTACCTAAAGCAGGATTAAAGCATAAATAAGGAGGATTGTAGTAAGAAGTGTTGGTGACATCTGTCACGTAAATTTTAATAATTTATAATAAATTCTTATAAATTGCTAGGTGATTAATTAGTCGTCTAAAATTTCAATTTTTGCAACATCAAGCTTTGTGAATATCTTGAAATAATATTCATATGAGGAAAAGTAATGTTGATATTATTTATGTATGAAAGAGATTTCAAATATCTCGTGTTCTGGAAGTAATGCGTTTCTTAGGTAAGATTTACAAATTCTAATATAGAACGTATGTTTACCCTTCTCTATAATTTCATTGAATACCATATGGACTGTCTACACTATATGTTCTCATATAATCATCATTATAAGTTTATTTGAAACCCAGTCATATACATAGTTTCATGTTTATATCACTCAACGATTAAATTGTCTTACTTTTTGTTATATCTTCATAAGTAGTATATTGTTTCAGTTTATTTCTGATTATTTGCATATTATCTTTCCTACTTTCCTACTGTCCTACTGTTGAAAATATGGGCATACAACAGACTAGCTTATACATGTCATGTGTTAGTAATCAAAAAATTGGTCAAATATTATGATGACCCGCGCAGGAATTGGGATAAAAGAGTTCTCCGGTAAGGTAAAAAGATCTTTAAATGATATGATATGGAGCAAAAGGGTCTCCTATAGAAATAAAAAAAATTTCACATAGTTTTTACGTTATAATATTTTCGCCAATAACTTTGATAGCTACACATGACATATTTCAAAACTACCTTTAATATATATGTATTATGTAGTATTGTGTATATCATGTTTCAGACAGGAAAAATTGAATAAGTTATTGTGCTACTATACAAACAAAATTGATTATGCATGCAACATTTATTTTAATTGTTTAATTCGCATGCATATTAACATTCTATTTTTCTAAATTCAAACATGTATTAGATTGCTTATCTTACTAAGTCGTATGACTTACCAATTGCTTATAATTATTTTGAGGAAAGGGTAAGGAAAAAGTGGAGAAGTAAGTTTTGCCCCTTTTAGAAGTTGTTCGGGGGAGAAATATTGTAAATAAGTTTTGAAGATAAGTTCAGTAAATTTTAAAAAAGTATTGTTTTGATATCTAGTGTTTTAGATACTTTGTAATTGGTATTAAAAATTTTAATTTAGGTTGTTTCCACCTGCTATGAATTTGATAGATTACTATTTAGATATTCTTGTGAAATTATTGGGTGAATTTAGATAACTGTGTCGATCTTTTATACTATTCTATGGTATGTAAAATTTCCAAAATTATTGTTTAAAAAAAATTCAGTCCTTTAAATTTACTCTCTCTGTTACATCTATTTTCAATGGGTTTTAGGTTATCGTTTGGGATGTGACAGAAAATGATATCAAAACATTTGAATTCAATTGATCAATTATAGAAACATGATTTGGTTTAGAGGTGATAAGAATGAAATATGATTCGATTTCTACAGAGCATAGATTAGTTTAGTTATAATACGTGAGTGGTGTGTGCGACATAAGCTATGAACTTATATTTTGTCATACAAAAATGTTAATATATATGAAAAATATATGTTATGCTATTCATTTTCAAATATGACTGAAAGGGTGCCTGAAGGAACAAATGGGCAGTCAACTCAACTAGGCAGAGATCTTAAACTTCCTGAAACTACAGCACCTGCATATGATGCAAATGTACCAGCACCTGACTCTATTGTTATGTTATTGCACCATGTTGAGGGAAGTACATTAAAAGCAAAAAATGTACCAGCACCTGACTCTATTGTTATGATGCAAATGCAAATGATGAAAACAATAATACAGATGATGGAGAAAATGCAATCTTTTGTAAAGACTGCAACACTATTGTGCCACCAACATCTCAGATTACATCGCATTACTACAAATGCGCTGAGCACCGATAAGTACCGATCGGTGATATCGACAAGCAATTGAAATTATTTCAGAATTTGAAGCCGTCATTATTCAAGGGAGGAGTATATATCAGGGTACCTGAAGACCGGATTGTATGAATTGCGAAAATTTTAAATGGAATGAAATGTTCATTAGGAAGAAGAGTATCTCTAACAGTGTTTGTGTTGGAAGAGAAGACAGAGCATTGGTGGAGTGGCCAACAGTTGAAAAAATTTGCAAACAGATTTATAGATCAGATTACCTGGGAGAGTTTGTGCAAGTCTTTTGAGATTGATTCATTCCTCCTTTAACCAGATAAGCAATGTAAGAAAATTTATAAATCTGACTCAAGGCAGCAAATCAGTGATTCCAGTATGAGGCAAAATTTACATCCTTATCTTGTTATGTGTCGCAGTTAAATAGTACACCAAATGAGAAGTGTTATAGATTTCTCAGAGGATTGAGAGATCAATTTAGACAGCATTTAATTTCACTCAGAATTAAAGATTTTATAGAATTAGTAGAAAGTGTTAAATTGTTGGAGCATAATATGGATATGGTTAGAGAGAGATGGGATACTAGCAGTAAGAGGAGACAATTGGATGTTAGATCTGAACAATTTAAAAAAAAAGTTCGAAATCACAATAGCGATCAATCTGCAGAAGAACATCAACAAAGAGGTCGACGCCGCAGCTTTAATTTATATGTGGAAAAACACATTATGGAAAGTGTTTAGCAAGTTCTGAAAGATGTTATCTATGTGGGGAAGTGGGTCATATCAAAAAAAATTGTCCGAAAAATATTCAGGGGAACAGAAAACTAAGAATTGCACCAAAGTCAGAATTGTATAAAGGTACAAAACCTACTATAAATAAATCATTTCGGAAAGATAAAGGAATAGAGTCTGGAGCTAGTGTAAAGTCAATACCAACCTGTGTTTTTGCTTTATCTTTCAAAGAAGTCAGAGAATCTTCAAATGTGGTGACACGTGTGATAACTATTTCAGATTTTTCTGCTAGAGTGTTTTTTTATTCTGGTGCATCACACTCATTTATGTCTGAACTGTTTTATAATACATTGCACGTATCATATGTTTGTCTTCTTAATGTGTCGAATTTTATTGCACTCGGATCAGACAGCAACAAAATGTGCACTATTGACATTGTGATAACTGGTAAGAAATTTTTATCTGAATTAATTTTACTACCTTTAATTGAATTTAAAGTGATCTTGGGAATGGATTGACTAACAAAATATTTTGCTACAATTGAGTATTGGAAGAAAAAGGGTCTGGTTTGATCTACTTAATGAGAGGTCGTTTTATTTTCACTGTGAAAAAGGAGTGATAGCCTCCTTAATACATTCACTCAATATTGACAAAGCTATAAAAGTTGGTAATTTGGTATTTTTAGCAAGTGTAGAAGTGGTTAAAGATGCAGTTAATGATACCAAATCTATTTTGGTTGTAAATGAGTTTATTGATGTCTTCCCTGAGAAACTTGTTGGATTACCTCCTAAAAGAGAAATAGAGTTTATAATTGAAGTGCAACCCGGAACTACTCCGATAATTAAAACACCTTACAGAATGGCTACTAAAGAATTGCAGGAGTTGAAAAGTCAGTTATCTAAATTAATCGAGAAATATTTTATCAGACCTAATTCATCTCCTTGGAGTGCACCAATATTGTTTGTTAAGAAGAAAGATGGTTTCATGAGATCGTGTATTGATTACAGAGAATTGAATAGAGTGATTGCTAAAAATAAGTATCCTCTCCTTAGAATTGATGACTTATTTGATCAGTTGGAAGGAGCTTCTGTATTCTCCAAAATTGATTTGAGATCGTGATATCATCAAGTCAGAATGAGAGAAAATGACATTGCAAAGACAGCATTTGGCACAAGGTACGGGTATTACGAATTTTTAGTTATGTCCTTTGGATTAACTAATGCACTTGCAGTGTTTATGGATATGATGAATAGAATTTTCAAATCATATATCGATCAATTCGTGATAGTATTCGTTGATGATATATTGGTCTGCTCCAAGAAAGAGGAGGATCATGCCAACCATCTCAGAATAGTACTAAACCTGTTAAGAGAGCACCGATTATTCGTTAAATTCTCTAAATATGAATTTTGGTTGAAAGGTATTGCTTTTTTGGGGCATATCATTAGCGATGATGGCATTTCTGTAGATTCAGAGAAAGTTAGAGCAGTAGTAAATTGGTCACGACTAGGAGTGTCAAAAATTGACCCGACTCGACAACTCGACACGAACCCGACTCAAAAAATCCGGGTTTGAGTTGACCCGAAAAATTTTCGTCGTTGGATGACCCTCCAACCCAAATTGACTTCGGTTTTGACGCCAACTTCGATTTTGACCAATTGACCGCCAACCAATTTTACTTGATTTTGACCGTAAATAAATCATTCGGTCGCGTTCGTCAATCGTTGAACGGGTCGATTCAGTTGAAGTTTTGGTCCATTTCATAAACGGGTCGTCGGCCAACTATTCGGGTCGGGTCGGTCAACCCGACCCGACAATTGACACCCCTAGCCACGACTAACCAATGTGTCAGAAATGAGAAGTTTTTTGGGTTTAGCAGGCTATTATAGAAGATTTGTGCAGGGATTTTCACAGATTGCATCACATTTATCCAGGCTTATGAGGAAGGATGTAAAATTTGATTTAACAGATGATTGCGAGCAGAACTTTCAAGAGCTTAAAAGGCTATTGATGACTGCTCCTATATTAACAATCCCATCAGGTACAGAAATTTTTTAAATTTATAGTGATGCTTCTTTAAAAGATTTGGATTGTGTTTTAATGCAGAATAAGAAGGTGATTGCTTATGCTTCGAGGCAATTAAAACCACATGAAGAGAATTATCCAAAACATAATTTGGAATTGACAGCTATTATTTTTGCTTTAAAGATTTAGAGGCACTATCTCTACAGCGTAAGATGTGAGATATTTACATATTATAAAAGTTTAAAATACATTTTCACTCAGAAAGAATTAAATTTGAGACAGAGGCGTTCGTTGGATTTAATAAAAGATTACAATCTTGATATACAATATTGCCTTAGAAAAGTCAATGTGGTTGCTGATGCATTGAGTAAAAAATCAGGTGGGCAAGCCAACTGGTTGTTAACCCAAAAAGCAGAATTAATTCGAGATATAGAAGCTCTACAGTTAAAATTTGGAACACAGAGTGAGCAGAGCACAAGTAGATTATACCAGATGGAGGTTCAGCCTACTTTGAAATATAGAATTAAAATTGCATAAAAAGCTAATGATGATTTACAGAAACTAATGGATCAAATGCTAGCAGGTAAAAGAAAAGATATTACTATAGATGAACAGAATGTGCTCAGAAGTAATTCTAGATTGTGGGTACCAAAAAAAGTAAATGTACTTCAAGATATTTTATTTAAAGCTCACAATTTTGGTTATGCAATTCACCCAGGAAGCACAAAAATATATAAAGATTTGAAAACACTCTTTTGGTGGCCTGGAATGAAAAAAGATGTGGTAGAATATTTATCTAAATGCGAAGCTTGTCAAATTGTCAAAGCAGAACATCAGAAACCCAGTAGTATGCTTCAATCACTGTCTATACCAGAGTGGAAATGAGAAAATATAACCATGAATTTTGTTACGGGTTTTCCTCGATCTAGACAAGGGCATGACTGTATTTAGGTAATCATTGATAGATTAACAAAGTCAGCACACTTTTTGTCCATTCAATAGACTGATTCCATAAAGAAATTACCCAAATTGTTCATAAAAGAAATCATCAAATTACATGGAATTCCAAAAGTTATTGTATCAGACAGGGATGGTAGGTTTACATCAAAACTGTGAAAAAGTGTTTATGCGGGTTTAGGCACCAAATTACATTTCAGCACTGCATTTCATCCACAGACAAATGGGCAATTTGAACGAACAATTCAGATACTAGAAGATTTACTGAGATTGTGCATTTTGGATTTTGGCGATAGTTGGGAAGATCATATACATTTGGTAGAGTTTGCATCCAATAACAGCTATCAATCTAGTATCCAAATGGCTCCTTATGAAGCTTATATGATAGAAACTACAGGACTCCATTAAGTTGGATTGAAATCAGAGAAAGACAGTTAACAAGACCAGAATTTGTTGATCAAGTGATTAAAAAGATTAGAATTATCAGAAACAGACTGAAAGCTGCACAAGACAAACAACAAAAATATTATGATTCAAAGCATAAGATGATAGAATTTGAGGTGGGAGATTTTGTATTTATGAAGGTCAAACCTATGAAAGGTATATCAAGATTTGGTCAAAGAGAAAAGTTGAGTCCTAGGTACATTGGGCTCTTTGAAATAACTAAAAAAGCTGAAAATGTTGCCTACAAATTAGCATTGTCACCAAATATGTCTGATATAAACAATGTTTTTCATATTTCAATGCTTAGAAGATGAATTACAGATGCAGAACAAAAAATATCATATAAGAAGATTGAAATTCAAAAGGATCTAACTTATGCAATAGAGCTAGAAAGAATAGTGGAATTTGAAGTTAAGAAAATGTGAAATAGACAAATTCCTATTGTGAAGGTGAAATGGAAAAATAGGCAAGAAAAAGAAGCAACCTGGGAAAGAGAAGATGAAATGAAGCAGAAATTTTTCTATTTTTTTACTAGTTGATCAAGGAATTTTGAGAACGAAATTTTTATAAGGAGGGGAGAATTGTAGGGTATATAATTATCTAAATAAAATATATTAATAATTATTAAATTCTTAATTATACTTATAAGTTAATTAAATCCTTCATTAGCCCATAATCCCGCTGTTACACTCTAACAAGGACGAAATCCGTGCACTTATCTCGGCATGCATTGGATTAGGAATTGGTATATATAAATCGCTTGTTCCTCTATTTTCCTTTGCATTTCTTTCTTTCGTTTATGCCGTCAGTCATTCGTGTCCAGAGGAGAGACAAAAGAGAGTGAAAGAGGCGACGAGGGGTTCTGGGTCGACTGGTGCGGGGTAGTTCAAGATTGGCATCACGTGGTGGTACGCCGGTTTCTCACAGAGGAAGCGCATCACGAGAGCCATATAACGAAATGTATATGCTCAGGGTTTTGTTGTGGGAATTAAAGGTAAATAAGGTTCTTATTTTTAATATTTATTTATTTTCTTTTATTTATAGCTATTATTGGTAAAACTGAAATTTAAGGATATTAATATTTATTTTGGGAAAAAAAATAAATTAAGTATGTTGGGTGGATATATTTAAAATAATAAATTATAAAGTGATATAAAATCTAGGAATTTCTTAAATTATAAAAATACAATAATATATATATATATTACGATTTAAAATTTAAGTGGATTAATTAAATGCATTTAAATTAACTAAGGATTATTATGAATAGTAAAAGATTGATAGAAATTTATTTAATTAAATTTTAAATGCTTTAATTCAAATTCAGATTATATTTTATTTTTTTACCTTAAGCAGGATTAAAGCATTAATAAGTAGGGTTGTATTAGAAAGTGTTGGTGACAACTGTCATGTAAGTTTCAATAATTGATAATGAATTCTTGTAAATTGCTAGGTGATTAATTAGTCGTCTAAAATTTCAGTTTTTGAAGTATCAAGCTTTGTGAATATCTTGAAATAGTATTCATATGAGAAAAAGTCTTGTTGATATTGTTTATGTACGAAAGAGATTTCAGACATCTAATGTTCTGGAAGAAGTGTGCCATTTAAGTAAAATTTGTAAATTCTAATACATAACGTATGTTTATCCTTCTCTGCAATTTTATTGAGTACAATATGGACTGTCTACACTGTATGTTCTCATATAATCATCATTATAAGTTTATCTGAAACCCAATCATATGCATAGTTTCATGTTTATGTCATTCAACGATTAAATTTTGTCTTGCTCCTTGTTGCATCTCCATAAGTAGTATATTGTTTCAGTTTATTTTTAGTTATTTGCATATTATCTTTCCTACTTTCCTACTATTGTAAATATGTACGCAATGACTAACTTATACATGTCAGTTAAGAATCGAAATCAAAATATTATGATTGGGACAAAAGAGTTCTCCAATGAGACAAAAGGGTACTCAAATAATATGATATGGAGTAAAAGAGTCTCCTATAGAAATAAAAAAAATTTCACGTAGTTTTTACGTTATGATATGTTCGTAAATAACTTTGATAGCTACACATGACATATGCCAAAGCTACTTTTAATATATATGTGTTATGTAGTATTGTGTATATCATGTTTCAGGCAGAGAAGAATTGAATAAGTTATTGTGTTATTGTACAAACCAAACTGATTATGCACGCAACGTTTATTTTAATTGTTTAATTCGCATGCATATTAACGTTATATTCTTCTAAATTCAAACATGTATTATATTGCTTATCTTACTAAGTCGTATAACTTACCAATTGATTATAATTATTTTCAAAGAAGGGTAAGGAAAAAGTGGAAGAGTAAGTTTTGTCTCTTTTGGAAGTTGTTCGGGGGAAATATTGTAAATAAATTTTGAAAATAAATTCAGTAAATTTTAAAAAAGTATTGTTTTGATATCCAGTGTTTTAGATGTTCTGTAATTGATATTAAAAATTTCAATTTGGTTGTTTCCGCCATGAATTTGGTAGATTACTATTTAGATGTTCTTGTGATATTATTGGGTGAATTTAGACAGTTGTGTTGATCTTTTACACTATTCTGTGAGATGTAAAACTTTCAGAATAGTTGTTTAAGAAAAATTCATTCCCTAAATTTACTCTCTGTTACATCTCTTTTTGATGGGTCTTAGGTTATTGTTTGGGATGTGGCATACACTTTATGAGATTACACATTAACTTTAAATAATGAAAAACACATGCTAAGGAATTAAGAGCACTTTACACTTTATAAAACTATCAATTTTCAATGAGTGTGTGAAGCTGAAAATATTAGCTATTACGGCGACCCATTTTGCATCAACTATAGTCATGCATAGGCTATTCAAAATAATAAAATAAGAATGACAAACTATGATGATTAGTGATAAATGGAGGTATCATGAAGATGATATAGATAAGACAAAGTTTGTGAAGAAAAAAACCTTATATAATGCATGGTGAGGTAAGATAGATCATATAATTACTTTTACAAAAGTTATATATGACAATGTTGAGAGTGATTGATACAAATAAGTCTTGTCTCTATCTTATCTATGGCATGTAGGATTTTATGATAGGGAAGGTGCAAGAAATCATATATCTACATAAGAGAAAAAAAGATAATGAAAACTACATTTTTCATAAAGTTGTATATGATATTCTTGTGCAAAGATGAAATAAAAGCAACACTTCCATTCAATCCAAGATAAAATTTAATTTCACTCTCCTAATCCAAGGTAAAATTCAAATTTTTTTACTTATTATTTTTTAGCCATAGTTTCTAATAAGCATTGTCACTTATTATATGTATTTTTAATTAGATATTACAAGTATTCTTGACAAAATGGAGCACCAAATTGTGTTGCTCTACATAATGACATGAATATATTAAATAAGAGGAACAAATACTTAAAGAGGATTTTTCCCAAATGATGAAGAAAGATCAATGGTTAATTTAGAGTTTGTCACTTTTTTTGATACAGTGATGCTTTCACTAATCAGGACTCCATATCTTCTAAAGGCATTATAGATGTAAAGACTTGGTGGATGATTTATGAATCTAGTTCCTCATATCTATAAAGTTGGGCTTTTAAATCATTGGCTCAATCACATTAATCTTCTTGTTGTTAAAAAAAAAAAAAATTGAAGTGCATATTCTTTTATGAAATCACTTTAGATAAACAAGATCACTCATCATCAGAAAGAAGATTTAGTATTTGTGCACACTAATCTATGCCCTCAATCTAGAGGAGCCCAGAATATAGTCAAGGGAGGTGAAATTATGAGATATTGATGGAGATACATTAACTACAATAGATAATATAAATATGCTTAAAAGTTATTAATCTCTCTCTTAACAAGCCATGCTTGAAAATTGAGTTTCTCATGAATGAAGGTGAAGGTGTCATTAAAGAGAAAATTTGAGCTAGTACTAATGATGATGATTAATAAAACAAAATAAAATAGTCAGAACAAGGCCAATGATGAAGAAAATCAAATTAACAACCTTGTCAACTATTTCTGAGCTAATTGGCATAAGATCATAAATAAAACAGAGGGGATTGTAAGCTATTGGTTTAAAAAAAAAGGTAATAAGCAATGTCTTTACCACGACAATGGAACCCCACTTACATCCCCCTAACATGTCCACCCACCTAAATAAAAATTTAGGGAACTAAAAAAGATTTCTATGAGATCACTATTTATGCTTTTCCAGAGAACTTTGATGGCCATTTTGATGATCCATACACATTTAAAACTCTCTGGAACTCAATGGTCAGCCCAGTGTCATACTGTGTAAATGTAATAAATCCAAACCCTGAATACTCAAACAGGTTCTTAACCTCACTAGATTAATCCCAACAAGTTATGGTCAGCTATTACACCAAATCTTGACGAGCCAAATGAAGTAATTATCACACAAGTTTTAAATTATAAATAATTTATTTTCTTACAAAAGAAATTCTGAAATAATAAAAAAAGAGAGAAAAGATTTTGGGTTGAAAGCATGTGCAAAGTAGAAGGAAAACATTATCTTTTTGATGGTGAGTCAAGTGTCTCTCAACTAGCCCAAGTAACACGCTACCAAGAAAATCTGAGATTATGAACAAAAAAGGAGATGTAAATAATGAAAGTGAAAACAATAATACGATACTTGCATCATTCATTCAACTTATCAAATATTCAGTACTTATAATAATCAATATGAAAAAGCGATATCAATACCTCACAGACACAAAATTTGTATCCGTGCAGGGCAGTTCACATTGATAGAAACTATGAAAAATCTGACATAATTTCCTTCTAACAGTTAACTCTGAAACCGAAATACAAAATCTGCTTATTAACACAGTAATCTTGCCAGTGCATGACAAATATCTACAGAAGATACTAAAAAACTTGTTGACTCAGGAAGTACAATATTACTTTTTAAGTATAAATGCTTGAGGGATGCTCACCTCCAAACAAATCTTGAACCTTCCGAGGCACTCATACCCTAGCTTCCGTATGTCTTCGCTGGATGAAGATATGCAAGCAAATGTAACAGCAAGTAAGCCAAGCCGAGAAAACTCTACAGGATCGAGGTATCCCATCAGTAAACTATGAATTGAAAATTGCAATATAAATGATGGATCATATGGTTGAACGATGTCCTTCCCTGAAGATGACACTAACTGTGATAATCAACAAGATATAGCATCAAGAATTTTGACCAAAAATAAGAATGAGTCTAAGTATAGGATGATGAAATATTATACATAATTTATGAAATTGACCTTTGGATAATTGATGGATGTGTCTTCTAGAAGACTTTCCAGAGACACTAAAACTCTTGATGATCTATCATTGCATAAATGCAATGCTGTGACAGCACATACTTTTGAATCAACTGGAATGTTCTCTCTAAAGTGTATCTTTCGTTCTTCACTTGTTATACAAGCAGACGTGTTTAACGGTAATAATATATCATCATGAGTTTTCTCCTTCCTCATTTTCAAAGCAGAAACACCCCACATGTAATCTAATGCTGCCATGTTCACATTATCGGACCCATCAAGTGACTCTATCTCGTGCATTAGATGAAATATCTCAAGGTCAATCTGACTTTGGGTTGCTCCATAGCCACACAAAAGCAAAGAAAGCAATTCTTTTGAATTGAAGCCCATTCTGTTATTCCTATCCTTGAGATGAAATAATATTCTAAGCAACCTCACTAATTCAAGTTTTACATCTTCGACAGAATAACAATCATACCACAGTTTGGAGGACGGTTCAATATGACGGAAATTGTGTAGACAACGAGAAACATCAATTAGTTTCAGAACACGGTTAAGCGGCTGAAGCAATGTCCCACTGGAGGCAAAAACAGATGAATCAGAAATAGCAAGATTCCACAGAATAACTTTCACGAAAGCAGAGTGACCAATCAGAAGCTCAAGAACATCACTAAAGGGAAACTTTGATCTTGACAATGCAACTAAAATGCAACGAATGGCTTTTAGTGTAACATGATCTTCAAATCTGTGAAGGAGAGAAGACCTTATGAAACGATTCACACAAGAAAAAGAGGAGATTTCAATCAAATAGCTTTGCATCTCCTTTGACAACCAGACAATTTCCTTCAAAATTAAATTCTCTAGAAATCTAAATACTCCGTAACAGTGAGTGGCACAACCAGCTACTGAGCTATCTACTTTAATGGGAAACTGCTTCAATATTTGGTCCAATGTATTAACTAGGATGTTCATAAACCTTAGTTTTGCATGGTTCAATCGACCAGAGTCCTTTTCCATGAACAAGCATTTGACCTTTTCTTCCTGTAAGAAAACCCTAGACTGGATTGAACATTCAGGAGAAAATAAAAGCAGCCTCATAAAGGATATCTTAGCAGCAACTTCATTAATCAACTTCAAAGACTCCTTATATGAACAAGCATCCAAACCCTCACCACCACAACTAAAATGTCCATCAAAAAAGGTAGACTGAGGACAAATACTATCAAATAGTTTCAATCTCTTCTTCCATTTAACTGAACTCCCATTTAAAACAAAAAAGTAACGGAGCATGATAACGGCCTTCCCAATAAGGGAACTGCAGCAAAATTTGTTGAATTCCTCCAAAGAGATGGGTGAAAATTCGTCATAATCTTCCTGAAAAATCTCCTGACAGACAAAGACGTCCCAAGTAGAGAAGCCATCCAAAAGAATACTAGCGTAATTTAGGGGAATTTTCATAAGAAACTGAATACCCTGCTCTCCATGCTTATCTAAGGTATAAATAAAATATGATAAAGCTACAGGCAAAAGAAGCAAAAAATCATCATTTGAAAAGAAGTAATTTGAATTGCTAGTCGTTTTGCCCCTACATGGCCGCAAAACACCAGTATTTGAAACATTCACAACAGACATATTATTGTCTAAAATAGCCAAAAATATTTTTCCAAAGAGGCTCATGTGAACAGGACTGACTTCGGTAAGCAGCAACACTGTATTTGCTTTAGTCTTACTGGTAGAATAAATGCAATACTCAAGCATCTTCACAGGAATGTTAGAAATCATGTTATATAGCAGTACATGCAGTGGAAGGAGAGTAGTTGATGGTTTTCTGCATCGGTGGTTATATACAACATTCACAACCTTTAGTAAGCATTTATCAGATAGTTCTAGATGAAAACATAGAGAGAAGTCAAGAATCTTAAAAAAAATTTTGGAACAAGGGATGCATCAAAACTTTTGAATCCTCCTTCAAAAGGAATATCAGATTTTACGTTCGAAGTTGATTCTTGTAGAAGGAAGTATAGCTTATCAAGTGAACCATCTGCAATATACAAGCCCAAAGAAACAGTATGCTCCAATGATGATGTGCCGCCTGACATGCTGCTTTCTATTTTACAGAACAACCAATGTACTAACTCCAGCAAATCGAAGAGTGAAACAAACTCCATTAAGGACTGCAATATGTAAAATATAGGGAGAAGAGGTCCTGCATTTTTACTAACAACAAATTGCTCAAACTTTTCTCTGAAAGACAGTAAAATCTTCTGGATCAGCGAATTCTTAATTCTTATAACCGACTCCCAAACCGAGTTATGTGTTTCAGATGAATTAATAGCTCTACTCAAAACTAACAAAAACTCAAAAAGCTTCCTCAACAACTGCAACATGCATTGATCCATTGAATGAATATTTTGCTTAAAAGTAGCTAGAAAAGCGTCTATAGAAATTCCAAAAGTTTCACTCGTAAATTTCCTGCTGAAATACAAAGGATTTGAAATGTACAGGGTCACAATGGGATGACAAAAGATAAGCTCAACAATAACCTGCACATACTGTGCAACTGATGAAAGACAACAAACTTTTAAACCAGCTTGGTTGATAATCACTGCCAGAAGATGATCCATTAAATATTGAACAAGACTAATGCACATTAGGAGAAGTTCACTGATGATATAGGACTGATTCTCTTTGTAAAGTAAGAACATATGGTAGGTCCAAAACAGCAAATACTTCAAGTGCAAGATAGAGTCATCAATTGAGGCTTCAGAAACCTTGACTTTGAGCAACTCTAGCATTCTGTTTGATGGCAAAACCTCTTGATCACTGGTTGAATGTGATTCCCAAGTAGCAAAGCTCAAGATTGAGGGCAATAGTACATAAAATGAAGACTGCTTCAAAAAAAGACAGAATGCAAAAGCTGAGAATTCCATGGAATCTAGATTGGCTGCAAAAACTGACTCATTGCATGAGAATACACACCCAACATCTCCTCCATGACTACGGTCAACTGCTTGGTTAATCATTTCAAGGCCAGAAAAAAACATTTTGGGCCAAAGCTCCCTGATACTAACGAGAAGCTTTGGTTCTTGAAAAAAAACTGAATTCAAGAATGGTAACTGTGACGGGAAGTATAGCTGCATGATGGCTAGAACAGAAGGAAGATTTGCCAATATAACATCATGAGCTGCACATAGGATAGATGATGTGAAGGCAATAGCCAATCCATCGACCCTTCCCCCTTGTGCCTGTCTTAGAAGCTCTTTCACTTCAGCTAGTACTGATGAGAAAGAGTCTTCACGTTTTCCAAAATTATAACCTGAAACAGAGTGCAAGATGCAGACCTGCTCGTCCAAAATATTGCAAGCAAAGCCAAACAGATTCTTTAATGGCCTCCACTCACAAAGGGAATTCCTTGGATTCCCATCTGCTGAGGAATGATCCTCAAATATCTCACATAGAAGCTTATATATGAGACTAGGTAGCGTTCTCATATCCACCTGCCAGTCACTAACCAGTCAAAGTATGCTCGTGAAATTAAAAAATCGTAGTAGAGTGACAGAACTCATATACCTGAGAATGCATAATTAAACTCAACGTATTGCCCACATATAAAGAAATTAGAGAACTTTCATGTAACTTCAAGGTTTCAGAATCTGACCCGAGCAGCCTGAGGCACTTTTGAAGGATACAAATGACAAGAGGACTGAAACACACGGAATGATCTGAACAACAGGTTCAAAATAAGTTACAAGAATGGTACTGATTTACATTTCAAATGATAAAGACAATGAAAATCTCAAAACATGATGAAGAATATCCATATTATCCAATGAAAATTGACCTCATGAAAATAACTACCAACAATTCATCTTCACCTACTGAAGATCCCAGCAAACCAAGGATCATCAGACAACCCCATTTAAACTTTAAAGTATGGACTTTGGAACCAAAACAACGTAGAAATGCTGTGAAACGTACCTGAAATCTAGTGTAAAAAAAAGGTAGCACAAAAATAATTTTAGGACCAAAACATGCAACCTAAGCAAAAATGGTGGGTGAAAATATATAAAAAAAAGAAAGACAACAAACACTACAATCCACGAAAAAGAGAAAAAATTACATGAACACTGGCAGCTGACCAACAAAAGCAAGACCGCCTCACTGCCACCTAGAATATTATGAACTTAAAAGGGGTATAGGAATGACATACAATGCACACCTATTTATAAACGTGGATTCTTCACCCATAACTCACCAAGGCAACTGAGCGGACATAATATGAAAAAGATTGCATCATTTCAAATATTTTGCAAAACATAGTCATGATGCAGGCACATGAGTGAACTTGCAAACAAAAATGCATAAAATATGAGCAACAAAAACAAGCAAGCATGCACTGAAAAGAATGAAAATAATTACCAAAAAATGTGAATGGGTAGCCCTAAAACGTATGCCAACCACCAACATCAAAAATATATGTGCGTACAAAAGAAAACATGAAAATTGAACTCACTATAGCTCCCAAGGTGCCGTTCATTGAGAGACTTATTATGCTACACCAAAAAGCATGCAAGTCATTTTTAAAAGCTTCTAAATGTGTTCACTGATTCAAACATCTCATTGGCTCATCACATTATATGCATACATACCTAAGGGAGTCAAGAAGATAAGAAATGCTACTAATATTTTGTGATATTTTTGAATAACAAATATGAAAAAATAAGCAAAAATAAAAAAGAGAAAATTTTAAAAGTAAAACTCAAGAAAAATATAAGAAAATATAAACAATTAAGTATAAAAAAATAAAAATAAAAATCAGCATTTTCAAGCATTCTCATGTCATTACAAGTTAAGTGACTCCAATTTTCTCACACAAAAAATAAAAATAGCCCTAAAAAAATAAAGTTATAAAAGGCACAAATGCCTAAATATATAAAGCATACCCTCCATGTGCAAAAGTAGAGTCGACAAAATTTGCATCTCAACAACTACCAAGGCAACAAAATAAAGATTGAAATTCTCTTTTGGCCCAATCCTTTGTGCATGTGTGACAAAGTTGATTAGGCTTGCAACCAAACATCCCACTAAGTTGAATAACGATGAAATGCTTGAAAATTTCCCTCTCAATCCAATCGAGCAAGCTTTTTTCCATGGTGGATTGAAGATCAATAATTCAACCACACATCTTAAAAAAATATTTGAAAATGCATTAGCATTAGACCTTCAAGATGTCATATAACTAAAATAATAATTTGAAAAAAAACCAAAAAAAAAGTGGGCCACCATATCTACAAGGCAATGTTGTAAGTCTCAAACTTCAAGACCGATCTCTACAAACAAATGATAAAATTGTCATGCCCATGGCTTACCAATGGCTACCATATTAAAAAGTAAAACTTCCTATTCCTACCATGGCTTACCCTTTTATAAATAATATCTCAAGTTTCATAAAACAAGATAAAAACATTCAATTGTCATCTTCTCTTTCATTCACATAATCTTTTCTCCTTTAAGTATAATTTCTTCAACTTCAAATTCTTTTTTTTTTCTTCTTCCTCTTCTTATTCCTCTGATGAATTAATTTCATATTATATTTCTTGCACAAGTGCTACAGCACAAGATGAACTGGCCATTATAAATGATCCCCCATTTTGCTCTGACCTACTAAATCCAATAGCCCACCTTCGATCAATTTCTCCTGAAGACTCCTCTACTTGTCTCCAAGTGAGATCTTCATCATTAAACTATTGCTCATCAGCATCTTTCATTTCCTCAATCAACCACTCAAAACTTTTATCAATTGAATCCAAACTAGTTGGATCAATAACATCCCTCAAATTGATTCTTCTCTTTAAATCAATTAGGTACTTTTGATCTAATTGATTTCTCTTTTTTCTATAAATCTATAAAAAAAAATCATAACACATATGAATAACTAGTATTTTATAATTTACAATTATTAACCTGCTCAAAAACACTGTAGTTTCTCTCATATCCAGAAAACTGCAAATCAATCCCAAAATCTTGATGGTCACTTTTTTAAATTTTGGGACTAATGCATCATATATCTCCCACCACTCCACTATATCACAATTATAAGGTAACATCAAAGAAAACTTAATTATGTGAACATAAAAATTTACTAAAAAACTTTAATTAATCATACTAAAAGATTTCTTATCTCTATTGCGAATGACATACTCAATTCCAAATCAGCCACCGGCATAATTATAAATTGAAGGTTTTTGATTCATGACCATTCTTTTAATTGATTGTCTCAATAATTTGCTAATAACTGCATATAAATCTTCCATCAATTGATCATCTTATTATATCTTAGACTTATTCTTGTAAAAAAACTCTAGATTAATATAATATCCAGTTTGATGCAATGGTTGTCGAAGTTAACACCTCCATCTATCATTAATGATACAAAATATTTGCTCAAACTTTATTTATTTGAATCTTTAACTCTATTTATATCATCATTAAATAAAACTCTTCACAAGTGAGCTTGTAGCCATCAAAGTATAAAACAGGAGACATGGGGTGTCATTGTATGTGGTCGGCTTCCAACCGGCCCTAACTTAGAATGTCCAAGAAACTTGAACTAACCGAGTTGGTTCAAATTCTATTACTGCGGTTCAGCTTTCTTTTAGTTTAGAATTTGGTTTAGCTAAAAAAAAATAAGTTTTATATGTATCAGGGTTTCAATTTTTAGCAATTTTGAATTAGAGAGACTGCTTTTTTTATTTTAAGCTCTTTGGACAGATGGTTTTGACTTGATTGAGTGGTGCGTTTCCCTCGGGTTCTCAGATTCTATTCATATTCTCATATTTGTTTCATCTTCTCACCTTCTCACTATCCAAGAACGGTCTCAACGCATCATTTCAAAATCTAATTTTGAGAATAATATCTTAGCCTTTTTCCCTTTATAATCAACACTAAATTTAAACTTATTCCAATCTTCAGAAACAAACATGCCTTTTTTCTTCTTTTTTCTGCTTATGCATGCTTGCAAGACTGAGTAGACTAACATATCTTACTCAACATCATTATGATTTCATTCGTATGATCTGGAGATGATCTGAGAAAATAAAGAAATCATTTTAATAAAAAATAAAGAGATCATCAAAATGGCAAGAAAAAGTAATGAACTGGAATGGACCGATCTGAAAAGATTGAGATATCACCAACTAAAGCAGTATCTAATCAAAAAAGAAATTTCTGTACGACAGAGAGGGAAGGCTACCCTTTCTCTCGTGTATACCATTGAGCACATTAGTGCCCTCATGCACAAATGTCATCATGCACAGAAAACAAAAAAAAAACACTAGTCAAACAATATCCCATGACAATGACAATCATCTTTGGTTTTCTTGCCAAAAGTACAGAACAAAAGGTAATAAAAAAAATTTATGATATTTTACCTCTACAATGCACAAAATTTATTAAAGAGAAACCACCATAAATAAAGCTAACGATAAGTACAAATGAGTCTTAATAAAAAACAGAAATAATCAAAACTTGTCCTATAATACATACCATTAGCATCAACTTCAGAGAGAAGTTTACGCATCTGGTTAAGATACTTGTATAGATTGTTACCGATTGTTGAAACCGCTTCACAGAGAAATGAAATAACAATAGCAGAATGATTGTAAAGTATTTCTACTCCTTCGCTTTGATCAGTATTGACGTCGTTAATAAAACCAGGTAAAAAAACAAACCAAGCATCAATTTCTGAGAGATTTTGATCAAAGGCACCAGTATTGATCATTGCTGCTCGCACCAAAGTATATGCTTGACTTTTTATATCCTTTACCTGAGAAAATATCAGGAAATTTATCAAAGGATGCAAGTGTTTGTACATCACTCCAGCTGATATTCGGTTTCCTGAAGATTGTTGGATACATTCAACAAGTAGAGACAATAGAGACTGCTGCTGATCAATAGATAAGCTTGAAGGATTAGTTGGTAGAATTTTGAAGAAGTCAAATGATCCTTCAAAAGCAATTGGCATTGCTCGCTGTAAACATCAATTGATGTTAGCTCAGAGATATGAACTAAACCAATTTCTTTGGACGATCATAAAAAAACTTTAAAAACTACTTACACCAGTTCAAAGTAGCCTTGAACCGGCTAGTATTCATGCCAATAAAACTGATGGAGTTGAAAAGACAGATAAAATTCAGAAAAAATTTTCCATCCATGTGGATTTCAAGTAGAAAAAAGAACTAATTCATTTCAGAAGAATAACAACAACAACAACAACAACAAGCCTTAATCCCACTAGGCGGGATCGGCTACATGAATCCTTCGTCTCCATTGTGTCCTATTATGTGTCAAATTCTCATTTAATTCAAGTATCTTAAGATCATTTTTTTTACATCTTAAGTCTTTTTTACTGCCTCCTTTCTTTAACATAATCTAATCATCTACTCTCTCTGTCTCATCATTGACGGCCGGCTTTATGTGACCAAACCATCTAAGGCTCTCCTAATCTTATCTACCACTGAGCTACTCCAAGTTTTTTTAACATACTCATTTTGCATTCTATCTCTAAGGGTAAAGCCACTCATCCACAGCATCCTCATCTCGTAACACTTAAAGTCTTATGTTTCTCTTTTATTGGCCATTCCATAAGTCATTGCGGTCTTACCACCATCTTATAAAATTTTCCCTTAAGTTTAAGTGGAACTTTTCTATCACATAATAGGCGGATGCATTCCTCCACTTCAATCATCCAACTTGAATTCTACTAATAACATCTCCATCTATTTCACCATCATTTTGAACAATAGAGCCTAAATATTTGAATCACTCTTATTAATTACTTGATCACCTAAAGTCACAACACCTAAAACTTCTACAACTAAAATTACACTCCATATATTCAGTTTTAGATCTACTAATAACATCTCCATCTATTTCAGAAGAATAAAATCTAACAATAAAAAAAAGAATTCAACATCCATCAATTTCATTTACAAAGTTTTGATTATAAATGGTTTAATAATTACGCTTCCCTTATTGATGCAGGATAAAGTTTCACACGGTTATTCTATTTTTTTCCCCCTGAAAGCTTACCTTTCAAACGAAGTCTATTCTTTTCTCTCTTCCTTTTTTGTTCTTGTTTCTTTTTGCATGTACAACGACCACATAAGGCAGCCATCAAATCCTACCACAAATCTATGGTAAACAAGGAATTCCAAAAACGGAATTATAAAAGTCAAGCCATACCAAAAAATCTAGGAAAAATGTATTGCTTTGACAGACCTTTAAACTCAATGTTCGCTGACTCCCAGTGTGGAATTCAAACTAAAATTAGCCTCAAGCTCTGCTTTCAATTGATAAAATATCATGGAATTCAATCTACACTTTCAACTAATGAAATATTTCAGGTAGATTTCTTTCATTGAAAAAAACATTTAAAGTTCAAACTAATAAATAAAAATATGAGTCTGTCATAGTGTTGAGCAATTCTTAGATCTAATCTTCTAAACCCTTCTAGCTTCACTATCTCACGAGATCAAAGATCAATTTTCGTCTTCTAACAATAGTAGACTTTTTTATAAAAAAACAGGAGCAATAGCAATCTTTAAAAAAAAAGTGTCATTTAAGCAAATATGTATTTAAATAGATTTTATATGTCTTTTAATTTAAAAAAATGCTTTCAATGGAAACATGCATAATTTAACAATTACGTCTGACAAAGAAACTAAGCTGCAATTAATTTTCTTTTTTTCCCGAACAGCAGTTGCATGGCTATTTAAATGACAAAATGTTTTCCATAAGTGATGCATCTGTTAATGGATAAGTAATGGCTAATTTTTGTAATCAACTGTTCATGATTATGATTGATCCCAAATTACTACTTGGGCTGGAAGTTTCATTAAAAGAAAAACATTGATATTGCATGAAAATAAAACATTGAACACAAAATAGGGGCATAAAAATAAGAGAGAGAGGGAGAGAGAGAAAAGTCATGCGGCACAAGATAGTTAAATGATTTGCTGATATTAGTTTCAAACAAGCAAGAAAAATATCAAGTCGGAAATCATGGTGCTTAATTCATCAAATTATTTAACAGAAGCTTCCTAAATTTCTTCTTGATTAAGAGTGATATTTCCATCTATGAGCAAAGCTAATTGTAAATAAAAAATTGTTAAACAATCCACAAAATATAATCTCTACGTGATGATCAAGTAACTAAATTAAAATTGCATGATTAAGATTGAGTCAATCATCAATAAGAGCCGTTTGGGACTTTAAATTACCAAATAAATTCTAAGAACATCAAGCAACTTTGACTGAAAGAAACTATTCACATCCTTCGATTTATTATCAAATTTCTTTTCAGGCTCTCCCCAGATGTCATATACTATAGAAAAGTGATCATTCTCCACTTCCGAGAATTGAGGAGCCGTCACTTTTATCGAATTTTCAGCAGTACCACTGGTTAGCACTTTGTCCAGCCCACTTATAAAAATATCAATGTCTTCACTGACTTCATCTGATTTCAATTTTTTAAAGACAATGTCAGAAAAATTAGCAGGTCTCTTTAGACCAATGCCTGAATACTTTGCACTTGATGAAGAGAGCAACTTCAACAAAACCTGAGGGTCCGGAAGCTCTGCACGGATCTCATTCTGAATAGAATGCTTCAAGGCAACCCAGTGTTGTGTTATAACTTCATCAGAAGAAGAAGAAGAAGAAGCAATCCCACCATCACCTAAGTGCTCATCCACATGCGCAAAATAATTTAATCCTGGAAAATTATGCATGCTAGCCATGTTTTCCACATGTAAACCTGCTTCTTGTCTCACAATGGTGCGCTGAATCATTATATCCAATGATTAGACTTGAATTCTAAGACAAGTCTCAAGATCAGAATGAAGCAGATAATTGACCTTGATTGAATTATACATTTCAATATCTCATGCTGATCCTTAGTGTTTGCAACTGGCTGATGGCATAAATTAGAAGTAATAGTCGAACCAATGTTTATGCTGGAGACTAATTCAGCGGCAAGAGAAATAGCAGAAAACCTGCAAATATGTTACAAGTGAACGCAAGGCAATAAGAAGAAATAATGAATAAAAGAAGAATTGACAAACAATAGTTCTACGCATTGAAACCTGATAATAAACTAACCAGGATGAAGATGGACGAGGTTCAAGATGGTAAGGGAATTCGTCTAGGTAAGCTGAACATAAGTTTACATCCTTTCTGGAAATGGCCAGAAGCAGCTGTTTATGATGTGCTACTTCTGTGGCTTTCAGCTTCCTCATAAAATCCAATAGCCGTTTTTTATTCCCTTTCAATCCTGGACCTGGCATGAGCCCATTCTGAGGATCAGTGCAGACTATGACTAAAACATCATGAGCAATATCAGCTGCAGATCCTGCTAATGGATCCCCTGAAATAAAGCTCAATTGCTCGAGTGTGGAACTTCCAAAAAGAACACTGCGAAGCCCCGGTGGGACTAGTGAATCCTCTTTCAGAAGCTTGTCACGCAAGGTGGATAAAACATAAATAATTGTATCGGTGTCATCATTTGCAAGGCTGCGGAGCACCCCATAGTACATGTCCCTCTGCTGAAGGATCCACCTCAAGAGTCTAGAATTTCCGACTTCTAAGAAAGACATGGCAAAACCAACAAAAGCTCGCCTAGTTGAAAGCCTCTTGCTAGGATTAAAATCTTTTCCAACTTTTTTCTTGTGAACCCCGCAAAACTTTGAAAGAATAGGGAGCTTGAAATCAAATCTTTTAGCGACATCAGATGCTAGGCCCATTCTACGCCTAACAATAGATGCTAAGAGAGATAATGCGGCACTCTGTCGCCTTGATTCATGACTGTCAAGCTCCGTATAAATATCCACCAATTTATTCTCAATTATAAACCTTGCAACAGAGTCAAGGCTGCTTCTTATAGCAACAAATTGGGACGTCCCATATGAATGGTTAAGTATCACTGAAAGCAATGACAGTATGAAAGACATTCCAGGCTTCCCAAGGTGAAGCCTCCAAGCTTCCAAAAGCTCTGCACATTTGGGGGACAACTGAACATATTCACGAAGTACTTCTCCACCAGAACCACCGCTTAACAAATGTATAAAATCTTTTGAAGCTTCAGAATAAATAACAAGTTCAGGGGAGTGTAGACTTTTTAATATTTCTGTGAGTTTGAATCTGTATGAGGTTTGAATTGGATGTCCTAAACCTTCTTCTGCTCCAATCTCCTTCGTTTCCACCTCCTCCAACTCTTCCCAGTGATCTAATACATTAAAAAACGAACGTTTACAATTAAAAATTCAAACTTTTAGATTTTAAGTACAAATGATGAGCAAGATAAATATGAAAAATAAATAAATTGCCACGAGATTCCCAAAAATAATACCTGGGTGAAGATCGCTCTCTTGACGATTGTCTTCTTCACGAATTCCTTCGTTGTCATCCATAAGAGGGACTATAAACCGATTTAACAAAGAAAGATGAGTTGACGAGCTTTCAAGAATGCAACTGGAGATTTTGAATAACAGACACAAATAAAAAAAGTATATGGCGGTCCAGACGGCGCAACCCTATCTTCATGATTTAATAAAGGCGGCGCATGCCATTATAATCCGGTGCGGGCAGTCGAGCGAACAGAAGTTTCGCTCCTAGCACTTCTCCGTCGCCACTTCTCTCGCAAACTCCTCTTCTCATTCAGGTGCCGTTGGTCCCGTAGAAGCCTTCGGCCAGAGAGCTCCCGCCGCTACTTCGTCACCATGGTCTTCCCGGGCTTCGGAATTTGGTCAGAGTGGGATTTTGGGGTTTAGGGTCTGTTAAGAGTAAGATTTTAATTAGCAATTTTATTTTCTTTTACAAATTTGGATGTATTCTTGAATTATTATTATTCAATAAAAGAATAAAAGTATTGCATTTAAATTAATCAATACAAATAAAATCATATTGTTTTTAAATTTAGATTGACGCATATTCAAGGAGCATTTACATACATAGTGTACAATTTTTATATATTTATATATCTCATAGAATAAATAATATATATATATATATATATACTTCTAAAATTTGTTAGAGAGAGAGAGAGTGAGAAATGATATATAACATAAAAAATAGATAATGAATAATTTAAACTTATAATAAAGAGATCAAAAGAAATTTTATTAATGATAATGTTATTAATTAATGAATAAATAAATGTTCATTTTAATGTATTTAAAGAAAAAAAGAAAATAAAGTTAAATTAATAAATTAAATTAAACTTTAATTTATGATTTAGTTAATTTAATTAAAATACTTGATAATTAATTAATTAAATTTAATTTAAAATAAGAAAATTTATTTTAAATAATTTTTATAATTTTAATAATTAAATTTTATTTTAGGAAATAACTTAATATGCATATATTGAGAAATTAAAATAAATTTAAAGAGTTATTATATTAGGGAGAAATTTAAAGCACCTAAATAAAGTTTATTAAGCATGAAATATTTTCAGGTATTTTAAAAAAGTGAAACTTGAGGATTAAGTGATGAGCAAGTTTTTCAAAAATAAATTGGATTTGAGATTGAATAATAATGTTATTTAAAGTTGAGATGATAAAGA
Source organism: Cymbidium sinense (assembly GCA_021442155.1). Classification (NCBI taxonomy): domain Eukaryota; kingdom Viridiplantae; phylum Streptophyta; class Magnoliopsida; order Asparagales; family Orchidaceae; genus Cymbidium; species Cymbidium sinense. Next base: position 170,503,412 of record CM038221.1, on the reverse strand, counting down.
AATAATTTAATAAATGTATATACTTAAAATAATATTTATTTGCATAGGTATTGCACCAAGAGAAGCAATGATCAAAGGATTAGAGGGTAATTATATCTTCACTTTTATAGTAATTATTTTTATTTTTTTAGATCAAAATACATTTATTAGTGTGAGTGATCAAATGAATGCATAAATTATGTGTTTATACTTATGTATGTGCCTTAAGAGATGCTTTTATTTGATATAAAATGCTTTAAATAATTTGTTATTTATCATATTAATATCATTGTTATATTGTTCTCTTTATGATTGAATCTTAAGTGATATTTTAAATAATAACAAAATTTTATTATTAAAATATATGATGAAAGATAATTAAATATAGGGAGATTTACATACATACCATACAATTCTTATGTATTTACGTATCAAACACCCAAACTTCAATTTTTATATATATAACACCCTAATCTTCAATATCACATCAAAAATATCATCATTACTTTCTTTTTAAAAGTGAAATGCACATTTTTAAGTATGGGAAAGTATTAGATAAATAAATATCAAACTTTAGGTGCTAGATATGTAAATACATAAGATTTGTGTGGTAAATATAATATAGAGTGACTATTTGTGCATGAATTTACTTATTTATGGTACTAATTCAAGACATAACATACACGTGTATGCATGTAAAAATGAAAAAATTTTCTATTCCCTTTTGAGGTCAGTTGGAAAAATATTATGATATGGCTCACCCTGAGCTTAATTATAATTTAAAAAAATAAGATTATAAGATAAATAGCTCTTAATTATAATTTATTTATGTATTTTTCTTACATTTTCATTAAAAATTGATGATATTAACTCACTAATAGAAACTCATATGCATAATATTTTTTAAATTATTAAATGATTATAATTTTAGAATTTAAATTAGTTTTTGGAAGAATTTGAGCTTTAAGGGTAACTACAATGCTCGAACATAGGCCTTGGCCAAGGGGGGAAAGCCCTCAACAGCCTCACCCTGAGCTTCAATGCAATTTTTAATTATTCATTGAGTTTTTTAACTCAATATTTAATAGATAATTATTTTTCAAAAAAAATCAAAAATATAAATTGATAGAGGATGGGACTACGTGTATAATGGAAGGTTTACTTAGGGGCTGTTTGGTTTGCTGTAAAGTGAATGTAATTCTTTACATTTTTTCTGTTTTTTGTGTTGGATAAAGAAAAGAAATCGTAATTTTTTGAGATTTGAAATACAAAATTATAATTAAGAATTAAATACACAAGTTATGGGAGAATTATTAGCTTTACATGCTGGCCGCACGTCACCGTCCGCCAATCATAGCCCAGCCGCTGCTGGCCGGTGGAATGGCCGGCCATGCACCGTCTCCGCCACCGACGCTCTTGATTTTAATTTACATTTTTGTCAAAAAAAAAATAAAATTGAATAGAAATTTTTTCAACCAAAATATAAAATAATCATTTTACATAATTTACAGATTCTTTACACGTTCCAAATCTAAAGGTTTATATAGGTATTTGGCATATTTGATATCAAATATTTATTGATTAAAAATATAAGTGTAGTCGATTATTTATTTATATATAGTGGTACAAAAATGTTTAAAATATTCATCTCAATGTCCATTCACCTATATTGGATCTTCTAGTCTTGTTCATGATAGAATCAATGAAAAATAGATTTGAAAATAAAGGGATGTACTTCAAAAAATTTAATGGAATAAGGTAATTAATCCCATTATATTTGATGGCTATATGAGAACAACACAAGGTATGATAAAAAGGCCAAAAAAAAAATGTCACTATATGAGTAGCTTGATGGAGGGATAGATAATGTCTACAAAACATATTAACAACAAATAAATTGAGTGGTATCAACAATCATCACAATAGTTGTATAATCATGTGTAATATGAGTGAAAAAAATTGTGATTTTATTGTTATTAGCATCTTCTTGGGTTGCTTTAATGCGCTTATTACAATTAACACCATGGCATTTCTCACTATGAAGATTGAAATCTTCCTAAACGAAACTAAGAAGACAAAGTATTAGAGTATCAGTCTGCTTTTGAAGATCATGCTTATAAAATTCATAATCTGTTGTAGTTGGCTTTAGTTATCTACTATGTGTCGAGATAAAAACCAAACTAAGACATGAACTTCTATCATCTCATAAAATTGGGGATGTTGACTTGAGTCTGAATTTCAAGACTTAGGGTCCAACCTCTATGCTGGGGCTATCAAAAAAAAAAGCTCAGCGGCTCGTTCATTCGTAAATTAGAAAATGAGCAAAACAAATATTTTAAGCTCGATATATAACGAGTCAAATATGAACAATCATTTGTCATGTTCATATGGCTCAAA